>CM060597.1:28285304-28885304 GCA_030578255.1 Tiaroga cobitis
ACAACGGAAAATGAGCCACAACACAACGGAAAATCTACAGCACAACGGAAAATCTACAACACAATGAAATAAAGCCGCAACACAACGGAAATGGTCCAGACCACTAGAGGGCTCTCGGGCGCGATAAAGTTAGTTTTCCTTGCCATTGTTCAATAGAGTCAGTCAGCAGTCTAAATCAATACCACGGTTAGTTTTAAGTGTAACCATTGTATATCGATATCAAATATTACTTCAAAATAACCTACATGAATTATATCTGCGTATTTATACACGAGAATGATTGGACGCGCTACCACAGCGCATCCCTAAGGAAACGTTTGCCAATTCCACCAAGTGGTTAAAACGTATAATTTATTATAATATTATTTGATAAATAAAAAATAAAAACCATTTGGCGAATTGCAGAATTACAGGAAAGTAATGGCACAATTCCACCTGTAATAAGATAGTCTGGCCACAATAGGAACCACACGCTTTGTGACATTTAAATGTTTTATTTTTTATTTACAGCAGGCCTAATGTTTTTATATATATATAAATATTGTACTGTGCATACAGGGCGCTATTGGCACAATTTCACCTGTTGTAAGTCAGTCTGGTTAATAGGAACTACAACCGTTGAAACATGATAAAAGAAAAAAAAACTTTTACTGAAATCTCCTAAAAAATAATTGTTTACTGTAAATACATGAAGGGTATTGGTAATTTTAATTAATACAAATGATATGTTTTAACAACTTGGAGGAATTGACAGACGTTCCCTTAGGGATCATGCGCTGTGGTAGCGCGTCAAAGCGTTCTATAAATATAAAAAATATAAATATGCAGCTATAATGCACGTAGGTGATTTTGAGTGATGGTTAGCTATACATACTGTTAAAACTAATCGTGGTGTTGATATATTTTATAGACTCCTGACTCTATTGAACCATGGCAAGAAAAACTAACTGTATCGCGCCCGAGAGCCCTCTAGTGGTCGGGAGCATTTCCGTTGTGTTGTAGATTTTCCGTTGTGTTGTGGCTTTTCCGTTGTGTTGTGGATTCATTTCGTTGTGTTGTGGCTTAATTCCGTTGTGTTGTGGCTTAATTCCGTTGTGTTGTGGCTTAATTCCGTTGTGTTGTGAACTTATGTTTGCTTTTTAAATGTCGTTGTGTTGTGCACTACTGGGCCACCGTAGCAGAGAGCTTGAAAACAGCTCCGGTTTTGATTCAATAAAAACCCAAGGTGCTGTCTATTGTTGTAGTATTGACAGAGTAAGCTGTGTGTGGCAGAATTCAAACTCTGTCTCAAGTTCAGAATGATGAATGGCTTTCATTGGAACTCAAGGTGAAGGGCCTGTAAAGATCGTGCAGGGAGAAGAAAGACTGGGCTTGAGTGAAGGGTTACAGAGCCGCTGTAGTTGTTAGTCAATGTTACCTTTAAAGATATAGATTTTAGATAAAGGTTTAGGTTTAGGCTCAGATCAAAGGTTTTATATAATATAATATAAGATCTCATCTAGTGCACTCTGCACGACAGCAAATGCTGTGTTATATAGACAGTTTGCGCTCTGTTATTGAATTCCAGGAGTGTTTTCATCATGTCAGCTTGGCCAGGAAGTGTGGAACACCATTTAAATTTGTGTCATGATCTCAAAGGGACGTTTTCACATTCTGATGTCAGTGAGAGAGTGAGAGAGAAAACTATATTGTAGTGTAAGATTGGTTATGATTGGTTTTGATTTCCAACTAACGATTATTTCTTTGGGTTATATCTTCTTCGTGTCAAAGCCCAATTTTCTTTTTCTTTTATTTCATTGTCAAAACACACTATTTCACATCCTCCCCAATGCTGTCCTTCAAACAAACGTGCTAATTGAATGCTATGAAAACACATACATAGTGAATATATCTATATCTAGGCTATTCCATATTATATGAGTTATAAAGCAAAATGACAGTTTAAATCTCTACATAAAAAATGAAGATAATAATAAAGAAAAACACAAACTCAGTGTTAACAGATTAGAGGGATGTTTATGGGACGAATATAGTAACACGTGTATAGTATAGTAACAAAATGATTAACACGTGCAAGCACAATTATCAATGAACCTGATTAATGTTGCAGATATGTTTTACTATCCACAACCAAATGCCTTTCAACTTGCATGTGCAAAATTCTAAATTGAATGAATGTGTAGCAATTTGTACAAATAGAGTTTTTTTGTGAATACAAATGTTTTCTTTTGTATTAGTGTATCATAATTTGTGCATGCAACAAAGTAAATGTGCTTGTGTGGATCAGGTGACGCGCATGCATTCATTGACGTCTTTTCTGAGTCAATTCTTGAGACTTTCTTTTCGCTGTTTTTAAGCATTTCACAACCCACACACAAACAACTACAAATGAATAGGCCTGGTGCTAATTATTAATGTGTGCACAACTACCCATCTATTTGACAAATTCACAAATGTGCGTCACTACATTTAAACTACTAATACAATACAACTTGTGTGTGCAAAATCCAGAATGACATGAATGTGCAGCATTTTGTACAAATAGAGACACTAACCCCGATTTTGCATTAATGTAGCTCAATTTGTGCATGCAACAAGTAAGATGTGCATTTGTGGATGAGGTGACATGCGTGCATTCATTGACTCGTTTCTGAGTCGATCCTATTTGATTAATTTGGATTTTGAGACTTTCATTTCGCCGGTTTAGCCTTGCACGATCCACACACAGCTGTCTGAGAAAACCTGCTACTACTAGAAGGCAGTGTTCTGCTAAAACAGACAACGCCAGCGTAATCGAGCGTTCTTCCCCATTTAAGACGCTTAATGTGAGTGATATTGAAGCACCAAATTTAGTACACAATATAGGCCTACCTTATTAATAAAGCATACTTTGTAGAGGCAAACAGATTAAATCAGATTATGAACAACACCCATAAAAAAAACATTATGAAGCGCAATAGCGCGTTGCATGTTCAATAAGGTGTATAGGATACTGAGTTTTAAATCACTGCATTTACATTTAAGGGTTAGTTAACCCAAAAATGAAAATTAAGTCATTAATTACTCACCCCCATGCTGTACCAACCCCGTAAGACCTTCGTTCGTCTTCGGAACACAAATGAAGATATTTTTGATTAAATGTGACAGCTGGATCACTCCTCCATAGGCTGCCTAAGGGAATGAATCCTGACGGCCCAGAAAGTCAATGAAGAAAATGTTTAAATATTCCATGTCATATGGAATACTTATACTGGAGAATACTTTTTGTGCGAAAAAACAAACAAAAATAACGACTTTATTTGACTATTCCTTTTCTTCCTTGTAGGCCTGAAACGAGACTTCAAGAGATTTCCACGACGCATGCGCGAGAATTGCGATCTCCTTCAACTACTTCAGTTAAGTTCTCGCGCATGCGCGTATCTCTTGAAGTCTCGTTTCAGGCCTACAAGGAAGAAAAGGAATAGTCGAATAAAGTCGTTATTTTTGTTTGTTTTTTCGCACAAAAAGTATTCTCGTCGCTTGATAAACTTATAGTTGAGCCACTGTTGTGACATGGAATATTTAAACATTTTCTTCATTGACTTTCTGGGCTGTCAGGTTTCATTCCCTTAGGCAGCCTATGGAGGAGTGATCCAGCTGTCACATTTAATAAAAAATATCTTCATTTGTGTTCCGATGACGAACGAAGGTCTTACGGGGTTGGTACAGCATGGGGGTGAGTAATTAATGACTTAATTTTCATTTTTGGGTGAACTAACCCTTTAAGCTTTTTCTTTATAATAGGCTCTATGGGAGGAAAACTTTATAGCCTACAGAAAAGAGCCTATATGAACGTGACATGCAAAGTTTCACGTTAATGGGATTTTCCTTCCTGAGCCTCCCTCTCTACTGTGTTCCATGTGTTTGACACACATGTGCGCGCCATCGCTCATTCAGTTAAGTGGAAATACTTGCGTTAATTTTTAACATTTTCAGATAAGCATTTAATCGTATAATGCAAGTTTTGCACTGAGGAAAATATCTCACTCATTAAATAGTCAAAGCACCTGACAGAGCAAGCTGCGTTAAACATTACGCTTATGCATTAGCTTGAAGCTTAAAATAAAGAATTATCATGTTTTGGGCAGCTTGGTTTACGCACCTATCCGGCAGCAGCTCACTCTGTTTCCTCCACTATTTTTAGATGCATTTGTCCATAGAAATGCGTTATTCAGTGCTGTAATTTGACTCCACTGACCGAAGTTTTCCTTGCATGGTTAGCAGACTCGACTAATTAATAATGACATTCGTTGATTTTTCATTATCGATTATTATCGATTTTATTGATTAGTTGTTGCAGCCCTAGTCCTGATGTAAAAACATGGCATACTCCAAGGAGTCCTGGAGGGTATTTTTTAACAGATGGACAGAACAACAGCATGGGTCAAATATCTTTATTAAAAGGTCACCCTCATACCTCAGTAGTTACCCACCCCTTCACTTTGTAATACCTACAGTAGAAGTCTTTAACCAGACAGACTATTCCAGTCTTATTAACCTGTACCAGTGCAGCTCATGGAGCCTTTTCATTGATAATCAGGGTGCGCAGTTAATTTCACAGTGATGAGAATCAACCACAATAAAACTTTATTCTTTATGGCCCATCCGCTCTGCCTGGCTGTACACATAAAGTCCATCTTCTCCGCTTTGATAAACTCCCACTCATGCATCATCATCTGATCGGCATGGAGAACTTTCTTAGGTCAGCTTTTTTACTTCAAAATGAGCTTGAAGGGTGTGTGCAGAAGCTATGCTAAGCTAATAGTGTTTCGTCCAGACTGACCTTCCTCTTTAATGCTTGACTTATCCTCTTATCACAGCTGCTTGTACACATCCTTTCAAAGCAAGAAGGTACATATAGCATTTGATTTGCAATGAGGATATTCAGATGCCTAGAGCGTATTTTTATCTCCTCTCAATGTGGTGAGATGAAGTAGCCTGATTTTCAGTGGCCTATTTCGTACCAGTCAACCCCTGTTAGAGCAGTCGCACATGCCCTGGCACAGACACTGGCAGAAGCCGTAAACCAGACAGACTGTGAGACTGGATGGCACCAGACTCACGCACACAATCCCAAGAGTCACTCTCTGGATCACCAGCAAGTAGATGCCAAGTGGCAGCGAACCGAAGTAGAAAAAGCCCAACAGCCACACCAATACCCGCGGCACATGATTGCAGAACTTAGATAGTGCGTCTTGGTCCACTGGACCGCTGTTGGATGCTACGGAGACTGAGTCCAAACTGTGGTCGCCGTAGTAATCAGAGCTGCCATTTTGACTGGGCGAGCGCTGCTGATCCCGTTGCACCTCCATGATGGTGATGACCAGGCAGTTAGAGGAGTCGTGGGATGGGCTATCATTGGAGGACAAGCTCTTTGGCGTCAGCACTACCTCCTTACTGTGGTCCGAGCTCCAGGACTTGTCGCGCACGGCCAGACGGGACATGATGTTCGAGTCATCTGGCAGCCCGGCGACTTCGTACTCACTGACCTGCGTCTCGTGACGGCAGAAAGGGCAGCTGATGGAGCTTGAGCCATCCCCAATGTCCAGGATCTTATTGAGGCATCTGGCACACACACGGTGCAGGCAGTCCAGAATCTTGGGCTTGCGGTTGTGTGCATTGTAGCGCTGGTAGCAGATTTTGCACTCCAACTCGTCGTTGGTGGTGCCATTGAGGGTGGTGTTAGTATTAATGCTGGCATTAGCAGAGCCCTCCTCTGGTTCAGCCTGAGCACAGCTCATCGTGGCCTCATGCTCTAGGAAAAAAGAACAGGATGTTAGCACAGAGTACGACAACATGCACTTATACAGCGATATACAGTATAAGGTAATTTTTTATTTTTCAATATGTAAGGTGAGAAGGTCTCTTGACGACAGATGCCACTAAATCAAATTTCAACACATGTATTGATGCTCTTGTTAATTTTGACTTTTCATCGTAACATAATAGTGATCTTTAAATTTATTTTATTTTTTTTGTCTTTTTGTGAACCCTCTGGGGACCAGAAACGCGCCGGCGCGTTTTGCTCATTTTTTTCACATAGCAGAAAAATAGACTTAAAGTACTACCATCATTTCTGTTCATATAGAGTTAAGAAATATGAGAAAATACCGTATATACCCGAATATAAGACGAGGTTTTTGTCCTAAAAAATAGGCTGAAAAATGGGGGGTCGTCTTATATTCGAGTGGAGGAATCCACTGATAGCCTTTTTCTCCCACGCCGTCGACTGACGAGAGCACCGAGGATCTCGATGCGGTGCGCCGCGGACGCGCTTGGAAAAAACGAGCGCGCCGCTTTCATTATGAGCGCGCGCATACATTTGAAATAACGAACTTGAGCGCGCAAAAGATGCGATATGTGAACAGGGGGGGGCGGGTCTCTACTCGCTTGTCTCCGTCCGCTCTGGCATCCTCTGTGAACGGCGCTTTTTCTTGAGCGGCTCGAGCAGAGGGAGAGAGAGAGCGGGAGCCGGATCATCGTCGAAAACGGCCAGACGACCCCGCAGGGTGATTAAATCCATCCCGTCGCACTCAGGGCAGCCGCAGTCATGGCCAATCAGGAAGCGCATATGTGCCGGTCTCCGCCGACGAGCAGGCCACTATACGAGGCCCCAAGTGATGCGAGGCATTTGGAACAACACCTCGGAAATTTGCTCTTAAAATTATTTTCTGTTGAAAACCAGATTTTATCCACAAAAATCTATTTTTCCCCAAAAATAAGTGTGGAAAATGGGGGGGTCGTCTTATATTCAGGGTCGTCTTATATTCGGGTATATACGGTAATCTGTTAAATGTCTACTTTTTTATGTGCCCACATACAATCTAAATAAAATATTGTGCTTTTGTAAAATAAAGAATATAAACAGGGTGTGCGTTCTGCCTCTCAGTCACCGTGAACTTTTTTCCTGGAGCACGTCTCTAATCTTCAACAAAACTCAGCAAATACTATTCACCCAGCCATAAGCAATATATCTTTTAAATCATTTGAGTTTGTACTTTTAAATGATCCGATTCAAAACTAAAATAAATATTCTCCGTTTATGTCATCTATATAAAAAGAGAGACGTGTCAGCCATTCTAATTATCTTTATCTCAGCTCATTATCTCTGGTAATGTGACACGCCCACGGAGAGCACGCGCTATTCAAACGCAAATATGTGAAGCACCACATTGAGACGCGTTAATGCCCATAAACTCTGAAAACACACTATATTTTTTAGTCAGATTAATCTACTGTCATCTTGAGCGCCTATGAGGAATAATCCTGGGACATTTACCTACCTCAGTACAAGTGCTGGTTTATTTTCACCACGAGGAGGAGCAACAGATTCAGCTGAGAAGTGTGTAAGTGTTTTATGCTTGTGCTTTGTTCTAATCGCGATATAGAATAACGTTAGTGTCTGTAAACGGAAAAATAGCATACTGTTTAAATGTGAATCATGTTTCATGTGTGTGTGTGTGTGTGTGTGTGTGTGCGTGTGTGTGTGTGTGTGTGTGTGTGTGAATGAATGAATGAATGAATGAACGCACATATACGCAGTGTTATAGACGAAATAAAATACATTTTGTTGACTAGTTTTGGATAGAGTATAAAGTTTTTACTCTAAAATAGACATCAAATAAGCTTTTGTTAGGAGTTTCTGTTCATATGTTAAATATATAGTATGTTTTGTCAATAAACTAATCAACTAAGATGTTATAGTTTTTGTTCCAATGCAAGCTATATCAAAATAATCAATCCTCAACTTTGAAATATGTATGATCAAACTAAGACATTTATGGAAAAAGACAATTTTCTTTTCAAGATGTTTCCAACTCTAACTTTGAACTGAAATAAAACCTTGTCTATATGGTGAAGGGTGTGTGATAGAAGTGTCCAGACGTATGCACCCTGTATTTTAAAGAAGAACATTTAATTATTTGCGATACATTATTCATTCACAAAGAATTCAAGGACATTATTCATGTCCCTAAAGGTTGGAGTTTTCCTCATTTTTTTTTATTAAGGCATTACGATTTTTTATTCCTCTTTTTAGTCAACTTTAGCATGGGTGTGTTCACTTATTCTAAGCAGTGTGTGTGTGTGTGTTGTAAATAAATCCAAACAATCTAAAAGCCATTCTTTTTAAATCTCCTCATTCTTTGTGCAAGGCTCCTCATATGGCCTGATAGCACCTAATAGGGCCATTATGGGAGGGTCTTTGTCTTTCTCAGGTGTGAAATGGATACATATTAATGAGAGATCAAGCCTCCTCGCATAAAGCTTTCTCAAACAAAACACGTCATACACATTCTAAAAGACTTTATTGACTCATCTGAATGATTAGTCAGGATGATTCTCACATAGTTTTGGAGCAAATATTCTAGACTATGTGATACAAGTCTTGTGAAGAAATAATCAATATGTGTTTTGTGGCCTTATTTCAGAAACTTTTATTTTTATTTTTTTCAATAACCATGCATAAATAATATTCTCTCAAAAATACAAACATGTACATACACGTTGCTTACATATTATGGTAGCCCCGTTTGTGCTATATAGAGTGCATTTACACCTTTGCCATTAACATGTTTATAAATAACTGAAAAAAGCAAAAATGTCAGTGCATGTCAAAACATCCCAAGGGCCCCAAAAACCCCTTGGTCCCCAGAGGGTTAATGGGGGATTTTGTCGTCGCTCCTCCTTTTATGCTTCCGCTCCTCCGTGAAAGATACGAGACCGGTGCATCGTGCAGGTATCGCTCCTCAGTAATCACGCCACCGGCCTTGCGCCGCTCTCTCACGGTCCTCGGCCTCGTCCTGCTCGCCACAAATACCAAATATTATTTGTATAAAAGTTAAAGTTAGATAAGTTTAAGTAAGACCCTTAGGATAAGATGCTAAAGAATTTGGGCAGAATGTTCCCAGTGGTTCCCAATGTTGTTGCTGGTGTTCTAATCTAATGATCTAATCTAGTAATTATCACAATTATCACCAAAACAAATAAAAAACTGTACGATTCATTATAACAACTAACAACTAATGCTTATGCAGTTTTTGATTTAGAGTTGTACATTAGAACTGGGTAAAAAAAAATATTTTTCGATTAATCGTTTTTTTTAAAATGTGGTCGATTCAAAATCGATTCTCAACGGCCATGAATCGATTTTTTCCATATTCAGGGCTCGCGCCTCGCGGTGCTGCGTCTTTTCTCTCTGCACAAAGCAAGCGTCAAGCGCTGCAGGCGTCGATACACACTCGTGTTTGGGAGTCGGCACATGACGGAATATTCACTTGCACAATCGGGCCAGCATTGCATCGTAACTAACGTTTATCATTTTCACGTCTTTTGAAGTTTTACCAGTTTAAACATTCAAGCAATTTTAAGCTATCCCGTGCTCGGGCACTCTCAGAGATGTTTTCCACTGCGTGCACATACAGTAAAGCCTAAATCCGCCTCACAAACAGCTCGCCAGTAACAAAAGTTATTTTTCGTGGATTATATCGCTTTAACAGAAGTATGTCAAAACTCTGGTCTTGGTGAGTAACCTCGTAAAGACAGTCGGTTATGTCATAAGCATAAAACGCGTGTGACAGACAGTAATGAAACAGTAATGGATCCGTGCACTAGTTCTTAAAGTGAACGCAGCCACATGTGTCTGTCATTAATTGTGTTGTCAAAACAACATAATATAGCATTAATTGTAAGGAATCAGAATTAATAGCCTATGTATTTAATTCAGTCAGGACTAAAATACTATCCAGTGTTATTTTACATTGGATTACTTTATTTAGTTTCTGTAGTATTTCTGACCTACCCAAAAACTTTTCTTTTTATGTCTCTTTATTTGTCTTTATTCTATTGTATTTATTTGTGCTACTTTTTTCAATTTAATTCAAAGATTGAAATCAAGCTTCCATGTGTTGCATAAACTCTTAACAAAAAAATTACCCCATTGTAAAAACAAACATTTAGGTAAGATCAATGTAATAAAAAAATTGTCTAAAAAATAACTGATATTTATTTATCTATCTATCTTAAACATAAAATAACCTGATCCTGTTTGATCAAGGCGTGCGACTGTTCTGACTTGTCCAATTTTCAGCATCAATTTTGCATCTTGGATCAAAATCCTGTCTATTCATTGTATGCATTTAGTGTAAAGTGTAGGCCTACCTAAAATAAAAAGAGTTTTATATACAGGTTTGTGGCTCTTAATTTTTTTGTATTAATTAACCACTTGTAAACTTATGTCCACTGTTCTTTTTTTATAAATATATGATTTGTATTACATCTATATTCATTATAGTCGAATCGAGAATCGATTCAGGAATCGAAATCGAAAATAGAATCGAAATCGAATCGAAATCGAATCGAATTGAGAGCTTGCGAATCGAAATCGAATCGAATTTGAACATCTGAATCGATACCCAGCCCTATTGTACATTTAATGGTACCTTTTGAAAAAAAAAAATATAATAAACAACGAAATCATATGTATTTTACATATAGTATTTTTCAAAAATAAAAAAGTAATTTTACTCCCAAGTACGTCATCTTACCTCAGTAGTGGGGCAAGATAGTCCCCTTTCATGATTTTTAATTTTGTCCTGTAACACAGGGTTTGTACAGAGTTTTGAAAGTTTGGAAAATGCTTGATTTTAACCGTTATGTTTTCAAGGTTTGAAATGTGCTTGTATAAATAAAGTCTGATTGCTGCTTATAGATCTTCAACTTGCCAACCAACCGTGACATCGTAATCTTATACATGCTAATCTCATCTCTAAATATGTTACAGTTCAATAAAGAGGGCAACTGCCCCCATCTTACCCTACTTAAAGTATCCCCAATGTTAATAGCAGTTTACCGGATGTTTAATATTATTTATTAATTCATATTAGATCTTTATTATTTTAGTTGTTAATTACATTACTGATTGCAGAAGCAGTTTACATCACCATTCATTTCTAGCTGAAATGAGCTGTCATTAAAAATGAATGACATTGACAACAGTAAACAAATTTGTGGGTTTAGTCACTGTTGGTGATTTCAGACAGGAAGAGGTTCCTACAGTATGTTATGCAATCAAGCATTAGTGCATTGTTAGTGTCACTGTAATATACCAACACCCATGCTATTAAGTCTTCATAGGAAGAGTCCTACTGTGCCACATGGATGTTTTCAATGTCTCATTTAGTCTGCAACTCTCCAAACGCCGAATTATGCTGCTTTGTTAATCGTGTTTGTGAAATTAATTACGGAAAGAAATGTGGGATCGATGTAACGATTTTGCTTCATTGTCTTGGTGAGCCAACTGTTTTTGTTTCCCTAATGTCACCCAGCTGTTGTTATACTGAAGAAAGAGATGCCAGTTGTTAGGGGAATAAAATAGCGGCCCTTTGGGCAAAGAACATGCTCCTCCACCATGCGAACCTCTCTCTATTATTAATGACAACAATGCCTGTGCATTGTTATTTGTTACTGTATCATAATTTTTTTGTCAGTGTGATTAAAATAAAAACCTTCACACGAATTGAACTATAATGAATATTTGCTAGAAATGAGTGTGAATGAGAAAAAGGCATTGATTGATGTAGTAATGGTAATGTACTGAAGTATTTGTGAATCCAATGTGTATTGGGGCATGAAAGCTTTTCTTTTTCCTCTGTTCTTTTCTCCCTCCTTCTCTTTCTCCTGGCAGTAATGACATATGGCGTTTTAACATGCTTTTCAGTGGACAGTTGTGTTCTGGTCTGAAAGGTCATCTTATTTTACTTTTCAAATCTAATATAAGAAGCTCATTTGTAGCTTAAATGGACAAAAGCAATTTTGTCATTGTAATTGTATCTCACAAAAAGCATTGAAATGGTGCCCTAATGAATGTCATGAATATAAATTATAAATGTAACAGGGGCCATTTCATGTCACTCAGGAGAGCAACATGTTGATGTTTACTTGGCGCTGCAATCTTCCTGGAAAAATCTGTTAGTAGAAGGATGATTTGGCAGAAGTTTAATCAGAATGTTGCTGCAGTGTTTTTCTAAAACGAAATTGTATGTTAGAAACAACACTATTAGTGTCGGAAAACTCTCTCAACAGACACCTTAAAGGGGTCATGAACTGAGAATTAAAATTTTCCTTGATCTTTTGACAGTTAAGAGTTCGTTATACTGTAAAAATACCCTGTAAGTTTCAAAACTTCCTTGTTATTCCAAAAACTGCTTTTATTTAAACCAAGGCCAGAAAACGACAGGATCTCAAAAGTGGAGACTTAAGACATCACAGGGCAGCGAAAGACCGCCTTTGCAGAAGAATATCAACGCCAAGGTCAACATCATCGCGTCTTGGCCACACCCACCCACTAATGTTAGGAAAGTGTTTTTTTCCTTTCTTTTCAACAATGTGAATATCTCAGCAGTAAGGGTGTCTCGATTTTGATTTTAAATCGAAATCGACCGAAATTAAGTCACAATCTCGAACTTCGAATTAAAAAATGGAATCGTCGATGCTGCCACGGCCCCATATCACGTCCGGTCGACATGCCAAGCGGAAAAAAACACGCGTGCTGAAGTGCTGCGAGTCAACCTCCTCTAACTTAGCTACAGCCAGTCAAAAGATAGCATGGCAACTGCAGATGCAGGAGACCCATCGCCAGAACTTGAACCCCCTACTCTTTTATTGAAGTCGCAGGTGTGGAAGTATTTTGGATTTATGTCGACAACGTTCGCTTTCAACGTACCATATTCTTCCACTGGCAACACGACTAACATGGCAGGGCATCTCCGTAGGCACCACAAAAACATAGATTTATCTGTTAAACCAACAACTGTTTGTTTGTTTTGTGAACTTGAATGTCATCTTCTGTGAAGAAGTTACAAAAGAGAAACTATGGCAGGTTATTTTTCCAATTGACTAAAGATATAAGTTATTATATTATAAGCACTTTATGTTGTTAATAAATGTTTTAAATTTGACAATATAGTGTGGCACATTGCGAACAAAGGTCAGATATTATATTGCATAAAAGTCTAGTCTAAAAATGGCATAGCAACCTGTGCTTTAAAAAAAAAACATGTAAAAATCGAGAATCGAATCGAACCGTGACCTTAGAATCGAAAATTAAATCGATTCGAAGATTTGGAGAATCGTGACACCCCTACTCAGCAGTGCATTGTTAGTATTCGGTACATTTCACTGTGGATTATTTGGTTTTGCAAACAGACTTTTACGATATGGATCTGCCAGCAACGCCACAAACATGTAAGTAACCATGTTTATTCCAATGCCTGATCTATGATCAGTGATTTCTGATGTGTAATCAAGTTCTGACAGATAATCTTTCTCTCAAAATTGTTCAATACTGTTTTTGCATCAGTAAATCAAGCCAGTGACTAAAAGATCAACTTTCGTTTCTCTTAGTAGGATGAACACATCGTTTCTCTTGGTAGGATGAAAATAATCTTATTTAAACTGTGATTAAAATATATACAGAAAGCGATCAAAGAACAATCCCTTTCCAATCGCCCAAGCTGTCAATCACACAGCGCAAGTTTATCTGGACACTTGCCAATGCTGTTGGCTGGACACTGCACAACAAAGCAATTGCTGTATTTACATCGTGTTTGCATTGTTATTTGGTGAAAGCATTCATGAGAGTGCAGAAATTTCGTTGCAATGATAAGATCTTTTCATTCACATGATCAACAGACTGTCTGTCATCTGCTCAATGCTCATCACTGCAACCTTTCATGTGATGGAATAGATCTAAATACTTTAAAAACTTCTCACAATTCGTTAATCTTGATAGCTGTAATAGTAAAAACGTTGTAAAAGTATTCGAGGGATTTCCACATGTGATGCTAGCTATTTCATATGCAAACATGTCAGCCAATCACAGCAGTGGGCATTTACACTGAAGTCTCACAGCAGACACGCCCCTTCGAACAGAGCGTTCAAATCAGAGGCTAAAATCAGGCTAGGAAAAATGCCTTTTATTTCTAAATTATGACATTTGTTGATGTAAAAATCATACTAACATTATAAGGGCACCCCAGGAAACATAAAATAATAAAATAATCAAACACAGAGATTCTTTCATAATGACATCAAACATCAGAAAAAACATGGGCTAATATTCAATGCATCTTTGTGCTTAAATACAACACTACTATGCAAAGTGAGCAAAAACACAATTTTGATCATATTATGGTAGCCCTGTTTGTGCTAAATAGAGTGTAATTACACCAGTGCCATTAATATGTTTCTAAGCAACTGAAAAAAGCACAAATGTCAGGGCATACCAGAACATCTCAAGGACCCCAAAAACACCTCAGACCTCAGAGGGTTAAAGCTCAAATCTGTGGTTTATTTATAAAGATAGCGCCTATTTAAAAAATTGATCTGACGTTTTCGGAGTTCCAGGGATCAGCGGGCGCTCAGCGCTCATGTACCCCGTCTGGAACAGCCTTACCTCGGCTAGTCATTCTGACGTTTCCCGCGGGCTCTGACTGAGTAAAATAATAAATGTATTAACACACAAACCACTGTTAATTTAACATAACTTAATAATTCCTAAAAAGCTGAAAGTTCATCGCGATCTCACACATCTCTATAATTATCAATGAAGCTGACTGCACAATGAATCTTTCATAATATCCACACTTTGTTTGTTATAATTAGAGGATTTGCCAGCATACAGAATTCAGCACTGAACAAAAGTCAGTTTAGAGCGGTGAGGGGAGTCTATCTTAACCTTCTGGGGTCGGCAATCCCGCCGGCGTGATCTGCTCACTTTTTTTCTTATCAGTGCAAAACAAACTCAAAATACTTTGTTTATTTTGATCTTACATATTAGTGTTACACATCATTCAATACTGTTAAATGTCTTCTTTTTTTGTGTACACTCTTATTAACATCAAAACCTTGTGTTTTTGTAAAATAAATCAAATAAACAGGGTGCGCTTTCAGCTCACTCTGTCTCCGCAAAAATCTTTCTGAAACGCGTCCGAAAAATGAACTGTAACTCAATAAATACTTGTCACAGAGACACGAAAGATTTCTCTTTATGAAGCTGAAATTCTCTTCTTTTAAATGAAGTAATTATATATAAATAAAAATAAAATAATATATAAAATATATATAATATATAGGGCTGTAACGATACGCGATATAAAATCGAAATCGCGATACTCAGGTCCACGATCCTGTATCGCGATGTGAGAAGGCAGAATCGCGATCACACCCCTTCCAACTCCCAGAGTTATCCTTCCTGTCCAGAACCAGGGCTCGAATTTCGGCGCGGGTATTGCGCATAATTCTAATCATTCCCGCAGGTCTCCCATTTATAATGCGCGAAATTCCCGCAATCGTAATCCACACAGATAATATAATCAAATCATTATTTTAACAACTATCTTCCAGACGCAATTTCACAAACAGCGTGAGTGTTCAGCGGTGCCGCGCGCGTCTTCTATCTCTTCTCTCATAATGTGTTGTGCAAGGCAGGCGCTGCATGCGGCGATAATACACACTCGCGTTTTGGAGTCGGGACCATAGACTGTAAAAGTCTTTTTAAGTCTTACCAGTTTAAACATTCAAGCAATTTTACACTAATCAGTGCTCGCGCGCTCTCTGAGAGATTATTTTCTATGCGCACATTCATAGAAAATCCGCCTCAAAA
Organism: Tiaroga cobitis; assembly: GCA_030578255.1. Taxonomy (NCBI): domain Eukaryota; kingdom Metazoa; phylum Chordata; class Actinopteri; order Cypriniformes; family Leuciscidae; genus Tiaroga; species Tiaroga cobitis. Next base: position 28,301,005 of record CM060597.1, read on the forward strand.
ACAGCTGGCCAGTAACTATTTTTCGCGGATTATATTGCTTTAACACGCAAAATTGTCAATTTCGGTCTTTAAGAGTAGGCTATACTCTAAACATAGTCGGTTTTGTCTTTAATAGGCATAAAACGCATGCCAGTATAATGAACACGGGATCCGTGCACTAGCTCTTAAAGTGACGGAAGCCATATGTGTCTGTCATTAATTTTGTTGTCAAAAAAACAAAAGACGGCTTTAAGTTAAAGGAATCAGGATTAATAGCCTATGCATTTAATTTATTCAGGACTAAAATACTACCCAGTGTTATTTTCCATTTGATTACTTTATTCAGTTTCTGTATATGAATACTAGTGTTAGACCTATTCAAAAACTTTTCTCTTTAATTGTCTTTATTTGTATCTTTATTCTATTGTATTTATTTGGCTACTTTTTTCAATTTAATTAAACAATTTAAATCAAGCTTCCTTGTGATGTGTAATTTCTTAACAACAATATTACCCCATTGTAAAAATGCAATGAGCGTAAACATTTAGGCAAGATAAATGTAATAATTTTGTTTGGCAAAAATGTTCTTCTCTCAAAATCTCTTTTTTTCACCACAAGCCCCGGCCCCTCAAGCCCCGCCCCCGTGATAGAATCGCGATACGAATCGAATCGTGGGTCAAAAATCGTGATACGAATCGAATCGTAGGTTTGGTGTATCGTTACAGCCCTAATAATATATATAAAAAAGCAACTATTCTTAGTTGATGTAATCTGTATGAAAAGAGAGAGATGTCAGTCTTTTTCCTTTCACCTAATTATAGCGTATGACGTGTTAATGTGACCACGCCCACTGAGAGCGCGCGCTATTCAAACGTTAATGTTGAGGCAAGCCATGAAAACGCCCACATCAGAACGCGCTAACCTTTATCTCGTCTTGCTGCGCAGTGAGGAATAATTCCTGGAAAAGTTAACTCAGTTACCTGTTTCATTTCGAGGAGCACGGATTCAGCTGATGTAGTAAGTCATTTATTCTTAAGTGCTTTGTTCTAGTCGCGTTATTGAATAGTGTCTGTAAACTGCACAAATACTGTTTAAATATTAAATGCGTGTCTGTGTGCGAATGAATGGACGAATTCACAGACGCGCGCACTGTGAGTTCATTCACTCTCGCTCCTACATTAGTAAGACTACTGAGATTTGTTCTAATCGCAATATAGAATAGTATCTGTAAAACCAAAAAGACTGTTTAAATATGAATCGGGTGTCTGGGTGTGTGAACAAACGAACGCACAGATGCATAGCCTACTGTTACAGACGAAATAGATTAGAAAGTTTTTACTATAAAATAGACATCAAATAAGCTTTAGTTAGACAGTTTCTGCTCATATGTTAAATATATAGTATGTTTTGTAAAAAATAAACTAATCAACTGTTATCCAATGCAAGCTTATAATACTTTATATGGGAAAAAAAAAATATTTTCAAGATGTTTCCAACTCTAACTTTGAACCAATTCTATACAATGACCCATATAACCTATTTGACCAGGATTTGTTTCCAGGTATGACTAAAAATGGGTTTTTGACTTTCATTTATATATATATATATATATATATATGTGTGTGTGTGTGTATGTATGTATGTATGTATGTATATGTATGTTGTCCTTTCAATTTTTCCTTGTGTGACACCTGAATGAAAGGCTCATTATTATGCGGGTCAGTAGTGTTGTCAAAAAACTCGGTACTTCGGTACCAAGTCGGTACTAAAAAAATTAAACGGTTACGGTCCCAGCTTTTCTAGGTACCGAGTACCGGGTTAATCCGGTTCTTGATGCGCTGTCGGAAAGATGCAGAGGTGCGTACTCTTCATAAAAACACTCTGAGACACGGTGACCGGCGCTGCTAATGCGGTGGCTCTGAATCCACTTGTTGACAAGAAAGGAGGAAAGAGCCACATATGGAAATATTTTGAATTAGGCTAATGTCACGTTGCCATAAAGGGCCGTTCACACGTTTATATAGCGCGTTTTTTTGCGCGTGCAAATTTCAAATGTAGGCGCGCGGCAAGCGCGCTCTCATAATAGAAGAGACGTGCGAGCTCGTCTTTCCAGGCTCGCCGCTGTTCATGGTTGCAGAGCGGAGACACGGGAAAGCAAGCGCTTGTGGAAAGGAGAAAGCGGTGCGATGCGCTCTCCATGATGACGAGGAAGTATCAGAATTAATTGATTTCTAGCCCTTGCATTAGAAATCAGCTACAGGGTTCTCAAGCTTTGAAGACCGGCAAGAGTGACATTTTTGGATTAAATAAAAGTACAGTTAAGTCAAATAAAACATGTTTTAGCTCCTGTATAGTTTGGTAACACTACAATAAGACACCATTCATTAATATTACTTAATGCAACATCAACACATTGAGTGAACAATATATTTTTACAACATTAATTAATGTTTGTGAATGTTATTTAATACAAACACTTGATTGTTCATGTTTGTTCACTTCATTCATTGTGCATTAAATAATGTTAACAGATAAAACTTTTGATTTAAAAAATATATTAGTACATTTTTAAGTTAACCCAATGGAGAATAATTGCTACAGTATATAACTGTTGTTTATTGTTAGGTAATTTTATCTAATGTTATCTAACAAATAGAATCTTATTGTAAATTGTTTTTAATACTACAGTTTCTATCTTTGTAACCGTGATATACACTTTAATATGTGTAAATTTAATCTAAATTAAGCTTTGGTACCGAAATTGGTACCGAGAACCGTGGATTTTCACTGGTATTGGTACCGAATACTGATATTTTGGTACCGTGACAACACTACGGGTCAGGTGAGAATCACCTAATTATTCATGATGGGGCTTGGACTGTTCAAGCCCATTCGCATATTTGCCTTGTGAAAAAAAAAGTTTTTCACAATAAAACCCAATTCACAGTTCTATGTGAATGATTAGGCAGGATGTTTTTCAGATCATTTTGAAGAAAAAACACTAGGCAACAACATCCATTAGTCAAAAGTCTTGTGGATATTTATTATGTGTTTTGTAGCCTTATTTCAGAAACTTTCATTTTTAGTTTTTTCAATAACCACGCATAAACAATATTCTCTCAAATATACAAACATGGACATACATGTTGGTCACAAATTATCGTAGCCCTGTTTGTGCTAAATATAGTGTAATTTCACCTGTGCCATTAATATGTTTATAAGCAACTGAAAAAAACACAAATGTCACAGCATGTCAGAACATCTCAAGGACCCCAAAAACACCTTAGACCCCAAGGGTTAAATGCTTCTGATTGGCCACTGCGTTCAAGAAATCAACAGATATGTCTGTGATTGGCTACATCGCTTAACACTGCAGACATGTTATGAATAGAAACTCTTGCCTGTAAATCGTTTCTATTTTGTTTTAGTTGTTCTTGTTGCTTTTCTGCAACAGATGAATAAAAATCTATTCGTTTTTATGTTTTATTCATAGATATTTCTAGTTTGCGGGAGTCCCGCGAATCGTTTTACTCTCCCGCAACCTGCACACACAGAGTGAGTGCATTATCGCCCGCGCTCGCACTCGGCCATCAAATCTAGTGCCGCGCTGCACTCTTTTGTGTTGGGAGTGCACGTCTCTCAAGGGCCCGGCCCGAGGATAGTGTCGGGAAATATCGGGCTCGGGCAGAGAATCTAAGCTCTAGGTCACTCCTCCTATGCTAAGGAACCGGGAGTTGTCATCCAGCAGTCTCTTTGGTAGAGAGAGACGAGGAAAACAAACAAGCATGCAAATGGAAATTATCGCGGCCGGAAAAAATATCGAGCTCATTTTTTTTATCGTGCGATTAATTTATTTATTCACTATCGATTTGACTTATTTGACTATTGATTTACAGGCCTAGCAATTCCTTCTGTTATTTTTAGTGCCCGTGGATTATCTCGCATCTTCTCGTGCTTCAGTAAAACCTGTTAATGTTGGCTGCTGAGTTGCTTTAGCTTTACTAAACTGTGTATTCAGCGCTATGATGCGTCTTCAGATGTTTAATTAGATTGCTTCCCTCTAGGGCTGGGCGATAAATCGATTTTATCGATTAACTCGAATGTGTAGTTTACGCCGATTTTTTTTTATGAAAATCGGCTTTCTCTTTAAAGTCCCTGTAAAGGCAATTCCAAAAAAAAATTCTAAACCCATTATAAATGTTAGAAATGTATTGCTAAAACATATTACAAAGACTGTGAACTGTGAATTACTGAATTGTGGAGTTAGACCAGTAAACAGTTTTTCACCATTGCTATTTTCCGGATTTTTTGGGCGGGGCTAAAACGGGGCTCAATGACGCACTGGAGCCCCTGAGCTCCTGGACACGCCCCTACTTGATGACGCACTGAGGCCACTGAGGCTGGCCCCTCCCATAACAATAGAGAACATTCGCATCAGTTCGCCGCTCAATCGCGAGTTACTGTCAGTACTATTAGTTACTACAGCCTACAGTTTGCTAGCTAGCTATGCCTTCGACACGGAAATGCGTAGGCTACTACCTGGATGCGATCATGTACTAAACAGATCGGTGTCTTTATTTAAATTTCCTAAAAACGATCACATCAAGAAGAGATGGATTAATTTTGTGAAGAGCCAACCTTGATGGAGAGCTGAGGATCACCGCCAACACCCGCTTCTGTAGTGATCATTTTACACAGGTTAGTTTTATAAACTGTCGTCTGAGACAACTGGGATTCACTGATAATCCGCTGTTACTGGTGAATGGGCCGAACCGACTATCTCCCGCCTCGGGCTTCATCTCCCTGTCCCGAAAGCAGTATCACCTAATATCACGCAATATCACCTAATATCACGCAGATCTTTCCCGCGAGTGGGCGTGGTTTCAGCGCAGCCAGCGGACACGCCCCCAGCGTTTGAGAGCAGAGAATACTGCTCATTTTTTCAAGATTTTGATAGCTTATTTTATGTACTTGCCGGCTTTTTTTATCATTCAAATTTGGCTGGGTGGCTAATAACACATTTTTCTGTTGTGTGACAAACTCAGAACACATACTTAATTTTGACTTTACAGGGACTTTAACAACCGCTGACCCGCCCATCTGGGCTCCCGTAGTTCCGACCGGGCTCAGCGCTTGCCATGATAGCGATACAGAAACAACATGGCAAATGAACAAGATCGCGGCAGCAGAAGCACACCCGCCGAAAACATTTACAAACTGAATCTGCAGGGCTGTCTACTCTCATGAGTTCACTGTGAGAGACGCAATTGTCACTTTTTACACGCTCTCACGCACACATGCATTTTCTCACGCAGAGAAAAATCGCGCAGCAAAGAGCTCGACACCGACAGACTAGACAGAGCAGGTTACTATTGATATGAAACAGATTCTCATCTCTCAGATTCTGTCAATTTTATTACGAAATTCAAACAATAACTATAACTATAACAATAAATGACATTAAGATACTCGTCAACCTATCTTCACTGCCTTGGGAACAAAGTCTACAAAATTCCAGATGTCCTCCGTCTACAACAAAATCGCGGACTTCTGCGTCGTCACAAATATTTGCTTAGGGGCTCCGACCGGAAGTTTTCCCGCTACCATCACTCTAACAACATCGATTCACTATGGAGTTTGTCTCGTAGAGAGACATGGTCTGTTGTGGGGCGAACTGCTGATGTTGAGAACTTATACTCTATAAAACCAAAAAAAGAATTCTCCCTGGACTACCCTACCTCTAGGGATGTACAGTTTGGTTTGTTTAATGTGCGGTCTCTTAACAAAAAAGCACCTTTCATTAATGATATCATTACTGATGCTGGTATTGATTTATTTTGTTTAACTGAAACTTGGCAGATACCAAATGATTTTATTACACTGAATGAAGCTACTCCTCCTGGTTATGAGTTTATTGCTAAGCCACGTTGAACTGCCCGGGAGGTGGCCTTGCTGTGGTTTTCCGCTCCAGCTTTAGGGTTGTATCAGTGCCCGTGCAGGATTATTCATCATTTGAATGTCTAATCTTGAAATTCACTGGTGAGTTATCTTTCCTGTTAATATTGGTTTATCGACCTCCAAAAATGTATTCTGTATTTATTAAGGAATTTTCTGAGTTACTCTCATCTTCTAGTCCTATGTATCCATCCATACTGGTGCTTGGTGATTTCAATATACATGTAGATTCTGGAAACTGTAATTTTGCTGAACAGTTTCTGAATCTGTTAGACTGTTTTGACCTACCTCAGCATGTTGATTTCCCTACCCACTCAAAAAGTCACATAGTAGACCTTGTCTGTACTACCGGCATCATGCCAACTAAGGTGTGTCCTAAAGATCTTGATGTTTCTGACCATAGAGCCGTCATGTTCAATCTTGCAGTTCCTGAGTCTCTTGATCACCGGCGTGCCTCTCGCTCCATCACATATAGGAACACAAAGAACATTACTACAGCTGCTCTGTTAGACACTCTAAACTCGAAATCCATCGTAGAGCCATTAGATGTTGGCATTGATGACTTAGTCCTACTATACAACACACATCTTGCTGATTCTCTCAATCTTCTTGCACCCCTGAAGACACGATTAGTCTCTTTCACTCACTCTGCCCCATGGTTTACACCTGAGCTTTGTAAAATGAAGGCGGCTGGACGTCAGTTAGAGCGACTTAGTCGGAAGACTGGCCTAACTGTTCATGCCCTGGCATACAGTGAACATGTTTCTATTTATAAAGTCTCTCAATCAGGCTAAGACCATGTATTACACAGCCATAATTGACCAAGGTTATAACAACCCGAGAACTCTCTTCTCCACTATTAATAAGTTAACCCAACCTACAAAACCTTTCCTACTTACACCATCCAATAAACTTTGTTGTGAATTCCTTGAATTTTTTAACAGCAAAATTAGTTCTATTTACAAACAGCTTCAGACAACTCAGACCACTCAAGATTATGTCCTCACGTCCCCCGCTGCAACACTAAACAGATCTTTCTCTGACTTTTCACCTGTTAATGAACAGGATGTCTTTGACCTTGTAAATAAGTCCAGGCCCACCACCTGCCTTCTTGACCCTATGCCAACCCCTCTGGTCAAGGTCTGCCTACATATCCTCTGCCCCCTTTTGGTACAAATAATAAACTTCTCCCTTTCTTTGGGCTCTGTTCCTCTGTCTCTCAAAACAGCAGCTATCACTCCTGTTTTGAAAAAATCTGGGGCAGTTGTAGAGGATTATAAGAACTATCGGCCCATCTCTAATCTTCCATTCATTGCAAAGCTCCTTGAACGTACAGTTGCCAAACTGCTTAATGAGTACCTGAAATGTCATGGCTTTTGGGAAAAGTTTCAGTCTGGTTTCAGGGCGATGCACAGTACTGAGACTGCCCTGGTTAAGGTAGTCAACGACTTGCTGTTAGCTGCTGACTCTGGCCATGTCAGTTTTCTCATTCTCCTCGATCTTACAGCTGCCTTTGACACGGTTTGCCATAACCATCTACTTTCTCGATTGGAGACCTTGCTTGGTATTACTGGTGTTCCACTATCCTGGTTTAAATCATATCTCACTAACAGACAACAGTTTGTTTCAATTGGGAATTTCAGATCTCCAAATTCAATAGTGTTTTATCTTTTGTGCACCACATACGATAGAAAGTCATACAGGTTTGGAACGACATGAGGGTTAGTAAATGATTACCTTTAAGATAAAATAAAGCACTAATTTTGCTCACACTTTATATTGCGTAAATTCTTAGCATCTCTAGTAATCATACTCCAGGAGATGTGCAGTGTGTGATCAGCTAAGTGAATCAAAGCTCCTTATTGGATGAATGTCAGCAAGAGTCCATTACGTCACACACAGCAACATGCACAGTTCATTAAGTTGCTTTTAAGTGCAATCACTTAGACTTCTTAAATGTAGTCGCCTCATTCATCTTGTTCTCCGGAGACTTGAGAATCCAAAATCAATTAGACCATCTTGTATATGTAAGATACAAAGGGTGAGAGAGAGAGGGGAAAGAGGGACTCTGAGTGCTTATCTGTTTTAACGATAAGGCAATGCTATTTAAAGCTGTGCTCAATCATTTATAGATGATGATTATGAATACCTAATGAATAGTGAGCTACAAAAGGAAGCTCACTAGATGCTGGGATCTGCTTTTAAGACACATGCAGATTTGTTAATATTTTATTACTCAAGGCTGTGGTTTGAAATCCTGTGTGACCGATTCTGTTTTCCAAAGCCAGACTCACGCAAGTTCTCATACTGTGAGAAAATTGTTTGAGATAAATTTCTAAATTGGGATATATATTAGTATTCTATATAAGTTCTTAATCTCTGCTCTTAAACTCTTGCATTGAGTGGGTTAAACCAAAGAGGGTGATAATTCTGTCAAGCCCGAAACCAAATAAATCTGTATTTTCAGCCTTTATCAAGTTAATTTTCTCAATAAACAAGACTGAACTCATCATCTCATAACTGTGTGAGATTCAATATGTCAATATTATATCAGTATTCAATATAATATACTGCAAACTTGTGTACTGAATGTGATCATTTACCTCATTTGGTTGGACAGCAAATCTGAATCAAATATGAACAGGCAGTAATGTCTATGTAACTTCTTTAATTCTTGTAGTTTCAAGGTAGGGATTCAGAGCACAGGAAATAACAGTCTGCTGCATTTCACTCAATTATAGAAAAGTGGCACAAATCAAGAAATACCTCAGTGACAGTAATATCTCTCCGATCAATATAGAGTTGTATGAATGCGAGCATGATGGTGTGCTTAGTATTGTCTGAGATTAAAAATCATTATATCACAAATGTACCTGGTGTTTGCTCATAATCATCTGACATTTCACAATGTTTTAACTGTGAATCAGGCTCAGGGTGCATACAGTGCGTACACTCTTCTTGTGCTATATCTTCAACTGGAGCACAGCAGTGAAAAAGTGTTTCCTGCTTGCTCTGTCCAATTTTTGCTACTTACTGTCATCTTAAAGAGAATGAGACTGGATTCATCTTACAACGAGTTCTGCACAGTTAGAGAATCTGAAATGCTGAAGTACTGCAATAACATGTTTACCTCTATGGAGGGGTTGTAATGGAATGAAAAGATAGAGACGCTGATAGAGTGAACTAAGCTTTTCAGAAGACAGTGGAAGTGTTTTTTGTTGGACCCTGATCAAAAGCAGATTGCAGGTCTGTGCTGCTAATCTATTCTGCCAGCTAAAATAATTGGATCCGCACAGTATGTCTGGCAATTTGATTAGGACCATGTCATTATTCCTATACTCTGAGAACAAGAGAAAGAAATGTATTTGCCACCACTGTGAGAGGATCTTCATATAGACACAGGTGAACACTTGTTCCTGCTCATCAGCCTCTGTTAAGAGGTTAAATGTTTATTTGGATGCTTGAGGATGAATCCATGCCATGTTATGTGGAGTGCATATGTTTGCGTATCTGTTCATCTGTATATGCGTAAAGATAATGAATTCATAGTTGCCATTGTTGTGTTGTTGGCATACTTGTTTAACTGATTGTGTATATAGTCAGTGAGTTTTAAATAAGGTTGGTTCTTTATAGTAAATCTAAAACTTACAGCATGACCAGTGTAGCCTTATTCCCGAACGAATGACTTGAATGAGGCTGTTCTTTTTAGTGAATCAAGCACATGCAGATTTAAAATAGCTTAAAGTCTTAACTCACTAGTTACTGACTGGTTGTTCAATGTTTAGTAAAAGATGCGCATTATCTGTTTTGTCAGTAGTATTTATAAATATTAATGAATGAAATATGGTACTACATTTTTGATTTTGTTAAATTACTGTTGTTTAATATATAGTTATGGTCAGTATTTGGATTGCATGTGTGCCACCTCTGAGAATATTTTTTAAAGGGGTGGTTGATTATGATTTCACTTTTCTAACTTTAGTTAGTGTGTAATGTTGCTGTTTGAGCATAAACAACATCTGCAAAGTTACAACGCTCAAAGTTGCTTTTAAAGAAATCGTTTTTTTTAAGGACTACAACAAACGGCTGGTAGGGACTACACAACATTCCTCCCGGGTTAGTGACATCACCAACCCTAGAATTTACATAAATATTGATTCCCCGGGAACGCGATTTATAGATTGTCATGACAGAATATGCTAATCAATGACTAGAAGATAGTTAACTCCACATCAGCTACATAAAGATTCGATTAACTTTTGACATTTGGGTATAAAGTGTTTTAATTCTACAATATATGGTGTAAAAACGTCTGAGTGCTGCCCTCTTCAGGTTGAACGGTGGCTACTGCAGTTGATTTTTCCTGTTGGATGTTTGCAGTGGTACGTGACGTAAGCAGTTGCAGGTGACGTAAGCAGGTTCCAGCTGTAAAACCACTGTAGCGAGTCAGGAGTTGGAATTGCGAGTATTGAAAACGATCAGGATAGAGATACAGTGGTTGCATGCACTTGGCCTGGAAGACCGCGAGTTCCCTCCTAGAGCTGGAGTGTGCAAACTGCATTTTACGCGCGATTGCTTCTCCAATGCAATAGAGGTGGAAATGGGCTTCTCCACACAGCTCGCGCTGAAAAGCGGCGCAGTGCCAAACGCTGCTCCTCCTGCATGGACTCCACCACCGCAGCGGCGTCATGATGTGTGAGTGAGCATATATTTTTAATCACAATTTATGTTCCTTCCTATAAGGCTAAAGTTAACCCTCTGGTGTCGACAAACGCGCCGGCGCGTTTGCTGGATATTTTTTTATACATAGATATAGATATTTTAGCGAGGCTGAGAGCAGCTGTCAAATAATCTGTCACTGCGGGTCTCGGGTCTCGGGTTTACCCCCCCCCCCCCCCCCCCCCCCCCTTTCCTAAATTACATGTGATCCCTGCAGGTTTCAGTTGCATTAACTGTGTGTGTTCTCTGTTGGTTTGTTTTTGTTCAGCATCCTATCAAGCTGTTTACCTGTATCAGTCTGTCAGATAGCAGATGCACCTGGGGTTAGGTGATTTTGTTTAGGTGTACTGTATGAAAGAAGTTTAGTATCTATCAAGCCTGAGGGTTTTAGTATTTTAAAGATTACTCACTAACACCTTTAGATTAGAGTGGTATTATCTAGACTAGAGGACTGAAACTGAATCAGATTATTCAGTCAGTTTTATCTTTCTGTAATCTCCCAGCAGTACCATACCTCTCATACATACAAGATCTCCATGATCTAATACAACCTTAGGGACAGTGCTGTAGGTGTTAAAGTCTTCATCCTCCTCACTCAAACAGGGCAGGCAGAGTGAAAATGCCATAGATCACATATCCAGTCTTTTTTGTAAGTAACGAGTCCCTAAGGGAGGTAGATGCTGTGTGTACTGTGTGCATGTTGTTTGTAGCAGCCCTAACTCACAAGTCTCTAAGTGGGACCCCTGGTTTCAAAGATGCTTTTGTAACCAGGATTTGAGGAAAACATGCTCTGTAGGTTTGGTATTTAAGTGGAAGCTACGTGTGAGATGGGGAATAGATTGAGGGAACAAGCGATTATTATTTTTTTATTTAGTTATTTTGGGGATTTTCTACTGAAAATGAGGGTTATTTGTAGTTCACAGTCGAGCTGAAAGGGATGCACACCTGAAATAAGCCAATAACCGCATATAACGCTGACATGCATGCACAAATGTCCCTGGCTTTTAATTATACACAAATGACATATAAACATTTTACGAACATTGCTTTTGCTCACATCCCGAAGTAGACCTGATCGTGCAAATCAACAGGGGACCCTATATGCTTTAAAAAACCTTAGACTGAGCATATGTTCCAAAGCCTATTTTCCATTTTTTAATCTGGCATTTTACTTTAAAAGCCTTGCAACATCTGTATTCAGTTGAATATCTTCTTTTATCTCTGTAGTAAATTTAACAATTCTTTAATATTATCTCAGCAATAAAGACTCAAAACTGCATCCAAAATTACATGCGCTCTGAGTACACACTTTAAAATAAACGTTCTTTAATAGCATTAATGGTTCAGTGAAGACTTAACACATATGTAACCTTTCTATTGCACAAAAGGTTCTTTATAGTGGAAAATGTTCTTCAGATTATTAAAACAAACTTCACGCAAAGAAAAAAATTATTCTTGTAAGAACTGGTGACCGAAAGGTTCTTTGGGGCAGCCAAAATGGTTCTTTTATTGCATCGCATTTTTAAGAGTTTAGGTATTACATTTGACTAAACTTACTTTGTGACCATTTAAAAAGTATGTTCTATGTCAGTGGTTCTAAACTGGTTTGGCCATGGGACCCAGATTTTCCCATGGTCATTAAGCCGTGACCCAATTTCTTTTTTAGGAATTTGACTGTATAATATATATATATATATATATATATATATATATATATATATATATATATATATATATATATATATATATATATGCCATATAATATTTATGCCAACAACTGAAGTTCAAAAACAAAATTCTAAAGATGGCTGTGCACTTATTTCTCTGAGGCATAAAGTACAAGACAAGGAAAGCACCAGGCCCAGACAGTGTTCCTCTATCTTGGCCCCTATCTTCACACAGATCACTGGAGCTGTGCTAAGTTCCTTTCTGCTTCAAATGCTCCACCATCATCCCCATCCCAAATAAACCCCAAATCACTGGACTGAATGACTACAGACCTGTTGCCTTAACGTCTGGTGAAAGACTGGTGTTGGCCTACCTGAAGGACATTACTGCATGGTTTAAATCATACTTAACTGACCGTTATCAGTTTGTAGCAGTAAATGAAGAGATGTCTTATCGATCACAAGTTCAGTATGGCGTACCACAAGGCTCAGTACTAGGACCGCTGCTGTTCACTCTGTACATGCTACCATTAGGAGATATCATTAGGAAACATGGAGTGAGCTTTCACTGTTATGCCGATGATACTCAGCTGTATATTTCTTCAAAACCCAACGAAACTTACCAATTCACAAAATTAACGGAATGCATAGCTGATATAAAAAATTGGATGACTAGTAATTTCCTACTACTAAATTCTGAAAAGACAGAGATTCTAATTATTGGACAAAAAACTTCCACACGTAATAACCCAGGATACTGTCTAACACTTGATGGCTGCTCTGTCAAGTCTTCGTCGTCGGTTAGGAACCTGGGTGTGCTCTTTGATACCAACCTTTCTTTTGAAAGCCACGTGTCTAGTATCTGTAAAACTGCATTTTTCCATCTTAAAAATATATCTAAAATACGCCATATGCTCTCATTGGGAAATGCGGAACAATTAGTCCATGCGTTCATGACCTCAAGGCTAGATCATTGTAATGCTCTACTGGGTGGTTGCCCTGCACGCTTAATAAATAAACTACAGCTAGTTCAAAACGCCGCAGCTCGAGTTCTTACCAGAACCAGGAAATATGACCATATTAGCCCGGTTCTGTCAACACTGCATTGGCTGCCTATTAAACATCGTATACATTTTAAAATATTGTTGATTACCTACAAAGCACTAAATGGTTTAGCTCCGCAGTACTTGAGCGAGCTCTTAACGCATTATAGTCCTTCACGTCTATTGCGATCTCAAAATTCCGGCCAGTTGATAATACCTAGAATATCTAAATCGACTGCAGGCGGTAGATCCTTTTCCTATTTAGCACCAAAACTTTGGAACAGTCTTCCTACCATTGTCCGGGAAGCAGACACACTCTTTCAGTTCAAAGCTAGACTAAAAACACATCTCTTTGACCTAGCATACACATAACACACTATAGACTTCTATAAATTCAATGTTAGGCTGCATAGATTAGGTCAGCCGGAACTGGGAACACTTCCCTTAAATCTTGATGTACTCGCTACATCATAAGAAGAATGGCATCTACGCTAATATTAGTGTCTTTGTTTATCCCGAGGCTTTCCCGCGGCCTGCCGGATCTAGGCCGTGTCCAGATCTGACGAAGAAGATCCGCCTGGACCCGATGACAATGCAGTGCTGAAATGTCCACTATCCTCTCCCTATGGAGGATCCCTTTCCCACTCTACAGATGAAGCGTTGTGAATTCTGGCTCGCGTACCCCGAAGTGATAAAATAAAACAAATTCTGTATCAAAATTTATAGGCAAGAAAAGTAGTTTGTTTAGGCTGGGTTGTATGAATTATAAACCTGCGCACATATTTTAAAAAGCACATAACTATAGAATCAATTCTGAATGAGCATTTGATTGCCGTCAGCGTTAATCACAGGTTCGCGTTTAAAAGTCTGATCATTTCGACGGAGGTGAATCAATCAAAGTTAACTTTAGCTGGAAATAACATTATTCAAGAACCGCTATAATGCCAAACAATCTGTTACCTTAAATTATATGTTTATCTCTGTAAAGCTGCTTTGAAACAATCCATTGTTAAAAGCGCTATATAAATGAAGATGACTTGACTTGACTTGACTACTGGACCCTTGCTTGACCCCCTGCAGTTTGTTCATCGAGCAAACAGGTTTGTGGATGATGCGATTAACATGGGGCTGCATTACATCCTGCAACATCTGGACAAACTAGGGACTGGGACTGAAATGCTTCCAATACTAATTTTCAGCAGAATAGATACACAATACCAGCTGCACTTTCTCGCTCTCTCATGATCTCTCCGACAGCAAGTTGACACACAAACCCACCCCGCACTCGTTTCATTTGCTCCGGAGGAATATTGTTGGTGTAACAGGGCTTAGATTTCTGCGTGGGATTTCACAAATTACGCATAATTTTATTCATTCCCACAGATGTTGTGCTCACACCCAAAGTGCGCGCACATAAAGCCGCCTCTTAGTACTAAATTGAGTTCTTTTTGCCTAAACAGTCGAATTCACACAAAATAATGTCAAAATGCTGGTCTTTGCGAGTATTCACGTAAACACAGTCAGTTATGTTTTAAGTAAACATAAACAGTTGAGAAAAAAATACATGTGTAACAGTATAATGGATCAGTGCGTTAGGTCTTAAAGTGACAGCAGCCTAATATACCTGTTATATACACTCACCTAAAGGATTATTAGGAACACCATACTAATACTGTGTTTGACCCCCTTTCGCCTTCTGAACTGCTTTAATTCTACGTGGCATTGATTCAACAAGGTGCTGAAAGCATTCTTTCGAAATGTTGGCCCATATTGATAGGATAGCATCTTGCAGTTGGTGAAAAGGGAAAAACATCCAGTATGCGGCAGTCCTGTGGGCGAAAATGCCTTGTTGATGCTAGAGGTCAGAGGAGAATGGGCCGACTGATTCAAGCTGATAGAAGAGCAACTTTGACTGAAATAACCACTCGTTACAACCGAGGTATGCAGCAAAGCATTTGGGAAGCCACAACACGCACAACCTTGAGGCGGATGTGCTACAACAGCAGAAGACCCCACCGGGTACCACTCATCTCCACTACAAATAGAAAAAGAGGCTACAATTTGCAAGAGCTCACCAAAATTGGACAGTTGAAGACTGGAAAAATGTTGCCTGGTCTGATGAGTCTCGATTTCTGTTAAGACATTCAGATGGTAGAGTCAGAATTTGGCGTAAACAGAATTAGAACATGGATCCATCATGCCTTGTTACCACTGTGCAGACTGGTGGTGGTGGTGTAATGATGTAGGGGATGTTTTCTTGGCACACTTTAGGCCCCTTAGTGCCAATTGGGCATCGTTTAAATGCCACGGCCTACCTGAGCATTGTTTCTGACCATGTCCATCCCTTTATGGCCACCATGTACCCATCCTCTGATGGCTACTTCCAGCAGGATAATGCACCATGTCACAAAGCTCGAATCATTTCAAATTGGTTTCTTGAACATGACAATGAGTTCACTGTACTAAAGTGGCCCCCACAGTTACCAGATCTCAACCCAATAGAGCATCTTTGGGATGTAGTGGAACGGAAGCTTCGTGCCCTGGATGTGCATCCCACAAATCTCCATCAACTGGAAGATGCTATCCTATCAATATGGGCCAACATTTCTAAAGAATGCTTTCAGCACCTTGTTGAATCAATGCCACGTAGAATTAAGGCAGTTCTGAAGGCGAAAGGGGGTCAAACACAGTATTAGTATGGTGTTCCTAATAATCCTTTAGGTGAGTGTATATATATAATTTTTGGATCAGTAACATTTTTAAAGAAGTATCATGCTCACCAAGGCTGCATTCATTTGATAAAAAAATTCAGATTCAGATAAATGCTGCTCTATTGAACTTTCTATTAATCAAAGAATCCTGAAAAATGTCTTTACATAACTGTTTTCAACATTGATAATATTGATAAAAATCAGAAACGTTTCTTAAGCAGCAAATCAGCATATTAGAATGATCTCTGAAGGGGTCATGTGACACTGAAGACTGTAGTAATGACGCTGAAAATTCAGCTTTGCAATCCCAGGAATAAATTACATTTGAAAATATATTCAAATAGAAACAGTATTTTTAAATTGTAATATTTCAGTTGTTTCTTTTTTTTTTCTTTTTTTTTTTCAAATAAATGCAGTCTTACTGAACATAAGAGACTTCTTTTAAAAACATTAAACACTTTTGTTTTTGCCCCCATTTTTCATGAGCTGAACTCAAAGATCTAAGACTTTTCTATGTACACAAAAAGCCTATTTCTCTCAAATATTGTTCACAAATCTGTGTTAGTAAGCACTTCTCCTTTGTCGAGATAATCCATCCACCTCACAGGTGTGGCATATCAAGATGCTGATTAGACAGCATGATTATTGCACAGGTGTGCCTTAGGCTGGCCACAATAAAAGGCCTCTCTAAAATGTATAGTTTTACTGAAAAGAAAAAAAAAGGTTCTTGATAGTGGCGGTGGAATGTTGGTCCACTCCTCTTCAATGGCTGTGCGAAGTTGCTGGATATTGGCAGGAACTGGAACACTCTGTCGTATAAGCCGATCCAGAGCATCCCAAACATGCTCAATGGGCGACATGTCCGTTGAGTATGCTGGCCATGCAAGAACTGGGATGTTTTCAGCTTCCAGGAATTGTGCACAGATCCTTGCAACATGGGGCCGTGCATTATCATGCTGCAACATTAGGTGATGGTCGTGGATGAATGGCACAACAATGGGCCTCAGGATCTCGTCACGGTATCTCTGTGCATTCAAAATGCCATCAATAAAATGCACCTGTGTTCGTTGTCCATAACATACGCCTGCCCATACCACAACCCCACCGCCACCACAGGCCACTCGATCCACAACGTTGACATCAGCAAACCGCTCACCCACACAATACCATACACACTGTCTGCCACCTGTACAGTGAAAACCGGAATTCATCCGTGAAGAGAACACCTCTCCAAAGTGCCAGACGCCATCGAATGTGAGCATTTGCCCACTCAAGTCGGTTACAACGACAAACTGCAGTCAGGTCGAGACCCCGATGAGGACGACGAGCATGCAGATGAGCTTCCCTGAGACGGTTTCTGGCAGTTTGTGCAGAAATTCTTTGGTTATGCAAACCGATTCTTGCAGCAGCTGTCCGGCTGGCTGATCTCAGACGATCTTGGAGGTGAAGATGCTGGATATGGAGGTCCTGGCCTGGTGTGGTTACACGTGGTCTGCGGTTGTGAGGCCGGTTGGATGTCCTGCCTAAGGCACGCCTGTGCAATAATCATGCAGTCTAATCAGCATCTTGATATGCCACATCTGTGAGGTGGATGAATTATGCAGTGCAGATTTGTGAACAATAAATCTGTGTACATAGAGAAAGTCTTAAACTCTAAATTTTGTTCAGTGTATATTGCCACATAAACTCACCTAAAGGATTATTAGGAACACCATCCTGATACTGTGTTTGACCCCTTTCGCCTTCAGAACTGCCTTAATTCTACGGGGCATTGATTCAACAAGGTGCTGAAAGCATTCTTTAGAAATGTTGGCCCATATTGATAGGATAGCATCTTGCAGTTGATGGAGATTTGTGGGATGCACATCCAGGGCACGAAGCTCCCGTTCCACCACATCCCAAAGATGCTCTATTGGGTTGAGATCTGGTGACTGTGGGGGCCATTTTAGTACAGTGAACTCATTGTCATGATCAAGAAACCAATTTGAAATGATTCGAGCTTTGTGACATGGTACATTATCCTGCTGGAAGTAGCCATCAGAGGATGGGTACATGGTGGCCATAAAGGGATGGACATGGTCAGAAACAATGCTCAGTTAGGCCGTGGCATTTAAACGATGCCCAATTGGCACTAAGGGGCCTAAAGTGTCTGTGCCAAGAAAACATCCCCCACACCATTACACCACCACCACCAGCCTGCACAGTGGTAACAAGGCATGATGGATCCATATTCTCATTCTGTTTACGCCAAATTCTGACTCTACCATCTGAATGTCTCAACGGAAATCGAGACTAATCAGACCAGGCAACATTTTTTCAGTTTTCAACTGTCCAATTTTGGTGAGCTCTTGCAAATTGTAGCCTCTTTTTCCTATTTGTAGTGGAGATGAGTGGTACCCGGTGGGGTCTTCTGCTGTAGTAGCACATCCGCCTCAAGGTTGTGCGTGTTGTGGCTTCACAAATACTTTGCTGCATACCTTGGTTGTAAAGAGTGGTTATTTCAGTCAAAGTTGCTCTTCTATCAGCTTGAATCAGTCGGCCCATTCTCCTCTGACCTCTAGCATCAACAAGGCATTTTCGCCCACAGGACTGCCGCATACTGGATGTTTTTCCCTTTTCACACCATTCTTTGTAAACCCTAGAAATGGTTGTGCGTGAAAATCCCAGTAACTGAGCAGATTGGGAAATACTCAGACCGGCCCGTCTGGCACCAACAACCATGCCACGCTTAAAATTGCTTAAATCACCTTTCGTTCCCATTCTGACATTCAGTTTGGAGTTCAGGAGATTGTCTTGACCAGGACCACACCCCTAAATGCATTGAAGCAACTGCCATGTGATTGGTTGATTAGATAATTGCATTAATGAGAAATTTAACAGGTGTTCCTAATAATCCTTTAGGTGAGTATGTATGTATATATATATGAATGAATGACAAATGTATTTGAAACAAAAAAGCATCTAATTAAAAAAACATGCATTGGCTTAACCATGCTTGCATTTTAATGCATTGTATTTTTAGGGCTTGGATTTTTATTGGCTGAAATTCAACATGGCCATATATTTAAGCTGTGAATATTTCAATTCAAAACATTTCACACACATTTTCATTATTAAAAATCAAATAATCCATATTCACCATTCAGACTTCACATCCAAAATATTCGGTCTGTTTAACTCTGGGGACCAGAGTGTTTTTGGGGCCCTTGGGATGTTTTGACATGCACTGACATTTGTGCTTTTTTCAGTTATTTATAAACATGTTAATGGCAAAGGTGTAAATTCACTCTATATAGCACAAACTTGGCTACCATGAGATCTGAGCAACATGTATGTACATGTTTGTATTTTTAATAGAATAATGTTTATGCGTGGTTATTGAAAAAAAATAAAAATGAAAGTTGCTGAAATAAGACCACAAAACACATATTGATTATTTCTTCACAAGACTTTTGAAAATTGTATCACATAGCCTAGAATATTTGCTCCAAAACAATGTGAGAATCATCCTGACTACTCATTCAGATAAGTCAATAAAGTCTTTTACATTTTTAATGACGTGTTTTGTTTGAGAAAGCTTTATGCAGGAGGCTTGATCTCTCATTAATATGTGTGGCATTCCACACCTAAAAAAGACAAAGACCCTCCCCATAATGGCCCTATTAGGTGCTATCAGGCCATATCATTACAGGAGCCTTGCACAAAGAATGAGGAGATTTAAAAAAGAATGGCTTTTAGATTGTTTGGATTTATATAAGGAAAATACAGAGTGCATACGTCTGGACACTTCTATCACACACCCTTCACCATATAGACATGGTTTTATTTCAGTTCAAAGTTCAAAGTTAGAGTTGGAAACATCTTGAAAAGAAAATTGTCTTTCTCCATAAATGTCTTAGTTTGATCATACATATTTCAAAGTTGAGGATTCATTATTTTGATATAGCTTGAACAAACACTATAACATCTTAGTTGATTAGTTTATTGACAAAACATACTATATATTTAACATATGAGCAGAAACTCCTAAAAAAGCTTATTTGATGTCTATTTTAGAGTAAAAACTTTATCCAAAACGAGTCAACGAAATGTTGTCTGTTATTTAGTCTGTAACAGTGCGTATCTGTGCGTTCATTCATTCATTCATTAATTCACACACACACACACACACAAACATGATTCACATTTAACAGTAGCCTATGCTATTTTTCCGTTTACAGACACTAACGTTATTCTATATCGCGATTAGAACAAAGCACAAGCATAAAACACTTACTTCTCAGCTGAATCTGTTCATCCTCGAAGTGAAAATAAACCCAGTGGTAAATGTCCCAGGATTGTTCCTCATAGCCGCGCAAGACGACAGTAGATTAATCTGACTAAAAAATATAGTGTGTTTTCAGAGTTTATGGGTGTTAACGCGTCTCAATGTGGTGCTTCACATATTTGCGTTTGAATAGCGCGTGCTCTCCGTGGGCGTGTCACATTACCAGAGATAATCAGCTGAGAGAACAATAATGAGACGGGCTGACACGTCTCTCTTTTTATATAGATGACATAAAGGGAGAATAATAATTTTAGTTTTGAATCGGATCATTTAAAAGTACAAACTCAAATGATTTAAAAGATATATTGCTTATGGCTGGGTGAATAGTATTAGCTGAGTTGTGTTGAAGATTAGAGACGTGCTCCAGGAAAAAAGTTCACGGTGACTGAGAGGCAGAACGCACACCCTGTTTATATTCTTTATTTTACAAAAGCACAATATTTTATTTCGATTGTATGTGGGCACACAAAAAGTAGACATTTAACAGATTATTTTCTCATATTTCTTAACTCTATATGAACAGAAATGATGGTAGTACTTTAAGTCTATTTTTCTGCTATGTGAAAAAAAAACGAGCAAAACGCGCCGGCGCGTTTCTGGTCCCCAGAGGGTTAAAAATACAATCTATTATATTTTACTGGCAATTTCCGTGCTTTGACAGCCGCCTTTAGTCCTTTTGGTGTTCAACTGCATCTTTTTGACCAAGAGGTGACAACACAGTCGGCTTTCGTCGCTGCTAGTTCTTTAATATCGGCTTGGTGTATCCCGGGTTTAAGATGAAGTCTGTGATATTAATATTGTCCACTAGAGGGAGCCACAGGATAAGGAATCTTTTAAGCCTAATGTTTTTCTATCAGTTTCCATCACTTTAAATGGAAATAAATGCATTGGTCTAATTCATTTGTATTACTATGGTGTGCTGACAGTATTACTTTTTATGAAATTTGTGTAAATATAAATCTGTAAAATGCTTAGATAATTATGTTTATTTAACTTTTATAGACCCTAATAAAATGATGAGAAAATGTTATTTGTCTTTTTCAAGATAATATACATTATAAATAATGTCTACAAAGACAGTTACTATTGTGGTATGAATAATAAAACAAACACTTAAACTGCAAGCTACACATATTATAGAAATAAATGAAAATATGAACAGGGCCTTAAGTTTTGAGCTGCAAATGAAATCTTCACATTAATTTGAAATTGACCTATCATCCTATGACATGTGATTAATTTAAATTTAAAATTCTAATATTAGTCCACACTTACACCACATATATTATGATCGCATGCCTTACAACAGGAAACCTTTTAGAGGGGTATTTTTAACTTTTTATTTAATGTCACACTAACATTAAGTTATTTCTTTTGAAAGTCAGTTGCCCTTTTTGACACGTGTGTTGCTGTAACCTGTTTCATCTATCCCAAACTTTCAGTGAAGATTTAAATTGTACTTTTTTAAGATTGTTTTCAGTTTGATTACTAATCGTCCACATGGGCCATTGGTGCTTGGACCCCGAAGACTGCCTCTTGCGACTATATTTTGTTTTTAATTATTGTAAAGATGTAGTTTTTATAGATTATATCATATTGTATAGATTAAATATAGATGATTGAATGATTGTTTGCTTAGGTGTTACCACTCCTCAAAGGCCTTATGCCACCCCATACAATTTTTTCTAGATCCACTGCTGTTTTTTGTCCTACTATTAGGTTGGGAAGTATGTACATTCAGACACAGGGCATGAGATATCATTCACTACACTATGGGATTCTTACGATCTAATCAAGGTCTCCCATCGCCTTTGTAACTGGTGACACAAATTATCTTCTCAGTAGAAAATACTCTCTGATTCTCAGACCTTAGGACTTATTGTAAATGCAGCTTACCCAGTTCCATCACTGTTTTACTATTGCCTTTTTAACTTTCATTTGAAAGCAAACCTCCATGTTCATCTCTGTATTCTTCAGTAAACTTTTTCCTCTGAAAGATGTGTTTTTCAAAAGAAAAATGTGGTTTGATTACTTTAGTTACTTGGACTGTCTAAACCTCCTACCACATGTCAGAGACCCCAATCACAGCAGTCTTTACGTTATTATCTCATTGTTGGTGACACATCAGCTGCTGAGCTAAACTTATTACAACAGTTGATTTACTGCAGTGGCCTCCATGCTCATTACAGCATATGGTTCATCTCCATGTTTCAAGTACAGAACAGTATTTCCATTCTGTGATTATAATATACACAACCATTCAAAAGTTTGGGGACAGTAAGATTTTTTTTAAAGAAATTAATACTTTTTTATTGCAAGGATGCATTAAATTGATCAAAAGTGACAGTTCAAAATTCTAATAAATAATGTTATTTTAAACTTTTTATTCATCAAAGAATGAAGCATTCACAGTTTCTGCAAAAATATTCAGCAGCACAACTGTTTTCAACATTGATAATAATAAGACATGTTTCTTGAGCAGCAAATCAGCATATTAGAATGATTTCTGAAGGATCATGTGACACTGAAGACTGGAGTAATGATGCTGAAAATTCTGCTTTGTCATTACACAGGAATAAATTACATTTTGAAATAGATTGAAATAGAATATAAAACAGTATTTTAAATTGTAGTAATATTACTCATTTTACTGTATTTTTTATCAAATAAATGCAGTCTTGGTGAGCATAAGATAATTTTTCAAAAGCAATAAAAATATTACTGAAATATTACCCCAAATTTTTAACGGTAGTGTATATCTATATTCTATTATTTGCAGTTATATTCAAATATATAGATATTGTGCATAATATATAATAACCACAGAATGGCTGAATAGTATGTGTTTATTGTGTTTAAAAATCTATTTAACATTTGTGATGCATGATTAGAAAAGTGCAAGGGAATTATATCAAATTTAGTAGAGGCGCTATATTTGTAAATATATTCTTTTCCACTTCAGCATTTGACTGATGGGTGGCATTCAGGTGAAAAGCAGCAGTGAGATTGCAGTGAACATTAGCCTAATGAAAACTTTTCCAACTTCAGGAGTCTCTAGAAACCACCATGTTACGATGGAGTCGTTCATTGAGTCATACTAAACAGATGTCTAAACTTTTGTTGTCTATACATGGACAAGCCTAATTAAAGTGTTTTAGCCCATACCTTTCACACTTGAACACATATGAACATTTACTACCTTCTTTTAAAAGGCTGAAAAATCCAAAAACCAAGTTAAACAAGCTATAGAGGCATTTGGCAACCCAAAAGCTGAGTCATCTGAAAAGAAACTACAAACCAAAATCTTATAAATCTTTTTCATATTCAGAAATATACCTGGGGCCATATTCATGAAACATTTTTACATTCATGAAGAATCTTCTTTTTAACTGCTATTTCCTTCTTATTTTCAAAATTAAGGATAAAGTTAAGAATATTTTGTATTCCCATAAAACATTTCTTAAGAATGTTATTATCATTTTCCTGAAGATTGTTCTAAAGTCAAAACTTAAAAATAATTTGAATTCCTGAAAAGAATGTTCCTCTTAAAAACCTCTTAAAATTAGAACCTACAACTTGTCTTAAATTCCCAAATCTAAGATGTTAAATTAATGTATTGGGTTGTTTTAAATTTTAAGCATTACAACATAACACTAGATCCATATAATACATATTACCATTATTAGTCTTTATTGACACCAGTGAGAGATTATGGAAACAATGGGCGGTCATGATTATGCCTGACAACTTTTTTGTCAATTTATAATTCCGACATAATTTTTGAAAGCACATTCATACAGGACACGTTCATTCTAGAGAGAGAGCGCCAACAATTGCAACAATTTTTTTATTATGTTGATCAGTTACTGATCAACTACTAAGTTGTTGATCAGAAACTTAGAAAAAGTTTCTCCTACTAAGAAAAAAAAGTGAATCTGACCCGTGTTTGATTTACAGTTAACAGATTGAACTTCCCAAATGATTCCACAGTGTTTAGCTTCATTCTGAGCACTGTCTGAAAGAATCTGGCCATGAGTAGGGCCTATTCATTTTGACAACACTAGTTTTGGCGTATCATTATGATGCCTTAACAGCTCTTAGGAGAAAGTTTTGTATGGAAATGCTCCATTATGGACAGCAGAGTGCAGAAGAGCATACTAAGCTT
The DNA here is from genome assembly GCA_030578255.1 of Tiaroga cobitis. Classification (NCBI taxonomy): domain Eukaryota; kingdom Metazoa; phylum Chordata; class Actinopteri; order Cypriniformes; family Leuciscidae; genus Tiaroga; species Tiaroga cobitis. Next base: position 28,325,571 of record CM060597.1, read on the forward strand.
TCCAAAGACAGAAAAACTTAAAACAGAAGTGAAATATCCAAACAGCAAATGGACGATGCTGCTAACAGTTTCAACTGACAGATTTACCATGTTGGTGAGAATTACAAAAGCAAGCAAGCATGGCATGAAGAGCAGTATAGCCAGAAGCTTGCTATCACAAGCTTGATGAATATGTCACTATCATATAAATAAAATGTCACAAATTGAAATCACATTAGCACCATCTTTATAATGGTGCAGATGACCCATTGCAATCCACCAAAGTCACTGTTTGCAATGTTAGTTCTGGTACTCCTTATTGGTTTTGTGGTTTGTCTGGTGGCTGCTCAGATGTTCTTTAACACGATCAAGACAACACTAATATCTCTAGAAGAGAAAGGGGTGAGAGAACCAGAGAGACTCATAACTGCTGTAATTGAATGCTCACACACGCATGCACTGAAAGAGCTGTTGACTGAGACTTGTTTGTGTGGAGTGTTATTGATCCATATGCGAGGGAAAGGTTGGACCCTATGTGTTCTAAAACCCCACAGAGTACAGTCAAATATCTCCCTCTATTCCACACACACACAATCCCACTGTCTCCACACATGCTCATTCTCTGCTCGAAACAAATATAATAACACAGGGTGTCCATTAAAAACATTACCATTGCTAATCAGCTCTCTAAACGCATGCGTATGTTTTCACGTTTACATGCATGGAAATTTTCTTTCTGGATATTATTTGGTTTTCACTCTTGCATATTCCTCCCTCTGGGTTTTGATCTCTGAAGGAAATCACAATTGTGCCTAACAACAGTTACCAAGGAGAACAACTCTCAGCATCAACTTATCTGTCGCTCCGTTTTTTCCCCTTTTATTGCCCTTCTATCCATTTGTCTGACTCTCTTGGTTTTTCTTTGCAGTTAATTTTTTCTCAGAGATCTGTCTCATATCCTCCCCAGTGTCATGTATTTATGATGAGGCATTTATGGACTGAGCATGTCTGACTGCTCACGTTTACTCATGTAGCTGTAATTGTCTCATTGGCCTTTGCTATGTGAAGATGAGTTATATCAACAGGCTGCCTCTCCCTAGAAACCCCAGGAGCTGCGCAAATGTGCATGTTTGTTTATCTAAATAGCTCACATCTGTTTTAGCAGCAGACAGGCCAACATCTGTTCCTCTCCGTAATGCATCTGCCCTGAGTCTGCGGTTCAACATATCACTGCAATATCCCAGCACATCTCTGCTTCATTCATTTCCATTAACTGTATTTCTTTTAACCTGTTTTTTTTATTTTATTGTGTGTGTATGTGGGTTCATTTTTCATCCACAAGGTAACCAGATGGAGGTAAATATATTTCCTCGTAAATGTTAACAACCTCAAGTATTAAACTATAAATTCAGACCTTCTTCGTTGGTCCCATACCCTCCCTTTTCTTCAGCTCTCCTCTCTTTACAGGGAATAATAGTTTGTCACTTTGATCTAATCCAGACAGATGAACATGTCTCCACACACACATTAGCTCTCTTTCTAGTCTTACCGTGCTGTGCAGTCTCTGTCTCTGGCTCCTCCAGGGTTGTTTGAGTTATTTTATTTTCCCTTGATTTTTTATTAGTTTAAGTGGTACTCCACCGTTCCTCTGTGCTTTCCAGCGCACCTGTTTTCATATCTCTCTCTGCCACTCTAAGGTGTACAAGCAGAAGGCGTCAGCAAGTGTATATTCGCTGGGTCGGCGTCTGCGCGAACAGGAGGAAGACTTTGCGGGGAAAGCAGCGAGTTATCAACGAGAGATCCGGCACCTGCAGAGCCAACTAAGAGACAGACAGGAACAACTGCACGGAGCTCTGCAGCAGAAGAGGTAATCCTCTCACACACACACACACTCTCTCACTCCCCCTCTTGCTCTGTGTATAGAGGGATGCACCAGAAGAGGTGAGAGCAGGAGTGGAGCAGCTGTCACAAAGGCACAAACCAATAACAGACAGCGGAAAGAGAGAGAGAGAGAGTGAGAGAGAGAGAGTGAGGGGAGGGGCTCTAGACAAGCTGGCACAGCTGCAGGCTCATCTGTCTAAATGTTCCATGTGCTCGTAATTTTGAGCTCTCATAATTACATTTGCTTTCTCTCTCTTTTGGCCCTGTATACCGTTTATTCTTGCTGTTTTTTTGTTTGTTTTGGGTTTCTAGAAAATGTTTACTGTTCCTGACTGAACTCATAAAAAGATGTTAAATTCAGAAACTAGAATCAGTGGGGCGCTGATCATTTATCATTTACCTAAGCATTTACCATTTATATATATACCAGTACTGTTACCTTTTTTGTTTTGTTTTTCAAATAATGTCACTCAAAATAGCAAAACTGGGTTTTATACATTATAATGATCTATTTGGAAGAGCAGAGACTTTTTTTGTGCTTTCTAAATAGTACAAAATTCTATGTTTGTGTATCTATATTTGCTTGCAGATGCCACAGGCAGCCTTGTAGCAGAAGAGGTAAATCTAGTTAAAAGGAAAAATGGGTTTTGCATTTTCTTACCATGTCTTGGAAAACGTCCTTTCCCCCCTTTACAATTATTACCACTTCTTCAGTGCCGACAAGAGCCTATAGGTATTATGTTACAACTCATAGAGCAGCATTTTCAAGGTTGTTGTGGTGCTGTTTATAGTACAAAGTAGAGCTGTTGTTTGTTATTTTGTTGTAAGTCATACATCACAAGTTTTTATAAAGTTTAGTAACATACTCTGCAGAACATACTACTTTGCTGTGGATCAATGTTCGTGTGTCGGTATGAGTGTGTATATGCAAGTGTATGCCTATTATGAAAACAGACATACATAAGCACAACTTACTAAATAATTAACTAACTGAACCACACAGTTGTAATTATTGCTTTAAAGGGAACATATCATGAATATCTGACTTTTTCCTTTGTTTAAGTGCTATAATCGAGTCCCCGGTGCATCTACCAACACAGAAAATGCGAAAAGTGACAACCCATTAACTTTGTTTTGGTAATTAAAAAATATGCCGATCAGATTTCGCTCCCCTTCTGACGTAGGAAGGGGATATTACTATAATATTACCGCCCCTTAAGGCCCTTGCACACTGAGTCCGAAATTTTCGTATCCGTTTTTTTGTATTCGTGATTCGGTGGCTCTGAATTGTCAAACACCATTCAAACACCATTCAAACTACTTGCTACGGATGCGAAAACCTACCCGATTTGATTTTTTGGATGACGGACGAAAGTTTCGGAGACAGTGTGCAAGCGTGCTTGACATAACGTGAGGTCGTATTTATTTTTTAACGTGCGGAAATTTCGGACGCTAATTTCGGACTGAAAGGGCCTTTAATCTGCACGTTTCCACCCATGGCGCCGCCATTTGGTTTTCGCAAACGACAACAGTGTAACCAGTTCTAACGCAATGGCAAAAGTTCGAGCAAAGCATGCAAACGGTTCTGTCGTTGGCTGTACAGACAAGCACAGAACACTACTTGACCAAAAAATGTCACAGCTGTCTTATAAAGACCTCAGGGAACTGTGTTAACTTGTGTAAAGTTAACATGACGGTACATACAAGTCGATTAGACAAATCAATGTAACTCCACAACAACAACTACATAAATGTATCCACTAACCATTCAGAAACGTCCAGGTGCAGTCTAAAAGTTGCAACCTCTTCCTAAGTCGCTATATACGACTGCACTCCGCTACTGGTTATTTCTGAAATTTTGGATGAGTGAGATTATTCGCTTGTTTTGTTATCGCCGGAGTATCCGAAGCTCGGGTAAATCGGCCCTCTTCTGAACGGAGGCGGGAGCAGCAGCTCATTTGCATTTAAAGAGACACACAAAAACAACGTGTTTTTGCTCACATCCAAAAAGGGGCAAATTTGACAAGCTATAATAAATGATATGGGGGTATTTTGAGCTGAAATTTCACAGATACATTCTGGGGACACCATAGATTTATATTACATTGTGAAAAGGCGCATAATATGTCACCTTTAAAGGGGTCATGACATGGTTTTTTGTTTTCTTTTATTATGTTCCCTTATGTGCAATTATAGTATTACTAAAGTTTTTTGCACAATTTTTTTTTTAAAAATGTAGTGATTTATGACCTTTTCCCACCCTGTTTCTCCCCCTCTGATTCAAACAGTCTGTTTTGGAGGTGTTTCCCCTTTAAGAGTTCAGTGTTAACGCCCATTGTTATGATTGGCTAACGTCAGTGCTACTTATGCATAAATTATTTAATCATTTTGTATCACATGTACACAATGCTCCGCCACGTAAAACTTCGGTCTTCTGATCATTTACCATCGTGTCAATTCTCAATTGATTTTGATTCATATGCGCGAGGGAGAGCAAGACAGTTTGAAGGCGCGCACGCGGCCGGGGCTCTCTCTCTCTCTCTTGTCGTTCTTTAAGTAACATGCGCCCTGTCACACTCATCTACATCACTCACCGAACAAATAAGGCTTTGGCGGGCTGCATATGCTGCAAATAAACTGCATCCAATTGCTTTCCCTGACTTCTGGATCCTTCGGCAGCATTCAAACATGTTGTTTGTCCACAGCCAGGAACAGCACATCTGCGTGGCATCGCAGTCATCTTGTAAACAGACCCCCTCGCTGCACGACAGCGCATGCGATGATGTCATCAAATGAGGCGTAGTTGTCTTGCGCTGGAGGAGGTCATATGCAAACGACTGGTACGTCACTTCGTACTGTGACGTCACTAAGTTCAGAGGATCTAGAACGAGCTGTATTTAGAGCTTGATTAAATAAATGGTTTGTTTATAATGGGGAGGACGTCTTAAAGGCACACTATGCTGGAATTCCGTTTTTGTCAAACAGCGACCCCTAGAGTCGCTGTGGAGAACTTGTATTTAACGTTACTGTCGTAAATACCACTCACGCAGAGCGTCTCTGCACTCACGGCCTGATTCTCCTTTGAAGCTGTTATATTAAGGTACACATCTTGCATAGTGTGCCTTTAAATAAGAGATCTAGCGCTAAAATGTGTTTTTGAACTCAACCTGAGCGCTCGTGTCCGCTGCTATCAGTGTCATAGATACATAACGTTAATCATTGTGTCTCTTGTGGCGGCGCGCGCACAGTCTTCACTCGGACGCGCTCTTCAATCTATCGCCGTTGCGGAGACTCTATTTATTCCGGTGAAATCACAAAATAAAATGCACACAAACTTAGAAAGATTTACTTACTAGGCCATCAACAAGATCGCCAGGTCAGCACCACTGTTGCATCCAGTGCTGCTTTTTAGCTCGCGCCAACGAGTGAAAGCCCGACCGAAAGGGACTCACTCTTGTCCGGTTGCTCACGCGGTCAGATTCTCTTTTCCTTTTCCTAGTCTCTTCCGACCGCGTTTTCTTTGTTTTTTCCATCGTCAAGTATCACGTCTGAAATGCGCGCAAGTGGCTTCGTGCTTCAAATGTTGTTGTTGATGTGTGTGACATCGTTGCCGTAAAGCATGACGTCATTCTCGCGAGATTTGTCGGGGGCGCTCCTCTCAAACTTGCATTGCTGGTTTTTCCAGCGGTGTCCCCCCCAAGCTTTACTACCAGGATGATTCGCCCTAATATGAGTTTGTTTACCACCGAAATTACTTTGAAGTTGTTATATTAAGGTACAATTCTTGCATAGTGTGCCTTTAAGCTATGAAACTTGCAGGAGGTTTTAATGGTACAAAGACCTCTTAAATACCAAAAGATCAAGGCAAATTTGGTTTCTCATGTCATGACCCCTTTAAAGATTTGGACAGACTTGACTGAATGTGTTTATTATGATCTTTTGACCTAAAGACTTAAATGCTAGAAATGGATTTTGTTTTGTTGGCAGTAATAATGAATTTCTTTACAAAACATATATATATATATATATATATATATATATATATATATATATATATATATATATATATATATATATATATATATATATATATATTAGGGCTGTCAAACGATTAAAATATTTAATCGCATTAATGTCATAGTTAACTCGCGATTAATCACAATTATTTTTTATCTATTCTAAATGTCTCTTGATTTTCTTTTTGTCCCATTTTAATGCTCTTATCAACATGGAAAAGTGGATCGGCTTGCTTTGTGCAAATGTTTTTTATTGAAAACAATATTGGCATACACTATGTTCAATTTCACACTAACATTCTCACTTGGAGCAAATAATCTCTCAATGTAACACTGTCCATCAATAAAAGGGTGAAAGAAATACTGACGAGGTCCTGAAATTGACAAGGGGGCGGAGAATTCGCATCAGCTGTGTCTGTGTGTGTGTGTGTGTGTTTGGCCATCTAGTGGTATTTCAGACTGGACGCGCTGCGATGATGATAGTTCACAACGACAAAACACACAGGTCACTTTGGTCTCGTCAATGGAACCGTTTGGCAATTTTTTAAAAGTAAACTTTTCTTTCAGAATCTTATTGGCATTCATTTCGGCATCTCGCGCTCGCCATCCACTCAAAGCGTAACGTTAACCAACTATTTGGCCGGCTCGCAAGCCCAAACAAGTGTGTGCGCCGCGCCTGTTGTTTTGTTTCCGGTCTAGCTAGATCCGCTTGCGCTTTGGTCGACGAAGCAACAAAACATCCTCGCGCGGCGCAAGCCATTGAAATGAATGGGTTTCATAGCGCAGCGCCGCGCATGCCGCGTCCTGTTGTAACAGCATGTGAAAAAAACTACAAAGTTTGCTAGGCCAAAAAGACCGTTAATCGCGCGATAAAAAAATTGACGCCGTTAAAATGGGTTTGCGTTAACGCCGTTAATAACGCGTTTAACTGACAGCCCTAATATATGTGTGTATATATATATATATATATATATATATATATATATATATATATATATATATATATATATATATATATATATATACACACACTATATATAAATACTGGTCCAACTCAACACAGCTCCAACTCAAGTCTCTCTCTCCCTCTCCCTCTGCCTCTCTCTCTCTCTCTCTCTCTCTCTCTCTCTCTCTCTCTCTCTCTCTCTCTCTCTCTCTCCCTCTCCCTCTGCCTCTCTCTCTCTCTCTCTCTCTCTCTCTCTCTCTCTCTCTCTCTCTCTTCTCTCTTAACCCTACATCAAAGCTCATTTTCAAGTCAGTTCCCTTCCCAAGCCTGAGTGTGAGGGTTTTAAATGTCAGCTTTGATATGTCAGTAAAATGCTTCTCCTTCAGAAGAATTTGTTTTTATGCATGTGTGTATTTGACATTGTGAAGAATATGAAAAGGAAATGACAATTCCTTTGTTAATATGAACTATTCTTGCTCTTACTATGTAGCTGTTCACACATCTGCTGAAACCACTTTAATTTTTGACACCAAACTCAGTGAATAGAGGGGCTGTTTTTCAGGAAGAGATGTGGCATTATTTGGCTGTAAAACCTGTGGTGATTCAACAAATGATCATGTCTGTGATGTGATATGGCTATCACCACAGCTCATGATGCTCAGCTGCCATCATACACTGTTTCTGCTTTTATTTGTGGTGAAATGCTTTCTGGTCTAGTGCTGTGTTTGTTTGTAACTTTGTGTGTTGATTTCTTTTAACACTGTGATGTTCAAAGGTGTAATGATTTAACACTGTAATTATTATCTTGTTTCCTTTGTTGTAGGCTTCTCCTTCATGTGTGAATGATTCATAAACACTTACTCAACTGGGTTATCATGGGACCTTTTCAATTTCAAACAATTTGCATACACACAAATGGCAGATTTATTAAAACGTATATATATGCCATGTTTATTAGCTTCCTCGGTGGGTATTAACCCTCTGGGGACCAGAGTGTTTTTGGGGCCCTTGGGATGTTTTGACATGCACTGACATTTGTGCTTTTTTCAGTTATTTATAAACATGTTAATGGCAAAGGTGTAAATTCACTCTATATAGCACAAACTTGGCTACCATGAGATCTGAGCAACATGTATGTACATGTTTGTATTTTTAATAGAATAATGTTTATGCGTGGTTATTGAAAAAAATAAAAATGAAAGTTGCTGAAATAAGACCACAAAACACATATTGATTATTTCTTCACAAGACTTTTGAAAATTGTATCACATAGCCTAGAATATTTGCTCCAAAACAATGTGAGAATCATCCTGACTACTCATTCAGATAAGTCAATAAAGTCTTTTACATTTTTAATGACGTGTGTGTTTTGTTTGAGAAAGCTTTATGCGAGGAGGCTTGATCTCTCATTAATATGTGTGGCATTCCACACCTGAGAAAGACAAAGACCCTCCCCATAATGGCCCTATTAGGTGCTATCAGGCCATATCATTACAGGAGCCTTGCACAAAGAATGAGGAGATTTAAAAAAGAATGGCTTTTAGATTGTTTGGATTTATATAAGGAAAATACAGGGTGCATACGTCTGGACACTTCTATCACACACCCTTCACCATATAGACATGGTTTTATTTCAGTTCAAAGTTAGAGTTGGAAACATCTTGAAAAGAAAATTGTCTTTCTCCATAAATGTCTTAGTTTGATCATACATATTTCAAAGTTGAGGATTCATTATTTTGATATAGCTTGAACAAACACTATAACATCTTAGTTGATTAGTTTATTGACAAAACATACTATATATTTAACATATGAGCAGAAACTCCTAAAAAAGCTTATTTGATGTCTATTTTAGAGTAAAAACTTTATCCAAAACGAGTTAACGAAATGTTGTCTGTTATTTAGTCTGTAACAGTGCGTATCTGTGCGTTCATTCATTCATTCATTCACACACACGCACACACACACACACACACAAACATGACTCACATTTAACAGTATGCTATTTTTCCGTTTACAGACACTAACGTTATTCTATATCGCGATTAGAACAAAGCACTTGCAAAAAACACTTACTTCTCAGCTGAATCTGTTCATCCTCGAAGTGAAAATAAACCCAGTGGTAAATGTCCCAGGATTGTTCCTCATAGCCGCGCAAGGCGACAGTAGATTAATCTGACTAAAAAATATAGTGTGTTTTCAGAGTTTATGGGCGTTAACGCGTCTCAATGTGTTGCTTCACATATTTGGGTTTGAATAGCGCGTGCTCTCCGTGGGCGTGTCACATTACCAGAGATAATCAGCTGAGAGAACAATAATGAGACGGGCTGACACGTCTCTCTTTTTATATAGATGACATAAACGGAGAATAATCATTTTAGTTTTGAATCGGATCATTTAAAAGTACAAACTCAAATGATTTAAAAGATATATTGCTTATGGCTGGGTGAATAGTATTAGCTGAGTTGTGTTGAAGATTAGAGACGTGCTCCAGAAAAAAAGTTCACGGTGACCGAGAGGCAGAACGCACACCCTGTTTATTTTCTTTATTTTACAAAAGCACAATATTTTATTTCGATTGTATGTGGGCACATAAAAAAGTAGACATTTAACAGATTATTTTCTCATATTTCTTAACTCTATATGAACAGAAATGATGGTAGTACTTTAAGTCTATTTTTCTGCTATGTGAAAAAAAACGAGCAAAACGCGCCGGCGCGTTTCTGGTCCCCAGAGGGTTAAAATGACATAAAAATTGAAAACTAAAAATCATTTACTCACCCCCATGTTGCTGCTTACATATATTACTTACTTCTGTGGAGCACAAAATAATACACTCTGCTGTTTAACCCTCTGGGGTCTAATGTGTTTTTGGGGTCCTTGAGATGTTTTGACATGCCCTGACACATGTATGTACATGTTTGTAACATATATGTATATATATATATAATCAAAATATAAATGAAAGTCAAAAGCACATTTTTAGTCATACCTGAAAACAAATCCTGTTCAAATTATATGGGTCATTCTATAGAATTGGTTCAAAGTTAGAGTTGGAAACAAAATTGAAAAGAAAATAGTCTTTTTCATAAATCTCTTATAAAGTATCATTTTTTTTAAAGTAGGCCAATACATTTTATTATACATATTTCAAAGTTAAGGATTCATTATTTTGATATAGCCTAGCTTGCATTGGAACAAACACTATAACAGTTGATTAGTTTATTTTTGACAAAACATATTATATATTTAACATATGAGCAGAAACTGTCTAACAAAAGCTTATTTGATGTCTATTTTAGAGTAAAAACTTTATAATCTATCCAAAACTAGTCAACGAAATGTTGTCATTACAGACACTATTCTATATCGCGATTAGAGCAAATCTCAGTTGGCTATAGCAATATAGTTTGGATGTGTTCATGTAAAAATGACGTTTACTTATGTAGGAGCGAGAGTGAATGAACGCACAGATCCGATGTACAGCTGTAGTAAACAACATCACGCGCGCGTCTGTTCCATTAATTCATTCACACACAGACACGTAATTCATATTTAAACAGTCTTTGTGCAGTTTACAGACACTATTCAATAACGCGATTAGAACAAAGCACTTAAGAATAAATGACTTACTACATCAGCTGAATCCGTGCTCCTCGAAATGAAACTACCAGCACTTCTGAGGTAACTTTTCCAGGATTATTACGATAGTATTATTCCTCACAGCGCAGCAAGACGAGGTAAAGTACAAGATAATTATTAAACTGGATGTTTTATCCAGCTGATGTGGGCGTTTTCATGGCTTGCCTCAACATTTGCGTTTGAATAGCGCACGCTCTCAGTGGGCGGGGTCACATTAACACCTAATACGCTATAATTAGGTGAAAGGAAAAAGACTGACATCTCTCTCTTTTCATACAGATTACATAAACTGAGAAAATTTGTTTCTCAGTTTAAAAGAAGAGAATTTCAGCTTCATAACGAAAAATCTTTCGTGCCTGTGTGACAAGTATTTACTTAGTTACAGTTCATTTTCGGATGCGTTTCAGAATGAACTTCACTGACAGAGAGAAGGCAAAATTCACATCATGTTTATTTTTCTTTATTTGACAAAAAGCAGAACAATTTGTTATTATTGTGAGTATCCACAAAAAAATGTACACTTAACAGGATCTAATGATGTACAACACTTATATGTAAGATCAAAATCAACAGAGTAATTTGAGTCTCTTTTGCACTGATAAGGGTGGTGATGGCGCAGTGGATAAGACACATGCCTTTGGTGTGAGAGACCCGGGTTCGAATCCACTGTGAGACACCAATGTGTCCCTGAGCAAGACACTTAACCCCTAGTTGCTCCAGAGGCGTGCGACCTCTGACATATATAGCAATTGTAAGTCGCTTTGGATAAAAGCGTCAGCTAAATGACTAAATGATAAGGAAAAAAGTTAGCTTGTCGTGCCGGCGCCGACCCCAGAGGGTTAAAAGATTTTGGATCTGTGAGCTTTTTCTTTAGTTTTTGAAAGAAGTCTCTTTTGTTCATTACTCCATTTATATATCAAAATACAGTAAAAAGCGTAAGGTTGTTGTCACAGTCACCCCTAGTCACATGTCTTCCTTTGTTCTGTTTTCCCGCCACTCATCTGTTTCTATGGTTATTGTCATTTAGTTCATCATCTGTTCCACCTGTGTCTAGTTAATCATTGTCTGTGTAACCTGTTTTAGATCATCATCATCTGTCACCTGGTTTCTGTTAATCTGTGCTCATCAGTGTTTGTATTTAGTTCCTTTCAGTTCAGCCAGTCTTTGTCCGTTCTCAGTCTTATTTAGTGTGTTCTTCCTGCCTGTCTGTACCTGTTGGAATTATATTAATAGTAAAAGTTTGTATTGGAGCTTTTTGCCTCTTCATCTTCTTCAGCCTACACCACACCGTGACAGAAGAATGGACCACAAAAAAAACATAGGATGGGTATCCTTCTCACCCCGGTGAACCCAACTCATTCTCTCCTCACCCGCTTCCAAGATGGTCGGCCGATCGAGGACTATGTAGAGGTGTTTCTCGATCAGGCGCATAAAGTACCTTGGAACGACACCTTGAAGAACGTCTTTTGGTGTGGGTTGGATGATTTCCTTTATCAGAAAGTTCCTGCAGCAGCTACCACTTGTTCCCTGGCTCATTATATTGATTATGTGCTATGGTTGAGTGGTTCTTCCCTCACTGTCGGTGAGGTTGGTGAAGACACCTCCCCCACTCGACCACAGTCACCGTCTTCCACTCCAGAGTCTCGTTCTATCGAGACCGCTCAACCTGAGGTTCTTCACGTCATGTTTGCCGAGCCTGAGTTTCTTCACGTCATGTCTGCCGAACTTGAGCTTCTTCACGTCATGTCTACCGAGCCTGAGTTTCTTCACGTCATCCCCACCGAGCCTGCGCTCCACGTCAGTCCCACCGAGCCATGTGCTCAGCCAGCTCCGCCCTGGTCTCCTGAACTGCCGGTACCGTCCTGGAGTCTTAAGTCCCTGTTGACCCTGCTGACCCTCCTGAGGAAGACTCCAGGGTGCGCTTTTGTGTTGAGCAAAAGAAAGAAAGTCATAGAGGATTGGAATAACATGAGGATGAGTAAATAATGACAGAATGTTCATTTTCAAGTGAACTATCCCTTTATTTCTAGAGGATTTCACTCCAACTATGGGCTAGTTTGCAGTGCTGTGTGGGGGAGAGAGAAAAGGTTCAAGTGTGGGCAAAAGGTGGAACTCATGGGGATCTAGAGAGATCTAATCTGGCTAATCTTTTGCTGCTCATATTGCTTTTGTAGGCTGCTGAAACATTAGCTTCCAATCATATAGAGATTAGTGTGTGTGCTCAGAGAGATAAAAAGCTTGGTTATATACTGAAATGTCACCTGGCTGTGTGAGTGAGAACAGAACGTTTAGAGAGAGAATGAGAAGGGAAAAGAAAGGGAAGATTAATGGACATATCTAAATTACACATGAGCGCTTTGTCAAGTGATATAGTCTTCCCCCTCGTTTTATTATTATGGGCACGTGATGTGTCATTTATTGCAATTCGCTCCTCCTCATCCCAGCAGTGTTGAATGACAGCTGTGTGTGGCAGCAGGTCACATGTGAACCCAGGTCACAGGACTCTTTCATTTCTAAAACATCCTTATTTTAATGTCTTAACTGTCTGTCTGTTTTTTTTTTTTCATGGTCTATCTCTTTTTTTTTTCTCACAGTTTAATGAAAGGGACAGACTCTCTCATGACTAAAGTATCCAGATTGATGTGAACATGGCTGTATTTTGTATCGCTCTGTTGAGTCGACTGACAGGGCTGCCGGACGAACAATGGAAAAATGTCATTTACAAATTACAGTATGCAAAAAGGCTTGTCATTCTAGTAATGCGAAAACCTTTTTTGCAGAAAAGCATAGTTTGATTATTTACAGATTTGTGGATGTATCAGTTATGTGGGATCTGGCATCTGAAAAGCAGAGAGGCACATTTACCTTACAGAGTTTAAAAAAAGATTTGTTTGTGTTTACCTCTCTTGTAATGTTAGTGTTTTAAAAATGGAGTCTGAAGGTTTTGTACTTTGTAGAGCAGGATGGTGTCAGTGATTTTAGCAGAACTGACAGCTCAAAATACACAAATGCATCATATGTCTCGCATCTCTCTGCTTGGGATTAGTTTTCATGTGTATTGTATCTGGGGATTTTTTCCTCATTAGAAAAACTCACACACACAAGTAATGAGACACTCTAATGCAATTAAAGACCTGTAGCCCTCCTGATCTCACCCTGTCATCCTGACCCTAACGCACTTAATGACGCTCAGTTTTCTCTGGGTACAGACGGGTCGTGACATGTTAAAACGTTAATTTGCCTACCAGCCATTTTATGTGAGCTGAGACCTTGCATTCGTTTCTATATGTTGCTCTGCAGGGCTGCGGGTCAAATGAAACATTGATTTAATTTCCACACACTCAGCGTAGAAGATACTGATCTTAGTATTAAATATGATGACATAGCTAAGCATGTCTATCACACACAAATTATGGCCACTTGCAGTAACATTTAGGGCCCTATTTTAACGATCTGAAACGCAAGTGTCAAAGCGCAAGTAACTTTGTGGGCGGATCCCGGCGCTGTTGCTATTTTCCCAGCGGGATAAATGCCTCTTGCGCCTGGCGCAAATCTAAAAGGAGTTGGTCTGAAGTAGCTTCATTATTCATAGGTGTGGTTTGGGCGTAACGTGAAATAAACCAATCAGAGCGCCATCTCACATTCCCTTTAAGAGCAGGTGCGCAAGTTCCATTACGGATTGCTATTATTATGGCGGATTTACCAGGCGCACACCAGGAGCGGTTCACAGCCGAGGACACTGATGTTCTTGTAAGAGCATTGAAAGACAGAGAAGTGATGTTGTATGGGGATGGGAGAAACCAACCCAAATCAGCGTCGGTTAAACAGGCGTGGGAGGAAATAGCCACAATTGTTTTATCAACTGGCATCCCCAGGACGTCGCACCAGTGCCGCAAGCGCTACAATGACATCAGAAGACAGGGGAAATCCCAGCTTGCCAGCATCAATCGGGCACGCCGTGTAACGGGAGGTGGATCTGCATCTACTCAGGACCTGACGCCAGCAGAGGACATCGCTGCGTCCACCCTCACCGCTGAAAGCGTTGAAGGATTTGGGGGCTTTGAAATCGGCACCCAACCAGAAACGCAAGCATTCCAACCCCAAGGTACACAAGTTCACATACATTAAGGTTTCTTATGAAAATATTTTAATCGTTATTTACATGAAAAAAATGTAACGCAGCCACACAATAAATAAAAACAATGTAACAGCTTCGCAGGAAGACCATGGCCTCGCGAGCCGTGCGCACGGGCCATCTGAGGAGGGAACAGAGCAACCATCAAGGTCCAGACCCACTACACGCCGTGGCAGCATCGCTAGACCGGAGGACCACCCATTCCTGCAGCTCCAGCAAACTGGATTTGAAATGCTGGAGCGGGAGCTGTCTGGGATGCGGCAAAGTGTGAATGACCGTCTTGACCGGATGGCGATGTTGCTGCGGCCTCTCGGGCGCATCTCTTCAAGCCTGGAGAGGATTGCTGCAGCCATGGAGCGTGGCCCTTCAAGCGCACCACCACCTCCGGTTGTGCCTCTTCCTCCTCCTGTTGTGCCTCTTCCTCCTTCCCCCACTCCATCTCCGTCCACCCGTTCCACCAGGCGCACATCGCACAATGCCATTCCCGGACCCTCAGGGGTCCAATCCAATCCAATCAAACATTTTTTCAATGTATTAGGCTATAACATTAGACTGAGATAACTTTGCTTACCTCTCTATAGACGATGCAGCAGCTCTTCTGCCAAATAAGCTCTCCTCTCCCGTGCTGCTGCTGGGGCATTTGGGTTAAGTGGCATCGGCACATGCAGTTCACCATCACGTCTCCTTAAGTCCTCTAATATTTCCTCATCTATGTCAACAACACAACCTTGATTTATGGAAATGTTGTGTAAAACACAACACGCCACAAAGAATGCTGCGACTTTTTGAGGACTGTACTGTAAAGTGCCTCCTGATCTATCCAAACACCTGAAGCGCATTTTCAGTGTGCCGAATGTTCGTTTAATTACACAGCGTGTTTGTGTGTGTTTTCGATTAAACTGCATTTGACGAATTGTTGCTGGCATCAAAAATGGTGTCATCAGCCATGTCTTTAACGAATACCCGTTGTCCCCTAACAGCCACCCATCCAACAGGGGATTCCCCTCGAAGATGGCAGGAATGGCATAGTTTGCCAGTATGAATGAGTCGTGGCTCGAGCCAGGATAATTCGCAAAGACATGGGTGATTTTACTGTAAGCATCGCAAATGACTTGTACGTTGATTGAATAGGTTCCCTTGCGGTTGATGTATACAAGTGCGTTTTCTGATGGGGCACGTAGCTGCACATGGGTGCAGTCTATAACACCAAGGACACCAGGGAACCCATACTTCGCACAAAATGCCTGCTTTGCTCTTTCCTGGCTGTCAGGTGTGACAGGGGAGTTGAAGTATTCCCCAGCATGTCGGACTAGACCTGATGTAACTATAGCTGAACTTATGGCAGATTGTGAAATGCCTCCAATGGAGCTAAGGGGGTGCTGGAACAACCCAGATGCATAGAAATACAATGCCGCTGTAACCTTTACTGCAACGGGGAAGGCATAGGGACAGGTTGCATCAGTCCCCAGCTCATCTGCCAGGAGATGGCAGATGTCTGTCACAGCCTGGCGGGTCAATCGTAACTTATGTATGCATTCCTCCTCACTGAGGGAGAGATAGGTTTGTCTGGGCGGGTATACCCTCTCCCCCCGGCGTCTAATTCTTTGTCCCAAGACATACTCCATCTCACTGTGCAAAAGAAAAAAATATGAGCAAGCTCAACTTGACTGGTAAGTTGAAGACTAAGGTTTTTAATGTACTTACATTATGGTAAAGGTGATTTCACAGTCTTCCGATTTTTTTTTCCTGGTTCTTGACGGACAAACTAATTTGTCAGATGTTCTCATATACATATATGTCTTGCCACTATTGGGCAAACAGGTCTGATCCTTAATTACTACAATTAGCCTGAAAAATTGGTAAGCTAGATGTATGCCTATTTTTTTTCACATCTTTGTGCACACTACAATAATTTCCGTCATCTCATGTGTTAATATTTTTTATTGTAACAATTTATGATTTGCAAAAATCACTGTTGCATCTGTGTAGATTACATGAGCAATGTGTATGCGCGTTGTGCACGCTATACATTATGGTCAAGCATGCGCCCTTAAAATAGCATAATGAACAACGCGCAACACGCGTTTACACTGACACTGACTTTAGACTAGGTTTTTTCTGGTCAGTGGCGCAATTGTTTTATAGAACAGCAAAATAGCATGAGGGAAAGTTTGCGCCGGAACAGGCCTCCTCTTTGCGCTGAACCGCCCCGGGGAGCGCAAGTGTATTTCTTAGTTAACCGACGTGTGTCTGTGGAGGGAAAAGTCCGCTTTGCGCAGGTGCAAAATAGGAATGATACATGCGTCAGTGTACAAAGTCATTTGCGCCGGGTGCAAGATAGGGCCCTTAGTCTTTGTTGTTCTCTCACACATGTGAGTGTAGGTTTGTGTTCATGTCTGCATGTGCTGGCCTATATGTTGATCCACTCCTGTAGTATGGCTGAATCATCCCTCATTAAGTCTGTAATCCATTACACACCACTAATGAATTATATTAGTAGTGCCGTATGTGTGTGAATTGGATTAATGATGCTGAGTGGCCATTTGTGCACCTAATTTAACTTTGTAATGATCAGATGAGACTATTAAATATAGATTATACTGAAAATTATACAGGACATATGCTGTGCTTGATTCTTTTGCTATTGTACATTAACAAGCCCATGTGATTTTAATAGATTAACACCTAACACTTAGTACTATAGTATTTTCTTTACAATAATATTCCCATATCCATAAGTATTTTTTTTTCTGAAATATATGATACAGTCACAGAGATGTTTCAGATACACAGGATATAATAATTTAATATGTAATACTTATTATAAATACTAATATTAATATTTAGTCAATTATCAGATGTTTTAACCAAAGCGACTTGCAACTTTGGTTGGAATATCTGACTGAGATTATTGATTTTGAGAAAATATTAGAATAAACAATAAAAATGATTCAAATAGGTACTCTCAGTGCCCTCCGCCATACAGTCAGCAACATGTCATGAACTTTGTTTGTTTGTTTGTTTTATTTGGATCCCCATTAGCTTCAGCATAAGCTAAAAGCTATTCTTCCTGGGGTCCTACAATCTTCCATGTGACAATACAGTTTATTACATCACATTCCACACTATATGCACATGACATTACACAACATTTAAAATACATATTGTACAATTAATGCCATTAATAACCAAAATTAAAAAAAAAAAATAATAATATTCCGAATAGATCTATATCAAGAATAAACTCACTAAGAATCCTACAACCGTATCTCCTTATAATAATTTAATACTAACTATCTAATATCTTCAAGGTAATATTTCTTAAGTAAAGTTTTGAAACCATACAAGGTATATTGTTGTGTAATAGTCTTTGGGAGAGAATTCCATTCACACATGGCTCTATACCCAACTGAGCGTTGAATTGATTTGGTTTTTACTCTGGGTAAAATAAAACTACCTCCTACTGCATGCCTCGTTGGATAATGATGTGTATCAATACTAAAGGATAGTTTTGTATATAAAATAAAAGGTGTTTTGTTTGTAACATTATACAAAAATACCATTAGTGAATACACCAATCTATTTTTAACTTTAAACCATGAAAGGCTTTCATGCATTTTATCAACATTTGATCTAAACCCACATGAGAGAGCCACACGTGCAGCTTTATTTTGAATCACTTGCAGTTTTTTTATATTAATTGATGAAGTATTTGACCAAACCACAGAGCAATAATCAAGGTGTGAAAAAAACAAAGCATGAAGTACTTGTTTAACAATCTGTGGTGTAAAATGTTTTGCACACCTTTTAATAACAGACAAAGTATTACCCATTTTAGTTAACAATTTCTGAACATCTCTGTCCCAACATAATCTATTATCAATCATCACTCCCAAAAGTTTGACCTCTTCTCGTTGCTCAACAGAATTTTGCTCTATGCTAAGTTCAAGTTTCGGTTTGGAAAGTAAAGAAAAAGGAGTTCCAACCACTAAACAGGTAGTTTTAGATACATTAAGAACCAGTTTGTTGCTCCTTATCCAATCCACCACTAACTGTAACTCATTTTGTAATTTTGTATTCAAATCACCAATAATAGTTTCTGCTAAATATATAGTGGAATCATCAGCAAACATTGAAATGCTTGCCTTATCTAAAACAGATGGAAGATCATTGGTAAATATTGTATAGAGAAGAGGCCCAAGACAACTTCCTTGCGGCACGCCATGTTCCACAACTCTTACATTTGAAAAACTACCATTAAAATAAACTAGTTGTCTCCTATCTGACAAATAACTTTCCATCCATAATTATGCGGCTCGAGAAAAGCCATAATATTCCAGTTTTTTTAACAGTAAGTCGTGATCAATTATATCAAATGCTGCAGTGAAATCAAGCATTACAACACCTATTATTTTCCTCTCCTCCATATCCTTGAACCAATCATCAACCATCTGAGTCAGGGCAGTAGCTGTTGAGTGTTTTCCTCTATATGCATGCTGAAAAGTTGTAATCAAATCATTATTTGTAAAATAAGACTGAATCTGTTCATAAACAATTCTTTCCATTATTTTTCCAAGAATTGGTAATAAGTTTATTGGTCTACTATTTGACCCAGAGAAAGGCATTTTCTTATTTTTAGGTATTGGCACAACTTTACATATTTTCCATTCTTTAAAACATATATTATTCATAAAACACAAATTAATTATGTGAGCAATAATAGGAGCAATGATTGCAACTATTGGTTTAAGTAACTTATTTTCAAGGTAGTCAACACCAGGTGGTTTGTTTTTACTATTCATCAAAAGTAATTCCACTTTAGAACTACTGACACTCTTGAATTTAAAGCTACATGTTTTACCTTCCATCATCTTATTTATTAGTGTATTTGATAAATCTGTCTTATATAACTGTGTAGTGTTTTTAAGTTTATTTATTTTATTTATGAAATAATCATTAAGATAATTTGCTATATCACTTGGTCTAGTAAAAAATTCACCTTCATGTTCTAAATAAGCTGGAGTTGATTTATTATTTCCTCTTAATATATTATTCAATGTATTCCATAATTGTTTACTATCATGTTTTATTTCTATAATTTTCTTAGTATAGTACAATTTCTTTTTCTTTTTCTTTACCTTGGTTACAAAATTTCTAAGTTTGCAATATATTTGCCAGTCCGATTTGAATTTAGATGTAATTGCTGCTTGTTTAGCTAGATCCCTCTCTTTCATAAAATCTTTTAATTCTTGATCCAACCACGGGGTGTTAACATTTCGAACAGTAAACTTTTTTATTGGTGCATGGTTTTCTACAATTCTCATTAAAGTTTGATCAAACAGCTGAAATGCCTTCTCTGGATCCATTTGTAGAATTACCTCTGACCAGTTTGTATTTCTAACATCATCTTCATATTGTAAATGATTAAATCTTCTAAATGACCTTTTCATTATTACTTTTGGGCCCGATTTAGGAACTTTTGTTTTCCTTACAATTGCAATAAGATTGTGGTCACTAAAACCAACTGGCACTGATAAGCAGTTTGAGCAAACTAGTGGTCTATTTATGAACATGTGGTCAATACAGGAAGCTGATCGACTGCCATCCCTTTTTATGTATATTCTAGTCGGTTTATTAATTATCTGTGATAATCCACATGCTATTGCTGTGCCTATTAATTTTATTTTCCTAGGACAGTCAGAAGAATTCCAATCTATGTTAAAATCACCCATTAAGTAAGTTTCCAGATTCATACTACTAGTATGATCTAACATATCACATATTTTGTCCAAATATTCACTATTCGCATTTGGAGGGCTGTAACAGCACCCTATAAGTATTGGTTTTAGATGTTTCAGACTAACTTTTAACCAAATTACTTCAATACCAGAATACATTAAATCTGGCATCACTTGAGCAGGTATGATGTTGAATATATATAGCAACTCCTCCTCCATATGTATTCCTATCATTCCTAAAAATGCTGTATCCATCAATCATTAAAGTTGCATCATCGAATGTAGAGTCAACATGAGTTTCAGACACTGCCAATATGTGCAAATTATTTGGTTGCAGTATATCTGTTAAATCACTTAATTTATTTCTAAGACTGCATATATTAATATGGGCAATTTTAAGACCTTTCTTTGGCAATTTATGTAACGTATTAAAGATCATGTTTCTTTGGATTCATACTGTTAGATTCTATATCGGAACAAATCAATTTACAAAAAACAACTAAATTAAACCACATATACACATTCATACACATAGATTCAGACAAACACTTTTGTATTGCCACTCTAATTGTCAAGGTTGCTATAGGTGAGCTGAACTCCTCTTGACTTCCATTTCTATAACATAGTTCTTCTCTGCCTAATTAATACATACAATGTGTCATTTGATTTCTTACCATAAGTTGTAGAATATTTTATCTGACACTTAATACTAACAATTTAGGCAAAACATTAACAGTCTTTTACGAAAGGACACAACTGTATTTTAATTTCCACTATCTTTATATTTAATAAGTTGTCATCTCAGTTTATGTCCATATATCAAGTCCCAAATCCTCGTGATGTATGTCAAACAGTTCTCAATTCAGTTCAATTCATCATACCTGCATTCGATGCACTTGTTTCTGATACAAGGTCCATCATTGGAGTACTTATTTAAGACAGCATTGGTCCAATCACTTAATTGTAGTTGATGTCTCCGGATTTCTGATCTTGGAAGTATTTTGTGTCTCCATTAAATGTTATAATTAGTGTTGCCGGATAAATCAGACCGTGTTTTATTCCTGCCTGATGTAATTTCATTCTCAGATCTTTAAACTGTGCTCTTCTCTTGGACACTTCTGCTGTTAAATCCGGAAAAATTTTGACTTTCATCCCTTTAAAATGTAGGACTTTTTCTTGCTTTGCTATTTGTAAAATACCTCTGCATCCTGACGATCATCGGTCTCGAACCATGTTTTGTAACAGGCCCCACTCTATGCGCAATTTCCACTTCAGGTTTATAAAGCAGTTTATCTTTAAATACCTCATTAAAGAGGGATTCCATGAATTCAGTGGGTTTTCCTTTTTCCATATCCTTGTCGAGGCCAAATACTCGGAGATTAAATCTTCGGCTGTGACTCTCCAACTTTTCAGTTTTATCTCTCAGTTCTTTGTTTTCTTTCTGGAGAGCTTTACACACACGCTCTACTTCATCTATTCTGTCGTGCATGCCGGACAAGCCCGACTCCACATCAACGAGTTTGTCTTTACAAGCTTTTAAACCGAGTTTAAGTACATCAAACTGTGGTTGTAGTTTGTTCATTGCCTCGTTTATTTCTTCCTTTATTATTGCACGGATCAAGGCAGCTAGTTCAGCTTTATTCACCTGCCCAACGTCGCTTTCCATTTCACTCTCAGCTGTTCCTCTCCCCGCTGGAACAGGTGAGGTAACAATAGGGTTGGAGATAACCTGCGGTACTTTTTTCCTCGGCATCCAGTGATCTTTTCCTCGTCTTTACTGCACCGATTTTCCTTTACATCAATAGTTCTTAATCGAGAGGAGACTTTTGAAAACTTAATTTATTTTTAGGAGTTCAGCGTCCTTGATGGTCCACACGCTCACTCTCTGCAACCGGACATGACGTGTCTATTCACTTAATTAGGTGTGTTTAGAAATAAAAAATACCCACTTTATACAGTCTTTTAACTATTTTTTTTAACTTTTTAAAAATGTATATTGTATTTTAAAACTTATTTAAAACATATTCCAAAGCATTCTTGAATTACAACCATTTAAGTCCGGAATGTTCTGTCATCAATTACTCACCCTCAAGTTATTCCAAACTTATATGTATGAATTTCTTTCTTCTGCTGAACACAAACAGAAGATATTTTGAAGAATATCTGTAACCAAACAGGTAATGGGCCCTATTGACTTCCATAGTGTTTTTTTTTTTTTTTTTTTTTTACACTTTCTCACTTTTTTTTCATACTATGGAAGTCAATGGAGCCATCAACTGTTTGGCTACCCATATTCTTCAAAATATCTTCT
Organism: Tiaroga cobitis; assembly: GCA_030578255.1. Classification (NCBI taxonomy): domain Eukaryota; kingdom Metazoa; phylum Chordata; class Actinopteri; order Cypriniformes; family Leuciscidae; genus Tiaroga; species Tiaroga cobitis. The sequence goes on from CM060597.1 coordinate 28,348,219, forward strand.
TTACAAAATTTTCATTTTTGGGTGAACTATCCCTTTAATTGCTATGTACTAACATTTCAATTTAAATTTTTTTTTTTTAAACAGACAAAAGTTTTGACAATTGCATAAAATAAGCTATCAGAAGCAATCAGTGCATAAAATTATCTTTCAGAAATTCAAAGTTCAACTATAAGTTTATCAAGCGACGAGAATACTTTTTGTGCGAAAAAACAAACAAAAATAACGACTTTATTCGACTATTCCTTTTCTTCCTTGTAGGCCTGAAACGAGACGTCAAGAGATTTCCACGACGCATGCGCGAGAATTGCGATCTCCTTCAACTACTTCAGTTAAGTTCTCGCGCGTGCGCGTCGTGGAAATCTCTTGAAGTCTCGTTTCAGGCCTACAAGGAAGAAAAGGAATAGTCGAATAAAGTCGTTATTTTTGTTTGTTTTTTTCGCACAAAAAGTATTCTCGTCGCTTGATAAACTTATAGTTGAGCCACTGTTGCGACATGGAATATTTAAACATTTTCTTTAAGGACTTTCTGTGCCGTCAGGATTCATTCCCTTAGGGAGCCTATGCAGCAGTCATGAACCTCTCAGATTTAATCATAAATATCTTAATTTGTGTTCCGAAGACGAACGAAGGCCTTACGGGGTTGGTACAGCATGGGGGTGAGTAATTAATGACTTAATTTTCATTTTTGGGTGAACTAACCCTTTAATTCTCTTATCAACATGGAGAAGTGGATCGGCTTGCTTTGTGCAAATGTTTTTTATTGAAAATACATTCTCACTTGGAGCAAATAATCTCTCAATGTAACACTGTCCATTAATAAAAGGGTGAAAGAAATACTGACGAGGTCCTGATATTGACGAGGGGGCGGAGAATTCGCATCAGCTGTGTCTGTGTGTGTGTGTGTGTGTGTGTGTGTTTGGCCATCAAGTGGTATTTCAGACTGGACGCGCTGCGATGATGATAGCTCAGTTCACAACGACAAAACACACAGATCACTTTGGTCTTGTCAATGGAACCATTTGGCAACTTTTTAAAAGTAAACTTTCCATTCAGAATCTTATTGTCATCCATTTCGGCGTCTCGCGCTCGCCATCCACTCAAAGCGTAACGTTAACCAACTATTTGGCCGGCTCGCAAGCCCAAACAAGTGTGTGCGCCGCGCCTGTTGTTTTGTTTCTGGTCTAGCTAGATCCGCTTGCGCTTTGGTCGACGAAGCAACAAAACGTCCTCGCGCGGCGCAAGCCATTGAAATGAATGGGTTTCATAGCGCAGCGCCGCGCATGCCGCGTCCTGTTGTAACAGCATGTGAAAAAAAATTACAAAGTTTGCTAGGCCAAAAAGACCGTTAATCGCGCGATAAAAAAAATTTACGCCGTTAACATGGGTTTGCGTTAACGCCGTTAATAGCGCGTTTAACTGACAGCCCTAATATATATATATATACATACACATATATATACATACACACACACACACACACACACAAAATATAGTTCTTTCTCAAATCTGATTGCCTGAGAGCCTTTTCCAGCCATGCGATATTCTACCAGTATCACCACAGGAATCGTTTCACTGTTTCTATCACTCTGCTTGCAGAATTTCTCAGAGCGAGTGTCATGGTGAACGAGCAAACACCATCATTTTACAAATACTAGGTGTCATCTTGTCTTGTCATCATCACACAAAAGATGAAGTGTCTGTTTTCACTCCATCATTGTAAGAGCTGAATAAAACAGTAGTGAGCATTAAAGTCTTATCCATAAACTCTCTCTTTCACTTTCATTATTATCAACCATAGACTGTAAAAAGTTATCAACATACACAGCGATTTACACAAAAAACACTTGTTACAACTATCAGTAAACAAATATGGGGATTATAAAAAATGTATTGGGTGGATTTTTACAATTATAGGCTTGTTGTTTATACACACTGTAGACACACATCTGTGTTCAAGATGATTTTTTTTTAAATAATAGATCCCCTTTAACTGTTAAAGGGATACTCCACTTTTTTTGGAAATAGGCTCATTTTACAACTCCCCCAGAGTTAAACTGTTGAGTTTGACCGTTTTTGAAATCATTCAGCCGATCTCCGGTTCTGCCGGTACCACTTTTAGCATAGCTAAGCATACATCATTGAAGTGGACAAGACCATTAGCATTTCTCAAAAAAAATGACCAAAGTGTTTCGATATTTTTCCTATTTAAAACTTGACTCTTCTGTAGTTACATCGTGCACTAAGACCGACGGAAAATGTAAAGTTGCGATTTTCTAGGCTGATATGGCAAGGAACTATACTCTCATTCCTGCGTAATAATCAAGAAACTTTACTGCCGTACCATGAGTGCAACTTTACATTTTCCGTCGGTCTTAGTGCACGATGTAAATACAGAAGAGTCAAGTTTTAAATAGGAAAAATATCGAAACTCTTTGGTCTTTTTTTTTTTTTTGAGAAATGCTAATGGTCTTGTCCACTTCAATGATGTATGCTAGCTATGCTAAAAGTGGTACCGCCAGAACCGGAGATCGGCTGAATGGATTCAAAAACGGTCAAACTCAACAGTTTAACTCTGGGGGAGTTGTAAAATGAGCCTATTTCCAAAAAAAGTGGAGTATCCCTTTAAAAGGACAAAGACAGATATATTCCTCAGCGGACAGTCAAATTGATTCTGTTATTATGAATATAAGATTCACCTGAAGAATATCAGCTAGATGTATGTATACATATATACTGTATATACTGTGTGTGTATATATATATATATATATATATATATATATATATATATATATATATATATTAGGGGTGTAACAGTTCAATTGACTCACAGTTCGGTTTTTATCACGGTTTTAGGGTCATGGTTTCTATATTGTTCGGTATGAGCTAGTTGAAGAAAAAAAGGACAACTGTCAAATAATATTGCGCGCTTCGGATGTGTGAGCACACAGATCTCACAGTGCGCAATGTTCTTTTTTTGCTTCGTCTTGCACTTGAATGTTTAAATTGGCAAGGGTTAAATGAGTTTAGTTTAAACACAGATGGCAACATATGCTGTTAGGTCTCACCTGCACTTGCGCGCTATCAACACCCGGATAATGCGCACACCTATTGATCAAAGTTTACAACTAGTGACTGTTTTGTCCACGTTTTGTATTTTATTTTTAGCATTACTATTGTAATGTATTCGGAAGCCAAAATGTGTATCCATCGACAGAAACATACATTAGCTGAACTCTGTCTATTTTACGTGTTGTTATTTTCAACAAACCATAGATGCATCATCAGATTTGAGATGAACCGCGGTGCAAGTGCATGCCGAACCGTGTGTGGAGAACGGTACAGTGTAAATAATAAAAACATTAAAAAATAAAAAAAAATAAAAAAAAAAATATATATATATATATATATATATATATATACAGTATATATAAATGGAAAACAAAACAAACATTTTACTGATAGATCTCATTGCAGCTGACCTTGCAATTGGTTATATCTAATCTTGCCATGACTCCCACTGGTACCCTCTCAAAAACAATAGACTAGGTGACTACATATGGTTACCAACCCAGGTTTTTAAGCACTAGGCAACACCATGAGGAAGAAACCAAGCATGAAGTCAACATTTCCTATCTCTGACATGAGCTATTCACCAGTAAATTACAGCTTGGTTGATCTGACGTAGATGAAATGTATGGCATCATTCAAAGTGGCTTTTACATACAGTGACACAGCAGAATGTACCACAACCTCATTACTCAAATTACTACTGTTCCCATGAACCTACTTCCCAGTGCAGCTTTCACAAAGTACTCTCCTGTCTCTCTCATTTCTTTTTAATCTCTTCTTGAAGACTTTGATGCTAAAACCAGCCTGGTCAATACTCTTCTCTCTCTCATCTTTCATCTCCTGAAGTTCAGCACTCAGACGTGTCACTTCTTTTCTCCACACCCACTCGTGCCCGTCTCTCTGGTCCTATTCCTTCTCTCTTTTGGCAACTGGGTCATGAGAATGAGAGCAAAAGCAAACACTAGCAATCAATTAGATGGTGAGAGAAGGACATGCAGGAAGCATGAATTGAATTAAATTATCTGAATTATTATTATTTTCTGTCTTAATGTATTTTAAAAGGAGGATATTAGAACAGAAAAATGTAATTCACTAACCTAGAAACAGTTTCTACCAATGTTTCTTCCCGAATACTGTCTGGATTGTTGATGTGCACTGATCAGAATCTATCAACCATTAATATTAAAGTTTTATCATATAATTTGATTATGTTTTCAGCTACTAGTTTGCATGTAGTATTCTCAGCTCCGTTTTCAGCACAGAAAATGGAAAGAAGTCTGATGATACCATTTGGGCTCATACATTCAGATGTGGTATTAGTCTGTCAGACATGTCTCATCTACTGATCTGTCTGTCTGTGGGTTTATTTGTCCCTCACTTCTGCCCTCTCTGCATCTCTCTGTCCTACTGTCTGTTCCCTGTCTGACACTATTGATCAGCTGACCCACCCACTGACAGCAATCTCTCTCTCTGTTTCTCTCTCTCTGTTATAAATCTCTAAGGTGACAGGGGCAGGATAGCTGTGTGCATAGATAAGGCCTTGTTTGGCTTTTGCTGAGACTGCACAATATGTGATGAATAGAAAGGAGGAAGGAGAGAGGAAAAGGGCACCTACAAGGAGAAATAAAAGAGTCTCGAGGTGAAAATCTGATTAGGTATTCAAGTATCTGAAAACTAGACGAAAAATATACATTAAATTAAATATAACTATTTACCTGACTCTTTGTCAGGATGTAAAAAGAGAAGCCCCAGGCACTATATGACAACACATCAATGACAAAATGATGTATAATATTCAGTATTAAAAAAATACGCTGTCTTAAACTGAAATATGGATTGATTCAGAAATGGAGGTTTAAGCTTAAAGCTGCCGTCGGCAACATTTTTCTGATCATATTCAGTGAAATCGACACTATAATCCGACAGAACAACATAAATAAAGTGGTTTTAGAAAAAACCCGAGCTTCTAACTCCACCTGGAGCGTGTTATATGTTTTGCAAAAATCCACCACTCCGCGGATCATCGGGTCCAATCAGCGCAGGGGGGTGTGAGATCTGACTGTCAATCACAGATCGGGCACACGCCACCCCTCGGAGAAGCACCTGGCTGTACCCTGCAGATTTGGGCGGGGGTGCACCTGGGGCGGGGCTGCCCAGAATGCTTCTCATTGGTTAGTGGCAAAGTGATGACGTCGATCGAGGTGGGGCCGCGCCCGTGAACTCATGACGTCGATTTCTAGCATGTTTTCATTCCCGCTGTTCATCGCTGCTACCAAGGTGAGTACAGGCAAGCTACTCTTCTTCTTCTTCCTCTAATTTTATTTACAATTTTTAATTCTGAAGTGGCGTTTAGTGTGATGATAAAATTAAGTGGTGTAAAAATAAGATTGTGTAACTTTACTCACCATATCACACAAATAACTATAGGGCAGGGTTTCCCAAAAGCATCGTAGGCCTGTGTGTGTGTGTGTGTGTGTGTGTGTGTGTATAGTGTAGTTTTGGCGGGATTAGGATATAGTGTTAAAACAAGGCCCTTAAAAAGAAATACAGTGGCAAAACTGAACCAGGAGAAGAAAAATAGGATTTAAGAGTTAATAGTAACAATATACAAAGTTATATTGTAGGACTTTTTTTCTATAAATAAATTGGTTAAATGTAAACTATTTTGATATTATTGTTATTAATAAGTATACATTTATTTAATTGAACATAAAAACATTGGCATTGTCATCCCCATTTATATTCCCTGGGTACCACTTTTGCTATTTTACTTTATATATATTTTTGTTTTGCTGTGTTAATTATTCTCTAACTCGTACTCTAGTCCTCCATCTCTCTCACCTATTTTTGTTGTTGTTTACTTTATAACTCAAAGGCTCTTTTAAAAGCCATTCCCCCCTGCAAAAATGCACACAAATGTGTTAAGCAAGGGAGAGTATGAGCAGTTTAAAAGACTGCAGTAGTAAGTGCCCATTCTGCCAGTACACCAGCACGCCACAGCTGATGTATTACCACATCAAAAATCATTTTCTATCCTAATCTATCTATCCTTCTATCTCTGTCTTCCTATCTGTCATGTCCATCCGTCTGTTTGTGCCTGATAAACTGTATTGCCTTCAAAACTTTTAGGATAGGCTTTCTCAAGCCAAATTAAAGTTTGTCTTGACAAACTAGTTTATATTGTTCAAGTCTCTTGGGTACTTTACAGACAAAGGCAATAACACTCAAGTATATCTTGTCTAACATTTTCCTATAGTATGTTTAAAATGTATAAAAAATAAATTCCTTGTATGACTCTGTACTGTTAATGCCTTTCTTCAAAATGATTCAATATTGTTTGTTCTGTATTTTATCTAAATTAGGTGTTGTGAACTGGAGTGCATTTTCCAGACAATATAAGCAAGAGTTCCGGGTGCCGTACTCGTTGACTCTGTGCTTGCACTGCGCTGAAACACACAAGGACTGCCCACCTGGGTGTGTGTGTGATGGCAGAAGCGGAGTCCTGCATGCATTTTCTTCCGAGAAGGGGGTTGAGGGCTATTGCTCGGTTGTGTGTGTGTGTGTGTGTGTGTGAGTGTACGTGAGTGTGCACGTGTGTGTGTGTAGGTGATTATCTGTATGTGTGCATATCTCTTTACACAATTATAATAAAAGTGATCACTGGTATGAGTTTGTTTTTTTGAGTTGGCATGCACAATATGGGATACAGAGATTGTACTGTGTACTGTATGTAGTTTAACTTCAAACTACTTTATTGGCATAAATGTTTTATAATAACCTATATAATACACACAAATAAACAAGAACTATTACAGAGGAATGATTCAAATAAGAAATATATAAGGTGCCATTAATGTTTACAGTAATTTTGTAATTCACATGGTGAAGTGCAACAGAATGTGAAAAACTTTTAAAATACTACACAGATATTATTACAAAATACTCTGTAATTCCTTATAAGTTTACCTTAGATCAGGCATAGTTAAAACTATGGATAGGCGCTCTACTCCTTTTTGCTGCTTTCATTATTACTTTAGAGTTTTTTTTAATACTTTATCATTTTATTAAAGTATTATTTCAAATTTGCACGTGCGTTTTGAAGATGCGTCATTACTGTACCACTTAACGCAAATATGATGCATGCGCTTTCAGCGCGATATTTTTTCATTTTATTTATTTATTATCAAATTAAGTATTTTATTTATTTATTGAAGTGTAAAATTGACAAAAATTTCTGGCTTAGTCAAATTTCACAAGAATATAAGTACTGACAGGAAACGGAGCACGTAAAATTACAAACAACTTTAGGAAAAGAAGAGTAAATTAAAGTAAAATAATAAAAATTAAAATAATAAACAAATAAAAAAACAGAAGATAAAGAAACAGTTATGAAACAATAGTTAAGGGGCTTCAATTAATTTCAAGGCATCGATAAAATTAAGAAGTTTTTTTGCTGTTTTCTTCTTCATGAACCACAGGGATTTGTAGTACAATGCAAATTCTCTCTTGAAGACAGTAGGCTAAACAGAGGCTGTGTTTTTAATCATTTACATTTGTGGATGAAAAATTTACCCAAGACAATTAAAGTGTTTAAAAGCATTTCATATTTTTGTCTTTCATTATAATCCCAAATGTGATGTTATCTCTAGTGAGACTGGAGATAAGGCTCCAGCCAATCATACATGTCACACCAGAATGTGTTGCTGTAAGAGCAGAAGAAAAACAAATGATCCGTGGTCTCTATGTTCTCATCACAGAATATACAGTTAGTTAGCTCTAAGTTAAATCTAAGTGAGAGGTTTCAGCGCGATATAGCGCATGAGTTTTGCAACCCTATTTCCTGTTTACCGTGGCGTCGACGTCATTGCTGTGCCACTAACCAATAAGAAGCGTTATGGGCGGGACTACACATGCAGCCCCGCCCCGATCGACGTCATCACTTTGCCACTAACCAATGAAAAGCGTTATGGGCGGAGCTGCACGTGCAGCCCCGCCCCGATCTGCAAGCTGCATCCAGGTGTACTTGACCCCTCGCGCACGTTACAATCACATGCACACGCATGAAAGTTCGCTGCCGTAACGAAGAGTGATGGCGGATGTATCTCGCTTTCAAAACACTAACAAATCAAGTAAGCTCATTTAGAGTATAAATTACATTAGCTATTGCAATCTATCGCTAGATTTGCCAGGACAGCATACCTCCAAATACTCCATGGTGTTGATGGATGCTGATGAGACGGGCGCGTTCACAGATAACCTGGTGCACACGCACTGACGAGCATGAACTCGGTCAGAGACTATTTATATAGCTATGCCACTTATAGCTATTTATATAGCTAGAGACATGCCACTTCCTCAATCCTTAATACAACCATAGATATCCTAGCCTGGTAATACCAGACTCTGCTACTTCACTTTGCTTCGTACACAGAGTCTGGGATAGCATAATAGAGAAGTGTTTTCTCTCTCGCTAGGGGGCGCGTACTGAAGTTTAAAATCATTGGTTACCCGTAAGCCAATCAGATAAGTTTGTTTATGACGTATGTTATGCGCCGACACAGCCGCATCGAACCACAGACATCATGCATCGAACTCAAATCTATGATCGAACTTCCACTGTAAACACTTGATGATGCGAGCGAAATACCCGAGTGAACATGGCTGTAAACGACTTTTTTGATCTGTGAGTGATGTATAGAATGACTGCTGAGAGAGAGAGAGAGAGAGAGAGAGAGAGAGAGAGAGAGAGAGAGAGAGAGAGAGAGAGAGAGAGAGAGAGAGAGAGAGAGAGAGAGAGAGAGAGAGAGAGAGAGAGAGAGAGAGGCGCACTCCCACGTCTACAAACAACACGAGCGCTGTCTTGCTCTCTCTCCCTCGCGCATATTCATAAAAATCAATCGACAAGATAGTAAGAGGTCGGAAGACCGCGGTTTCACGTGGAGCATTTGGAGATTTTTAGAGATTATAGACTCTAGGAACAACATCTCAATGAACAACATCTCAACTATAAAGGCCTGTCTCATATAAGTTAGACGCCTATCTCAAGTACAAGCCGGTGCAGTTCGACGATTTGGGCAAATAAAAGCCCGGGCTATTATTTGAAGTTTTACGGTATTTAAGACCTGGAAAAGAAAAGAGACACTGACCTGTCAAAAGGCTCCCCAGTTTCTCGCTGACGATCGGTAATAGTTGATAAATTAAACTTTTCCCAAAGGGAGTAGGGCCACAACATCACCTCCATTCAAAATGTTTAATACACACTCTTCGTGTTCGGGCTTCAGTTTGCTAATGCCGGGAATATTCTCCACAACAGAGCGAATTGCATCCGCGTGCGTCTCCATATCAGCGGTCGTTTTCGATTTCCCTGACCTAATCTTAAACACGGCGCTTACCGACTACGTCACGGCTTTCAGCCCGCCCTCTGTTCGTTGATTGGCCGGCTGTTTTCAGGCCGGTGGAAAACAGAAAGATAGGCTGCTATCTCAGACTGACTATAGGAGCGAAATGAAATTAGCGGAAGTAGGAAGTCTGACGTAGTCAGGCTATAGATATCCATAATAAAGGCTAGATGTCTCGTCCACGCTGCTGGCCAATGGAGGTCGACGTCAGCACCTGGCGGCCATCTTGTCACAGGCAGCTCACTCACTCGTAGCATTGTGTTAATGGTGCATGTACTTTTTAAATAACCATAACTTGCTCAATTTTCTACCGATTTTCAAACGGTTTGGTTTGTTATAAACGTCAGAGATGTAGTTATGACACTGCACACTTATGAAAAATAAGTGTATAAATAAATAATCAACCAGAATTATCCAGCCATGTTAATAACGTTTGTAAGAAACCAAACCGTTTGAAAATCCATCAAGATTACAGCAAGATAAGAGTATTTGTGTTCTCACCATACATCAGTACCATATAGCCCGCCAGAAAGCTAGCCTGTGACAAGATGGCCGCCGGTGATGACGATAGAGACTCTGCCGTAAGACAGTCCCTCCACTTTTTTGCGATCCTGCATAATTCCTAATTTAACCGCAAAATAATCACAAAAATTAAAAAAAAAGACCTCACAAAACATTAAATTATAATCACCCAATTGAAATATATCAAGTTAATTAGTTTCAATGCATTTTTACGTGGATACAGATGTTGCGCACGCGTGATGTCTGTGAGCGGTCTGTCAGAAACATGGCGAAAGAAAAAGCGTCTCTCCTGCCCCTCTCACATAAGCGCCCAGGTTTTCATTGGGCAGTAGGGCACACTTATTAAAGCGTTTAACATGATTGAATGACATAACAAAAAGTATGATATGCTCGATGGTACTAAAAAGAATTATTAAAAGCGCAGTATACCGTGAAAGAGAACTAATTTCAGCCAGTCGAGTGACAGTCTGTCTCTGACTGCAAGTGTGTGTGTGTGTGTGTGACTGACTGACTGACTGACTGACTGCGTGTCACCGCCTGTCAGCCTAGTTAGAATATTGAATTCTCTTTATAGCGCTTGAACAAATACACATAGCTACAGTTACTTCAAAATATTCATCTTGGCAAGTATTTACATAAAACAATCAGTAATAACTGATTGGGACGTTTGTCATTGCTGTAGTAGGTCTCAAAGTGACAGTAACCTAATTTACCTGCTGTTGTCAGTGTTGTTAATGTTAATCAAGCAGCAACAATAGGCTACAGCACAATTTAAAAAAAAGAATTTGATTAGACCAAATTAACAAGCTTTATGCATTTTGTTTGTGATTTGTGTCATGTATGACTATTGTGCATCTGACATAATACTATTATGGTAAATGTGATGTCCTATAAAATATAAAAATCGCAAATTTTTTCACAAATTTCTGGAAATTACCACCACAAAATCAGTCATTTTGATCGCAAAAATCACACAAAAAAATCGTGAAATCCTGGAGGGACTGGTAAGACATCTAGCCTTTATTATGGATATCTATAAATACAACTATATAGGGAAAACCCGTAATGCCAAAGATGGCGGTTGTATGCACATGCCCCGCCCCTCCCGCTGGAAAGCCAACCGTCTGCTTTTAACAGTCAACGTATGGTGGAACAAGCTCTGGAACAATTACTGGAGAGTGACGAGGAGATTGCTTAGAAAATTCTAAGCATTCCTAAGAAAAATGCCTGGGACTATTTGTTAATAAAGTTACATTTTTAATTGTTCTTTACACATTATATTTAACAATTACACATGTCTGTCAAGCAAAGGCTTTGACAAATATATTTTTTGTTCAAAAACTGTTCACTATTGTTGTGTGATGTGTGATTTTCAGAAATAAATGACAAAAATCTAATTTCCATTTTGGAAATTTTCTAGTTTATTGTACATTTTTCACTCATACTTCCTTTATAAACACATTACATGCATGCTTATGTTAGCTTATGGTCTTTTGAAGTGATAAAATAAAACAAAATTCTGTATCAAAATTTATAGGCAAGAAAAGTAGTTTGTTTAGGCTGGGTTGTATGAATTACAAACCTGCGCACATATTTTAAAAAGCACATAACTATAGAATCAATTCTGAATGAGCATGTGAACGCCGTCAGCGTTAATCACAGGTTAGCGTTTAAAGTCTGATCATTTCAATGGAGGTGAATCAATCAAAATTAACTTTAGCTGGAAGTAACATTATTCAAGAACCGCTATACAAACCTACTGTACTTTATTTTGTTTTTTAATCTAAACTGTGTTAATTATTCTTATTTGTTTTGATTATTTTAATTTCTTTATTCTAAACTGTTTTAATTATGGTTATTTCTTTTTATTTTTTATTTTTATTTCTTCTATGTAAAGCACTTTGAATTACCATTGTGTATGAAATGTGCTATATAAATAAACTTGCCTTGCCTTGCCTTGCCTTGCCTATAACGCCAAAACAATCTGTTACCTTAAATTATATGTTTATCTCTGTAAAGCTGCTTTGAAACAATCCATTGTTAAAAGCGCTATATAAATGAAGATGAATCCATATATGCCAAACACATAGTGTTCCATCTCCATTACATATGGTTTATAAGCCTAAATGTAAAAATAGAGAAAACGGACCAAAAAGGGCTTAGTCCCCAGAGGGTTAATAGGGGCTTTTGTACCCGATAATGTAATAATGATAATGTAAGCTTGGAACCCTTTTCCTGGTTGCATTCGCACTGCCAGTTGGAACTCTGAAGTGGCATAAGCCGTCACTTACGTCCCACACCTCGTGTTGTTGTGCGGGACTTTAACCCTCTGAGGTTTAAGGGTTTTTGGGGTCCTTGAGGTGTTCTGACATGCTCTGACATTTGTGCTTTTTTCAGTTATTTATAAACATGTTAATTGCAAAGGTGTAAATTCACTCAATATAGCACAAACTGGGCTACCGTCATTTCTGAGCAACAATTATGAAACATGTTTGTATTTTTGAGAGAATATTGCTTATGCATGGTTATTGAAAAAACTAAAACTTAAAGTGTCTGAAATAAGGCCACAAAACACGTACTAAATATGTGTCCACAAGACTTTTGACTAATGAGTGTTGTTGCCTAGAATTTTTGCTTCAAAATGATCTGAAAATCATCCTGCCTAATCATTTACACAAACACATACACTGATTTAAATTTTATTAGAGACCTTTGGTTTGGAAAGGCAATATGCGTGGAGGCGTGTTCACACCTGAGAAGACAAAGGCCGGATAATGTGCCGCATAATGAGCTGCATATTAATTAGCCCTTTCACACAGGTGTGTCACAGGATCCCAAAGAATGCAAGGACAAAAGAAATGATCTATATAGCCTATACATATTTTACAATTAGAAATTGTAACCAATTACAAATAGGTTACAATTACAACAACAATTACAATTTTAACAATATTTCAAGTGTATTTCTTTGTAAAAAGTATACATTTTATCATACGTATTAAAAAAGGTAAGGATTCATTAGTTTGAATATTGGAACAAACACTATAATAACATCTTAGTTGATAATTCAATATACCTACTTTATTTTTGACAAAACATCATACTATAGTATATTTAACTATGAGCAGAAATTGGTGAACAAAAGCGTACCTAATGTGACGGTAGTCTTTTTTTACAGTCAAAACTTTATAATCTATCCAAAACTAATCACAAAATCATATCTAAACATTCATATTTAGTCTGTAATATATTGTGTATGATATATTAGTATATACATGTGAATTTGCAGCTTGTTGCTTATACAGACATTTTATTTCAACATATTTCAGTCTATTTTTACTCATCTTAGTAGGCTATAGCAATATAGTTTGTATGTGTTCATGTAAACATAACGTTTACTAATGTAGGTGCGAGAGTGAATGAACAAGGCACAGACACGCGCTGTATAACTGTAGTAAACAAAGCGCGCGTGCCTATGCCGTTCACTCATCATTTAGCCTACACACAGACACGCAATTCATATTTAAACAGTCTTTTTGCGGTTTACAGTCCGACACTATTCAATATCATGATTAGAACAAAGCACTAGAATAAATGACTTACTACATCAGCTGGATCAAAATGAAACTACCAGCACTTCTGGTACATTTTCCAGGGTTAGATAGTATTATTCCTCACAGCGAAAGGATATGCTGTGTACACAGCTGTACAAGATACTTACTAAACACGATGTGTTTTATAATCCAGCTGGTGGGCGTTGGCATGTTTGAACGGCTTGCCTTAGATCATTTGCGTTTGAATAGCGCGCACTCTCCGTGGGCGTGGCATATTAACGCGTAATTAGGTATAATGTGCTGGAAAGAAAAATACTGACATCTCTCTCTTTTCATACAGATTACATAAGATGAGAATATTTGTTTTTTTATATAAATTAATTCATTTAAAAGAAGAGAGTTGAAGCTTCATTATGGAAAAACACTCGTGCCTGTATGACAAGTATTCGCGGAATTAAAAATAATCTTAGGACGCGTTTCAGAATGGACTTCACTGACAGAGAGAAGGCAGAACGCGCATCATGTTTGTTTTTCTTTATTTGGCGAAAAGCACAACACTTTGTTTTTATTGTGAGTATCCACAAAAAAAATAGACACTTATCAGGATCTAATGATGTACAACACTTAATATGTAAGATCAAAATCAACAGAGTATTTTGAGTTTCTTTTGCACTGATAAGAAAAAAGCGAGACTATCGCGCCGGCGCCGATATCAAATTATAACGTTATAACATACAAATATGTCTATCAAAATATGAAAATATGACTAGAAAAATGACTAGAAAATATGACTAGAAAAATAACACTGCTAACACTCCTATAATGCATGTTTTCGAAAAAGTAACATATAAAAGAAATATCTGCATGAAATGAAGCGGAAGAGTGAATGAACACCAGTAAACTGAAGCCGGTTCTATATGACGCATATGAGATTAATCAGATATCCTAGATACACAACATAAATGTAACATTACAAACTTGAATCTGCACAAAAGGACCCAAATGCAAGTGAACTTGAATTAAGTTAAGTGCTTGTCAGAAAGTGTTACTTCAGTTGTGGGTGTGCTCTTCCCATAACAACGCGCTGAAAACACTGGTAACTAAAGCATAAAGAATTCACAACATTATAGTGTTCTTATTATAATGTCATGGCGCTGCATTACTTCCACTTAACTGTATTTTCATCTACTTTATCAAGTGATTCCAGACATTCCTGCACATTTTCAAAGCTATGACAAAAAATAATTTGAATTAAAACATAGGCTTACTGTTGAAAAAAAAATAATAATAACCCTGCTGGGTTATTAATAATATCAATGTGTTTGAAAAAGACACATCTAAAAGGAATATGACTGTTGCCAAAATATAATCATAGGTAATAATGTTGTGCATTGCCGTTTGACCTAATGCTAAAGAGTTGAACACCGGTAAACTGAAGCTCTTTGCTAGCGGGTTAATAAACTCAACTTAACACTTCCTATATGACAGGGATCTGGAACCTTTTTTGACCAAACACGTTGTTTTTTTTCGTTTTTTTTTTTTTTTTTTTTTTTTCATTTTTGGTTTATGCATTTTTTCAAAAGAGCCACAGCAACAACAACAAAAATAGAATTTTATAAAAAGAAATTTTATTTTTTTCCAATAACATTTCAATAATGGTATCTTTGTTTGGTCCATAGACAACTAAAAACAAATAGCCTATCCTAGTTCAGATTTCGTTCGTGTGAACATCCATACGCAGCACAAAAGTCAGAAAATCCATGAATTCGAATCACAGGCGGAGATAGCGGAGTTACCTAGCTACTTCCTATTACAAGACCCCTGTTCCAAGATGGCGGCGGTTTTGACGTATGCTTAGAACACCCCGCGGCGACATCTAGTGTAAATATCTATGTTTCACTGTGAGGTTTAGTTACCACCTGAGGAGCATAAACCCCTTTCACACTCTCTCTCTCTCTCTCTCTCTCTCTCTCTCTCTCTCTCTCTCTCTCTCTCTCTCTCTCTCTCTCTCTCTCTCTCTCTCTCTCTCTCTCACACACACACTCACACACACACACACACACACACACAGTGCTAGTGCTTACATCGACTGTGTTTACGTGAATATACATAGCATAGTATATGAGATTAATCTAATGTATACAACATAAAAGTAATATTACAATTTAAATCTGCACAAAAGGATGCGAATACTGATGAAGGCTGAGAAGAGTATGCTGTACTGCTGGCATTATACAGAGCAAGAGCAGCGTCTAGGGAACAAATAAAAACTATCGCTGGCACAACATGTTGTTTATTTGACAAGTTCCTTCAAAAGGGAACCGTTGTGCTGCTTGGTATTTTTTTTCAGGATTTTTTTCAGGATTCTTTGATTAAAAAGTTCAAAACAGAAAGTTCAAAAGAACATCATTTATTAGATTTTTTTAACATTATAAAGGTCTTTACTTTCATTATCAATGTAATGTGTCCTTGCTGAATAAAAGTATTGATTCTTTTAAAAAATAATCTTTAAACTATTTTTATTTTTAAATGTTGTTTTTCAAAATGAAAAGGTTTAATAAAACTTATGTTATAAACACTTTTTTTGTAGAAATGATGGCCTACATTCCAAAATCTTGCCATCAGCATAACCGGTGTCTAAAGCATGTGTGAAAACACTCCAATCTAATTGGTTGGCGACAGTCTGTGACGTCATTAGCAGAGTGCCCAGAAGTATAAGATGGGGCACCCGTAGTAAACGTCATCACCTATTTCACGATTTCTTCACCTAAAGGAGACGTGCAGGCAGACCCAATGCCATGGCAATGAGACGCAGTGTCCCGTTCCCTTTCTCAGGGAAAGTCCTGGTTGCGTATGCAACCCACCACTCCCTGAAGGAGGGAACGGAGGACGTAGTCGACGGTCGACTGAATGGGGATCGCGTCAGAGAGCCAATGTTCTTCGAGTACTATTGAACGAGCCAAAGTAATTGGCGTGCGTGATTCACACCACACACTCCGCCCCCGCGCGCAGGTATAAATGCGGGAGTGGATGCACGCACCAGCTGCTTTTTCGCTGAGGAGCCGAGAGTAGCCCGGAGTCAGCGGTGGTCCAGCGTTAGTGGCAAGGGGACTACATCCTCTGTTCCCTCCTTCAGGGAATGGTGGGTTGCATACACAACCAGGACGTTCCCTTTCAGTCGATAACGTCGGACGTAGTCGACGGTCGACTGAATGGGGATCACCTTTGAAAACGCCACTAAGGCTGCCACCTTCCAGTGCCTAGACAAAAGCTTCCTGATGCCCCCACTATTTTAAGGGACAGCCTACTCCACCCCACTTGCAGGAAAGAGAGCACTGAAATTATCAAAAGCTTTCAGGATCTCCTCACGGAGAGAAGACTCACTCAACGAATAGGTTCCACTCTCTAAAGCGTAAGCACACTATCTCTTGTTTAGGGGGTGCATGCAGAAGTGATGGTAACTACCACATGTTCCTGTGATAGCCACCTGAACCTCCGCTTCCAGTGTAGGACCGGCCCGGGTGTCCAGGGGTCAGGACGCAGGTGCCATAGTGCCCCGTCCCTGAAAATGTGTTCAGGGGAAGTCAGGAAGGCTGTCGAGGGGAGCAAGGTCCGGTTGGGCCAAAAAAGGGGCAACTATCAAGACCTGCTCCCTTCTGACCTGGCACACTAGGTGCAAGCGACTGGTGCCAACAGACAGGAGCACTGCTCAACACTACATGTGAAGATCACTGCTTATAGCTTCAGGAGCATTTTATGCTCAACACCTAAGTGTGATAAATATCACTGAGCTACAGGAGCATTCCTGCTCAACACCTGAGTGTGATCAACTTCACTGAATTTCAGGAGCATTTCTGCTCAACATGTGAGTGTGATGAAATCACTGAACTTAAACAGGCGCCAGGCGATAACGAATCGCAGGCGCTTTTTTAGTAGGCTCACTGGGGAACGCATTTCTACGGAGCCCTGGGACCTGCTGAGAGCCAGTGTCTGTCCAGGGGTTGTCCGCTCAGACAAAATAACAACCGGCAGAAGGAGGACTCCGGAGAGGCAAACAGATGTTAATGTTACTTTGTTACGGCCCCGAAAAAGTCCCTCCCCAGCTGGACCGGCAGGGGACGGAGTCACTACTCTCCCTGGCCAAGCTGTCGTGAGGCTCGTTGTCTACACCGAGTAGGTTGTCTACAAACCAGAAGGTTGGTGGTTCAATCCCCGGTTCCTCCTGACCAAGTGTCGAGGTGTCCATGAGCAAGACACCTAATCCCAGCTGCTCCTGACGAGCTGGCTGGCGCCTTGAATGGCTGACACCGCCGTCGGTGTATGAGTGAGTGAGTGAATGGGTGAATGTGAGGCAAATTGTAAAGCGCTTTGGTGGCCATTAGGTCTGTGAAAGCGCTATATAAATGCAGTCCATCTACCATTTACCATTTGGTGGCACGATTGAGCAGGCCGGAAGAGTATTGGAATGAAGCGTCCTCAGAAGCTTCTGACTTCAAGGAGGAAGTGATGGGCGAGTTGTGAGACGCGAGGGAAGCATAGCGCAACGGTCGCGATCGAACCAGTACCAGCTGGCTGAGCAACGATGGCTCAAAGCGAGGGGAACTGCTACAACTCGAGGCACGGATGCCAATGCAGTCGGAGGTCGCCTAGGCCTCCGTTAAAGCATGCCCTTTGTACATGGCCCCTCAGATGGTGATAGTGGACCTCGTTCTAGGAGCAGGTTGCCCGGAGAAACGAAAGGTCTAATCACAGACTGAGGATTTGGCGGACGGCCGGGGTGATCTGTCGTCACACAGGGCATGCCGCTCTGCCACGGTCACCTCAGGACTTGGTCATGAAGCTAGTGCTGAAGCGGTCTTCATATGGAGGAAGCCAAGCGGCTGCATCTGCCATATGCCCCAGGAGCCTCTGAAAAGTTCTTTCAGTGGGACCCTTTCTCACTTCTAATAACACCAGCCGAACACACTCTTACTTGAAGAGACGTGTAGAACCGAGTCCTTCTCCAAACTGAAAAAGAGATACTCAGCCCGTAGGCGAGAACACTCTCTCCCAGTTGACCTGAAGACCCAACTGGCTATGGAGCACTCGAAGGGTAGGACCTTGTACTGATACTTCGCACCCTCAACGCAAGAACACAGAATGATCTGTGGAGCAGAGGGATCGAGATCTGAAGTACCGTCCTTCAGGTCGAACGCTTCAGGCCATCTAAGGGACGGAGCATTCGGAAATGCATCTGTGTAACAGCTGAACGGAGGCTTTCGAAAAAGGGCCCGTTTCAGTTGACACAGGTCTAAGATGGCCATGACCCACCACTCTAAGGTACAATGAAACACAGGTTAATAGAAACTGGTTTTCATATCGGCTGGAGGGAAAGGCTACATTGCATCCTTCGCCAGTAGGACGCAATGTGCGCACACAGGACAGGAGCAATGCTCAATATGTAGGTGTGATAGATATCACTACCTTTAGGAGCATTTTAGCTCAACACCTAGGTATGAATAAAATCACTGAGCCAGGGCGGAAGCCAGCGAACTGAATCGCAACCGAGTCTGCTGGCAGACGTACCTGAGGTGGAGCAGCAAATTGGAGGACAGGGACCCGACTCGGAAGGCCCGGAGGTGGCCCGAAGCAGGGTCTAAGTGTGATGCATGACACTTACCTGTCTCCACGAGACGGCCAGGGATGCGTGAGAAGGCGGATGACCGGGTCCTCGAACCGCACCCAGCTGCCGTGCTGGCGAACAAGAGGGGGCTGAGGGATGCAAGGCTTTACAGGGTCGCACACCGCCAGACTTCCCCACTTGGAGCCCAGGAACAGAGGAATTGGCTCTTTCCTTGAGGTGTGGGTACCGCCTGCTCCACTCTTTTGGGAGCAAAGCGGTGAAACAGACCACACACACCACACAGACTCCACCCGGCCCTCACCCGGGGGGAGGGAGTGGATCGGTGACCAACTCCAAGAGCATCCTCCTCCATCCTGGGCGGCCCCCGCCGGAATGCTCTCGCTGTCACTTGCCACCTGGTTTAGCAGCGCCTGGAGCGGGCTGGACGTCCCTCCTGTGGCCGGCTTCATGCTGAGGCCTGGTGGAGGCTGCTGCAGAAGCCTACTAGGACCAACGGCCAGGGAACGCCCTCGGCGATGAGCAGGCGGAGGTACTGCCACCGGCGGCGGGGTGGAGGCAGCAGCGGGCCACGGGGGCAGGATGTGCCGGATACCTCCGTCTGCGCTTGGGCAGCAGAGAACTGTTGGGCGCAGCTGTTCGCCGCATCGCCGATCAGCCCAACCTGGGAAATTGGGGAGACCAGGAGCCGAACCTTGTCCGCATCCGCCATATCAACCAGGCTGAGCAAATATGGAGTTCTTAGACCACTAAGGTGGACATCGCTAGACCGATCGCGCATGCCACGACCCTCGTACCCCGGAGGGCGAGGACGGATGCAGTGCGGAGCTCACCTATGAGCGCACGGTCTGGGCTACCCTCATGCATGTCCATGGGTGCCCTGGCCTGACAGATCTGTGGCAGCGCTATGGCATGCAAGAGGAGGCGGCTTGCCCCAAGGCTTTGTAAACTCTGCCTATCGAAATGGACGAGAATTCACAGGCCCTAGGGGGGAACGAGAATCCCCCAAAAGGCAGCAGCCACCAGACACAGGTGCACCTGTGCCATGACTGACTGCTCCAATGAAGGGACACCTCGCAGCCCTTCACCGCTCCTCAACCAAGGGTAGTGAGGGGGAAAAGCTATTCAGGCAGTTTCTGGCAGAGAGAGGTGCCGTTCACTACCTGATAAGCTCTTCATGCATTTCGGAAAAGAAAAGCACTGGGGCGGCTAACTAAGAAACAGCGCGGCCCGCCCCGAGATACTAATCCTCCAACCGAGACTGGACGGGACACGGTGGAATTTCCACTCGACCCCGGCAGCCTCGGCGGCCCGTTTCAGCATAGCTGACATTTCTGGATCTGGCTCGGACAATGTTACACTCCCAGAGGGAGATAATACAGCCGAGTCGTCATCTCCAGAGGCCAGCTCACCCTCCGATGCTGCCATCGACATCTTATCCTCTGGGGGAACCCCCATTGAGACAGCTTATCGGTCCATTACAGAGGGACCAACATGCTCAACAGGAATTTCATCGGCTGCGGTGTGATGGAGGAGTGAGGAGCCCACAGGGAATGGTTACCGGGCGAGACATCCATCACTATCCTCCGATTACCCATCCCATACGGCACCCGGGGGTGGGGCATGGTAATGGGGACTCGTGCTCAATCTCAACACCACGACAGTCATATTACCGCAATGAGAACATAAGCCATCCACAAAAGCTGCCTCAGCATGCTGAACACATAAATATATATATATGCGTATATACATATAAATACATAGCTCAAACATGCGATGCAACAATTGTGACCGTTAGAGAGGAAAAGGGAATGACTGCATCAAAAAACGCACGGGTGGAATTACATCTTTTTTTTTCTTTTTTTAAAGACGCAAACGCACCCGTGTTGCTCTTTCAGAAATGGGACCCGTCACCAGTGCCGGAGCACACAGGAATGACCGCGGCAACACTGAATTCAGAGAACTGAAAAAACAGTGAAGCACTCACTTTTTCGCTCTCAACCGTCCGTCAAACAAACAAACACAGAAATTTGCTTTGTTGTTAAAACAGCAGTTGAGAGCTCAAAGCTCGCGACCATCGCTGCACTGCATTGTAGAAACCACCAGCACCGGGGAGAGTCTTTCCAAAATAACACAGACACACTCGCTGGTTGATTACAACAGCACTCTTCAGAGACATCAATACGAACGGCTCCAAAGCGAAAGGCAGCTGGTACGTGCATCCACTTCCGCATTTATACCCGCGCGCGGGGGCGGAGTGTGTGATGTGAATCACGCACGCCAATTACTTTGACTCGTTCAATAGTACTCGAAGAACATTGGCTTTCTGACGCGATCCCCATTCAGTCGACCGTCGACTACATCCGACATTATCGACTGAAAGGGAACCATAGTTACAGTTGTAACCTGAGATGTTCTCTTTCGAATGGGAACTTTACACTGCATCTTGGATGGATGCTATGGGGAACAAATACCCACTATGACATTCCGCAGGGATGTCTGCCTCACTAGGCCCCACCCCATGCAGCAGGTTACTGCAGCCGGAAAACATGGCAAGTTGTTGTGACAACATTTTCCTATCTGACACATCTCTAGGAAACGCCACAGGGAGTTGTTCTTTTTCAATATTTTGCTATCAACCCTGGAAGTACCATTACTTTTGGGGAAAAAGCACCTTAATTTTCATGTAGTAGGCTCCTCACAAGAAGGGCAAATTACTTAATGCAACAGAATCTTGTAATAACTTGTACCAAAGACAAACGCAGGGGAGCTACAGCTCTATTAAATTGCCCTAAATAAGAAAGGGAGCGCAGGCAGATTCGCACTGTTTTACTCATACAAATAGGTGCAAAATAATGAGGATCGCCTTTTCTCTCTTTTTTTTGAGCATAAATAATAACTTGGTAAATAATTATCTAGGACAGTTATACATACAGTGTGTATATATATATATATATATATATATATATATATATATATATATATATATATACACACTCACCTAAAGGATTATTAGGAACACCATACTAATACTGTGTTTGACCCCCTTTCGCCTTCAGAACTGCCTTAATTCTACGTGGCATTGATTCAACAAGGTGTTGAAAGCATTCTTTAGAAATGTTGGCCCATATTGATAGGATAGCATCTTGCAGTTGATGGAGATTTGTGGGATGCACATCCAGGGCACGAAGCTCCCATTCCACCACATCCCAAAGATGCTCTATTGGGTTGATATCTGGTGACTGTGGGGGCCATTTTAGTACAGTGAACTCATTGTCATGTTCAAGAAACCAATTTGAAATGATTCGAGCTTTGTGACATGGTGCATTATCCTGCTGGAAGTAGCCATCAGAGGATGGGTACATGGTGGCCATAAAGGGATGGACATGGTCAGAAACAATGCTCAGGTAGGCCGTGGCATTTAAATGATGCCCAATTGGCACTAAGGGGCCTAAAGTGTGCCAATAAAACATCCCCCACACCATTACACCACCACCACCAGCCTGCACAGTGGTAACAAGGCATGATGGATCCATGTTCTCTGTTTACGCCAAATTCTGACTCTACCATCTGAATGTCTCAACAGAAATCGAGACTCATCAGACCAGGCAACATTTTTCCAGTCTTCAACTGTAGCCTCTTTTTCCTATTTGTAGTGGAGATGAGTGGTACCCGGTGGGGTCTTCTGCTGTTGTAGCCCATCCGCCTCAAGGTTGTGCGTGTTGTGGCTTCACAAATGCTTTGCTGCATACCTCGGTTGTAACGAGTGGTTATTTCAGTCAAAGTTGCTCTTCTATCAGCTTGAATCAGTCGGCCCATTCTCCTCTGACCTCTAGCATCAACGAGGCATTTTCGCCCACAGGACTGCCGCATACTGGATGTTTTTCCCTTTTCACACCATTCTTTGTAAACCCTAGAAATGGTTGTGCGTAAAAATCCCAGTAACTGAGCAGATTGGGAAATACTCAGACCGGCCCGTCTGGCACCAACAAACATGCCACGCTCAAAATTGCTTAAATCACCTTTCTTTCCCATTCTGACATTCAGTTTGGAGTTCAGGAGATTGTCTTGACCAGGACCACACCCCTAAATGCATTGAAGCAACTGCCATGTGATTGGTTGATTAGATAATTGCATTAATGAGAAATTGAACAGGTGTTCCTAATAATCCTTTAGGTGAGTGTATATAGAAAATTCGGGATCATAAAAATCGAATATTCGTTTATTTAAATGATGTTTAACGAGAAAGACGTTATTTTTTAAGTTTAAAGTTGTTGTTTTTTTTCCGTTTTTGTCACCATTTCTGAACAAGCTTATGGTTAGGCAATATACATAACAAGCTTACGGTATATCTTAATGTTTTCTTTTAGTTGAAAACATTAAACAATATGTGTAGGCAGGGGCGGACTTAACCAAATAAGTGAGGTAGCTTTCGCACCAGATAGTTCTAGAAACTGGTCCCCCCGAGAACTAATGGTTCCCATAGGAACATTTTTCCTGTTGCATTCACACCGCAAATAGGAACTCTGAAGTGACGTAAGCCGCGCTTGTTTTTGTGACTCTTATTTTGACGGCGCTCAGAGTCAGAACGGCAGAGCCTGAGCACACAGCGCCCCCATTCTGCGTCTTCATAAGTTTACAATCTGTCTAATAAACCTGTCTGATATGTTATTAGATAGAAATGTTATACATAGAAAGTAGACAGTATATGAAAAGTTATTAGCGTGTACTGTGTGGTTGATGTCCAGTGTTGCTAGCTGAGCAGAAATACATAATCATGTTTGGCTTGGTCTCCTCAAAGTTGCGTTGGATTTTCTCCTCCGTACACTAACGTCACGGATAGTTCCTATAATGCTGGTTTAGATCCGACTCTGAAGTAGGAGCTAAATTAGTTCCAAAAGAGTTCCTAGAACAAAAATTATTCCTAGTTCCTGCGGTGCGAACCGTTTAAATAAATGAATATTCCATTTTTATGAGCTCAAATATTCAAATACAATATTTTTTTTAAATGGCCATCCCTACTCTGCACTCTACTCTTTGAGGTAGGAGGAGCGTGAGTGGCCATGCTTTCCTTATTGCAATGCCTCCCGTCTTCAGAATGTGGCAGGCCAGAACCCCTAGAGGCTTAAGGCGGGGATCTAGATCAGAGCAGAATGTATTTCTTGAATGCTACCGACTCCGCCCTCACCTCTCTAAACTTTCCAACCCCTGTCTAGACAGATATGCTAAAGTTCAGGGCAAGACTGATCCAGATCTTTTAGCAGGTGGTGCAGGGCCCATCTGGCCTGACCTGCTACAGCATACACCCTGCCATTTCAAGCGCCAGGTGGTTTGAAGCAGCCTGGATAGCAGGGCAGGAGCCTTCAAATAGGATGACTCACCCTGGTAGAGATAGCTCACAAGTGTCTCTTCCACTGGGGGCATCCTCGCATATCCCTGCTTGTTTAATCCTCGTTTGCTCGTTTGGATGTTGATAAGGATAAATCTGTGCTGAATATGGCTTCCCCCATGACTTCTCTACTTCGCCGTGGAGTTCGGGAAGAAATGAAAGGCTCAAGGGGAAAGGGCGAACATGGCCTAACAAGAACCGCTCAACATGGCCTAAGAAGCGCTCATCCAGCCTACCATGAGCGACTTACCTGTTTTTCACACCCCCATGCCAGATCCAGTCTGGTTGATTTCCAGTAAACACACTTTCCTCGACCTCTTCAACCACATCCACCTCCTCATGGTGCTGATGACCTGCTGGATCGGATGACTTGAGAAACAGCACATCCTGATCAATGCGCAAGAAAGAGCCATCCCTTTCTCAAACTCCTCTGCAAGCTCGACCTGCGATCCCCACAACTGAAGCCTCCGCTGTACCTCAGCAACAGCGGGGCCTGAGCAGCAAGGCCAGACGCTTATCCCACATCCCTCGAAAATAGAAACAAAAGTGAACAAGTGAACTCTCTTTCTCAATGTAACTTTCTCACAATGGGTGCATTCAAAATTCGAGCACTGAACGGACACATAAACACACACTTCCTAAAACGCTTGCTAGGATTCTTTATTTTTGATCGTGCCTTCACCACATGCCAACAGCACAACAGCTCATAAAGACAAAAAAGCTGATTACGTATACTTCGGGTGCCCTTTTAGACTTCTGGGCGCTCCGCTAATGACGTCACAGACTATCATGAACCAATCAGATTGGAGTGTTTTCACTTGTGCTTCAGACACCGATTACACTGATGGCATCCCCTTAGCGTCTATCTAACACACTCACAAATATTCACACATAAACATCATGTTTAATTTTGTTTCTGAGGTACGTGGTGTCTGAAGCGGTGTGAGAGGAGTTTGAACAAGTCTGCTCGACACTGCTTAAGTCTGTCAGAGATGCTGTGTATTGAGGCAAACAGAGGTGAAGATAGCAGCTTAAAACACATCTTTATAATAGATCAGAATCCCGCGAAGTAAAGGGCACTTACAGAGATGACTCGCCACTTTCCACACAGTGGGAGACAAAGAGAGATAGAATGATTGTCATAAACCTTGTCATAAACCACACTGTGTGTGTGTATGCATGTGTGTATGCATGTGGAAGCGAGGATGTGCGTCAACAGATGGTTGGGCTAATTGATCTATCATTACGACAGCTTACACACCTCTGCCGCTTGGTCATCTCCTTCGTTCTCTCGCTCTGTTCATGTTTGTGCTTCAGCACATTTCCAGTTAATACCTGTTATTATTGCACAGCTGAGCCCTCAGAATCCTGGTGAGCGAATCCACTGTTATTGACTGGAGGGTACAAAATAACTGAAAGGTCACACAGATGTGTGTTCATGTGTATTTTGAATGCTTGTGTGTGTTTGCTTGAGTGTGAAGCAAGACATTTTCCCTTTTTTAGAGCACTTGATGGTACAAGAGAGCACGTATTTGAATCAGGAAAGGCTATCTATACTGCAATGAAACAAGCCCCCCTCTCTCTCTCTCTCTCTCTCTCTCTCTCTCTGTGTGTGTTTCTCAGAGAAGTGGAAGGTGATTTGGAGGTGGTTTGGGAGGCAGCGACCAGAGAGAGTCAGCGCTTGAGAGAGGTGGTGTTGAGGAGCAGTACACTGAGTCCAGCCCCCATGGCTCCTGCCCTACGCAGCACTTCCGGCAAGTCTCCTGCCAGGATCCCCCGTATAGAGGATCATTTGTTCTGCTCACTGCCCCCTCCCTTCTCCTCCAGACAGAGTCGTCTGCCACATAATTTACAGTGCAGCCCCATGTATGACTCCGATTCTGACCAGCACCAGAATCCGTCATCTGATGAGAGTGACAAGAGCGGACATGATTCCTAATAATTCCGTATTCTCCTTAAGTGTTTTGAGTTCATGAATTCATTTTCATGGTTTACCTGAATGCTGAATGTGTTTTCATTTAAAATACATAAGGCCCTTAAATACACAACCATTCTTTCTGTTAACTTTGATAAATGTGCTTTGATGTTTTTTTTCCCAGCATATATGTGTATCACAGTGTTCTCGATTGTTAATAATGATTATCCTGTAGATGGAGCGTTTATTGAGCTACTGAGCTAAATTCAGAAAGCATTTGTGACAGAGCAGTTCCAGCAGTGAATGCACAGAAAATTCTGTTTCACAAGCCATTTGATGAAGGATTGAGCAACAGAAATCTCATTCTCTCTCTAGGAAAAAGGCTTTGCACAAACGTTTGCACTGTCTAAGGTTGTCCCTCATAATTTTCTATAATAAGGACAAAGTACGGTATACAGTAATAAAATTAGCATCTCTGTTTGTTGATTTTTTTTTTTTCTCGTGACCCGCAGTGAGCTCAAGTCTCTGCTGTTCCAAATTACTAAAACAGTACATTTTTCTTGAGGGAAACAGTAACTCCATTTTATTATGCATATACTGCCTCATCAGTAAACATATCAAGGTTATCTTAAAGTTACCATGAAATAAAAATTTACAATTCTTATTTTTATGGAATATTGTAGTTTAGTTATTATTATAAATTATTTATCTGTGCACATTACTTTTTTAAATTCATGTGCCCCTACCATTGACGGAATTTTCCTGTTTTCCGTGTTTTAACTTTTAGGGGCGCTATTACGCAACTTCTAAAAGAGTACAGAATATCTGGATCAAAACACATGAAAAAAAGAAGCAGAAACAAGTGATAAAAGCTTTGCTTAGGGCGGTGGTATTTAAATGGCGGACCACGGTCTGGTTCCGGACCCCGGATTGGTTCCATCCGAACCAATTGATAATTGCGCCATTTGACCGTTTCTAGAGATTAAAGTGAGCAGCACGTCAAAACAACAGACCACAAGTGCTCAGGGTTGTTTATGGTAATGATCTTTCGGCGCTACATTCTCTAATATTTTTAACTAGAGCCAAACGCGCTTCATTCAAGCCCTTTCCAAACCATGCACGTTCTCTCTCCAGCTAAAGACATAAAGCACCACATTAAGAGCTGGCAGAAGGCATGGTTATTTTAACAACAAGAATGCAGTAAATACAATTATTTTATCTGTCATGCACTCTGACCGTTTAGATAAACCAGGTTTGTGACAAGTTACGCGTGAGTTTTTAGACGTTTTGTTTTTTTCCCCATACATTTAGCATTATTTAAAGCATTTCATAATAAATTGTATGAAAATTATTTAGAGATGGCAAGGGAAAGCAAAAAAAAATATGAAATTACTTGTTAAACTTTGTTTTGTGCTCTTGATGAGAGTTTTCGTTATTAGATTGTTTGTTTTTGTAGTTTATTACTTAGAGCAAAATATAAAAATGTTCCATATGTTTCTTCTTACGTGACTGATGGCCCTCTATGTACAATACGCATAGGTGTTTAAATGTAAAATAAATAAATAATAGCCTGATAAAACATCTGATATTACCTTTTTAGATTCATATCCAGTTGGGAGAAATATTTACTTTTTTTGCCAATATTGGTAAAAATTCTTAGACATCACTCCTTTGGCTCATGTGATTTTTGGCCCATATGTGAACACTCCAAATGATCTCAGACCGCTTTAAAGCAAAGCGAATGAAATAGTTCGGTAATTGTTTCTTCCATTCGCAAATTCCAGTGTAGTTTGTTCATCAGATGCTTCTGTACAAATCGTCTGTTCATCATGCCTGCTTCTTCTGGCAGATCTCTACAAATTATTCGTTCACAACATACACTTGTTTATTGTAATTTCAACCACTTCCAAACTGTGTAAGAGAGACGCGGTCAAATTTTTGACCTTAAGCGCATGCACAGAAAGCCATCTGTCACAGTCATACTCAAATAAATTCTGTTTAGAGTCTTATTGCGTTTAGTGTCAAAAGCACACAAGGTTCACATAAACGGTTGGTTTTGTCTTACGTGAATGTAAACATCTGGCAAAGAAATCATGTATGTGTATCAGTATATTGGATCTGTGCATCACTGTAGTTCTTAAAGTGACAGCACCATTTTATAAGAATCATTATATGTTTTATTCATTATTTCTTACTTGAATGCTGCTTTTAGGTATACATGAATATCAGATGATGTCACCAACGTCTCCTCACTGTCGTCACTCACTTCTAAAACTTGTCTTCCGCCATCTTGAGTACCTGATTCGGCAAGATCGATATGTCAGTCGCAAAGGAACTAGAGCTTAGATTCTCTGCCCGAGCCCGAACTTGACCCGACCCTCGGGCCGGGCCGATATTTCCCGTCACTATCCTCGGGCCGGGCCCTTGATCTAGAGACGTGCACTCCCAATACAAAAGAGTGTGGCGCAGGACTAGATTTGATGGCCGAGTGCGAGCGCGGGCGCGGGTGGTAATGCACTCACTGTGTGTGCGGCTTGCGGAGAATAAAACGATTTGCAGGTTTTTATATGTTTTAAACTAGAAATATCTATGAATAAAACAAAAATTAATACATTTTTGTACATTACAAAATAGAAACGATTTACAGAGTTTCTTTTTATAACATGTTTGCAGCGTTGAGCGATTTAGCCAATCTCAGACATGGGCAATGGGCAATCAGAAGCATTTAAGATAGACTCCCCTCAACGCTCAAAACAGACTTTTTGTTCAGAGCTGAATTCTGTATGCTGCCAAATCCTCTAATTTTAACCAATATATTATGAAAGATTTATTGTGCAGTCAGCTTCATTGATAATAACAGAGATGTGTGAGATCACGAGATCACCCCTATACAACGCTGTCATTAAGTTGAAGTTATCACATTATAAAGTACAGTCCTCGCTCCAGACCTGCTTACTCGCTCTGTTTGGTTTCATTACAGTGTGCTCCTTAGCACTGGAGCTCCCTCTGCTGTCCATAAGGTGCATCTGCACCAGCCATTTCAAACCCAGCCTCCAGTATTTGGGCCACGCCTCCTTATTTGCATAAAAATCCTCAAATGCCCAATCCTGAATGGCTAAATGATTAAATGCCCAATCCTAAATCCCTAAATGCCCAATCCTATATCCTAAATGGCTAAATGACCAAATGCTCAATCTTAAATACGAAATGCCCTATCCTAAATACCAAATGCCCAATCCTAAATACCAAATGCCCAATCCTAAATACCAAATTCATTTTCGACTTAGACTTTTAGTTTTCGACTTAGACTTTTAGTTTCAAACTTAGACTTTTGGTTTTCGTTGAAGACTTTTAGTTTTAGACTTTTAGTTTTCAATCTGACCCAATAATCCCTCCATAGAAAAGGGAAAAGCTAATCAAATGATCAATCTCCTAACTGGCACTGTATTGTGAGTTGTAACGTAACGTCGGCGTAACGGCGACCATCAGTAAACGTTATGGATACAAACAATATTTTTTATTAAGCTGTTCTGTCTTTACTTATATCTAAATTAGATAAGTAAAGGGAAGAGCTCTTTAAATTCACGAGGGAGCGATTTGACCGATGATTTTTCCGATGACTAAGGCCGGATTCACATAAAGCGCCTAAAAACGCGTAGAAAACGCTGGGCGCGCCGCATTCTCGTTTTTCCAAAGCGCTAGGGCGGTTGCGCTCCGGTTGGTTCTTGTCACGTGACCCACTGTGCGCTTATGGTGCGCTTGCGGCATTCTGAAAAGTTGAGATGTTTCTCGATGCGGCACAGACGCGCTTGGAAAAAGCGACCGCGTCGCTTCCATTATGAGTGCGCATACCGCGCGCCTACATTTGAAATAATGAACTTGAGCGCGCAAAAGACGCGATATGTGAATCGGGCCTAACGCAATAGACTCGCTGTTTTTGCTGATGCTGAGAATCGTCTTTACCATACATAATACATTAATTACAAATGTAACTAAGTTAAACGGGTGTTTAAACTACACCTGGGGAAACTCACTTTACCTTCAGAGGATCTGGGGCAGCTCAGTCTCTCCAGTCGGGTTGCAGGGCCACCGCACCGCACCACAGCAGACTCGCTGTGTGTGTGTGTGTGTGTGTGTGTGCCAGGGGGAGGGGCTAATAATACATTTAAAATAAAAAATTAAATTGTTCACTTTTGGTAAACGTATTGTTTATTTCACTGTTTTGAGAAGCTTGTGGACATAGTGGCGGGTTGTTTTTACATTTTTTGGATCATCAAAGTTAGGGGGGCAGCTGGGGGGGCAAGGCTCTAGAGTGGGGAGGCAACCGGCCCCCCTGTAGATCCGCCCCTGTGTTTGTGCAAACTCCCTGTGCTCAGTGTTCATTTTGTCTGTGGCGAGTGGATGTAAATATATTGTTAATGAGCTAACGCTAGCTTAGGGGTGTGACGTGTGCGATAGCACGATTTATGATCGTGGACGATTAAAATATCTCCACGATCTGCTTTTGAAGAAATGTTGTAGTATCGTGCATATTATATCAGTTGCATTTCTGGCGCCTCCGTCTCAGCATAGGCTACAACGCGACGTATATTCACATTACATTTACATTTTACATTTACATTTACTCATTTAGCTGACGCTTTTATCCAAAGTGACTTACAATTGCTATATTTCAGAGGTCGCACGCCTCTGGAGCAACTAGGGGTTAAGTGTCTTGCTCAGGGACACATTGGTGACTCGCAGTGGATTCGAACCCGGGTCACACCAAAGTCTTATCCACTGCGCCATCACCACCCACACATCAAATGTTAACTCAGAGGAAGGGACACTGCAGTTCACAAAAGTTAACATAATTATTTGCATGTGCTTTAAAGCCTTGCTGGTTAAACAAGTCATTTACGTGTTGATGCGCGGTTCTTACGTGCGCTTTTCTGAGCGCATACACCCGAAGCGCATGCACTAAGCCTGTCTAACTGAACTAAGTTATCTTTCTAGTCTTATTTCGCTAATACTGTCAAATACACACAAGGTTTACATAAACAAAGTTGGTTATGGATAAAGTGAAACAAACAGAGAAAATTGAGAGAAAATCTGCTTGTCAAATGTCAGAGGCTGGAAGTAGCTTCTACGCATCAGGTATCGTGTAAGGATCACACCCTAACGATGATATTTTTTAAAGTAGCGTTTCTTTTCCTGGTAATCTAGGTGCGAAATGTTGTCTTTCGTAGCCATTTACTGTATCCATATGAAGCTCTAAGTCGTAGCAAGCTAGATAGCTAATGCTTGTCAGGTACTCAAGATGGCGGCAGTCAACTGGAAAAAGAGTGAATGATGTTAGAGGTCACGTGACTGATATTCATGTATACCTACTGTGCCTGTAAAAAGCAGTTTATTTAATTTGGATCTTTCTTTTATTCTATTTGTCTTTATAGTTTTTTTTTATTTACTGATATCATTGCCTTCTGCAAATCTGCAATAATAAAAAACATGATTCATGGAGAACAATTCAAAATAAATGTTATTCACAAAGGTGGATGTGTGATATAGTGCAAGAATATTGTAGTTTGTAGTATTGCAACTAAATTTATATTTTTGTGCAAAACATAGAGAACTTAGCCTGAAGTGTTTTCACACTTGGTCCTTTTCAGGGATCTGAGTGTGGTTCGCGTGATTTTTGGCCCATATGTGAACACTCCAAACGATCTCAGACCCCTTTAAAGCGAACCGAACCGAGACCATCTCGGGAGGTGGTCCGAATGTGGTTAAATTTCATCTCATGGTACGGTTCGCTAAAACCATGCAATCTGAACACAATCCACTCTTGGGTCACTTGATTTTTTTCGTTCGCGAATCCCAATGTAGTTTGGTCATCATATGCCTCCGTACAAATCAGCTGTTCATCATGGCTACTTCTTCTGGCAGATTTCTACAAATTATTCGTTCAAAACGTTACGTTTTAAACGTACACTTGTTTATTGTCATTTCAACCTCTTCCAAACTGTGAGACGCGACCGAGCGCCTTGCCAGTTTAAAATGGTTTTACGACTGCACACACCTAAAGCGCGTGCACTGAAATCAGCTGTCACAGCGCCTGTACTAAACTCATAGACAGTAAAAGAAATGGACACAGCGACCCCATAGATTTCAACGGAGAAAAGTGAAGCCAATTAAAACTACTCACTTCCTGATGGCTGAGCGTACTGCGCAGGCTCAAACTGAGCTTGACGACGTAGATGTGACGTGAGCAACCTGTCTGTTGTAAGTCTTCTAGTAGCTGTGCCAAGAGGAATCTGAATCATTACCTTCCGAATCTTACAGAGACGGAGAGCGTGAGTTGGAGCTGTCCATGGGCTAGCAGCAGGATCAACTTTATGACTCTATACGGCTTCTCCCTTGACTTTATGCCTCCACGTCCACTCGATTGCCTGCAAGCTTCTCCTCCTGTCTATATGGTAATTTCTCTACTGTGCGACAGAGAGTTGCGTGGTTATGATGCAATCGTTAGCCTATTTTTACAAAACCAGTTTCTACGGGGCTATAATGTAAGATACAAAGTAATGGAGCCTTTTATACACTGTCGTGTTTCTTTAGAAATAAATAATGGACAAATTGAGTCTTTGGACGCCCCAGATGTAAAGTTATTTGCTGTCAAAGTGACGCCAAAATGAATGGGAGTCAAAGGAATGCTAACAGCACGTGATGGTCTGCTACAATGGCGGCCCCCAGGGGAAGGTTCAGTTTCCGGCTGATGGATTACCCCCTTGACTAAACTGAATAATCTTTAGCCCTTAAAGGAATTGTAGTTAGGAATTGTATAAAAAAAAAACTTTTTCCAAATTTGTTTAAACTTTCTGTATATATCAATGCATAATTAAAATGTAAGTACTCTGAAAAAGAAAGTATAAAAATCGAGTGTCTGTAGACCTCTCACGACTGTTTTAAAGACAGCTCATTATTTCCATTCACTCTACCCCCTCCCTTCTGGGCTCCTTCCAAAGCCACGCCTCCAAAACACATGAACGCGCGACTCCGACCGCTGAGCTGAAGACGCATTATTTACCTGAGACGAGTAGAGAGGAAGGAGCGCAGTGCATGTAGTGACATCATGTCAGAATCACATGTAATAAAAAAATCTAACTATCATTATGAAGATAAACAAATAAGATGTATTTTAGTACTCACTATCAAATAGCATATTGAAATTGGTAAAGTTTAAAATATATATTTATTGATTCGCTAACAAGCTAGTTATCTATAAGGCAAAGCTAAAAACAGGTTGCATGATACACGTTTTTCCATTGCCATCATTTACACTGTGATGAAGATGAATTTCGTGTAACATTCATAACATATATGGTGTTCTGCATGTAAGAGTTTCCATGATGAAAGCATTGTTGACTCTGATGAGGACTACACTCCAGAGACAAGTACCGCATCGTCAGGTCGAGGACAGATCCGGGGTCGAGGGATTTTTTGTTTAAAAACAAAACAAAGGTGAAAAAACGTGCAGGTAAACTTCCAGGTGAACCTGGTAAAAGAGTTAGACAGAGGGTAAATATAATTCTAAGAAAAGTTCCTGGATGCGGCCTACTATCTGTTAAACGTGTATTTAGTTATCTAAAGCAAAATTATGCACAATTCAACAGTATAGCTATCATCTTGAGCTAGGCATATATATCATTTATCATTTCTAGTACGGCTCGCTAAGTAATGTTATGTTAGCTATATTAGGCAGCTACGTGTGCTAATGACACAAGCTTCATGAAAACATAAAGAAAAAAATATGTATGATCAAAGTACAAAAAGAAAGATTTACCTGTCCAGCAGAAATATAGCCATCCCCAGGGGTCACTTTTCAGCCCCTTGAGGTCTCTCAGTTCTCGCCATCGCTGGAAAGCCACGCCGATATTGACATGCGTTTTATTTTGTTGTTAATCCAAAGACTTTTTGTTCATTACCTTTTCTAGTAACGTTACTGTCTTCCTTTTTTTGCCTGGTTTGCCTTCGCGAACTGCATATGTGAATTTTGGTTGGTCTTTCTCTGCCATTGTTTTGCTATTCCTAGGTTCCGTGCCTCTTGAATTCCTCAAATCAAACGGATGCGCGCGCAAGTGGGCAGGTCCTGTGTGGCAAAAGGGTGGTTGCCATTGTTGCGAGAGAGTGACAGTCGCCTAAGCCAATTCTGTGTTTTGTCCCGAATGTAAATAATGAGCTGTGTTTAGTGCAGATTAAACGGTCTAGTCACTCGATTTTTATACTCTTTTTATCAGAGTACTTACATTTTAATTATGCATTGATATATACAGAAAGTTTAAACAAATTTGGAAAAAAGTGTTTATAAAATTCCTACCTACAATACCTTTAAAGTGTCAAAAACACACGATGTTCACTTAAAGAGGTGGTTAACGTCTGAAAAAAATCTTGTGTGGCATTGTGAAAAAAAACCTTTACCAAAATGAATTTAAAATAGCCTATGTTTATTTCATAAGTAGGCCTATACTACAAATCCATTAACAATACTGACATCTCGCTTGAGACTTACTGATATAAAATTATAATTAATCTTTATTTGGAGTACTTCTTTTTTTGCACAATGCACATTTCTTAATATTAAGCCTAAAATGTGTTTTAATGTCACCATTTGCTGGGATAGTATGATCCCTGTATAATATCAGTCTTTAAATGCAAGATACTTAAAGTGTACCTAAAATATACTTGCAATAGTTTCACTTTACAATCAAATATAAGCTACTTAAAGCTGCAGTCCACAGTTTTTCCTTGCAGTCATTCACAGAATTATCAATTTTACGTGAGTTGTACTTCGACACGGCACAGCGCGGATGAACACAATGTTTGAGGAGACTGTGAGGCTGTCAGTCACTGCACCGGTGTGGATACTGGCATTCAGAATCACAGACTATTATTTTTGGAAGTATGACCAACATAAGAATTTTCACCGGAAAATGTCATCTGAACAAGCAAGAAACATCCACCTCTGTTCTGGTTCTGACATTGCAGTAAATCGCGCTGATTAAATCTAACAATAGCTTATATCACGCAAAACCGTGCAAATTATACTTTGTTCTCAAATTGTTAAAGGGGTCATATAATGGTAAGTACATGGACTTTTACAAGTTGATTGTACTGAAATGTGTGTTGGCAGTGCCTGTACACAACCAACATATAATGCAAAAAATCCATCCAATGTTTTTGTTTTAATCTCCTTATATGTTTTCTCCTGTCTCAAATCGAGCCGTTCGACTGTGTGACGTCACACAGTCGGACGCCCCTCCCACGATTGTTGATTGACAGCAGCGTTTCAACACAGACCCGCCCTGAGCGAGCTGTCATCATAGTCCGTCATTGTTGATACGCTCGAGCAGAATGGCGTCTAAGCGATTGTGGTGTTCTGTTCTTGGGTGTAATAACGAACACAGCAGTCATTTTGATGTTCCTAAATCCGAACCGCTGAAGACACAGTGGCTGAGTTTTGTTTTCGAAGGGAATATTCCCCACGATC
The DNA here is from genome assembly GCA_030578255.1 of Tiaroga cobitis. Taxonomy (NCBI): domain Eukaryota; kingdom Metazoa; phylum Chordata; class Actinopteri; order Cypriniformes; family Leuciscidae; genus Tiaroga; species Tiaroga cobitis. Next base: position 28,384,208 of record CM060597.1, read on the forward strand.
AACGTCAATGCTTTCATGTTTGCGCAAATCATTTCTCACCAGACTGCTTTATAAACGAGGATCAGTATAAAGCTGGTTTTGCTAAGAAGCTGCTCCTGAAAAAAGAATCGGTAGCAACTATTTATGTTCCCTCTGCACCTCCAGAAGAAGTGAGTGTAAAGTTTTATTAACCTTTATATTAATCTTTGCAAATCGCGAAGTTTTTCATGACCATTAGTTGTAACGTCAATCTGTCAATGAACTAACGTATACATCAGTAAACACATAGCGTTCGTATCTCACTACTCTACCCTGCCAGTGCATACAAAGATAGATCAAAGTAACATTACGTTAACCAACCATTCAGAAACGTCCTGTTCGAGCCTTAATTGCCGAACTTCTTTGCGGCCGTCATCTTGTTCCGGGTCCGACTCCGGGTCAAACTGATATGATTGCTCAGATGTGTCCTCAGAGACTCCCGCTCCCATTCTTTCTCCAAAATATACCCTCAACTGTTGTCAAGGCAACACTCCACGTGCGTTGTGTCAAAACGCCAGCAGAACAGAGAGGCGGGGTGAGTCGTGACCAAAGCTCATTATCATTTAAAGGCATATGCACTGAAACGGCGTGCTGAAAACAGAGCTGTTTTTGACCAGGTAAAATTAGTGTTTTCTTAAAATACTAATGAGAATTTTTAATAAAAGTATATTACAAAGTTTCATTTAGACCCTAAACATTCATATTAACTTGTACAAAAATGGCATTATATGACCCCTTTAATGTTAACAACGTCAGCATTGCGTGACTACATGTAATGTCCTTCTGATATGTATCCTTGTTTTCGCATGGGTCTTTTGCATTTTACAGCGGGATCTGTTGTCACTGGTGATTGTTGTTTAAACTTTCTGGATCCGCCATCAAATTGATAAGTTTAATTGAAACAGTTAAAAGTGCTGTGAGAAAAGGCTATAAATCTCCACCTCCAACATCTGCACACGCAATATAGCCTACTAGCCGAGACTCCTCCTTTATGTGTACAGATGTGACGTAATGACAAAAAGACATGCTCGAATCTCCCGCGGAAAACCACCAGCACTGGAATTAAAAACATTATTACAGGCTTACCGCTTTGAATCGAGCTAAGGCAAGCAGACAGTTTTGAACACTGGCTGGTTATGTATTTTTCCAAATATGTATTTTGGAAAAAATTTAACCCAAAAAAAGCTACGGACTGCAGCTTTAAGTATATCTTTAGTTGGACCTCAGCACTATTTCTGGATAACTTAAAGGGTTAGTTCACCCAAAAATGAAAATTATATCATTAATGATTCACCCTCATGTCGTCCCAAGCCCGTAAGACCTCCGTTCATCTTCGGAACACAGTTTAAGATATTTTGGATTTAGTCTGAGAGTTTTCTGTCCCTCCATTGAAAATGTATGTACGATATACTGTCCTTGTCCAGAAAGGAAATAAAAACATCATCAAAGTAGTCCATGTGACATCAGTGGGTTAGTTAGAATGTTTTGAAGCATCGGAAATACATTTTGGTCCAAAAAATAACAAAAACTACGACTTTATTCAGCATTGTATTCTCTTCCAGTTCTGTTGTCAATCCGGTTCAGTGACGTTGGTGACGTAATGACGTCGGTGACGTAATGACGCTGCTGACGTGTATCTACTTTATCTAAATTAGGTTTATCTACTTTAAAAAAATTAATCGATGCTTTTCTCAAAATGAATCGATACTTTCAAAAAAAAAGAATTGATACTTTTCCTCAAAATGAATCGCTACTTTTCTAAAAAATTAAACGCTACTTTTCAAAAATGAATCGATACTTTTCTCAAAATGAATCGATACTTTTAAAAAAAGAATCGATACCTTTAAAAGAAGAAGATACTTGTGACTTTTAAAAAAAGAATCAATACCTTTAAAAAAAAGATCGATATTTGTGATGTCCCTGAGTCTCCTGATCCAATTGGTCCAGGTCGTGGGAGTTCCTGATTGATTTTCCTCATGCTAATTGATAATTAGTTAGAGCATGTGCTGTGCTGTGCCTTCTTAGAGGAAGGCACCCTTTGGGGAAAACTCTCCTCAGGAGTGGCTTCTGGTATTTTCTTACACATGTAGCGTCAAGATTTTGTTGTTTGTTATTTCTTTATTTTTCCTTATCCCTAGACTTCCGTTTATTATCATTATTATTATTATTTGTGGTATGTTTTCATTCAATAAAACACGTTTTTGATTGTAACGTTTCTGATTGATCCCTCATTTTGTGTTGCGGCTTGATACGAACGGGCCATAACATAAAATTGGGGGCTCGTCCGGGATTGCTGCATGTGTGAGTAAATACATAGTCTTTTTAGTGTGTTGACCTTTTTGAATGAGTAGACTTCAGTTATTTAGAGTGTCCTCAGCTGGGTTTAAAACTCCTCCATCGAGGCACTTTTTTTGTTATTTCTTCTTTTATTATTTTTGAAGGTTATCCTGGACGGGGGTTTTAAATCTCTGTTGGGGGTACGCTTTGGGCTTTTGGTTTAAAACGCCAATTGTCCTTTAGTTCAGCTTTTAAATACCGCCCCAAGTCCAGTACACCTTTAAAGATTAGGTAGGTTTAGTTAGTGTTGTTTATAGTTAGGAACTGGAGTCTCTCATTTTCATTTAAGGTGACACTTTTGTTTTCTGCATCTGCATATTTGATGCCTGCTGAGTATGAAGATAATTTGAGAGATGACTTTTGGTAAGTCTTTGTTTATCTCATGACTAAGGTGCGGGTTGTATTTGGAGCGTGTGTGTGACAATTCCGGGCGAAGTGGCTGATGGGATTTGTATTTTTAGTGCTCTAGTTTAGCGGCATCTCACGCGTGTGATTGTATTGCTGCTGTGTTTCTCTGCTGCCTCTTTGAACAGAAATGTCGTCGGTGATCGAGGATTTCTTCTCATTTCCTTCGGAAATCTTACTGGAGAGATGCACGAAGGAAGAGTTGTTGCAGATTGCCGAGTGCTTTGATGTGGAGGTAACGAGTAATGATAAGAAGCTTAAAGAAACGCTGGTGAAAGTTGTGAAAAATGCACTTTTGGAGCGGGGTGTTTTAGAGGTAAGAGCTCAAGATATTGATCCTGAAGAGTCTTTAACCTCTCATCTTTACGCTGCCGATCGAAATGTAAAATTTAGTGAGATGTCTTTGCAAGAGAAACAGTTATGTGAGGCGGGGGCTTAGTTGCTCTTTTTAAAGATGTCTATCAATGTAAGCAAATATCATTTGGGAATTACCCGTCTTTCGAATATCTGGGTATTGTGTTAAAAGGTGCTCCACGTATTTTACTTATCATTATTTACAGGCCTCCAAAATACTCTCCAGCCTTTGCTGAGGACTTTACAGAACTGTTATCAACAATTTCCTCTGAGTTTGACTGTTTTGCCATTGCTGGAGATTTTAACATTTACATATATAATGCAGAAACCAATATGGCAAAAGAAATCAAAACTGTTTTCAAAACTTTTGATCTGACTCAGCATGTACATGGACCCACACACAATCGTGGACACACTCTAGATTTACTTATCAGTAAGGGTCTAAACATCTCATCGATTGTTATTAAGGATGTAGCACTGTCTGATCATTTCTGTATTTTCTTTGATATATTGATCTCTTCTGGCATTGAAGCTAGATCTGTGTCTGTCAAGAAGAGATGCTTAAATGAGAACATTAGCGTGCTATTTATGAAGGCCATATCTTTAAAACCAAGCATATCTGCTGACTCTGTTGATTTTCTCCTTGAATCTTTTAACTCAAAAATTAAAAGTGTAATAGATGATATTGCTCCTGTGAAAGTCAGGAAATATAGGAATAGTGGTAGATAGTGATAGTGGTAGACAAAAAGCACCTTGGAGAAACTCAACAGCTGTGCAAAACATGAAAAGACAATGCAGAAGAGCAGAGCGCATGTGGCGGAAGACAAAACTTGTAGTCCATTATAACATCTACAAAGACAGCATCCATGCTTTTAATATGGAACTAGGCAAAGCTAGACAGACTTTCTTCTTGAATTATAAACAGCAACTTAAACAACACACGCACTCTTTTTGCTACTGTAGAGAGACTGGCAAACCCCCCAAGCCAGATTCCCAGTGAAATACTCTCAGACAGCAAGTGCAGTGAGTTTGCTTCTTTCTTCTCTGAGAAAATCAATAATATCAGAAAGGTGATCAGCTCATCCTTGAGTTGCTCTGGGGTCAGACAGATCAGACCACAACCTGAGAAAGTAGTTACTATGTCTGTTTTCGAAGAAATTGATGGCAAAATTTTGGAAGAAACCGTACAGCACCTTAAAACATCAACCTGCGCCCTTGACACACCTACCACATCTTTTTTCAAAAGTGTGTTAAACAGCTTAGAAGCAGATCTCCTAGAAGTGGTAAATGCCTCACTTCTCTCTGGGAGTTTTCCAAACTCCCTGAAAACTGCAGTTGTCAAGCCCCTCCTGAAAAAGAGCAATCTGGATAAGACCATCTTAACCCTCAGACTGTCCTCGGTCATTTCTGACCGAAACATTTTCTGTTTTGAATTTCTACAAATCACAGCTTCATTGGAATGTTATGAAACTTGGTGACTTTTATGGCATTATGTATGTGAATACAAAAAAAAATTTAGGTCATGATCCGAGCATGCTAAGTGGTTGTAAAAAAAATAGTGACGATTTTGGTCTTCGGTCAAAAATGACCGACCCATTGGAAATGAATGGGAAATTTACAAAAACACATCTACAAATCGGCCACGATTCTAAAAAAAAGTACACCGCAGTAAAGGGGTGACACTCTTCAACATCAAGAGTGCAAAAAATTCACACCCACCCACACACACACACACACATACAAACACACTTTTATACACATACACACCAATAAATTCAGATTACAAAAAAATTGCTTTGAATTTTTAAAAATCACAGCTTGATCGGAATGTTACGAAACTTGGTGACATTTCTGGCATTAGATATGTGAACACACAAAACAATTTAGTTCATGATCCGAGCATGCTAAGTGGTCGGAAAAAAATGTCTGTTAAAAATGACCCCCATAGGGGGTTCACAATTCTTTTTAAGTGCACAGCAGTAAAGGGGTGACACTCTAAACCATCAAGAGTGTGATATTGACACATCCACTCACACACAGACGCACACACACACACACACACACACAAAGATATGAACCGCTGTGTCTGTCATTTTGCTGGAGCTCTGTTTCAAGAACAGAAGAAGAAAAAAATATCTAAAACTTAATAAGAAATCGTTTTTGAGATTGTTTTAAATATATATTCAAATCCACCAAAAAAAAAAGAAAAGTAAACGTGTTCATAAACTAGGGAATTCACATGCCTCTCCATAGAGAGCTGTACATGCCATCTAGTGGTTACACCATGGTTCTACGCTTTTTCTCTATACTGTAACCAGATGGTGCTAATTTTCTTCAAAAAATATTTTTTTTCTCAAGGCCTAGACGCTATACTAAACTAAAATGCTGCATTAATAATAAATAAAAAAAACAATAATATATATATAGAAAAATATTTTTTTTTCCATGGCAAAAATAGACCATAAATATTGCATAAATATTAATAAATTCAATCAAATTGTCTCAAAATACTAAATTAAAAAGAATAAATATTATAGAACAAAAATAAATTGCATTGGTTTTTACTGGGATGGAGGAAGTTTAATTTTTAGGTGTCCGGTCACTTCTGACCGGGAAGGCCCAGGACGTGACTCCTAAACGAAGACCATCAGAGGGTTAAGCAATTATAGACTGAGCAACATGACATCATGACTTTTGCGTAAACAGACACGCCACTTTCAAGTCAAGTGGCGTGTTATCTATACGCATTTTGAGATATCCGCGTGTATGCGTGTATTTCTACGCCATTAATGTCCAAGTGATTCCGTGTATATGTACACGCCATTAAATTTCCGAGCGAAACGAAGCAAAATGTAGATCTACATCTGGGGAGCGATATTTTTTTTTCCCTAGGATGGCAGGGGAAGACTCATAAATGCTATTAACCCCAGTGACGGGTAGGTTTAGGGATGGGGTGGAGGTAGGTCATATATTTATATATACAGTAATAACGTTAAGTCAACTGCGTTCATAAACACGCTGAAAAGCGATTGTGCGTGTTGATAGCACGCCAAAAATGGAAATACGAATTGGCGTGTCATACACACGCAATTTTATGAGATCAGTCTGGACTGAGGGCTCTGATTTTTAGCTAACAATCCCCCGACTGTTAAAGGACTGTCTGAGACTGAGACTATTGAAAAACGGATTACTACTCGGATTACTACTCGGACAACAGCGAACAACAGCGGATTTTCTATGATGGAGGAGCTTAAGCAGCTGTTGGAGGAACGTATTAACCGCCTAGAAGATCTAATCAACAGAGTGCTCCTCCGGTCGGAAATTGGGTCCTGTTTAGTAAGTGTACCAACAAATGCTAATGCTAATATAGCAAAACATGCTACCGTAAGGCCAGAAAGCCCAAGAAAACTGGTGAATAAATCTGAACTATTTCAGAGCGAACGGATGAATGAGACGAGAACGCAGATTGAAATTCGAGAAAGCGAACAATTTATTGACTCTGTGGCAGCTTGAGCCACTAGATAGTAACGGACACACTCAGATTGATATACAAGAGCTTACCGGTATTCCAAGTCTGGACCATTCTGTCACGGACTTGATCGACGGTTTTCCCAGGACATGTGTTGATGCCACTGGTTTGGCCGTGGAGGCTCTCAAGTCGACCTTCCCCGGTGGCTTGTCTTGTTGGCACAGGTACGGGGCTAGGCCGAAGGCATCAACTCCAGCGGGGACCTGGTCTGATGTTGTGCGACGCAGGGATAAGTCAAACGGGAAATCAAGAATGAGAGCGCCCGTCTTCAGATCACCGCCTGAACTCGTGCTACAAAATAGGTACGAACCTTTGACTCGGAATGTAATGTCTGTAAATGAACCTAGGGATGCTAACTACAGTCCTCGTATTAGGGGCAAACAAAATCTAATAAATGGCCCTAAAATTACTGATAGTATGGGCAAAAGAAGAAACTCTGTTAACCTTAAGGCTGATAAGCTAGGTACGATCTTGATTGGGGATGATATAACCAAATATATCAGAATGGCAAAGACCGAAAATCTAACAATGCCTGATACATCGGTTAGAGAGCTAACAGAAATGTTGCCAATTGTTCTCTCCACATATCCAACCACCATGCGGATTATTATCCACACTGGGTCTTTTGACATTCTACAGAGGAAAACTGGATCTGAGATCCTAAAAAGGATTTCTCTATGCTATTGAAGAAAATAGAAAATCTCCAACAAGAAGTTTTTATCTCAGGCCCTATTCCAACTGTGGGAAAAGGAAGTGAATCTTTTAGTAGACTCCTCGGGCTGAATTCATGGTTGACATCGGCTTGCCTCAACCATTGGATAAAGTTCATTGACAATTTTAATGTTTTCTGGAATTGTAAGGACCGTTTTAGATCAGATGGGGTACACCCAAATATCATGGGGTGCCGTTTGCTTGGTGCTAACATACGTCACGATGTTGGGATGCCTTTCTCAAATATGACAAGTAAGAAGGTCAGTATTCATAGGCAGAGCATCCATTCACTCATCCCAGCTTCTCCAGTTACAATCAATTGATGCTCTCAGAAGTTGTCTTTGGCCAAAAAAGGGGCACAACAACACCCAACTCTTTTACCACATTCACATCCCCCGCAATTATTATATACACCATCCTCTCCTTCATTACATTCACCTATTAGGGAGTTAGTTTTGACCAAACAGAGCAGAGTTCAATCATCTCTTTGTCCCTCCCTGCCCCCCCATACAAAATGAGCACTTAGACAACTGCCGCATCGTCAAGGATCTTGTCCATTAACTACACAGAGCACAAAAAACACCAAGTGATGTGTTCCGGGTCCTTGTCATTGTGGAAATAACTATGCTGACTGTGTTGAAACCTCAGGCTGCTGATTTCCACACCCTGCTTGCATCATTTGACCTCAAACGAGTATCTACTGTGGCTACTCACAAATCAGGTAACCAATTGGACCTCATCTACACGCGCTACTGCTCTACGGACAATACACTGGTCACTCCACTGCACACCTCAGATCACTTCCTCCTCACTCTCAACCTCAACCTGCCTCAGAACACAACACGCACTCCTCCACAGGTCACCTTTCGACGAAACCTACGCTCACTTTCACCCTCTCACCTATCCTCTTTGGTCTCATCCACACTTCCTCCACCTGATCAGCTCTCAACACTTGATACTAACTGTGCAACTGATACTCTTTTCTCCACTTTAACATCCTGCTTGGACAACTTCTGTCCCCTTTCCTCCAGGCCAGCCCGCGCCACACCCTCTGCCCCCTGGTTAACTGATATTCTTTGCGAAGATCGTACTAAACTCAGGGGTGCAGAGAGGAAGTGGCGCAAATCGAAAGATTTGACAGACCTGGGTCTTTATCAATCCCTTCTCTCTTCCTTCTCTGCTAATATCTCTACTGCTAAAATGGCTTACTATCACAACAAAATTATCAATTCTTCTGACTCTCGCATGCTTTTCAAAACCTTCTCCTCTCTTCTTAACCCTCCTCCTCCTCCTCCTTCATCAACCCTAACAGCTGATGATTTTGCCACATTCTTCATAGAAAAAACAACCACCATCAGCAGCCAATTTACCAATCCACAAACTGACACACACATTTTACCAACAAACGCACACATTCTACCCTCCTTCTCTCTACTTTCAGAGGCGGAAGTCTCTAAACTCCTCCTTTCCAATCGCCCTACTACCTGTCCGCTTGATCCTATCCCCACTAATCTACTTCAAGCCATTTCTTCCTCAGTTGTACCCACACTCACGCACATTATAAACAGCTCTCTTTACACTGGTACCTTTCCCACAGCTTTTAAGCAGGCTCGAGTAACCCCACTGCTTAAGAAACCCAATCTAAATCCAGCACATCTAACAAGTTACAGACCGGTATCTCTTCTTCCATTTGTCGCGAAAACACTTGAACGAGTTGTTTTCAACCAGATCTCCTCCTTTCTTACACAGAACAACCTCTTGGACGACAATCAGTCTGGTTTCAAAAGCGGACACTCAACTGAGACTGCCCTGCTCTCAGTAATTGAAGCTCTGAGACTGGCAAGAGCAGCTTCCAAATCCTCAGTCCTCATCCTGCTGGATCTGTCTGCTGCTTTTGACACAGTTAACCACCAGATCCTCCTGTCAATCCTAAAGATGAAGGGCATCTCGGGAACTGCACTCCAATGGTTCGAGTCTTACCTCTCAGGTAGGTCCTTTAGGGTGTCGTGGAGAGGTGTGGCGTCTAAGACCCAACATCTAGCTACTGGGGTGCCTCAGGGCTCAGTGCTTGGACCACTCCTCTTCTCCATCTACATGACATCACTAGGATCTGTGATTCAGAAACATGGCTTTTCCTATCATTGCTACGCTGATGACACGCAACTCTACCTCTCATTCCAGCCTGACGATCCGACGGTAGCTGCTCGTATCTCAGCCTGCCTGACAGACATCTCTGGCTGGATGAAGGACCACCACCTTCAACTAAACCTTGCGAAGACAGAGCTACTTGTGGTCCCGGCCAACCCAACACTTCATCACAACTTCTCCATTCAGCTAGGCTCATCATCCATAACTCCATCAAGGTCAGCTAAGAACCTTGGGGTTGTAATTGATGATCAGTTGAAATTCACAGACCACATTGCTAGAACTGCCCGGTCCTGCAGATTTGCTTTGCACAACATTAGGAGGATCAGGCCCTTCCTTACAGAGCATGCCACACAACTCCTTGTCCAAGCACTTGTTTTATCCAGACTGGACTATTGCAATGCTCTCCTGGCTGGTCTTCCAGCTTGCTCTGTCAAACCTCTACAATTGATCCAGAATGCTGCAGCCAGAGTAGTCTTCAATGAGCCGAAGAGAGCACACGTCACTCCTCTCCTCACACAATTGCACTGGTTGCCAGTTGCCGCTCGCATTAAATTCAAGGCACTGTCGTTTGCCTACAGAACAACCACTGGCACTGCTCCCTCTTACCTAAACTCATTACTTCAGACTTATGTGCCATCCAGAAACCTGCGCTCTGCTAGCGAATGTCGTCTTGTGGTACCATCTCAAAGAGGCACAAAATCTCTTTCTCGGACCTTTACAATGGCTGTTCCCTGTTGGTGGAATGATCTACCTAACTCAACCAGAGCTTCTGAGTCAGTAGCCACTTTCAAGAAACTGCTGAAGACATATCTTTTTCGGCAGCACTTGATTCAGTAGAATTAACACTTTCTCTTCTCTTCTATTCTATAAAAAAAAAAAAAAAAAACTGCACTAAAATTAAATTGAGAGGGGTTATAGCACTTACGTATTGTTGTCCTACTGTTAGTTTAACTGCTTCTATTGTTCTCATTTGTAAGTCGCTTTGGATAAAAGCGTCTGCTAAATGAATAAATGTAATGTAATGTAAATGTTGAGTATAAGCTAGGACCCGGTCTCTCTATTCCTGTAATGATTGGAAATAGAAGGAATCGTGATGAGCGTGTAATTAACAAAATAAACCTGTCTAATCTGTTAACTATATTATGTCAACCTATTAGTTTAGGATCCCCTATTATATCTTTTAAATTGGCCTTACTTAACATTAGATCCCTTGCCAAAAAATCATTCTTAGTAAATGATATTATATCATCCTATAACCTAGATTTTATGTTTCTCACTGAAACGTGGATTACAGAAGACTGTAGTGCTACTTTCCTGAATGAGACAGCTCCTGAAAAATTTGCTTATATGACTACATGTCGAAACGGTAGGAAAGGAGGAGGGGTGGCTGCCTTATTTAGAGACTCATATCAGTGTAAAGAAAATAAATTAGGCCATTTTACTTCGTTTGAATTTCTGTGTCTTATATTGAAGGGTACTCCCAAAATCGTATTTTTAACGATTTATAGACCACCGCAATACTCTGCTGATTTTATTGAAGATTTTGCTGAACTACTCTCTATTATATCGGTTGATTTTGAGTTGTTTATTATTACAGGGGATTTCAATATTCATATAGATAATATTACAGACAATAAGTTCAAGGAACTTTTTGCACTCTTAGACACTTTTGATCTCACTCAACATGTGAAAGAGCGTACACATACTCATGGTCATATTTTAGATCTGGTTATTTCTAAAGGTCTTGATATTTCATCTGTCATGGTTAAGGATTTAGCCCTGTCCGATCATTTCTGTGTCTTTTTTGAAATTTTTACTACTTTGAATTTGCCAGTGAACTCTGTTCCTATTAAGAAAAGGTACATTAATGAGAAAACTAATGTTCAGTTTACAGAAGCTATAGCCAGGTTCCCAATAATAAATGCTGAGTCAGTTAATGCACTTCTGGATAATTTTAATGCTAAAATATTGAATGTTATCGATCATATTGCACCGGCAAAAGTAAAGAGAAATTTGAGCAAACAGAAATCACCATGGAGAACCACCATGGTGGTAAATGCCCTTAAAAGAGAATGTAGGAAGGCAGAACGGAAGTGGCGGAAAACTAAACTACAAATCCACTATGACATCTATAAACAAAGCCTTGGCAATTTTAATATTGAGTTATGCAGGGCCAGACAGCAATATATATCGGAAATGATTAATAATAGTATTAATAATACCCGTACTTTATTTTTCATGGTTGACAAGCTTACGAACCCAATACAGCTAATATCATCAGAGTTTGCATCCACTATGAAATGTAATGAATTTGCGTGTTTTTTTTAGTGAAAAAATTATACATATTAGACGGATTATCAGTACTACACAGTCTAACAATGACTCTATACCATCATTACAACCACCAAGACAAAACTTGGTTATTATGTCACATTTTAATGTAATCAATCAAAAATTCCTAGAAGAAATAGTTAGACATCTTAAATCTTCCACGTGCTGTCTAGACATACTGCCTTCAGACTTTTTTAAAACTATTTTTAGCTCCATAGTAACAGATGTGCTGCAAATAGTTAATAGTTCTTTGCAATCAGGTATTTTTCCAACTTCCTTGAAAACCGCTGCCATTAAGCCTATATTAAAAAAGAGAACAATGGATGCTTCGATTATGAATAACTATAGACCTATTTCAAATTTCTCTTTCATAGCCAAGATTATTGAGAAGGCTGTGTTTATTCAACTAAATGAGTTTGTGACTTTAAGTGGTCTTTTAGATACATTTCAGTCAGGTTTTCGACCACAACATAGTTCTGAAACAGCACTAATTAAAGTTTTAAATGATATACGGCTGAATACTGACTCTGATAAAATAACAGTTTTGGTTCTATTAGATCTCAGTGCAGCATTTGACACTGTTGATCATAGAATTCTTATAGATAGGCTGGAAAACTGGGTAGGAGTCTCCGGAATAGTCCTTGGTTCAGATCTTACCTGAATGGTCGGAGTTACTTTGTTAACATCGGAAATTCTGAATCTGATAGGGTGGCCATGACATGTGGAGTACCACAGGGATCAGTTCTTGGACCGCTGCTATTCAATCTTTATATGTTACCTTTAGGCCAGATTCTACAGAATAATAACATTAATTACCATAGTTACGCTGATGACACTCAAATATGTATGAGTAGTAGTGTTATCATAAATGTTGTGTCACTTTTTATGATTTATGATGTAATTTATGGCCCTAAGTTGGTGCATGTCGGTCAAGACTGTATCAAGTAAAAAAGTGTTTCTGATTTACGGCTCGTGCTGGCGGCAGCGTGTCTCATCAGCTTGGCACCCCAATGGATTTTTAAAGGTGTTTGGCCATATGTTTCCGTGTTCTATTGTATCTTTAGGTATTGGCTATAGGTGTTATAAATGTGTGTTAATTATGTCGGCGGCTGTGGGTCTCGCCGGAGTTCACACTTATGCCGCTTTTCAAAATACGTCAATAGTATAAAGACACGTAGAACGCAACAACACTTAAACTGATCTGACCCAGCGCTGCATCTCGCGTCTCTGGATTTTTCTCTCTTCGTTCTCAAACGCTTGTGCAAGAAGATGGATGCCAGTCTTAACAGTAAGTTTTGTTTATTTTATTTAGTAATATTATTACGAAGCTTTTATCTGTTTATATGAGTCGTTGTTCTATTGCGTTACTTAAAGGGATAGTTCACTTTGAAATTAATTTTTTATATGTTTTAGCTTACCTCAAGGGCATCCAAGATGTAGGTGTCTTTTTATACAGAGTATTTTCAATTTTGATATTTTTAGGTCAAACCGTTCTTGTCTGTCAGTCATATAATGCAGGTCTATGGGGCCCTCCTCAAAGAGCATGCACAGAGAAGTCCAAATTAAACATGATTTAATGACTCGTAAATGTAAGTACACATTGATGGCCTAAGACACGAAACGAGCGGTTTGTGTGAGAAAACGAACAGCATTTATAGTTTTTACCTTTTGTACACAGCCACGTCCAAGTGATCTGAGGGCGCGGGCGCTTCCTAGTGTGACGTGTACGCAGACTGGTGCATAGATATATACACTAGACGTCGCCTTGGCTAAGGTTTCGTTCCAATGAACTGCCGTCGCCAAGGCGACATCTAGTGTATATTTCTATGCACCAGTCTGCTCTGCGTACACGTCACACTAGGAAGCGCCCGCGCCCTCAGATCACTTGGACGTGGCTGTGTACAAAAGGTAAAAACGATATAAATACAGTTCGTTTTCTCACACAAACCGCTGGTTTCGTGTCTTAGGCCATTAATGTGTACTTACATTTACGAGTCATTAAATCATGTTTAATTTGGACTTCTCTGTGCATGCTCTTTGAGGAGGACCCCATAGACCTGCATTATATGACTGACAGACAAGAACGGTTTGACCTAAAAATATCAAAATTGAAAATACTGTGGAAACAAAGACACCTACATCTTGGATGCCCTTGAGGTAAGCTAAAACATATCAAAAATTAATTTCAAAGTGAACTATCCCTTTAAGGTTTCTCTGCGCTGCAGGTGTAGTCAGTCTCACCGGGCTTATTGATGAAATAAATTTCCTGAATCAAGCTAGTGGTATGTATAATTACGTTTTGTGTTTAAATGTTACATAGTGTATGTGTGTTGTTGATAACCGTGTTTTTTTTTACCAGGAGGCGTGTCTCACAGGACGGTTCGTGCAACTGCTGCGCCGCTCAACACTGTTGCATCACGAGAGAGTGTGGGCTCACATGTCCCCGGTAATTTTAAATGTTGCTACACTCTGTGTTTAAAGGGGTGATTTGGATGTGTAAAAAATACCTTATCTTCTTTGTGTTTTTTTTTTACCAGGGTCGAAACGGAAAACTATCACTGCTGCTTTAATACATTCACCTCCGTGTGACAGCGCGAGCTCTAACGTTACGCCCCTTGGTAAGTGCTTTTGTATTTCGCATTTATCAAACATTATATTAGTATATGCGGCTATGGTTTTGTTTGAATTAATTTTTAAAAACTTTAACGTGTATTTCCAGAAGAATTATCAAATGTAGTGAGTGCGGTTGTTGCTCCTGAATGTACGAATGATCCGGATAAGAGTGTCTTTAGTGGAATAACTGCAAAACCGAAAAATAGGCTGAAACGTAAAGCAACGGTGGACTCCCGGGCTTCGAGAGATGTAAATTTCGTACAGACATCTGCCCCGAAGAAACTAAGACGAACAGCTGTTAAAAGTATGTAACGAAACAAATTACATTTGTATTTAGATGTAATAGTGAGAGATTGGGTGTGTTTGTAGCCGTATACTGTGCTAATACGTTAGTTTTGTACTGTTTTTAACATTATTGTTAATATTTACATTTAATTGTTGAAAACCCTGTCTCCAATGAGAACTGTGTGTAAACGTGTTGACATGGTGATTTTTTAACCTGTTGCACCATCTATATGTGTGCATTAGTATTACAGGGACCATTTCATAGTCATTTTTGTTTTTTATTTGATTTGTGGGTAGATATATAGAGTTTTGATACCACTAGCCGTACCAGTCTGAATTTAATTTTTAGTCTTACAAAAATATTTTAATAATATAATATTAATTTTATTTGTTTTTTTCACACCATCTTACTTCTTCTTAGCAGAGACGGTCGTGGTTGACAACGCTGTTCCCGATATAGATGATGTCCAGAGGTGGAGTGATGATCTGCTACAAACGTGGGATGAATGTGTGTTTAACACATGTCCTAAAGAAGATCAACAATCTGTACCGTCCAACGATGGTCTGGCATCTGTGACAGAATCTGACCCACATGCGCTGCCTTCAAACCAGGAGGCTTTCAGACGGGAATCACAACACAATATAGACAGTCAACACATAACCGGAGCGATACAGGACTCTGTCAAGGCTGCGTTGAAAGGCATCGAGGGACATCTAAGCAAAAGACTTGATGCAATTGAGAGTATACAACAACAACAAGGTATTCAGATTAACAAGATTCTTAATGTAATTGACACCACACAACAACAACAGGGTATTTGGCTTAAACAAATCATAGCCACACAGCGTTTACTTAGTGGAGCTGTCCAAAAAGTAGGCGGAGATCAATGCCTTACGACAGAGGTATTAAAACAGGTCGTAATCACGCTTAAAAAGAAACTTGGGTGAGTTGAACTTTTTTTTTTTTTTTTTTTTTTTTTTTTTCTTTTTTTTTTTTTCACACACTGTATGTAACTTTACCGTAACTGCATATTTGATGTATAAATTTTTTTTTTTCACTGTATGGGCACAAGGGGTTTATTCTCCATAGTTATTTTAAATGTACACATAGCAGTGAATTTAAATAAAATAAAATAAAAATAAAAAGGATTGGTTTAAAAATGCCTAAACGTTGTCGAGAACCAGATGGTTTTGATCAGGGTGCGGTAGGAAGGTTTAGATGCGACGATGACCTTAAGGGCCCCCACGATCAGTGCAGTAACACAGAAACGTTGCTTTATTTAATTCGGACAGTGGAGGATATGAATAGGTCCGAGTCTACTTGTCATGAACTGCTCCGAGACTTGGAGGTGAAGATCCAAATGCAGCTTTATTATAGAATAGTCGTACAGGCAGGGTCAAGTATCAGCAAACAGGACAATGGAGAAAAGACAGAGAGAATCCAAGAAACAGGCAGAGGTCAGGGCAGGCAGCAATAATCAGAGTCCAAGAACAATCCAAAGTCAAAAACAGAAAACAAACACGGGAAAACGCTCAGAAATGCAGACACACAGTACAACAAGACTTCGCAGTGAGTGAATGAATGAACATGGTATAAATAGACTGAGACTAGCAGGATGACAAGACACAGGTGAATACAATCAGTGACAATGAGGTACAGGTGAATGTGATCAGTGATGATGAGTCCAGGCAGTGAGTATGGGAAATGTAGTTTGTGAGGAAGAGATCATAGTCTATTGTGGAGCGCCCTCTGGTGGCTCTCGAGGGCACTCCAGCTGGTAATCGTTACATAGCCCCCCCCCCAATGAGCGGCTTCCAGACGCTCCAAAACTGTCCAGGTGGGTGGTGGCATGGAGGCGGATCCGGGGGCGGGATGGAGGGCCAGGTCCGTGGAGCAGAAGAGGACCTGGAGACTGCGACAGGACGGAAGGCCAGGGCGGAGCAGACAGTCCATCGGGCGGCCCGGGCGGAGCAGACAGTCCATCGGGCGGCCAGGGCGGAGCAGACAGTCCATCGGGCGGCCAGGGCGGAGCAGACAGTCCATCGGGCGGCCAGGGCGGAGCAGACTGTCCATCGGGCGGCCAGGGCGGAGCAGACAGTCCATCGGGCGGCCAGGGTGGTGAAGACCCTTCGGGCGGCCACGGCGCAGGAACAGGCACCGGCTTAGGAACAGACACCGGCTCAGGAACTAGGACAGGAACAGACTCTGGCTCTGGCTCAGGAACAGGAACAGACTCTGGCTCTGGCTCTGGCTCTGGCTCAGGAACAGGAACAGACTCTGGCTCGGCAGACGTAACGTGAACAGTCTCTGAATCAGCCATCTTGTCCGTAGACACTGGCTCGGAGGCGGCCATCTTGTCCGTAGACACAGGCTCGGAGGCGGCCATCTTGTCCGTAGACACTGGCTCGGAGGCGGCCATCTTGTCTGAAGACACAGGCTCAGAAAGAGGATCAGGCTCAGGATCAGAAGAAGTGACGTGAAGCTCAGGATCAGGCTCGGCAGAAGTGACGTGAAGCTCAGTCTCTGGATCGGCAGAAGTGACGTAAAGCTCAGTCTCTGGATCGGCAGGCGTGACGTGAAGCTCAGTCTCTGGATCGGCAGAAGTGACGTGAAGCTCAGTCTCTGGATCGGCAGAAGTGACGTGAAGCTCAGTCTCTGGATCGGCAGAAGTGACGTGAAGCTCAGTCTCTGGATCGGCAGAAGTGACGTGAAGCTCAGCCTCTGGATCGGCAGGCGTGACGTGAAGCTCAGCCTCTTGCTCGGCAGGCGTGACGTGAACAGCAGCCTCTTGCTCGGCAGGCGTGACGTGAACAGCAGCCTCTTGCTCGGCAGGCGTGACGTGAACAGCAGCCTCTTGCTCGGCAGGCGTGACGTGAACAGCAGCCTCTTGCTCGGCAGGCGTGACGTGAACAGCAGCCTCTTGCTCGGCAGGCGAGACGTGAACAGCAGCCTCTTGCTCGGCAGGCGTGACGTGAACAGCAGCCTCTTGCTCGGCAGGCGTGACGTGAACAGCAGCCTCTTGCTCGGCAGGCGTGACGTGAACAGCAGCCTCTTGATCGGCAGGCGTGACGTGAACAGCAGCCTCTTGCTCGGCAGGCGTGACGTGAACAGCAGCCTCTTGCTCGGCAGGCGTGACGTGAACAGCAGCCTCTTGCTCGGCAGGCGTGACGTAAACAGCAGACTCTTGCTCGGCAGGCGTGACGTGAACAGCAGCCTCTTGCTCGGCAGGCGTGACGTGAACAGCAGCCTCTTGCTCGCCCGTCTCTGGCTGGACGGTCTCTGGCTGGACGTGGAGATCAGGTGATGACCTGGCGTACCGCGGAAGGAAGCTCTCCAGACATCGGCCGAGTGCCTCTCTCCAATTCAGACCCGAGAGATCGGGGAGCTCCCTCGGGTCGACCTCCTTAGCCCCTAGCCGGTAACACAGCTTAATCGCCTCATCACCGAGAGAGCAGGAGGCAGCGAGAGGGACAAACCCCCAGGTACACTGGAACAGGTCGCGGCTATCCAGGGCCAAGGCCGCGATCTGACCGGCGAACTCCCGGCTCATGCTGGGAAGATCAGGTGAGATCTGTGCTGCTGGATCTGGGTGTGGCGAAGTCTTCTGTCATGAACTGCTCCGAGACTTGGAGGTGAAGATCCAAATGCAGCTTTATTATAGAATAGTCGTACAGGCAGGGTCAAGTATCAGCAAACAGGAGAATGGAGAAAAGACAGAGAGAATCCAAGAAACAGGCAGAGGTCAGGGCAGGCAGCAATAATCAGAGTCCAAGAACAATCCAAAGTCAAAAACAGAAAACAAACATGAGAAACCGCTCAGAAATGCAGACACACAGTACAACAAGACTTCACAGTGAGTGAATGAATGAACATGGTATAAATAGACTGAGACTAGCAGGATGACAAGACACAGGTGAATACAATCAGTGACAATGAGGTACAGGTGAATGGGATCAGTGATGATGAGTCCAGGCAGTGAGTATGGGAAATGTAGTTTGTGAGGAAGAGATCATAGTCTATTGTGGAGCGCCCTCTGGTGGCTCTCGAGGGCACTCCAGCTGGTGATCGTTACACTACTACTGACACATTGCTAGAATTATTAAACACCGTGAGATCGATGTCAGATGGGGATCCTGAGCCAAATATTGATTTTGAACATTTTGTAAATACCCAAAACACGGGAGCGGTGGCAGAACCTCCTCCAGAACCAAATATTGATTTTGAACATTTTGTATCTTCTCACCAGACAGGGGAGGGGTCATGTACCCACCCACATCGCACACTCAATCCTGCTGCCCCCAACATGGGTCTCAGTGATAGTGATATAGAATCACTTGTAAGAGAGGGTGGCAATGTGAGTGGGTACACTGTACTGCCGCGAAATCGGTTCAATGGTCTGGAAATCCATAGACTTATAAATCTACGGGAGATACCTTCCACAGATTTATCAGCCTATGCAATATTTTTACACGATACGCTTTCTGAAATTGTGACGTTCTCCAGACTGTTAGGTGGTGATGATAGTTTAATCAGCATCACCTTGAGGGGACCGAGTTTGACATCAGATGTTAGTACACTTTTGACGGGTAGCAATGGTTACAGTGTAGATGTATTTATAAACGATCTTGAAAAAATAATGCAGAGCAATTCTGACGTACAGTTTGATGAGAGATTGAATTTAAGAGTGTCGATAGCTAGAAGTAAACGAGATGGTGCTTATCGAAAGATACGCGATCTTGCCCACAATGAAGTGATTGCCAAAAACAGAGTTAATCTGTTCTGCCCTACGAACATTTCAAACAATCTTTGTTTCGCGATCTGTCTGGCACATTTCCTAAACCCCCAGAAACCACACGTAGAGCTAGAGTCTGAAGCATCTTCACTGCAGGCGTCAGTTGGATATTCTGATCAACACAAGATAGCTTTTAACGACATCAGACAGTTTGAAAGCATGCTAAATGTTAAAATAGTCGTCTTTTATCGGGCTGATACAGGTGTTTTGGAGAGGTATACAAACACCGATGATCCACATCCTAAAACAGTATTTTTGTATCTGCATGACAATCATTATTTTATGATTAAAAATCTACGAGCGTTTATTGGCACAGCATATGTGTGTGAGTTTTGCTACCGGGGGTTCACCTGTAGGAGAGATCACAGATGTCGGTACATTTGCGACGTCTGTAATGCGCCAGAATGTCACAAACAGCCCAAAAAGCCCAAACACTGCGATGACTGTCTGCGGTACTGTAAGTCTGACTATTGTTTTGAGATGCATAAAAAACCACCTCAAGGTATGCAATACGCACAGTGCCAAGTCACCAAATACTGCGGAAAATGTAATAGACGTTATCATGTCAACGGTGATAAACCCAAACCCCATAAATGCTCTGCAGATCGTTGTGTGCACTGTGGCGAGAGCTTGGTCACTGATGGTGAACATCAGTGTTTTATTCAGCCAGTTAAACCGAAGACTCCAAACGATCTTTACATTTTCTACGATTTCGAGACCCGTTATGAAAACGGTAAACATGTTGCGAATTTTGTATGTGCTATCACGTTTGATGGCCGAGAATTTGTGGCTGAAGGCCCTGATTGTGTGGATCGTCTCGTTAAAAAATTCAGACAACCTCGTTACAGTAATTACACATGGATAGCGCATAATTCATCGGGCTTTGACAATTTCATAATTTTGGAATTCTT
The DNA here is from genome assembly GCA_030578255.1 of Tiaroga cobitis. Taxonomy (NCBI): domain Eukaryota; kingdom Metazoa; phylum Chordata; class Actinopteri; order Cypriniformes; family Leuciscidae; genus Tiaroga; species Tiaroga cobitis. Next base: position 28,404,643 of record CM060597.1, read on the forward strand.
TACTAAGATGGGGATTGCCCCTAAAATTACGATGCGAGGCTGTCGTCTAATCTTAATGTATGATTGTACATTCAAGCAACGTTTCATTGATTCGTACTCATTCATGCCCATGCGTTTAGCAAACACACCTGCTGCATTTAATCTGACTAATGCAGAGAAGGGGTATTTTCCACACCACTTTAACCGTGTTGAAAATGACACCTACATAGGCCCATACCCTGACAAGAAATTTTACGGGTACGCAACAATGTCGAACCAAGACAGGGTAGCGTTTGATGATTGGTACACCACCACCTCTGACAAAGTGTTTGATTTTAAAAAAGAACTTGCGATTTATGGTTAAAAACGACGTTGTTTTGCTGAGAGAGGCATGCATGAAATACCGCGATGAATTCATTCTGTGTACAGGCCTTGATCCTTTTAATTACACCACTCTGGCTGCGACGTGTATGGCTACATATAAAACGCACTACATCCCAAAAGACACAGTAGCTCTGACACATAACAATGCTTATACCAACCAGAACAAAACATATTCGAACATTTCAATTGAATGGCTCGAATTCCACCGAAAATCACGGGGCATAGAAATTCAACATGCTTTAAACACTGGTGAGGTGTCATTTGGGAAACACTATGTGGATGGCTTCTACGACGATGGCTACGTGAAAAAAGCATTCGATTTTCTCGGCTGTTTTTTTCACGGTTGCGAACGTTGTTATAACCCCAACGACCTAAACCCTTTATCAAAAGTGCCTTATGGCGTTTTGGGAAGACAATGCGATGACAAGATTGAAATTTTGGAGCGTGCGTACGGTCTTCAGGTCGAGGTGATTTGGGAATGTGATTGGCTACGCGCTAAACATGAATGAAACAGTGATGTTGCAGTGCTGGATTTCATGTCCACATATGATGTTTTATTAACAAAGTTCGGGAGGAGCACGTTCAGATAATTAAACCTAATTAAACACACGTGGAGCACATTCAGATAATCAAACCCAATTAGACACGAGTGGTGCTTAATCAACGAGTTAAGCGCTGTGTATATATTATACAGCAAACTTACCTCCGTTCATTGACAGTTTAACAGCATCCCTCCACCACCCCATCTCCTCACTTATAGTCCTAATACTCTTACAACAACGGGGGGAGTACTCTGGGTTCGGGCAAAATTCCGAGCTCGGAGCCCTCCCCCCGGACAGCACGCCAAATACGCATAATCTTTACTCTGTTTAATTGATGTAAGTGTGAACTCGTGAAACAAACACTCTGAAAGATTGAAACCACGTGATGCTCTTTTTGGCGGAAGAACGAACGCGTTAAAACTGTACCACAAAGTCGCGGAGGGCGAACGCATTAGGTACGTTGACTTTACATCGCTATACCCCTACTGTCAGGCTCGAAAATGCTACCCAATTGGCCATCCTGAAATAATATACAAGGATTTTCAAAACATTGAAGATTATTATGGCCTCGTCAAGGCAACCGTGCTCCCACCTCGGAAGTTGCTTCACCCTGTACTGCCTTATAGGACAGGGGGTAAGTTAATGTTTCCACTCTGTAGGACATGTGCTGAACATCAGAACCAGACACAGGCGTGTACGCATACTAATGAGGAAAGATCCATTCATGGGACCTGGGTTAGTATTGAGCTAATAAAAGCTATTGAGAAGGGTTATGTAGTGACAAAAATTGATGAGGTCTGGCATTTCCCCCAACGATCTGAAACATTGTTTTGTGATTATGTTAAACATTTTTACAGTTCAAACAGGAGAGTTCGGGGTTTCCAAAAGATGTTGTGACCGACGCTGACAAAGAATCTTATGTAAAAGATTACTTAGAGGTGATTAAGCTTAATCTGGACAAGATCGAGTTTAATGCTGCCCGCAGATCAATCATGAAGCTCCTGCTAAATTCACTTTGGGGAAGGTTCTCTATGAACGAACATTTGCCGACAACCGAAATACTCACAGACCCTGAACAGTTTGCCCGTCACATTTTTGGCACAGAGTATGACATCAAACATTTCTCATTTGTGTCGGACACTGTAGCAATTGTTCAGTGGTCTTACGCTGATGGGAAAGGGGCCCAGACTCGTGACATTAACGTCTTTCTCGGTGCTTTTACAACAGCCCATGCGCGGTTAGAGCTTTATGATCTTATGGACAGGTTGGGTGATAGACTGCTTTATTGCGACACCGATTCTGTTATATTCACATCTAAAGATGGTGAATATGAACCACCGCTAGGCCCATACCTTGGTGAGCTTACTGATGAAATAGGGGGCGGGGACTTTATAGTGGAATTTTCTTCAAGTGGTCCCAAAAGTTATGCATTTCGTACTGCTAAGGGCGATGTCTGTATGAAGGCCAAAGGTATCACATTGAATGCTGTGAACTCTGAGGCCATTAGGCTAGACTCGTTAATCGAGCTTGTTGATCAGTATGTGCGGGGGAGGAGCGACGACAATTACATTCTCGCACACACCGATAGAATAGTGCGAAACAAAAAGCAGTTCACATTACACAACAAGTCAGTTGTGAAAAAATTCAAAGTCGTGTACAACAAGCGTGTACTGCTACCTGATCTAACAACAATACCATATGGCTTCTGACAACGCTTTTGGTCATCGAGGGGTGCTAGACCCAGATGGTTTTGATTTTAGATTACAACATCCATTTTCATGTGTGTTAAGTGGTCCCTCTAGCTCAGGAAAAAATTGTTTGTAAAAAAGTTGCTGGAAAATGCTAAAAGTGTAATTTCTAAAAATATTGAAAACATTGTGTACATTTTATGACTGTTGGCAACCTATGTATGATGAACTGTTGAAACTGTATGATATTAAATTTATTGAAGGTATCCCGCAGACTCTGAATGATGATCGTTTGTTTCCCACCAACAAGACAAATTTTGTGATATTGGATGATGTTATGAAAGATGCTAGCAGCAATTCAGAAGTTGAACGTTTGTTTACCAACTATGTGCACCACAGAAGCTTGAGTGCCATATATATTGTACAAAACTTATTTTTTCAAGGTAAATCCAGCAGGACTATCAGTTTGAACACTAATTATTTGGTATTGTTTAAAAACCCTAGAGACAATACCCAAATTAATGTGTTAGCGCGTCAGATGTACCCCAGAAACACAAAATACTTTATGGACTGTTATGAAAATGCGACCAGCATTCCTTTCGGGTATTTATTGATTGACTTTAAAGCGAAAACACCAGAACAGTACCGTCTCAGAACAGATATACTGTCACAATATCCTGTTGTGTACGTTCAGAAAAGAAAACACTGACGTCGTGAGAGAGCGAGAGAGAGAGAGAGATTTGAAAAATGTCTGCAAAACTTTTAAGAAACCTACCTCTTTTAAAATTGTTATTAAAAGCAACCCCTAAACAAAGACGTGTTATTTTAGAGGCAGCCACAGACGAGCTCATTGTGACATTGTGTGAAGTAGCTCTCAACGTGGTCCATGGTAATATTCCCCTAACACCACAACAATATCAGAAACTGAAGAGAAGAAGCGAGATCAAAATTGTTGCAGATAAAAAGATTGGCGTTAGACGTAAAAGACGATTGATCAACCAGCAAGGAGGATTTTTATTACCTTTACTATCTGTAGCAATTCCGTTTATAACAAGTTTGATTACGTCTAAATAAGTTTGGTAATGGAGTATGCTGAGAAGATGTTTTTAGTCCCACAACACCAGCTGGATAAACTGAAATCTTCTAGCACCCGTGAGTCTATACACCAGGTTGTAGAGAACGACTTGGACATGACTATAAGAAATATTCTGCAAAGGTCTGATCTGGGTCACCATGAAAAAGCTAAGATGTACACTAGTGTTTTACAGAGGTTTTTAACACTATCTAGACAAGGGGATAGAGAATCTGCCACATTAACATTAAGTCTTCCACAACATGGCAGCTTTGAAAAAGAAGACACACCATCAAGAGGACATGTGAGTGATCAAAGCGATTTAAGTGATTTTGCAGATGATATTTTAAAGAATATACCACAGAGGAGTGTGAAAAATGTTCGTTACATTTTAGATAAAATGTCTAAAACTAAAGATATCACTTCATGGACCGAGTCGGGGGAGTTTGTATTTAAAGGCAGGACAATCCCTGGTTCACACATGCTTGACTTAGTTAAAAGCATTACAGCTCCGCAAAAGATTGCTGACGAACGGAGACCCGGTGGATGGTATGAGTTTCTGGAGGCTTTTGCTAGTTTAAATATGCCATACTCTGTTGTACCAAACCATCATGTCAGACATACAATTAACTCTTTCAAATCCAAATCACCCCCGACTATAAACGACTCATCTAAGAAGAGTAAAAAACAGAAAGTGCATCCGAACACCCCGACACATTCAAAATATTTAGAAGACATCGTATACAAATCACCCACACTTGACAAGAGTCAGTGGTTAAATTTTTAATCTTGCTGTTTGTTTGTATTTTTTTTTTTTTTTTTTTGAGAACTTATGATCTGTAATATTGAATGTTATGTCTGTGTAATAAAAAAAAGATAGTTAAAGAAAACATTTCTGCTCTGTAGTTTTTATTTAATTTTTTATTGTAAAAATATTAAGCATGAGACAAGAACATTTCACCAATTTGCACACACTGTATACATTTGAAAACATTGTCATTACATTGAGCTTGTTTTAGTTTTTTCACAAATGCTGACACCTTTTTGTCATTTTTAACAAAATCGTTGGTATACAATTTCAACACATAACCATAATCAAAGCCCTTTGCCATGTGGTAGAGAAAGAACACACAATGTTGACCACATGTGTCTGATGAAAAATCTTGGACTTGCACAGTTGAATGTTGTACTTCGCTAGAGTTGAGCTTTGAAAAGTTTTTGATAATCGGAGGAAAACCATGATAATCTGGCTTATTACTGAAGCTGTCGAAAAAACATCCTACACCATCATCGTTTATGTAGATAGCCAACCAGTGTTCCCCTGGGAGTCCTGAAGAATGTGTATTGATCAAAACCATTGCTGGTAGTTTTCTTAAAGGGGTTTTTGGTAGATAGTCACATGGTAGAACTCAAAGAAAATAAGTATCGCATGAAACCTTATCCATGACAGCTGTAAGCTGTACAGTGTTCATTTGAGTGTATTAGTAGTAATCAACCAGGATCTGTCGGCGATTTGACACCTCAATCAAACTATCAAACAATGCATAAACAATTAAGTTAACCGTGCGTGGTAGTGGCTGTCTAAAACGGGCTTCTAGTCTAATATTGCCACTTTTGATAAGCAATACGTGCTGGCTACACTCTTCGTCTGGTGCGAAATTGAACGCGTAGAGTGTATAGCCGTGCAGAAAGTCCTCTCTATCGATACATAGAGGCTGGTTTTTAAGATGCCTCCCAGAAGCCAGCGCTAACTGGTAAAACTCCCGCACTGCAGAACCATTTTCATATTCAGGTTGCAGGGGCTTCGCTGGGTACTGTTGCCCATCCAGATAAATGGCCAAAAACTCTAAATCATAGTTTTTAAACGCAAATGGGTTTTTATTATAGGCACCCACAAATGCATCATTATCAACCATAGCTAGAACCAGAGATTTCGGTAGAGTTCCTAAGAATAAGTTTTCTTGATTGCAGACACGTGAGCCTGCAGGTATTGAGAAGTTTTTCAGACACACTCTGTCGATGGGGTATTTGGCTGTGGTTGAGAGTAGGGCTTGTGCATGACCCAGTCTCACAGCTGGTGACACAGACACTTTTTTCACAAATAGCGATGCAGACAGGATGTTTAGTTTATAGGCTGTAGCGTTGCTCCTCATCAGGCAGAATTCATATTTACCTCTAGTCATTCTAATTTTAAGATCTAATCCATTAAGTAATAGTTTTTCCTGAAAGAAGATATCACTGTGAACAGGTGCGAGTAGTTCGACCACATTACTAGCATTGGTGAAGGCTGCTCTCTTTGTCAGACCGTGATTTCCCCCAGCAGGGTCAGCCACTTCCATCTGACCCGCTGTGTCCTTGTAGAAGAGCCCTGCTGAGAAAAGCGTTTCAAGGGCCTCTTTACTATAATTGGTGAGACATTCTATCATACAGCGGTATGGATATGTGCTAGAACTCTGTGATATAAGCCGATCTCCAAGCGATACATCCACTTGTGAAAAAATCGTAGTTAATGAGACCTACGGGATCTCCGTCTGCAATATCCGTCCCGTCAGCATTAGTGATTTTGAGGCGGAAAAAAAACTAATGTGTTGTTTAGATCTATGTAATCCTCTCCATTCCCCGCAATAAAAAATTCCAGCGGAGATGTGTCAGAAATCGCTGATAATGGCGGAACTTCTATATAAGTGTTTTTTTCAATTGCTGTTTGAGTTAGTGGTACAGTAAACAGATCCAGCTCTGTCTTTAAACACTCTTCTGACATGTTGTGTAGTAATGCCATGATTTAAAATATTGTTTTAACCCTTTAGGCGCCAGAGGTTTTTTCCATAAACGTTCGATTTTGACATTTTAATTTCACAAGGCTATATCTTAAAAGTGAAAAAAGATAGAGACTTTCTGTAAATTAGAGAAATATTAAGGATGACCCAAAGTTTATGTAGGGATTACATTTTTCCATCTAATTTGCATATTATGACGTCATATGGTGGCAGAAATCTTGGATTATAGAAGTTTCATGAAAAGTCACGTTTAAATGATAAAATGCAGCATATCTTTCCCCCCAAAATGTCCATCACCTTCTGTATGCTATATTGCACAATACTGAATGCTCAGGTATATAGGAAGTAGTAAACAAACTGTGTAAATAATTACTAATAAATGGTAGAACAAACCGTATGCATGTACTGCCAGTGGTTGGCCTTTTGCTGTAAAGATTTTCCATTTACTACGTACAGTAAGCACTCTGATTCCATGTATGGGGCACATATATATTATTCATATGACACACAAACACAAGTAGACAAGACCTGTTTAGTTCAAAAGATCACTCGCGACGGCAAGGCACATATCATCACATATCGTGAGATGATACGAGCAGCGCGAGCGCGGCCAGATCTGCCTCGCACGCGCGCCGAGTATGCACATTCATTGCGACTCCCCACCCTGCCTTCAGGTTGCCCCCTAACTGTACTATGAAAACTTCGACCTCGTCTAACATACCCAGTGATAATAGACAAAGTCTCCACCACAATACTGTCGCCGCGATTATGGAGAGGCTCTGATAAAATGGCTCACTCTCACACTAGCTCCGCTTTTGATCGCACTGATTCAATGCGCTCTAACTCGAACATTTTGTACAGAAGCATGACGTTATTTTGAGTCTGAGATGAAGTATGACATGTCTGCCATCCAGTGGAGGGGAGGTCGAACGAAATTTGACACCCAATTTGACAAAATCGGCCGTTTTATTCAGTGCCGCATCTTGTCGAGTAAACTCGACCGTGGCGCCTAGAGGGTTAACAGAGCACCTTGATCTTTTTGATGTAGGACGCTTAGTTGTCTCCTTGCGCTTGCGTTTTACAACTGATGTTTTCTTGGGAGGTGGTTTTGTTTTCTTCTGCCTCTGACCACTCCTCCGCACCCCAGGTGGCCTAGATGCTCTTTTGCGAGCCATTACCATTAGTCCGGAACCGTCTTGAGCATCATAGGTGTTGTTAAAAGATCTTGATAACGTATTACTAACAACGTCACTTAGTATGTTTTTTGCAGCTGATTTAAGATGCGGCTTGGCTATGCTAAATCCTCGCCTTAGTAGGGGTATAGCCATTCTAAAGAGGCCTCTAAAAAGGCCCCCCAAACCGGCCCCATACATAACTCCGCCTCCTGCGTACCCGGGGAGTCCGCTGCCTGCCTGATTCTGGTAATAGGCAACGTAACGCATAGGGTCAACATTGTGATTGTTGAAATATGCCATTTTAAACAAAGTGTTTTACAGGCCTGAAGTGAAGTTTAATGCACACTTTCCCGTAAGAAAATGGGACGTGTTGATTTTGATCGTCCTTCACTTCTATAACAATATCTGTGATGACTGATTTGTTGATAGACGCGTAGTGGGGTTTGTCGTATCGAACACTGACTGTGCTATTGTTGTCCCCGGTTATTTGTACACACTCCAGGAGCGGCACAAAAGCATCACCCACGGATTGTAGCGGATAATGTCCGTGTAGATATAAAGAGTATAGAAACCACCGTGTATGTCCGCCTGATGCATTGCATATGTTACAACGTCCTTTTCAAAATTAGTTTTTTCAGGATTAGTTTTTTGCAGTATAGAATCTTCTATAGGGACGCCTGGTTTCAATCCTAAAATAATGGCTAGTTTTCCATGGAAGGTCATTGAAATGTTAGGTTTTGCTTTTAGAAATACTTTGTTTTTTACACGGTCATAACCGAATACCCCCTGAGGCGCTACTAAATCATTTATCACACTAACTAGAGATGGGGCATTGTCGTAATACCCTGTTTTTATTGGTGTGCGTAGTTTCGACAAGCTGATCTTCTTCACATCTACACCATGGCGTATGCTATTAGTGTGCTTTTCACCATCGGTCGTGGTGGGTCCGATGTTTATCTCGAAAACGGCATCGTTGCTGTTAAAGGTGTACCAGCTTCTAGGATATTCAATTTGAACAAGCCCCACCTCCCATTCTCCTTTTATATTTATAGGGGTAGCCAGTCTTGTTCTATAATTAGAGATTTTATTATCAGGGTATACAGACAGCGATGCGTGGCAGGGTAATGTGACATAAAATCCACCCTCAGCCATGTCTGGTTTTTATGCAACTGTATGCATCCTGTGTGTGTGTGTTGTTTTTATGGCTTCTGTACATTAACTAATTCTTTCTGGTCGATCCATGAAGCAAACTTCGCTGGCCATCCGAGCCACTGTACCAGCACTAATGTTTTGCGACCCTTCGTCTTCTTATCTAAAAATTTTTCAACTTTAAATGTCTTGTTTTTACTGACAAATATTTTTTGCAATTCTTCCGCATAAAAAACACCGTCCATAACATCCCCGTCGTAATCACTCAATCTGTAAACAGGGGGTTCTCGTGAGATACACTCTGATATAGTAAAATACTCTTGTGTGTAGTTTTCCTCATACCCTTTTGCAAACGGTCCTCTGACTTTAGAAATTCGAACCACGTCACCAGTCTTGTATTTAAATACGGGCTTAACACTATGTGGTCTGGTATCACCATATAGGTTATGTAGCACCACAGACTCATTTTCTTTCCCCACATCAATCGGCCTCATCTTGATGCTTCTGTGATGGCTCGCATTGTATCCTTGTGTAATGTCTTGAAGTATGTCGATGTAACGTTTGGAGTTTGTGGCCGTTAAATATCTCCACATTCTACCTTTTAAGGTTCTATTAACCCGCTCGACAACACATGCCTTTAATTCTGTGGCTGTTGCGAAATGGTTGATGTTGTACTTTTTTGTTACGTTTTGAAAATGTTTGTTAAAAAACTCCTTTCCTTTATCTGTCTGTAATTTCTGTGGTACACGGCCCTCTTTCAGTATGGATTCAAAAGCTTTAGAGACCTCTGCCCCGCTCTTGTTTTTTAAAGCCCTTGTCCAGGCATATTTACTAAACAGATCGATGCATGTCAAAAGAAAATGGTTATTGTCGTTTAACTGGGCATAAGCTGACATATCGACTAAATCGGCCTGGAACTGCATATTAACCCTTTAAAGCCTAAGGGGTTTTAAGGCCGCCTGGCACTATGTTGATATTTTGGCTTCTGGAATGGTCAATTTTCATAACAGAGTGAAGAGAGACATATTTCTGGATTCTATAGACTCTCAGCTACAACGTGGATGCATTGAAAATACACTTCTTGAGACACTTGTATGTGTTATAATGTGATATATCACCAAGAAATACAAAAACAGAAGTAATTTTTTTGTTTTTATTATATAAAAATATCAAACATAAATGAATAAAGGATTTTACAACAAATATTTATTCCTCAAAGGCTTTAGAACACCTGCAAAAGAAACTGGGTGAAAAAATATAAAGAAACAAAACAACTATTTACATTTTTGTGACTGTAGTCACCATACGTTTTTTTTTTTTTTTGGAAAACACAGAAATAACAAAAATATTCAAATGAACATTTTGTTTCCTTTATTGGAATATTCTGTTTCAATTTACTAAACATCCCAAATCACCCCTAGATTGCACTGTGCACTGCATTTGAAAGATTGATGCGCTTTTCATCAGTCGTTCTTTTCTTACATGTTGTGCCACATGTGGAAGCAGTTGCGCTCTGGCTGTAGGCAGAGTGGCACATCACACTTCCATGAGGTGTCTTTTCTTGGGAGCCCATCTGCCTTGCATTTCTCACACCTCAGCCTTGCAACTGGATTTGAGATTGGCACAGGTGTGTGCCCAGTTCTCCTCTGTACCGGAACGGTCCCGACTGTGACGTCACACAGCTCGGCCACAAGCTGCTCCACGTAGGCCCTGTGGGTGATGAGCTGGCTGGCTGGTGTGTCCCTCAGCTTTTGGATTTCTCTGAACATTATAAAGCCATTTGTCACAGCAATGTCAATAAAATGAAAGAACATGGTTCTGTACCATCTTCTAGTTGTGTGGTGAACTGAATAGTACTGTATCAGCTCGTCTGATAAGTCCACTCCCCCCATGTACTTGTTGTACTCCACAATAGGTTTTGGTACTGGTATGTTTATCTCCTCCCAGGATCCATCCCTCTTTTTCTGCTTCCTCTTGACAGTGTCCCCATCATAAGCAACATGGACACTTGTACCTTTTCCCAGCAGCCATGTTTCTCTCTGCCAGCTTGTTTGTGTTGGCACACAATGTCCTGATGGAATCGGCACTAAAAAAGTGTTTGAAAAGGCCAAGGGGGCTTTGCTCTACAGAGGTGTCCAATTGCACTCCAGGATCCAGTCTGGGGCAAAACCTATGTGGAATGGGGGCTACATCAGGATCATTTTCAGTCTTCCATCCTTGTTCCAGCTGGTCTGGTGGTTCTGGACATCTGACAGGTGAAAGTGACTGCCTCCTTCCCCTATGACGCGACCTCAAGGCAGGGGTCAGAGACGATCTTGGTGGCTCTGTGGCAGTGCTGGAGGAGCCGGGTCGAGGAGGACAAATGGATCTGCGGGCTGCAGGAGACCTAGATCGGCGGGCTGCAGGACGAGACCTAGATCGGCGGGCTGCAGGAGGAGCAGAAGCGATGCTGAGCGGAAAAGGGCGAGCAGTCGGGGTCCTGGGTTCAGCAGATGTACTCAGCTGCTCTGTGGTTTCCTGATTTAGACTAAAACACACAGATTTTGTCATTAGTTTAGATTTCCACATATCAAAAGTTGTACAGCATTTCTTATAATGAAATAAAGATTAGCTATTCATCACCATGTGTGCATTTTTACATTCAAGTCATAGGACTTCTAACTACAAAATTATTACCAGAGCCTTCATCACAGTATTATATGCACAGAGTAAATGCAATGTCTAAACCAACCAAACCCCCTCCCATGTAGACACATACTACAGGCCTTAGATAAGACTTACTGCACCATTATTTCTAAAAAGCTACAAAAAAAATTCCCTAAAAAAAAACATTACTATAAAATGCACAGAGTAAATACATTCTAAACAAAAAACCCTCCCATGTAGACAAATAGTACTGTACATGCCTTAGATAGGCCTTCAAAATTCCCCTAAAAAAACATTACAATAAAATAGACAAGCAAAGTAAACGAAATAGCTTATAAATGAAGATGGACTACATGCGGCCAAAACGCGGACATTGTTTGATTGCGCACATTGTTTGATTGCGCACATTGCTTGATTGCGCACATAGTTTGATTACTGATCCGTTATTTCTGAAAAGCTATAATAAAATAATTTTACTAAAAACACGATACAATCTATATTAGAAAATATATTATCAGCAATATAGCATTCATGAGTTACTTACTCCTCAAATGGATCGATTCCGTCCCAGATTTGATCCTCTTCCTCCGAGTCAAACCGATCTGGATCAGATCCGTTTTCACTCTCATCGCTGTCGGCAAAAAGCATGAGAGCAACTTGCTCGGCAGTGAATCTTTGTTGTGCCATGTTTTCTGAGAAAATAATCTTGCAAAGTACAAACTTGTATCTCCAAATGTGCGCGTCCAAAGACCGTGTACAAAAGGTTGCGTCAGCAAACAGTTCGGGAATCACAGGTGGAACTGATTCTAAATCCCTCCCCTTTTTTACGTTCCTAGACCACCTGACAACATAATTTTTTGTTTTTGGCCTGTGATTGGTTCACACACAGGTCTGCGATTGGTTCACACACACCAAAAGCATTTTATATCATTAGATAGAATAAAGTACAATTTCTTTGTTTTGCGGTAAAATGCTATAGATTTGCACTCAAATACGGAAGGCTTATCATTCGCGGAAGTCAACAAAGTCAGGGTCCTTTTACGCAGACGAATGTCAGCTTTTTAATAAAAAAAAAAGTAAGTTAATACCTTGATCCATTCCGAAGTTATTAATAGATTTGTAAGGGGAGTGCATCTTGACGCTCTAGAGCGTCAATCGGCTTTGAAGGGTTAATACCATAGACAAAAACCCGATTCCTTTTGTATTTTATTGGTGCGGTTCTGTGTAATGTATATGCGTCCTCGCCAGCAAGCCAGTCTGAAACTTCTTTATCGGTTAAACGAACACCCGTTTCTTTTAAAATAGCTTCTTTTAAACGTTTTTTCCCCCCTAAAGAACCAGGATTAGATGGTGTGTAATAAGTCTTTTTCATTTCTTCTGACATGTTTCCACTTTACGCTCCACAAAAGAATAACTCCGATGGCTTAAGCGTCTCAGGTTTTTATTTCTTGAAACAGTGAAAACAAAACAAAACAAAAACAAAAGGTGTCATACAGCATCGATGTAGTGTAAAAATTTTATACACACCACAATGTTTTTCTCAAGAATATAATCAATCAGTGTTTCAATAATTTCACAAACATCAGTGTGATTGTTTCTTGTCAACATGTCTACACATAGATCATTCACATACGTACACAAGCACAATATATCGGCTATTCTAATACTGCTGCCACATTCAGTTATCAGGTCTAAAATTTTTCTGATAGTTACACAAATTGGTTCGCCTGCATTAATACATAAACGCATCATATCTGTCCATTCATTTGACACAGTTCTCACAACAGACATTTGTTTCTTGAGGTTTGTAAAACGTTTGGTGTCAACAGAGCATGTGATTACAGCAACAGATACATTGGCAGATTCATTAATGATCTTATACAATAAGCTGGTCATCTCACATCTAATACGTTGTTTAAGTAGACACTTTGCCAGTCCAGTTGCAAAACATGTGTTCCCCATGTTGTTGTTGTTACAGTCACTCAGCTTGGACAATACCTTTCCAACTGTCCACAGCGTCATAAACAATTTGTTCGCTGGCGACGTCCACAACTTTCTCTCTGACCTCACGAAGTTTTTCCACAATGAAAACCTCGTCCCGCAATTCGTGTAAAATAGCATCCACCGACCCCTGAATCCTCTGGGGATGAACCCTTAAACCACAACGGCACAATGCCTGAGCAACGATGTGCTTAAGGTCCGGCCTCACGAGATTACGGGTCAGTTCATCAAAGTATGCATCAAAGAAATAGGGGCTTGGTTCAAACAAGCAGGAGTGTCTAATCTGACTGGGGTGATCCACTTCACAACCCAAACAGATTTCTTTTAGCTTTTTGTTGATGATGTGTTCCAGAAGGACCACAACTGTTGCTTTTATGATTTTGAATCCGTCAGAGCGGATACAACTGTCTGTGTTGTCAATTCCAGCAAAGGATGCTGCTCCGGCTATTGCACCAGTGTTGCCATATGGGGTTGTAAGGAAGGTCAGGTTGTGATATCCGAGGTCCATGCAAAATGTATCCAACCAACTATTGTCACAAGTTTGTGGGTGGGGCTCCATCGGTGTAGCACTGTCATCAGGCATCGCGGGGGCAGCCTCGGGGTTGTTGGTGTAGGAGTAGCCAGTTGCAGGTTCTTGAGACTGAATGAGTGTAGCAATTGTACCGAGCTGTAGACCTTTTTAATGACTGTAATATGTGCGAGGGCTTAAGAGGCGGTCTTCAGTGGCGGTAACGCCCTGCTCCGGGTGAAACAATTTCATCTTTACAGAACTGTAACGATCATACATGTTGCACCATCTAAACATCTTGTCTATGCATGTAAATATGCTGTCAAGCATGCACACATCTTTCCACTGAAACAAAAATTTCATGTCGTAGCATCTGTGATGCTCAGATTCCTGAATAGGCCAAGCAGGCTCGCAGAGCTTTGTCTTATCGTTGCAGCAAAAAATGTAAACACATTCATCCGGTAGCTTTTTACTATGATCCCCGACTACACGAAATCTTGTGTTAGGAGTTAAGCCACCCCACTCGGCTACATACAACGGATCATCACCACAGTCGTTCAAATCTCTCCAAACGTAGTTGAAAAACAGAAACCAGTCTTTGTCGTGAAAAATCAGACATGAGCCCTGCGATGTAAAATCGTCTCCAACATCTGCCGTGTAGAGTTTCACAGTACGCAACACTTTGTCAAAAGCATATCTCACCATACGATTACCCGCCATTGTGAAATCACGTTTCACAAAACCGCAGTCTTCATGAAGAAACTTTGTCAAGCTAATATTTTGCTTCTTCTTTGGAGCAAAAGTTAGATCCTCTCTCATTTCAACGCGTCCTCTTGTTGGTGAAATACACATAACCTTTCTAGGGGTTTTAGGTGTTCTCGGAGTAGCCATTGTGTCAGCAAAGTTTGTAGAAAATGTTGTCTGTGTTCAGCAGCATGTCTCCTAACTTTATTTAAACAATCAACATCATGATGTAGGTAGTGACGTAGTTGGGGTAAGGATGTTAGTCGAGGAAGGAACATACTATAAAAGTATAAAAAAGGGGCCAATGGCAATTTGTGTGGTGTGACCCCCATTCAAGACGTCGTAAAACTTACCAGACATACCAACGCCTGTCAGCTACCACCGTAAATCAGAAACACTTTTTTACTTGAAACAGTCTTGACCGACATGCACCAACTTAGGGCCATAAATTACATCATAAATCATAAAAAGTGACACAACGTTTATGATAACACTACTTATATGGCTCTTGACTCAGATGACAATAGTTCAATAGACTCTCTGTGTCACTGTATAGAACAAATAAAAACCTGGATGAATCTAAATTTTTTACAACTAAACCAAGATAAAACTGAGGTTATTGTGTTTGGCAACAAAAATAAAAGAACAAGAATTATTAAAGAATTAGATTCTCGTGCCTTCAAAATCAGGGATCAAGTGCGTAATCTTGGTGTTATGATAGATTCAGATCTTACATTTAATAGTCATATCAGAGCGGTCACCAAAACATATTTTTCAAATGATAGAATGCTATCTAGAATTAAAGGATTGGTGCCTCAAAAAGACCTAGAGAAGCTTATCCATGCTTTTATCTCTAGTAGGGTTGACTACTGTAATGGCTTATTAACCGGACTTCCGAAGAAGACTGTAAAGCAGCTGCAGCTTGTTCAGAACACTGCTGCTAGATTATTAACTGGGACTTAGAGAATAGAGCACATCACTCCAGTTCTTAAAACTTTGCATTGGCTCCCAATTAGTTATAGAATAATTTTTAAAGTGATGCTTTTAGTTTATAAAGCACTTAATTGTTTAGGTCCTGAGTACATTTCTGAAATGTTTGAAAAATATAAACCTAACAGGACTCTTAGATCAATGGGGTCAGCTAGTGGAGCACAGAGTTAGAACAAAATATGGAGAAGCTGCGTTTTGCATCTCTGCTGTACGCGACTGGAATCAACTACCAGAAGATCTTAGATGTGCACCGAACGTATTGATTTTTAAATCTAAGTTGAAAACATTTCTTTTCTCACAAGCTTATGACTGAGGTTTTAAAATTAGCTATTCTGTGCAGTTTTAATTTTTTAAAAATTTGTATTAACTCTTTGTTTGTATCTGGTATTTTATCATGATGCTTTAACTTTTCTGTAAAGCATATTGAACTACTTTGATGGGATGAATTGTGCTATATAAATAAACTTGATTTGATTTGATTTGATCTCAAATCTTCCTTTCATAGGCAAGATCATTGAAAAAGTTGTCTTCAATCAGCTGAACAAATTCTTAAGCTTGAATGGATACTTTGACAATTTTCAATCTGGTTTCCGATCGCATCACAGCACAGAGACAGCTCTCATAAAGATAATAAACGATATTCGCTTAAATACTGATTCAGGCAAATTATCAGTGCTGGTACTACTCGACCTCAGTGCTGCATTTGACACTGTCAATCACAACATACTTCTTGACAGGCTGGAAAACTGGGTGGGGCTTTCTGGGATAGTCCTAAAATGGTTCAGGTCATACTTAGAAGGGAGAGGTCATTATGTGAGTATAGGAGACCATAAGTCTGAGTGGACATCCATGACATGCGGAGTCCCCCAAGGCTCAATTCTTGCACCACTCCTATTCAACCTGTATATGCTCCCAATGATCCAAATAATGAGAAAGAACCGAATCTCTTACCACAGCTATGCAGACACACAGGTCTACTTAGCCCTATCGCCTAACGACTACAGCCCCATTGACTCCCTTTGCCAATGCATTGATGAAGTAAACAGTTGAATGTGCCAAAACTTTCTTCAGTTAAACAAAGACAAAACTGAAGTTTTTGCGTTTGGAAACAAAGTTAAAATTCTCAAGGTGAATGCATACCTTCACTCTAGGGGTCTAACAACTAAAAATCAAGTCAGGAATCTTTGTGTGTCTCTAGAGTCAGACCTTAGTTTCAGTAGTCATGTCAAAGCAATTACTAAATCAGCATTCTATCATTTGAAAAATATTGCAAGAATTAGATGCTTTGTTTCCAGTCAAGACTTAGAGAAACTTGTGCATGCTTTTATCACCAACAGGGTGGATTATTGTAATGGACTCCTCACTGGCCTTCCTAAAAAGACCATAAGACAGTTGCAGCTCATACAGAACGCTGCTGCCAGGATTCTGAGCAGAACCAGAAAATATGAACATATCACACCAGTCCTCAGGTCTTTACACTGGCTCCCAGTTACATTTAGGATTGATTTTAAAGGATTATTACTGGTATATAAATCATTCAATGGCCTAGGACCTCAATATATTGCAGATATGCTCACTGAATATAAACCCAACAGATCACTCAGATCATTAGGATCACATCAGCTAGAAATACCAAGGGTTCACTCTAAGCACGGAGAGTCTGCTTTTAGCTATTATGCCAGCCGCAGCTGGAACCAGCTTCCAGAGGAGATCAGATGTGCTCCTACAGTAGTCACATTCAAATCCAGACTCAAAACACATGACCGACTGTTTTACTGTACTGTACTTTATTTTATTTTTTATTCTAAACTGTTTTAATTATTCTTATTTGTTTTGATTAGTTTATTTTCTCCTATGTAAAGCACTTTGAATTACCATTGTGTATGAAATGTGCTATATAAATAAACTTGCCTTGCCTTGCCTTGCCAAGAGAAACAGTAATGTGTGGATGCGGAAAAATTACGTGCTGAGCGTGATGCTTGTGCACTGAAAGAAAGTGATTTTGAAATGAGAAAACTAGAGTTACAACAGAAACTGGAGCTACGTAAACTGGAATTACAATCTGAAAGCTAGGAAAGAGATTTTCAGTTGAGGAAAATGGAGTTAGAGTTGCGTGCCCAAACAGTTGAAACTCCACGTCACGCATCGACTGTGGAAACCGTGTTTACTGCACCTGGTTTTGACGTTTACAAAAACATTAGACTTGTGCCGCTGTTTTCGGAGAGGGAAGTAGAGAAGTATTTCCAACATTTTTAACGTGTTGCAGAGTCTTTAAAATGGCCAAAAGAATTTTGGACCTTACTGTTGCAATGTGTTTTAGTAGGAAGAGCTCAGGAAGTTTATTCAGCGCTGACTATGGAACAAAGTGATGATTATGAAATCGTTAAGTCTGCTATTTTGCATGCTTATGAACTGGCACCTGAAGCATACCGCCAGAAATTTAGAAGTCACTTTAGGGCTGAAAACTGTACATATCTTGAGTTTGCTAGAGAGAAAGAGAATTTGTTTGACCGCTGGTGTACCTCAGTACACCAGCGTGTACTGTGCTTTTCCACTACACAGTACCAGCTCGCCTCGGCTCGGCTCGACTCGACTCGCCTTTGTTTGCTTTTCCACTGTGTAAAAGTTGTACCTGTACCTGCTTTCGGGTACTTTTTTTCGTACCACCTCCGGCGAGGTTCTAAGCGAGCTAAGGCGATACTAAAATGTGACGTGAAAACAATGCCGACTGCTGATTGGTCACAGAGAATCTGCGTCATCATTGCACGCGCCAGATGGAGTATCCAGAATAAATAACCCCGCCATTTTTAAACAGTTTGGCCAGAGATAGTTACTAAACTTACTACTATTATTATGGCAACTCGGAAGAATACGCCGTGGTCAAACGAGGAGGTCCAGACTTTCCTTTGTTTGGTTGCCGAAGAGAGGATCCAGCGAGAGCTTGATGGGGCAACGAGGAACGAAAGGCGTCGCTATGACGACCGGGTACTATTTGTGGCGGTACTTTCTGCAATGGAAAACGGAGCGAAAAGCGAGCCGAGTCGAGCCGAGCTGAGGCGAGCCGAGTCGAGTCGAGCTGGTACTGGTAATGGAAAAGCGCCATAAAAGTAACCACCAAGGAACAGCTTAGAGAACTGATTCTTTTAGAGGAGTTCAAAAACTGTGTTCTAAATGCTGTTGCTATGTATCTCAATGAGCATAAAGTGAGTAAAATGTCCGATGCTGCTCTTATGGCAGATGAATTTGTTCTTACTCATAAAATTTCTGTCAATCACTTCAACGATTCGAGCAGGTCTTAGTTGAGCGTTACTGTTAGACCTAAAAGGATGATTTCACGCCAGAATACTGTGTCAAATATTGTTGATAATACTTCACGTATGAAAGCTGAGATGGTTTGTTTTTACTGTAAGAAGCCAGGGCATAAAATTTCAGACTGTATCACTCTCAAAAAGAAAGAGACGGGTGTTAAACCCGTGGGTTTAATTTCTACATCAAAGGTGAATCATACTCCTGCTTGATTTAATGAACAGATTGAACGGGTAGATATTACTGAGATGGAGAGTGTTAAAAATATTGTCGATTTTGGACCATTCCTCACTGAAGGGCTTTGCCTGATTCAGATGAGACTGTGCCTGTACGCATCCTACGAGATACTGGGGCGGGCCAATCCTTTTTGTTGGAAGGACTTTTGCCGTTGTCTGAACGTACTGATATGGGAACCCATGTACTGGTTAGAGGACTTGAGATGGGGTTCATGGAAATTCCTCTACACCGCATTTATTTCAGGTTTATTTAACAGGGACAATGCACACTAATGATACATAATTAAATGTACAGTGTGCCAGAATTAGCCAATAGGCTATTTTACATCTGCTGTCCCTGGACAGATCTTAATATGTCACACCTAAAAACAACAAAAATCAAACAAAAAAAACAAAGCAATATAGCTGGGACAATAACTAACAACAGAGGTTTCACCTATCTAAACACAAAAGAACACAATGAGCTAGCCAACCACATTGGCATAGCACAAGAGGCATAAACAAGCAAACAAACAAACAAAAAGGCAGGACAAGGAATATAGTGCAGCAGCAATATTTCATGTCAAGTGTAATGTAAACAGTCCTGACTATCTATTAACCATTTCTTTAAGTTATGTTTAAAAGAAGCGCATTCATCTTGATTCTAAACTCGTGTCAGGTGAGGTGGTAGTTGGAGGTCGCGCTATGCTTCCTGTCTCAGGTGTCACTTTCATACTTGGCAATGATTTAGCCGGGGGAAATGTTTGGGAAAAGTCTGACGCTGGTGTTCCACCTGTAGTGGTTTCTGTTGTTGAGAAATTAGATGGATCTTCTGACTGTCCTAATCTATACCCTGCATGTGCAATAACTCGAGCGATGGCTAAGGAAAGTATGCCAGATGAAACTGAAAACATTCTTTGTGATACTTTTATTGTTTCTGAAAATTCCTCTCAGCCAGAACTAAGTACTGTGTGTGTACTAGAATGTCCATTTATCTGTGATGACCATGTTAACGTGTCTTGCTCTTTATCTCCGCTTTATGGTGTGACTCGAGATGACCTTATCAAAGCACAGCAGGCGGATGATACTCTGCAAGAATTGTTCTCTTTAGCTCTTGAAGGAGAAGACAAGACTTCATCTCCCTTCTTTTTTCTTCAAGATGGATTGCTTTATAGAAAACAACCTATGAGCTTTGACTTTTCACTCGATCCTAGGATCCAAATCGTGGTTCCACTTAATTTCCGTCAAGACCTCCTACAATTATCACATCAGGGCATGGCTGGTCATATGGGGGTACGAAAGACCTATGATAGAGTGTTAAGGAAATTTTATTGGCCTAGGTGTAAGCGAGATGTGATTAATTATATTCGAGCATGTCATACTTGTCAGGTGACGGGTAAGCCAAATCAAAAGGTTCCGTTAGCTCCCTTACAGCCTATTGCTGCAGTTACAACACCTTTTGCACACTTGACTATTGATTGCATTGGTCCTTTACCACGATCTAAGGCTGGACATGGATATTTACTCACAGTAATGTGTCAGACTACACATTACCCCGCAGCTTATCCTCTGAGATCAATAACCTCCAAAGCTATT
Source organism: Tiaroga cobitis (assembly GCA_030578255.1). Taxonomy (NCBI): domain Eukaryota; kingdom Metazoa; phylum Chordata; class Actinopteri; order Cypriniformes; family Leuciscidae; genus Tiaroga; species Tiaroga cobitis. Next base: position 28,425,415 of record CM060597.1, read on the forward strand.
TTAAAGGCTTTAACCAGTTTCATGTCAACTTTTGGCATTCCGGAAACCATTCAGTCTGACGCCTCTGCCCGTATCATATTCAACCTTCCCCTCTCCTCTCACACCTCCCCTCTTCTCCACCAGCTTCACTGGCTCCCTTTTTATTATCGCTGCCTTTTTAAATTCCTTACCCTAGTCTACAAATCCCTTCATGGCCTTGCCCCACCCTATCTGGCTGCACTTATCACCTACTATGTTCCCTCCCGTCCCTTACGTTCTCAATCTCTGCTGTCCCTCTCGGTCCCACCCTCGCCCTGTGCCCAATCCCGTTTCCGTTCCTTTTCCCTTCTGGCTCCCCTTCATTGGAATAAACTCCCATTATACATTAAACAGTCCCCTACACTACGCAGTTTTCGCGCCTCCCTTAAAACGCATCTTTTCACACTAGCCCATCCCACTGTTTGCCCTAGGCCCTAACCTCCGGTCAGGACCTACTGCTTGCCAAACTTTGCTCTAGCCTCTGTCCTCACTGTAGCTTCATTCTACTTACTCCACCTTACATAATAACCGTACCATCTTTCTTAATCTTTTTCTTTTCAATGTACCATTTAGTTTAAAAATTGTTCAGCGCCTTGGTTAAAGGCGCTATATAATTATAAATAAAATAAAAAAAGTTTTCAAGAATTCTACGAAACCGTAGCGTGGCGGCCTGTACACAGCCAGCTAGAATCTTTCCGTCTCAACCACAGCCAGTTGCTGCTCCTTTCTGCTGCTTCAGATAAGTTCTTTACTGTGCGACGCAACTCTTGGCCACTGAATCCGACGTCTCTGAGGAACCGGGTTGTAGAGTGTGCCACAAAACCTCGACAACCCACTTCCACTGGATAAACCTGGACTCTCCATCCTCTCTGTTCTGCTTCAGCGGCCAGATGAGCATACCGCAGTTTCTTCCTCTCATATGCCTCATCTACCGCATCCTCCCATGGCACTGTTAACTCTATCAGTTGAACAATGCGTGCTGATCCAGACCACAAAACAATATCTGGTCGTAGGTTAGTGGTGGCAATCTCAGGTGGAAAAAAAACAGCCAGCATCTTCCAGTCCCTAGCAGCTTCCAGTTGTCCTGGGCGAGAATGGGTGTTAGCACCTTTTCTTGGTGGTTGCTCGCCTGGGCGGAGGAATATTGTCTTCTGCGTGTAATGTTTTGCTAGAAAAGGCGGCAACTTATTGGTCATACTACGCTTGCCTTCCAATGCTAAAGCCAAACATCGTAATACTTGGTCATGGCGCCAAGTAAACCGACCTTGGCTAAGAGCCACCTTACATCCTTTCAAAATGTGCCTTAATGTGGCAGGTGATGAACACAAAGGACAAGAGGGATCCTCTCCTACCCAGAGGTTTAGGTTCTGCGGTGATGGGAGAACATCATATGTTGACCTAATAAGGAAACTGATCCTACTCTCTTCCATTGACCAAAGGTCTTGCCAGCCCATTTTGTGTTGTTCCACACTCTCCAATCTCATCCGCTCTCCCTGCTTGGCCTGGGAAATGGCCTTTATACACCTCATCCTCTCCTCCTGGTTTCGCACCTTGTTGACTACCAGCTTCCTCCTTTGTGCTGGGCCTGCCTTGTGCCATTTAGGAGGAGCTAAACTGAGCCCAAAACCCCCTCTTCCATGCTGTACCTGTCCCACGATATCCCCAATTTGAAGGTCAGCCTTTGGTTCTACTACAGATTTCTTTGCTGACCACTTTCTACCAGTTTTTAACAGAGGGGCTGCCTCCCTTACACATTTGTCGCGTGACTCTACTAAGGTCATTTCCAGTCTGACCTTGGCACACTTAAACTCCTCGGTTAAAGCAGAGACTGGCAGCTGCAATATTCCTTTACTATAAAGTCCCACTCTGCTGAGGCAGCGTGGAACTCCCAACCATTTCCTGATGTATGAACTTATTAACGCTTCCAGCTTATCCACTGTTGTCAAAGAAACCTCGTACACAGCCAGTGGCCACAGCAACCTTGGCAGTAGACCAAACTGAAAGCACCAGAGTTTTAGTTTGCCTGGTAGAGCACAGCTGTTTATGCTCTTCAACCCTTCCACTGCTTGTCGTCTAACTTCTCCCACTCGAACTGTGTCCTTTAGATCCCCATTGTACCATCTCCCAAGACTCTTCACTGGCTTCTCAGAAACTGTTGGTATTGCCTCACCATTAATGAATAATGTTTTATCTACTACCTTTCCTTTAACTATCGAGATGCTTGATTTAGAGGGCTTAAATTGCATTCATGCCCATTCAATATTATCTGTTAACTTCCCCAATAACCGATTAGTGCAGGCTACTGTTGTAGTCATGGTTGTCATGTCATCCATGTATGCTCTGATTGGTGGTAGTCGCATCCCAGAAGCCAAGGGATCTCCTCCTACTACCCATCTTGATGCCCTAATGATTACTTCCATTGCCATGGTAAAAGCCAGTGGAGAAATGGTGCATCCTGCCATTATTCCAACCTCTAAGCATTGCCATGCGGTACTGAATTTTGGAGTTGAGCAACTAAATTGCAAATCTCCAAAATAGGCTTTCAGTAAATTTGTTATTGACATTGGTACTCTGAAAAAATCAAATGCTTCCCAAAGAAGCTCATGTGGCACTGAACCATATGCATTAGCCAAATCCAGGAATGTCACATGGAGCATCTTCCTCTCCTTTTTAGCTGACTGAATTCGTTGCCAGATAACATTGTTGTGTTCTAAGCATCCTGAGAACCCTGGAATGCCCACTTTTTGAACTGAAGTGTCAATGAAGCCATTCTTTAATAGGTAGGTGGACAATCTCTGGGCAATAATGCTGAAGAAAATGTTACCTTCAACCTTTAAAAGTAAAATAGGACGAAACTGACTGATGCTTGTAGCATCTTTTTCTTTAGGTATAAAGACTCCACCTGCTCTGCGCCATGCTCTAGGTACAACCTGTTTTTCCCAAGCCACTTTATCAATTTCCACAGAATTCGCAGAACTCCTGAAGCACTCTTGTACACTCTGTACGGAACTCCATTAGGCCCTGGAGATGATGAAGCCCTTGCCTTTCTCACAGCCTGCTCTACGTCTTTCCACTTAGGTGCACAGACCTCCGTTTGGTATTCTGGTGGGTTGATAGGTGGTATGTCTGATGGAACTGACATAGGCTCATGCCTTTTTACATCTGTATGCGTTTCCTCCAAATATCTCTCTAGCTCAACCCTAGATGCTTTTAAAGTGCCATTCTTCTCCCTGGTGAATAACTTCTTTACGAATTTGAATGGGTCTTTATAGAAATTAGCCCTCGCACGTTCCTTCTTTTTGTAGCGTTTCCGTAGACGCTCAGCTCTGCGTAATGTTGCCAGCTTATCTTTTATGGCCCTTTGTAAGAGATTGAGTCCCTCCTTCTGACTTTGTTCTGCTCTTTTCCATTGCTTCCTCAGCTGTCTCCTTTCTCTAACTAAACCTTCAATTTGGATACTGCCGACAAGGGTAGCTAACCGTTACCAGCCCCATTGGGGTCTCTTTCCTCCTGTCAGCTGTCTCTCCAGGCTGTCACAAGGTCTTTCCCTTGTTGCCAGCAGCACTATTCATCGCAGTCACTGGACGTATCCAGATCTTCATGATTTCCATTACACGAGAGTAGATGTTAAAACTTCATGCTGATTTGTACTCGGCTTTTGCCAAGATAAGCAACACTAAGACGTAGCTTTACTGTAAACTACGCTTCACCCATTTCCGCTTCCTTCCATATGGTGGTGTGACTCCCCTTCTGTCCGGCGTTAACGACTGCAGTGTACTTTGCGCGTCAGCACACACGGCGGCTGCAACTACAGTGTGGTCTCCCTAGTGGACCAGCACGACAACCGTCTGGATTGAGCCAAGTAGGGGACATCTCTAGGGTCTTCAAGTGGGCACCTTCCGTCCTCAGTGTTTCGTCGACTAGCCCACGACACCTCAAGAGGGCTCGACAGTGACTCTGGCGTCCCAGAGTCACCCCCCTCCGTCCCCCACTCAACTCAGCCCAGCTTACTGACCTCTACATCCCTCCTGCTGCTGAGACCTAACCATAATCTCTCCGCAACCCAACCATACGCGCCAACCCGTTTGACTAAGGCTGTCGAGCCCAACTGGTACGTTAATATGCAGTTTCAGTGGCAACGGTTCCGTATGGCATACCACCTACCGCAAAAACACAATATCTGCCCAACCACCCGTCATTCACGCAATATGCACAGGAACGTAATGACTGTAAATACTATACAACCTATAAATATAAACCAACAGATTCTTCAAGTTTTCAAGAATTCTACGAAACCGTAGCGTGGCGGCCTGTACACAGCCAGCTAGAATCTTTCCGTCTCAACCACAGCCAGTTGCTGCTCCTTTCTGCTCCTTTAGATAAGTTCTTTACTGTGCGACGCAACTCTTGGCCACTGAATCCGACGTCTCTGAGGAACCGGGTTGTAGAGTGTGCCACAAAACCTCGACAACTCACTTCCACTGGATAAACCTGGACTCTCCATCCTCGCTGTTCTGCTTCAGTGGCCAGATGAGCATACCGCAGTTTCTTCCTCTAATATGCCTCATCTACCGCATCCTCCCATGGCACTGTTAACTCTATCAGTTGAACAATGCGTGCTGATCCAGACCACAAAACAATATCTGGTCGTAGGTTAGTGGTGGCAAACTCAGGTGGAATAATCCGTTGACTTTCTTAGATCGAATGCGCGGTAAGAATCAGAGAATAATGAGATGGAGCCTTATTCTTCAACCTTTCCACTTGCAGATTAAACACATACATGGCAAGGATAACATAATTGCTGATGCTCTCTTACGTATGTAAGCTGTCCCAGTAGTTTCTGGTATCTTTTCTTCTCTCTCTTTCTTTCTCCTTTATTTCTCTCTGATGTCCTAGGGCCCAGGATTACGGGATCGAAATGGACTGAGATTTATGTAGATGAGTATTAAAGTTATTGTACATTCACATTTTAATGATTGTTTTGCGTTTGTACTATTATTTTTTTCTTTTGTCTGTTCTTTAGAGAACCTCCTTTTGGATTGGGAGGTGTGACGTCCCTGAGTCTCCTGATCCAATTGGTCCAGGTCGTGGGAGTTCCTGATTGATTTTGTTCATGCTAATTGATAATTAGTTAGAGCATATAAAGAGTGCTGTGCCTTCTTAGAGGAAGGCACCCTTTGGGGAAAACTCTCCTCAGGAGTGGCTCCTGGTATTTTCTTACACATGTAGCGTCAAGATTTTGTTGTTTGTTATTTCTTTGTTTTTCCTTATCCCTAGACTTCCGTTTATTATCATTATTATTATTATTTGTGGTATGTTTTAATTCAATAAAACACATTTTTGATTGTAACGTTTCTGATTGATCCCTCATTGTGTGTTGCGGCTTGATACGAACGGGCCGTAACAATACTTTTCTTAAAAAGAAATGATACCTTAAACAAAACTCTACTTTCCACAAAACGAATCGCTATTTTTCTAAAAAATGAATCGATACTCTTCTCAAAAATGAATCACTACTTTTCAAAAATTAATCGCTACTTTTCTCAAATAAATCGATACTTTAAAAAAATTAATCGATACTTTCCTCAAAAATGAATCGCTACTTTAAAAAAATTAATCGATACTTTTCTCAAAATGAATCGATACTTTAAAAAAAAGAATCGATACTTTTCTAAAAAAATTAATCGCTACTTTTTAAAAATGAATCGATACTTAAAAAAATGAACTGCTACTTTTAAAATATAAATCGATACTTTTCTCAAAAAGAATCGATACTTTTAAAAAAGAATCAATACCTTTAAAAAAAGAATCGATACTTTTCTCAAAAATGAATCGTTACTTTTCAAAAAAGAATTGCTACGTTTAAAAAATGAATCGATACTTTAAAAAAAAGAATCGCTACTTCAAAATGAATTGCTACTTTTCTCAACATGAATCACTACTTTACAAAAAAGAATTGCTACGTTTAAAAAATGAATCGATACTTTAAAAAAATGAATCGCTACTTCAAAATGAATCGTTACTTTTCTCAAAAGAATCGATACTTTAAAAAAAATGAATCGATACTTTTCTCTAAAAGAATCGCTACTTTAAAAAAAATGAATCGATACTTTTCACAAAAAGAATCGCTACGTTTAAAAAATTAATCGATACTTTAAAAAAATTAATCGATACTTTTTTTTACAAAAAACGCTACTTTAAAAAAAGAATCACTACTTTTCTTAAAAAGAATCGATACCTTTTAAAAAAGACTCTACTTTTCAAAAATAAATCGCTACATTTCTCAAAAATGAATCGCTGCTTTTCGAAAAAAGAATTTCTTCTTTTTAAAGAACAATCGCTACATAATTGATACTTTTCAAAAATGAAAAACGCTTTTTTTCTCAAAAAGATCAATACTTTTCTAAAAAAGATTCGATACTTTTCTAAAAAATGAATCGCTACTTTTCAAAAATGAAACGGTACTTCTTCAAAATGAATCGATACCTTAAAAAAAAGATTTGCTACTTTTAAAAAGAATCGATACTTTAAAAAAAGATTTGCTACGTTTCAAAAATGAATCGCTACTTTTTTTAAAAGAATCGCTACTTCCTCAAAACTAATCGCTACTTTTCTGAAAAAGAATCTATACTTTTCAAATAGGAATCACTACTTTTCTCAAAGAATCACTCATTTTCAAAAAAGAATCAGCTACTTTTCAAAAAGTAATCGCTGCTTTACGAAAAAAGAATCGCTACTTTTAAAAAAAGAATCACTACTTGCTACTTTTTTAAAAAGAATCGCTACTTTTCAAAAATGAATCGATACTTTTCAAAAAAGAAGCACTACTTTTAAAAAAAGTATCGCTACTTTAAAAAAAAAGAATTGATACTTTTCAAAAAGGAATCGCTACCTTTCAAAAGTAAATCTTTCCTTAAAGGAGAACTCCGGCGCAAAATGAACCTTTGGTCTAATAAAACATTGGTACCCAGTCAACCGTTCTCTGAGATTTGTTTTCATGATAATCGAATGTAAAGAGTTTTATCTCTAAAAACTGTTTAGCGTATAACGCTAGTAATGGGGGCATTTAATAAGTAAAAAGAAATCGCTAGTTAATACCACTAACAAGGCTCAAAATAGCCCCACACGAACACAGTAACATAATGAGGGTCCCTACATGCAAAACGAAGCATTGAGAACTTTGTAAGTGTACAGACCGTTTAATAAGAAGATATTTTATAAAGACAGTCCACTTTGTGTATACAGACAGGAGCCATCTTTGGAAAACAGTCTCGACTAGTCAAACCACGAACGACGTGCTAAGTGAGCTGAACTGTATGAAGTTCAGTGAACTTCTGAACTGTATGTAGCACCCGTACAACCACTCTGTGAGTTACTTACGTGAGAATGGAGGGTGCTTGGGTTCGATGTAGTTCAGGTGGATACCACAAAGGTGCACCTAGTAAGTGTATAATGAGTTGTGAAACTTTTAACAATAAAATATTTAAAAAATAATGAGACCCAGAGATGGTTGTTATTTTAGCAAAAAAAAATTAGGGTAACACCCTGGTTTAATTGGATAACAGAACTTGGCAAATAAAATATAAAAGCTTTTCCCCAAAACTCAATATTAGCGAATATACAAAATAAGTAACCAAAAGATTTCCCCAAACACTTAAATAATAGCCCCTTTTAAATTTAGCTAGAAACCCCAATAGTTTCAATCACACTTGTTACACCAAAATAAGTGATCTAAAAGTTCCCCGCCTTTATCTCTTTCCTCACAATCGAGAATACACAAAGAACTTTACAATAAACAAGAAAAACACCGCCAAGTGTCCTGAAACCAGTCTTAGCAAATGCAGTGGTGGGCCCACTCATACACACATTCACACACGGTCCAGTTTACTCACAGTAACGTTTGGAACGGAAAAGAAAAATATGTTGCAGGCCTGTTTTGGTCTTGCAAAACATTGAGTGCGCTGAACGGACACTTGCAAAACATGGAGTGCGTGGAAATACCTCAGACCGGCTGATCAGGTGCGGTGCGATTAACCGACAGCTCCGCCCAGCATTCGCCCACCGTGGCTAGCTATCGCGGCTCCCTCTGATCACGGCTCCCGCTCCTTCTCTCCCGCTCCGTCAGACGGGTCTCCGGCTTCGTTTCTCACTTAGTCTCTCGCTCACAAGCATCCCGAGTCCGCGGTCCTCTTCTCTGAGCTTCCCGCTCAGTTTTATCGGCGTTACCAGCACTTTCTAGCGTCTTATCTTTTCCTTCTCAACGTCTCAGTGTCCCCTGCTCCCCACGAGTACTCCAGGCAAAAAAACTTCCACCACTTCCTCTCCCATGTCCCTCTCCAGGTCACGTGTATATCTGCAGCCAAACACTATTGACTATACAGCGTGAATACCCAAATGACCAAAAAAATTAGTAACATAAAAACAGTAAGAATAAAGTAATAAAAGGCTATCTGCATAAAACTGTCACAAAATAAAATTACCAAATATCAATCTCCTTTTTATTATGTAAAATGAATTTATATTTCCTTATTTAGAAATCAACTGACCACTGGCTCTATTTCAGCCCCATGCCTCTCTCTGGCTTGATCTTGTAGACAGGTAAGTTGGGTAGCTTCTCCGTAACAATATGGTGAGGATTGCCGCTTGCATTTCAATTTGTGCTTTCCTGTGACCCCAAAGTTTCTCAGCAGCACCCTGTCGCCTTTGTCAAGGACTTGTTCTTTGACGTACTTGTCGTGTGCTTTTTTGTTCCTTTGGTGGTTCTTGTCTGACGATTCTGTTGCAAGACTGTAGGCCCTTTGGAGATCTTTCTTGAGCTTAGCAACATACTGATGGTAAGACTTTGTCTTTTGGTTGTCCTCGGTCACGCCAAAGCAAATGTCTACCGGTAAGCGAGCTTCTCTGCCGAACATTAGCAGGTAAGGCGAATAACCAGCTGCGTCATTTTGAGAACAGTTGTAGGCATGGACCAACTGACTGATCTTTTGACTCCATTTTTGTTTTTGTTTTGGATCGAGTGTGCCAAGCATTGACAAGAGCGTACGATTGAATCTTTCCGGTTGCGGATCTCCCTGAGGGTGGTAAGGCGATATTCTTGGCTTACGAATACCCAGCATCATCAGAAGGTCTTGGATCAGTTTGCTTTCAAAATCGCGGCCTTGATCCGAATGTATGCGGGCAGGGAGTCCGTAGTGTACAAAGTAGCGCTCATACAGTATCTTGGCAACGGTGGTTGCCCTCTGGTCTTTGGCTGAAAAAGCTTGGGCGTATCGAGTAAAGTGGTCTGTCACTACAAGGATGTTGGCGAAACCTTGAGAGTCAGGCTCAAGTGACAGAAAATCAATACAGACGAGGTCTAGAGGGCCTTGGCTGGTGATCTGTTTTAAGGGAGCAGCTCTCTGAGGAAGGGCTTTGCGAGTGATGCATCTGCCGCAGTTCTTGATGTACTGCTCAACCTCGACTCCCATTTTCGGCCAATAGAACCGATTTCTGATAAGTTCAATGGTCTTGTCCATGCCCAAGTGACCGGAATCATCATGCAGAGATCTCAGGACCATCGGGACATACTCTCTGGGCAGTACCAGCTGCTTTACATCAGTTCCATTTTTCTCAAACTTTCAGTAGAGCAGATTATTTTGAATGAACAGCTTGCTTGCTGCTTTGTTCAACAGGACAGATGTTGGATTGTCGGAGCGGGTGAATGATGGACCACCACGAAGTGACTGTTTGACTGGAGCGATAATAGAGTCGACATCTTGAGCGGTGACCAGGTCTTTGTGACTGAGCTGACTCAGAGAACCGAGATCCAACCGAACTGAGAAGGCAAAACATTCTGGTATACCATCAGGTGACACTCCGAGTGACTCAGCAATAATTGTGAACTCTGTCAGAGTTTCACGGCACTTGATCTGCTTACACAGAGCTTGAACACTTTCAGTCGGTACGCATTGCCAGCCTTCTTCCGTGGTTGGAAGAGGGTTGCGTGACAGGGCATCGGCATCGATGTTGCTGCTGCCGGGCCTATACTGCAGTGTGAAATGGTACGTGGCGAGTGCTGAGAGCCAGTGGTGACCTGTCGCGTTGAGTTTGGCAGTCGTGAGAATATAAGTTAGGGGGTTGTTATCAGTTCTCACGGTAAACTGAGCTCCATACAAGTAGTCGTGGAACTTGTCTACCACTGCCCACTTAAGTGCCAAAAACTCGAGCTGGTGCACTGGATAGTTCTTTTCAGAGGCACTCAGCTTGCGGCTTGCGAAAGCAACAGGTCTCAAACCCTCGAGGTACTCAGCACCGAGCCCATGAAAACTGGCATCAATGTGAAGTATGTAAGGCTTGGTGGGGTCGGAGAATGCCAGCACAGGTGCATTTGTGAGGCAGTGAATGATCTTTTGGAATGCCTCTGAACACGACTGGTCCCACCGTTCACCGAAAGGCTCATTGACTTTGTAGTAGGTCTTGTCTGATGAAGAGGTAGACTTTCGCTTCTTTTGGGTGGGAGGATACCCTTTGCACAGCTCTGTAAGTGGTCGGACGATGATGGAGTAGTTTTTTATAAACCTGCGGTAGTAGCCGCAGAACCCCAGGAATGACTGCAGAGAAGGAAGGTCGATTGGCTTCTTCCACCACGTCACTGCTTCAACTTTGTCCGGGTCTGTGGCGATACCGTATTCGGAAACAATGTGCCCGACATAGGTGACCTGTGAGCGACAGAACTGGGACTTGTCGAGGGACAACTTGAATCCAACTTCTTCAAGACGAGCGATGACTTTGAGGAGTCTTTGCTCATGCTCCCCCAGAGTCTTGCCGAAAACAATGAGGTCGTCAAGATAGACGATGACTTCCAGCATATGCATGTCGCCGACTGCCTTTTCCATGAGTCGTTGAATTGTCGCAGGGGCCCCTGTGATCCCCTGCGGCATCCGCTCAAATTGGAAGAATCCCAAAGGACAGATACAGGCGGTTTTCTCCTTGTCCTCCTCAGCCATTGGGATTTGATAATAGCCACTGCGCAGATCCAACACTGAAAACCACTTACTGCCGGACAAGTAATCAAGACCGGTTACAGAGTTTAGCTGGATGTGTGACAGGTGTTTGGCGTACCAGCTGTCAAGGATGGTAACTTGGGATCCACTGTCCATCAGCGCGGTGCAGGGGTTGCCATTGATCCTGACCTGAGCAGTGGAGGGCGGTCCCACAAGTCCCTCAGGCAAACTGTTGGTCTGTACATTTACCGAGCTTCTCTTGACACTTGCATTTGCGGTCTTGGTTCTTGTTTCGTTATCAGATTTGCGGTTCTGCTTGGACTTTCGTTGAGCTTGCAGCAGTTTCTGAATAACTTTGGGATAGTTCTCGAGAGAGGCACACCTGTTGGCAAAATGCCCGTCTTCACCGCAGCGATAGCAGAAAAAATCACTTGAGTCCATGGCTGTAGAAGGTCTTGACTGCCAGGGTCTTGACTGGGTCTCTTGTGGGCAGGGCTCAGTAGCAGGACTGTACTTGGGCTTGACTGACATGACAGAGACTTGCTTTCGGAGCTTGACAACTTCTTTCTTTAAAGCTTGAACGTTCTTATCTTCTGAGTTCTCTGCCGCCGGAGTGACTGGAAGCAGTGTGCTCGTCGAAAAGTGACTTGACATGGCGGCTGGGGCTGAGAGTTCACTTACTTGTACTCTGAGTTGGTGTATTTCGGTTTTCAAATCTGTTAACTCTGTCTCAGAGGTCACAGTAGCACTTTTGGCATAGACGGCTTTGGGTGGATGGAGTCTGCGACGTGAAGCTTCATGCTCCTCCTCCAGGCGTATCTCATTCAACAGCCCGAGAAAAGTGGGAGGACTGTCTTTGTGTTCTCTCAATCCTAGATTTAATATCATAATGTCAGACCTGATGGCCCCTTTAATGAGTTGGTCAAGACGTGCTTTGTCTGCCGCTGATGACTGGAGTCCACCCTTTTGAACAACTTTATTTAGGACTCTCTCAAGCCAATGTTGTTGACACAACATTCTGAAGGCAAAGTAAAGTTCTTCACCGCTCTCGGGGTTGCCAAACGTGGTCTCGAGAATATCAATGTAGTCCATAGAGGTTGCAGCTGGGTTGTTGAAACGAACAGCTTGGAGGATTTCGAGTGCAGGACCCTTTACACTTTCCATTATTCTCATTTTCTTTTCTCTTTCAGGGCGATCATATTCTTCAATCAAAAGTCTGGCTTGTTCAACCCAGTTTTCCAACTGTTCTTCTCCCGGGGGTGTGGGCATGACCCCTGAGAAAGTACGCAGTCTTCTGTAAAGATTGTTGTCACCGTGTGTGGGCTTGCTTGTCATTTGCAGGACATCACCAACTGCTCGAATGATAGCTTCAGGAGTGGACGCTTGCAGTGGGGAAAAAAAACTGGAATCTGCCAGCGGCACATTTTGACCATCACCGGCTGCCTGAGCTTGGGGTTCTCCCTCCTGCTCAGAAGGTCCAAAGATTCTCCAGGTCTTGGCAAACCCCTCAGGAACAACATCAAGAGGAATGGCGTCTGTATTCACATTCTCCCTGCACTCACATAGCACGGTTAAACTTTGAGACTGTGGGTCATACATTCTTCCTCTCACCCTGACTCTGCCGAGTGCTTTGACAGTCTGCAGCGTTTCTTCAATGAACCCAACTTCAGCTTCCGGAGGTACATCTTTAACCAGCAAGGCTTTCAAGTCAAGTCAAGTCAAGTCAAGTCAAGTCAAATATATTTATATAGCGCTTTTCACAATACAGATTGTATCAAAGCTGCTTCACAGTATCAATCAAAACAACTTAACAATGTTTGTTTATTACTGAAAAAAAAAAAAAAAAACGAACAGCTTGGAGGATTTCGAGTGCAGGACCCTTTACACTTTCCATTATTCTCATTTTCTTTTCTCTTTCCGGGCGATCATATTCTTCAATCATAAGTCTGGCTTGTTCAACCCAGTTTTCCAACTGTTCTTACAATAATATTTATTTACATATTTACAATAATATTCTTACAATAATATCACAATAATATTTCACCGGGTCTATGCCTTCTCCAACACACCAGTTCTTCAACTGAGCCATCCCCACGAGTTGTGCGCTTACAGTGATCACTTGTCAGAACTGAATTTGGTAGGTTATTATGTTGTAGTTTAACACAGATAAAACTTAATTTGCGTTTTCTTGACTTAGGATGCTTAGCAAAACTCTACTTCTGCAGTTTTAAAGTTTTCACAATAGGTAATCTTTAATATGGTTTTACATGTAGGTTAATAGCTAGCCAGTTTTTGGTTATAAGCTACTTTTTAAACAAACTATTTAAATCTCTGGGTCAAACTAAAATTAGAGCTGATTTAAAACTACTTTTGGACTAAATGTATCCCAGCGGTGCCTCCATTTTATTTATGTAGCACCCGTACAACCACTCTGTGAGTTACTTACGTGAGAATGGAGGGTGCTTGGGTTCGATGTAGTTCAGGTGGATACCACAAAGGTACACCTAATAAGTGTATAATGAGTTGTGAAACTTTTAACAATAAAATATTTTAAAAATAATGAGACCCAGAGATGGTTGTTATTTTAGCAAAAAAAAAAATAGGGTAACACCCTGGTTTAATTGGATAACAGAACTTGGCAAATAAAATATAAAAGCTTTTCCCCAAAACTCAATATTAGCGAATATACAAAATAAGTAACCAAAAGATTTCCCCAAACACTTAAATAATAGCCCCTTTAAATTTAGCTAGAAACCCCAATAGTTTCAATCACACTTGTTACACCAAAATAAGTGATCTAAAAGTTCCCCGCCTTTATCTCTTTCCTCACAATCGAGAATACACAAAGAACTTTACAATAAACAAGAAAAACACCGCCAAGTGTCCTGAAACCAGTCTTAGCAAATGCAGTGGTGGGCCCACTCATACACACATTCACACACGGTCCAGTTTACTCACAGTAACGTTTGGAACGGAAAAGAAAAATATGTTGCAGGCCTGTTTTGGTCTTGCAAAACATTGAGTGCGCTGAACGGACACTTGCAAAACATGGAGTGCGTGGAAATACCTCAGACCGGCTGATCAGGTGCGGTGCGATTAACCGACAGCTCCGCCCAGCATTCGCCCACCGTGGCTAGCTATCGCGGCTCCCTCTGATCACGGCTCCCGCTCCTTCTCTCCCGCTCCGTCAGACGGGTCTCCGGCTTCGTTTCTCACTTAGTCTCTCGCTCACAAGCATCCCGAGTCCGCGGTCCTCTTCTCTGAGCTTCCCGCTCAGTTTTATCGGCGTTACCAGCACTTTCTAGCGTCTTATCTTTTCCTTCTCAACGTCTCAGTGTCCCCTGCTCCCCACGAGTACCCCAGGCAAAAAAACTTCCACCACTTCCTCTCACATGTCCCTCTCCAGGTCACGTGTATATCTGCAGCCAAACACTATTGACTATACAGCGTGAATACCCAAATGACCAAAAAAATTTGTAACATAAAAACAGTAAGAATAAAGTAATAAAAGGCTATCTGCATAAAACTGTCACAAAATAAAATTACCAAATATCAATCTCCTTTTAATTATGTAAAATGAATTTATATTTCCTTATTTAGAAATCAACTGACCACTGGCTCTATTTCAGCCCCATGCCTCTCTCTGGCTTGATCTTGTAGACAGGTAAGTTGGGTAGCTTCTCCGTAACAATATGGTGAGGATTGCCGCTTGCATTTCAATTTGTGCTTTCCTGTGACCCCAAAGTTTCTCAGCAGCACCCTGTCGCCTTTGTCAAGGACTTGTTCTTTGACGTACTTGTCGTGTGCTTTTTTGTTCCTTTGGTGGTTCTTGTCTGACGATTCTGTTGCAAGACTGTAGGCCCTTTGGAGATCTTTCTTGAGCTTAGCAACATACTGATGGTAAGACTTTGTCTTTTGGTTGTCCTCGGTCACGCCAAAGCAAATGTCTACCGGTAAGCGAGCTTCTCTGCCGAACATTAGCAGGTAAGGCGAATAACCAGCTGCCTCATTTTGAGAACAGTTGTAGGCATGGACCAACTGACTGATCTTTTGACTCCATTTTTGTTTTTGTTTTGGATCGAGTGTGCCAAGCATTGACAAGAGCGTACGATTGAATCTTTCCGGTTGCGGATCTCCCTGAGGGTGGTAAGGCGATATTCTTGGCTTACGAATACCCAGCATCATCAGAAGGTCTTGGATCAGTTTGCTTTCAAAATCGCGGCCTTGATCCGAATGTATGCGGGCAGGGAGTCCGTAGTGTACAAAGTAGCGCTCATACAGTATCTTGGCAACGGTGGTTGCCCTCTGGTCTTTGGCTGAAAAAGCTTGGGCGTATCGAGTAAAGTGGTCTGTCACTACAAGGATGTTGGCGAAACCTTGAGAGTCAGGCTCAAGTGACAGAAAATCAATACAGACGAGGTCTAGAGGGCCTTGGCTGGTGATCTGTTTTAAGGGAGCAGCTCTCTGAGGAAGGGCTTTGCGAGTGATGCATCTGCCGCAGTTCTTGATGTACTGCTCAACCTCGACTCCCATTTTCCAACATGACATCATGACTTTTGCGTAAACAGACACGCCACTTTCAAGTCAAGTTGCGTGTTATCTATACGCATTTTGAGATATCCGCGTGTATGCGTGTATGTCTACGCCATTAATGTCCAAGTGATTCCGCGTATATGTACACGCCATTAAATTTCCGAGCGAAACGAAGCAAAATGTAGATCTACATCTGGGGAGCGATATTTTTTTTCCCTAGGATGGTAGGGGAAGACTCATAAATGCTATTAACCCCAGTGACGGGTAGGTTTAGGGACGGGGTGGAGGTAGGTCATATATTTATATATACAGTAATAACGTTAAGTCAACTGCGTTCATAAACACGCTGAAAAGCGATTGTGCGTGTTGATAGCACGCCAAAAATGGAAATACGAATTGGCGTGTCATACACACGCAATTTTATGAGATCAGTCTGCATTTTCGGCCAATAGAACCGATTTCTGATAAGTTCAATGGTCTTGTCCATGCCCAAGTGACCGGACTCATCATGCAGAGATCTCAGGACCATCGGGACATACTCTCTGGGCAGTACCAGCTGCTTTACCTCAGTTCCATTTTTCTCAAACTTTCAGTAGAGCAGATTATTTTGAATGAACAGCTTGCTTGCTGCTTTGTTCAACAGGACAGATGTTGGATTGTCGGAGCGGGTGAATGATGGACCACCACGAAGTGACTGTTTGACTGGAGCGATAATAGAGTCGACATCTTGAGCAGTGACCAGGTCTTTGTGACTGAGCTGACTCAGAGAACCGAGATCCAACCGAACTGAGAAGGCAAAACATTCTGGTATACCATCAGGTGACACTCCGAGTGACTCAGCAATAATTGTGAACTCTGTCAGAGTTTCACGGCACTTGATCTGCTTACACAGAGCTTGAACACTTTCAGTCGGTACGCATTGCCAGCCTTCTTCCGTGGTTGGAAGAGGGTTGCGTGACAGGGCATCGGCATCGATGTTGCTGCTGCCGGGCCTATACTGCAGTGTGAAATGGTACGTGGCGAGTGCTGAGAGCCAGTGGTGACCTGTCGCGTTGAGTTTGGCAGTCGTGAGAATATAAGTTAGGGGGTTGTTATCAGTTCTCACGGTAAACTGAGCTCCATACAAGTAGTCGTGGAACTTGTCTACCACTGCCCACTTAAGTGCCAAAAACTCGAGCTGGTGCACTGGATAGTTCTTTTCAGAGGCACTCAGCTTGCGGCTTGCGAAAGCAACAGGTCTCAAACCCTCGAGGTACTCTTGGTTGAGGACAGCACCGAGCCCATGAAAACTGGCATCAATGTTAAGTATGTAAGGCTTGGTGGGGTCGGAGAATGCCAGCACAGGTGCATTTGTGAGGCAGTGAATGATCTTTTGGAATGCCTCTGAACACGACTGGTCCCACCGTTCACCGAAAGGCTCATTGACTTTGTAGTAGGTCTTGTCTGATGAAGAGGTAGACTTTCGCTTCTTTTGGGTGGGAGGATACCCTTTGCACAGCTCTGTAAGTGGTCGGACGATGATGGAGTAGTTTTTTATAAACCTGCGGTAGTAGCCGCAGAACCCCAGGAATGACTGCAGAGAAGGAAGGTCGATTGGCTTCTTCCACCACGTCACTGCTTCAACTTTGTCCGGGTCTGTGGCGATACCGTGCTCGGAAACAATGTGCCCGACTTAGGTGACCTGTGAGCGACAGAACTGGGACTTGTCGAGGGACAACTTGAATCCAACTTCTTCAAGACGAGCGATGACTTTGAGGAGTCTTTGCTCATGCTCCCCCAGAGTCTTGCCGAAAACAATGAGGTCGTCAAGATAGACGATGACTTCCAGCATATGCATGTCGCCGACTGCCTTTTCCATGAGTCGTTGAATTGTCGCAGGGGCCCCTGTGATCCCCTGCGGCATCCGCTCAAATTGGAAGAATCCCAAAGGACAGATACAGGCGGTTTTCTCCTTGTCCTCCTCAGCCATTGGGATTTGATAATAGCCACTGCGCAGATCCAACACTGAAAACCACTTACTGCCGGACAAGTAATCAAGACCGGTTACAGAGTTTAGCTGGATGTGTGACAGGTGTTTGGCGTACCAGCTGTCAAGGATGGTAACTTGGGATCCACTGTCCATCAGCGCGGTGCAGGGGTTGCCATTGATCCTGACCTGAGCAGTGGAGGGCGGTCCCACAAGTCCCTCAGGCAAACTGTTGGTCTGTACATTTACCGAGCTTCTCTTGACACTTGCATTTGCGGTCTTGGTTCTTGTTTCGTTATCAGATTTGCGGTTCTGCTTGGACTTTCGTTGAGCTTGCAGCAGTTTCTGAATAACTTTGGGATAGTTCTCGAGAGAGGCACACCTGTTGGCAAAATGCCCGTCTTCACCGCAGCGATAGCAGAAAAAATCACTTGAGTCCATGGCTGTAGAAGGTCTTGACTGCCAGGGTCTTGACTGGGTCTCTTGTGGGCAGGGCTCAGTAGCAGGACTGTACTTGGGCTTGACTGACATGACAGAGACTTGCTTTCGGAGCTTGACAACTTCTTTCTTTAAAGCTTGAACGTTCTTATCTTCTGAGTTCTCTGCCGCCGGAGTGACTGGAAGCAGTGTGCTCGTCGAAAAGTGACTTGACATGGCGGCTGGGGCTGAGAGTTCACTTACTTGTACTCTGAGTTGGTGTATTTCGGTTTTCAAATCTGTTAACTCTGTCTCAGAGGTCACAGTAGCACTTTTGGCATAGACGGCTTTGGGTGGATGGAGTCTGCGACGTGAAGCTTCATGCTCCTCCTCCAGGCGTATCTCATTCAACAGCCCGAGAAAAGTGGGAGGACTGTCTTTGTGTTCTCTCAATCCTAGATTTAATATCATAATGTCAGACCTGATGGCCCCTTTAATGAGTTGGTCAAGACGTGCTTTGTCTGCCGCTGATGACTGGAGTCCACCCTTTTGAACAACTTTATTTAGGACTCTCTCAAGCCAATGTTGTTGACACAACATTCTGAAGGCAAAGTAAAGTTCTTCACCGCTCTCGGGGTTGCCAAACGTGGTCTCGAGAATATCAATGTAGTCCATAGAGGTTGCAGCTGGGTTGTTGAAACGAACAGCTTGGAGGATTTCGAGTGCAGGACCCTTTACACTTTCCATTATTCTCATTTTCTTTTCTCTTTCCGGGCGATCATATTCTTCAATCATAAGTCTGGCTTGTTCAACCCAGTTTTCCAACTGTTCTTCTCCCGGGGGTGTGGGCATGACCCCTGAGAAAGTACGCAGTCTTCTGTAAAGATTGTTGTCACCGTGTGTGGGCTTGCTTGTCATTTGCAGGACATCATCAACTGCTCGAATGATAGCTTCAGGAGTGGACGCTTGCAGTGGGGAAAAAAAACTGGAATCTGCCAGCGGCACATTTTGACCATCACCGGCTGCCTGAGCTTGGGGTTCTCCCTCCTGCTCAGAAGGTCCAAATATTCTCCAGGTCTTGGCAAACCCCTCAGGAACAACATCAAGAGGAATGGCGTCTGTATTCACATTCTCCCTGCACTCACATAGCACGGTTAAACTTTGAGACTGTGGGTCATACATTCTTCCTCTCACCCTGACTCTGCCGAGTGCTTTGACAGTCTGCAGCGTTTCTTCAATGAACCCAACTTCAGCTTCCGGAGGTACATCTTTAACCAGCAAGGCTTTCAAGTCAAGTCAAGTCAAGTCAAATATATTTATATAGCGCTTTTCACAATACAGATTGTATCAAAGCTGCTTCACAGTATCAATCAAAACAACTTAACAATGTTTGTTTATTACTGAAAAAAAAAAAAAAACGAACAGCTTGGAGGATTTCGAGTGCAGGACCCTTTACACTTTCCATTATTCTCATTTTCTTTTCTCTTTCCGGGCGATCATATTCTTCAATCATAAGTCTGGCTTGTTCAACCCAGTTTTCCAACTGTTCTTACAATAATATTTATTTACATATTTACAATAATATTCTTACAATAATATCACAATAATATTTCACCGGGTCTATGCCTTCTCCAACACACCAGTTCTTCAACTGAGCCATCCCCACGAGTTGTGCGCTTACAGTGATCACTTGTCAGAACTGAATTTGGTAGGTTATTATGTTGTAGTTTAACACAGATAAAACTTAATTTGCGTTTTCTTGACTTAGGATGCTTAGCAAAACTCTACTTCTGCAGTTTTAAAGTTTTCACAATAGGTAATCTTTAATATGGTTTTACATGTAGGTTAATAGCTAGCCAGTTTTTGGTTATAAGCTACTTTTTAAACAAACTATTTAAATCTCTGGGTCAAACTAAAATTAGAGCTGATTTAAAACTACTTTTGGACTAAATGTATCCCAGCGGTGCCTCCATTTTATTTATGTAGCACCCGTACAACCACTCTGTGAGTTACTTACGTGAGAATGGAGGGTGCTTGGGTTCGATGTAGTTCAGGTGGATACCACAAAGGTGCACCTAATAAGTGTATAATGAGTTGTGAAACTTTTAACAATAAAATATTTTAAAAATAATGAGACCCAGAGATGGTTGTTATTTTAGCAAAAAAAAAAATAGGGTAACACCCTGGTTTAATTGGATAACAGAACTTGGCAAATAAAATATAAAAGCTTTTCCCCAAAACTCAATATTAGCGAATATACAAAATAAGTAACCAAAAGATTTCCCCAAACACTTAAATAATAGCCCCTTTAAATTTAGCTAGAAACCCCAATAGTTTCAATCACACTTGTTACACCAAAATAAGTGATCTAAAAGTTCCCCGCCTTTATCTCTTTCCTCACAATCGAGAATACACAAAGAACTTTACAATAAACAAGAAAAACACCGCCAAGTGTCCTGAAACCAGTCTTAGCAAATGCAGTGGTGGGCCCACTCACACACACATTCACACACGGTCCAGTTTACTCACAGTAACGTTTGGAACGGAAAAGAAAAATATGTTACAGGCCTGTTTTGGTCTTGCAAAACATTGAGTGCGCTGAACGGACACTTGCAAAACATGGAGTGCGTGGAAATACCTCAGACCGGCTGATCAGGTGCGGTGCGATTAACCGACAGCTCCGCCCAGCATTCGCCCACCGTGGCTAGCTATCGCGGCTCCCTCTGATCACAGCTCCCGCTCCTTCTCTCCCGCTCCGTCAGACGGGTCTCCGGCTTCGTTTCTCACTCAGTCTCTCGCTCACAAGCATCCCGAGTCTGCGGTCCTCTTCTCTGAGCTTCCCGCTCAGTTTTATCGGCGTTACCAGCACTTTCTAGCGTCTTATCTTTTCCTTCTCAACGTCTCAGTGTCCCCTGCTCCCCACGAGTACCCCAGGCAAAAAAACTTCCACCACTTCCTCTCACATGTCCCTCTCCAGGTCACGTGTATATCTGCAGCCAAACACTATTGACTATACAGCGTGAATACCCAAATGACCAAAAAAATTAGTAACATAAAAACAGTAAGAATAAAGTAATAAAAGGCTATCTGCATAAAACTGTCACGAAATAAAATTACCAAATATCAATCTCCTTTTAATTATGTAAAATGAATTTATATTTCCTTATTTAGAAATCAACTGTCCCATATTATTTATTTCAAAGTAAATAAACGTTTACTTTTTTAATAGTCATGGGACTCGTTTTGAGAGTAAGAGAGATTAATCATAACCCACCCGGTTCCCATTACACTATAATAGCCAAGTTCACCACTGGGCTACATGTATGAATGGCGTTCGTGGTTTGACTAGTCGAGACTGTTTTCCAAAGATGGCTCCTGTCTGTATACACGAAGTGGACTGTCTTTATAAAATATCTTCTTATTAAACGGTCTGTACACTTACAAAGTTCTCAATGCTTCGTTTTGCATGTAGGGACCCTCATTATGTTACTGTGGGGCTATTTTGAGCCTTGTTAGTGGTATTAACTAGCGATTTCTTTTTACTTATTAAATGCCCCCATTACTAGCGTTATACGCTAAACAGTTTTTAGAGATAAAACTCTTTACATTCGATTATCATGAAAACAAATCTCAGAGAACGGTTGACTAGGTACCAATGTTTTATTAGACCAAAGGTTCATTTTCCGCCGGAGTTCTCCTTTTGGAGTTCTCCTGAGACTTTGGAACCCAAAGTCTCAAAAGCTCAATAAAATGGGTTGAACCTGACATGGTCTGCCATACTTTTTATTTGTGTTTTTTCTGTTAACTTTGACCCTAAGAACCAATAATTGGAGGGTCTGCTCTGTCGGGAATATCGCGAAAAAAAATTGTGGCCATTTTTGTGTATGCACTCTTTATTTTTTATCAGAAAAATGTGAAATCATCAAATCCTTAGTGGGTTGGGTAGGCTGTCAATAAATGCATTCCAGATACACAGAACACATGTGCTGACAACATCCACTGAAAAAATAACTCTTAAAAAACATTTCTACATGATTTTGCATCAGTTTAATGCAAAAAAATTGGCGTTTTCTCACTTTTTTCCAATATTTTCATCTTTACTTCATTCGCAATCAACTATTCCCCTAAGTATGACATCCGTCAATATGCCATTCTTTTCACCAAACACTATACTCATTCCACAGAAAAAAATATAAAAATCCAACCAAAATCAATGGATCTGTGATGATTTCACTACTAGTTGGCGACAACAGGCTCAGAACTTCAATAGAATTTTAGACTACTGTCAAAATTCTTAAAAACACGCTGGATATTTAGCATCATGGCACACTTACAAACACACACACACACATGATCTTAGTAATTTTAATGAGTTTGGAATATAATAAAGAAAATAAATAAACTGTCCGCACACTTGAATCCTTTCAAGCAATTTTAATCGCCAAGCTTTCAATGAGTTTGGAATAACCAACCAACGGTTACCAATGGACTTTGAAGCTGCTCATCATTGTCTGTGGTAAGTGACAGTGACTTTACTGAATACCGGTAGGTCTGCCCCAGCGGTTTGGGAAAAGAATGGTAATATGGATATTGTAATGGTAATTAACTGAAACACTGGACGTCGGATAGACCTGCAGATCATGTCTATATTGGGTCCGTCGGTCCATGACCAATTCTGGACATCTATTCGACGTCCAAACTAGGTCCACTATTTGGACGTCCAACCATGACCCAATTTGGACGTCATGTTGACGTTCAACATTTGACCGTTGAACTGGGTCATTTTTTTGGACCTCATTTGGACGTCTATTACAGGTGCAGTAAATTTACATGATTAAAATGCAATATTTTTTTTATTTACAAATATCAACATTGTTGTTATCAACATGATTAATACATTTGAATACAGATTATTTATAATTATTTAAGATAGTTTGCCAAAAACTGCATTTGATTGTCTCAAGCAGAAGGTGGTAATTGACACATACAAAGATGTAATGCTGTAGCTCAAACAGTAGAGCGTTTGCGCTTGTGAAACGGCCACCTAGTGCAATGCTTAAATCATGGGTTTGATTCCCAGGGAAAGCAGGAATGTAAATGTGTAAGTCACTGTGGATAAAACCATCTGCCAAATGCATAAATATAAATACATGGTACAGATAACATCCTTTAAAAATGTCCTCTACCTTTTTGAAACACGGGACTACAGTTATATAAGTTATAGAAGATACTAAATTTGATGTTGAAAAGACGTCCACAAACGACCACATTTGGTCCCACCGACGTCAATATTAGACGTGCAAAAGACGTTGAATAAAGACGTCGCCTGGCGTTACAAAATAACCCCTTCTGTGGACCGAAATTGGACGTCCAAAAATTACATAGAAAAGACGTGACTCTAACGTCACATTGCGCAGTGGGAAAGGACCACGCCAGTCTTCAAACAAGTATATTTCTGATGATTCCTCATCCCAAACGTATCCCTGTAGCAGCAGTATTCATTCTCTACTAGTTTACTTAGCTAGCTTTAGCCATTTTAGCTAATTTCTGTGGTTTCTTTAAAAGGCCATAACTCCTCACAGGTATGGGGTAGAGACTTACTTTTTTTTTAAATGCTCAGAATCCTATGCTCTAAGAGATGTATGTGTCCTATATGAAATTGTGAAAATTTCAACTGGACTTGTTAGGTAAAGCAATAGATATGAGAATAAATGCTGCTACAGGGATACGTTTGGAGCGAGGAATCATTGGAAATACACTTGTATGAAGGCTGGTGTGGTCCTTGAAGTGGTTTTAATGTCAGACAGATAGTAGGCTAGTAAGGATAACTAAAGGCTACACTAAACGTTAGCTGCCGTTAGCAATTAGCTTTATGGCTAGTTGTTACGTTCAGGTTTAGAAAAGTTTTAGCTAGATAGCTTGTGGCATGAATGGCCACACAAAAAAAAGTATATAGTTATTTACTAGCTATATTGGATATATAATATATAGCTATATTGGATATCAGACTGTACACAATACTGAACAATACAAATGTTCTGTAATATGTAAACATACTATATATTATGCATAGTTTGTTTTTGTGTATAGTACTGTACAGTATATAGAGTGAGTGATTTGTCAAAAGCTAGTTAGCTAGTAGTGTCAAACATCTAGATTTCTTTCACCCGAATGCACAATATTTCCCATTGGCAGATTTGGTTCTGATCTTATTGGGTTTGCTGTGGAGGAAAAGTTAACGAGAAGAGAAGGCAGCAGAGGATTGGAAAGGACTGTAAAGAGGAGTGGAGTGGAGGATTGAACAGAAGAGAAGAGTGGAATGAGTAGAGAAGAGTGAAGAGGACAGGGGTGGACTGAACAAGAGAGAAGAATAGTGGATGAAAAAAGAGGAGTGAATTGATCAGATGTGGTTTGTTGGTGACTTGGGGAAGAAGGGACCATAGCTGATCACAGTTGCAGGGATGGTATCTGGGATGAGAAATGCTTGGAATGAACTCCATGTTGGAGCAGCGCAACTTGGTTTCAGGTCCTTTAATAGTTTGCTGGTGACTTGGGGAAGAAGGGACCATAGTTGATCACAGTTGCAGGGATGGTATCTGGGATGATAAATGCTTGGAAAGAACTCCATGTTGGAGCAGCGCAACTTGGTTTCAGGTCCTTCAATAATACAGTAGGGCATCTATGCACCAAATGCCAGAGGATGCTCAGGTGGTCAAGAGGTTCTGCTAGACACACAGGAAGCTTAGGCTCTGTTTCAACTCCAACCAGGGAGCGACTCGTTTGACGATCTTTTAGACTGAGGTGGCTTTCCTTGGTTTGAAAAGGCTGAGAAGATTCCAGGGCTGGTTGACGGGTTTTCAGTAGAGGTAAACTAACCGTTGGTGTTGGTCATCTGGATTATTGTACTGGAATATGACGTGTGTTGTGCCATGCAGTGTTCGTCCATCCTTTGTGTACTCTGGGAAGTCAAGGTTATCAAATGCAAACTGTGTGAATCGTCCAACCTTTAGGTTCGTTGGTATGAAGGCACCATCCCTAGTTGTCTGCTCTTCAACTGCCATTGCCATTGTTGTAATATATCTCTGTGCTTCTTTGTAGCTGATGCTGTTCCCAAATCTATTTAGGAGTGACACAGTCGACTTGCTTCTGGTTTCCTTAACGGCTGTCCCAACGTATTTCGGTGTTGGGATCTTGGCAACTGCTTGGCAGATATCCTGGGCAAGGTTGAGAACTTGTTCTTGCTGCTTACAACTGACTTTCACCCGGCCGTCCTCACCTAACTCTGGAGATGCATCTGTTATCATCCATGCCAGGTGGTTATACAGGTTAGAGCTCACTCTTCAGGATACCTCCAGGTATGATATCTCTAGCTGCAGTGATGGGTCTTCAATCATTCTTCCAGGCATCTGGTGACTTCCTCTGGCTTGAGCTGTTCTGGCTTCTCTTGCTTCCTTCAGGGCCTGCTTACGTTGGTCCTGGAGCTCCTTCCGTATTCTCTTTGCAGTGTTGTAGGTTGGTGTCATCTGGTGTCAACACATCATCACTTTCTCCTTCAACTTTGAGTGCATGCAGCCAACATTCATTTCTGCTGAGCAAATCAGGGTAGAACATACTTTCTGTGGCAAAACCATTATTTTACAATTGCCACTTACTTCATAGTGCCTTCTAAGGCGGGCAATCAAGGACTGAAATCTGTATGAGGTAACATTGTGAACTCCATGGCTTTCCAAGTATTTACGGAATTCATCCCTCAAAGCTGTAACGAAGAATATGGCATTCAGGTCTGGACGCGGGTGCCATAGGGTGCTCCGTCTTTGAGAGAGCAGTTCCTCTCTCAGAGGAATGGGCCAGGGAGGGGCTGTCGCGAGGAACAATACGGCGCAACTAACAAGACCTGCTCCTTGTCCTCCCTGACCTTGCACAAGGTCTGTGCAAGAAGGCTCACTGGGGGAAACGCCTACTTGCGTAGGCCCGGGGGCCAGCTGTGTGCCAGAGCATCTGTGCCGAGGGTCCCCTCGGTCAGGGAATAGAACAACTGGCAGTGAGACATGTGCCCGGGGCAGCAAACAGATCTACCTGTGCGGTCCACACTGAGGCCTGGATAGTGGCTGCTGCTGGGGCTTTGCGGGAGCGGAGGATGCTGCAGGAGGTCGACCTCAGTGACGAGCGGATGGAGGGTCTGTGGCCGGCGGACGGGTGGGGCAAAGCTCTCGACCGCGTCGCCGAATAACCCAACCTGGGACAGAGGGGCATCCAGGAACCGATTCTTATTGGTGTCCCTCATATCGGCCAGGTTGAGCCAAAGGTGGCGCTCCTGGACCACCAAGGTGGACGGAACGTGCGGTTTCCTTCGAAGGGGGCAACACAGCCGAATCCTCATCTCCAGAGGACTGAAGCTCCCACTCCGATGCTGCGATCGACATCTGATCGTCAGGCGGAGCCCCAAAGGACCCGGCTGGTCGTCCATGAGAAGGACCAGGGGCCTCATTTATAAAACTTTGCGTAGGATTTGCGTCAGAAGTGGCGTACGGATGAAACATAGGATGTGCGTACGCACAGAAATATTCAGATTCATAAAACTGTGCGAACGCACATCCTATGCAGTTTTCCCTTAATAAATCACAATCAAGTCTAAATGTAGTGCAGCTTTTGCGGCTTCATGTCACGCCCATAGTTGCCCATAAATAGTCTGTGAAACGCCCACAAGTTAATATTCATCGATTGCGAAATCATGGCAAACACAGAGAGGAAAACCAAGAAACGTAACTTCACTCAATGTGAAGTAGAAATTATCATTGGCGAGGTGTAAAAGAGGAGTAAAAAGAGGAGCAGATCGATCAAACGGGTGTTCATGTTGGCTGTTAATTGTAAGACTTGCTTTGTGAAGTCTTCATGTTATTTATGAGAGCCAGTAATAAATAAACGCTAGATCGGGGCATAGGCGAGGGGACTGCACCTCCCTTGAGGTAAGCAAGTCTCAATCTCAGCGCTGTCATAGTCATATTCCCGCAATGGGAACATGAACTATTCACAAAAGCAGCCTCAGCGTGCTGAATGCCCAAACACGAGAAGCAACTATTGTGGCCGTCTGCTGGCGCCAGGGAATGACCGCATCCAGAAATGCATGAGCGGAAAGACATCCTGAAAAGGACGCAGGGTCACGCTTGTGTTGCTCTTTTAGTGAAAACAAAAGACAGAAGTAGAAACTCTTTCAGTGCTGAAGCACCCAGGGATAGGCACGGTGTAATCAGGGTACACATTCAAAGAGGAACGCCCACCGAGACCGACAAACACACACACACACACACACACACACACACACACACACAAGCAATGCTGTGAAATAAGCAATTGTGAGCTGTAAAATGCTCGAGGCCACCGCTGATCGCGCAGTCACACCAGCACTGGATACAGAGTCTTGCTTTTCTGGAGTCTTCAGTGTTGCAGCAGTCTGCAGAACTCAGTCAAACGAAAGCTCGGCTCCGAAGTGAAAGACAATGTGTGCGTGCGCCCGCTTCCTGTTTATACCCGCGGGGCGGGGCGGGGCGCGTTTCACGCACGCCAACGTTCATTGGCTCGTTCTGTAGACACTCGAAGTTGATAGGGCTCCCTGAAGTGATCCCAATTACGTCGTCACGCCGATGTTACGTCGCAAGTGAGCGACTGAAAGGGAACTGAAATTTTATTAGTTGGTACTAAATCAAAACTGCGTAATTGTGGAAGTTTTACACTTACTATCACCAACTCTGTTATCTTTCCTTCTTCTCAGGTCAAGAGTCTGGGTGTCATCCTTGATAGTACTCTGTCTTTCAAGGCTCATGTAAATAATATTACACAGTCCGCATACTACTATCTGCGAAATATTAATCGTCTTCGACCATCTCTTTCTGCTAATGGTATTGCTGTCCTCATGCATGCATTAGTTACCTCTCGAATTGACTACTGTAACTCAGTGGTGTTTCACAGAAACTTATTCATAAACTTCAGATGGTTCAGAATTCAGCAGCTCGGATCATTACACGAACACCGTTGAATGAGCATATTACTCCAATTTTAGGGCACCTTCATTGGCTTCCATTCAAAAAATTTTACAATTTTCAATTCAAAATTTTACTTTTTACTTATAAGGCTCTTCATAATCTAGCACCTTCATATCTGAGTGAACTTCTTCATGTGTATGTACATACCTGATAGAGCCTTCAGTTGTATTGCTCCGGCAATTTGGAATACTTTACCACAAGATATACGTAATAGTCTTAGTCTTTCAATTTTTAAATCACGTCTTAAAACTCATTTTTTTAGATTAGCCTATCCTGATTGATTTTAGTTATGTTATTGGGTAATTAATTTTACAAATCACTTTTACTTTTTTCTTTGTATTGTTTAGTGTGTTGTTGTTTTCCTCTGTATAATTATGTATTTTATTATTGTAAGGTGTCCTTGAGTGTTTTGAAAGGCGCCCACAAATAAAATGAATTATTATTATTACTACAAGCTAACTAACTTTTGACAAATCACTCACTCTATATACTGTACATACAAAAACAAACTATGCATAATATATAGTATGTTTACATATTACAGAAAATTTGTATTGTTCAGTATTGTGTACAGTCTGATCAGTACCTCCAGAAAAACGTGATTATGCGATCGCTGAATTCAATGCATAATCAGCCAAAGTCCGCATATTTATGCGGGGGTCGCATTTTTTCAAATACTCCGCAATTTCGCTGCATAAATTGCTGATTTCTGCGTAAAATATGCGGGACTTGCATGATTTCATAATCCCCGCATTTTTCGTCGCAAAAAAAGTCACATTTATCTTAGCAGAAAGTTGGAAAATGTTGCGTTTGCTTCACACAAGAGCAGCCGTTTCCCCCTGTTGCCATGGGAACGTTATGAAGTGACGTAATTACACGACGTGAACATCATCGAAAAGCTGTAAAACAGGAGCACACTTTATTTTTTAAATATTTCATTTATTAATTTTTACTGAAGTTGTAGCATATTCCTCTAGTAAGGCTACAGAACGTGTTTGACTCATCAATGTTTTGTAAGTTTGATGCGTTTATTAAGGTCTTGTAACGCGTTATGTCGGGAAGAAAAATAGGGATAGCTCACAGATGAAGTTATTGCAGAGGCCAGACAGACTCACGGAGGCGATTGGCATCTCACAACTCGCACTTTATTCCCAAATCGAATTCGTAACTGTCTGTCACACGTAGGCTACTACCGTCCACATCGTTACTTAATAAACAAAATAAGATAAAAGAAGTAGCATCAAACAGAAATTACCCGCACACATGCATAGACAGTAAAAGCACACATGGGGTGTTCGAGGCGCACATACAATATAATACTGCAGACAGTTCAACAGGAGCGCGCAGCTCTTAAAGGGGCCACACCTTATTTCCACTCGTTACAGTCTGAAATAAAACAAGATGAGAAATTAAATATTTCCAGCACTTTCTGTGATGTAGTATGCTTGCTTATCATATGAAGTAATAAGAAAGGACTCTTTACATTAAGGTAGTAGCCTAGTGAGAACAGGGTGTTGGGGGAATCACTTTTTTTTCTCTTTTTCATCAAACCGCAGTTTTTGCAAGTTCCCGCAATTTTTGCAAGTTCCCGCAATTTCATCGCAAAAAATTGCATAAATATCCCGCATATTCCATCGCATTTTTAAAGAAAACGGGCCGCGTAATCAAGGATTTTTGCCCGCAACAATCACAAAAAAACTCCGCGTTTTTCTGGAAGGACTGTCTGATATCCAATATAGCTATATATCGTTTTTTTTTTGTCTGAGGCCATTCATGCCACAAGCTAACTAGCTAAATCTTTTCTAAACCTGAACGTAACAACTAGCCATGTAGCTAATTGCTAACGGCAGCTAACGTTTAGTGTAGCCTTTAGTTATCCTTACTAGCCTACTATCTGTCTGACATGAAAACCACTTCAAGGACCACACCAGCCTTCATACAAGTGTATTTCCAATGATTCCTCGCTCCAAACGTATCCCTGTAGCAGCATTTATTCTCATATCTATTGCTTTACCTAACAAGTCCAGTTGAAATTTTGCCAATTTCCCAACTTCCGGTCGAAGCAAAGTGGACATAGGACACATACCTCTCTTAGAGCATAAGATTCGGATCATTTAAAATAAAAAGTACGTCTCTACCCCATACCTGTGAGGAGTTATGACCGTTTAAAGAAACCACAGAAATGAGCTAAAACGGCTAAAGCTAGCTAAGTAAACTAGTAGAGAATGAATACTGCTGCTACAGGGATCCGTTTGGGATGAGGAATCATCAGAAATATACTTGTTTGAAGACTGGCGTGGTCCTTTCAGTTAATTACCATTACAATATCCATATTACCATTGTTTTCCCAAACCGCTGGGGCAGACCTACCGGTATTCACTAAAGTCACTAGCCGCGTTTCCACTGCCGGGCCAGGGCCGAGCCGTGCTAGTGCGTGCCAGGGCCAGTCGCGTTTCCACTGTCACTTCCGGGGCTTGATCTGGGCTTACTCGGGGCGAACGGCCAGGATTTCTGGCCCGTCGAATACCTTGGGCCAAAGCGGGCCAGCTCAGGCTAGAGGCGTGCTCAAGGTAAAAGGCGGAGTTTATCGGTGTTATGGAACATGATCTGAAGCAAGATGCACATTTCACTTTTTTATATCGCGCAAAATAATCGCGGGCAGAAGAAAGGGTACAACGTCAATTTGACGGCGTGTGAAGAAACGAGAACGTTATAAAATACATCGATGCTGAACTTTCTAAGCTAAGCATGCAGCGATCAACGCTTCAAGTTCAGGAAAAAATAAAAAAGTTGCGGGCGCAGTATTGTTGAAGGCGATTAAAACGCACAACGGACAAAGCGGAGCTCAGAAAAGGAACTTTCCATGGTTCGACTTGATGGACGTGTGCTGGGTCCCCGTCCCTCTGTTAGTGACAATCGGGACACCATTGCAGCCACGGCCGGTGAGTTAATATACATGCTATCTTCCTAACTTAAAAAATAAATAAATTCATAATATCCGCTGAAATGGGTTGGGTTGTATGTATGACGTTTGATCCAGAAAGGCGTGTTAGGGGCGGGGTTTAGGGCAGCGCTGCGGGGCTACTGGCCCAGCAGTGGAAACGCGAGCCCGGAGCTAAGGCCCGAGGCCACTGGCTCGGCTCGGCTCGCTGTTTGCCCTGGCCCGGCCTTAGCCCGGCAGTGGAAACGCGGCTAATGTCACTTACTACAATGATGAGCAGCTTCGAAGTCCGTTGGTAACCGTTGGTTGGTTATTCCAAACTCATTAAAATTACTAAGATCATGTGTGTGTGTGTGTGTGTGTGTGTTTGTAAGTGTGCCATGATGCTAAATATCCAGCATTTTTTTAAGAATTTAGAAATTCTATTGAAATTCTGAGCCTGTTGATCGCCAACTAGTAGTGAAATCATCACAGATCCATTGATTTTGGTTGGATTTGTATCATTTTTTCTGTGGAATGAGTACAGTGTTTGGTGAAAAGAATGGCATATTGACTGATGTCATAACTTATAATATATGAAATAGTTGATTGCCAATGAAGTAAAGATGAAAATATTGGAAAAAAAGTGAAAAACGCCAAATTTTTTTGCATTAAATTGATGCAAAATCATGTAGAAATGAGTTTTAAGAGTTATTTTTTCAGTGGATGTTGTCAGCACATGTGTTCTGTTTATCTGGAATGCATTTATTGACAGCCTACCCAACCCAGAACCCACTAAGGATTTGATGAAAAAAATAATTTTTCACATTTTTCTGATAAAAAATAAAGGGTGCATACACAAAAATGGCCACAAAAAAAATTTCCGATATTTCCGGCAGAGCTTATTGGTTCTTAGGGTCAAAGTTAACAGAAAAAACACAAATAAAAAGTATGGCAGACCATGTCAGGTTCAACCCATTTTTGAGACTTTGGCTCCCCGACTATAAAATGAATCAACACACAGCGCGTGTACTAAACTGAATCATCTTTAGTGCCTTATTGCGTTTAAAGTGTCAAAAACATACAAAGTTCATATAAACAGGTGGTTCTGTCTTAAGTGAATGTAAACATCTGGGGTGAAAAATTGTGTATGCCTAGTGAAAAAAAATCTTTACCAAAATGTATTTAAAATAGCCTACATTTATTTCATACTAAGTATACTACAAATTCATAACCATATTTACTGACATATCTCTTGAGACTTATGATATAAAATTATAATTAATCTTTATTTGGAGTACTTCTTCTTTGCACAATGCACATTTCTTAATATTAAGTCTAAAATGTGTTTTAATATCACTATTAGTAGGGATAGTATGATCACTGTATAATTTTAGTTTTTAAAAGCAAGATACTTAAAGTGTATCTAAAATATACTTAAGTATTTAGTTGGACCTCAGCACTATTTCTGGATAACTAAAGTACATTAAGTACAAAGTTAGTTGTTCCAATTTAGCAGACTTTAAGTATACCAATTTAGTATACTAAAAGTACAATTGCAGGGTATTAATATTAAGTAATTAAATATGATCATGTATTAGTAGTATACTTAGCATAAAATTTATGTATATCAAATCAAATTTGGTATATTTATTTTTCACTAGGCTGTGTATATTCGATCCATGCATTTCTGTAGTTCTTCAAGTGAAAGCAGCCTAAAATAAGAATCAGTAGAGTATACATTTTATTCTTTCAGTGAAGAATATGCAGTTTTATTTTATCATTTTATTATTCAATTTTATACTTGAATGCTGCTTTTATGCATACCTACTTTACCTGGAACATTTAAAGCAGTTTTTTTATTTGCATCTTTCTTTTATTGTATTTGTCCTATATTGTTTGTTTGTTTGCTTTTTGTATGCTTATGTTACCATTGCCTTCTGCAATAAAAAAAACATGATTCAAGGAAAACAATTCAAAATAAATGTTTTTTTACAAAGGTGGATGTGTGATAAAGTGCAAGAATATGGATGTGGTATTGCAACAAAATATTTTTTTTTTGTGTAAAAGATAAACAACAAGCCCTGTTTGTTTAAACCGCGAGAGGCGTCAAAGTGTACGCTACCCCTACGTCATACATCGTCAAGTGTTACTCATTTGGTACTCTTTCCGGTGTCTGCCGGAAGTTAGTTATTTTAGTTGATCAAATTTCAAATATGGAAATTTTTCTTACACGAACGCATTGCTTCACTTCAGAAGGCCTTTATTAACCCCCCATAGCCCCCTGGAGCACTTTTATCATGGATGGATGCCCTTTGATGCACTTCAAAAAATATAAAGCCATTCACTGCCATTATAAAGCTTGAAAGAGCCAGGACATTTTTTTACTCCGATTGTATTCGTCTGAAAGAAGAATGTCATATACACCTATGACTTGAGGGTGAGTAGATCATGGGCTAATTTTCATTTTTGGGTGAACTATCCCTTTAAAGGAGTCTGAGTTTGGTTCTTTTAAAGAGGACTCAAGTGTGAAAACACCCTTGTGCACCCTGTAGTCTTTGAAAAAAAAAAAACACCACAATTTTCTCAACTTTTTGTTCAAAATGTTGTTGTTTTAATGAAACTTACCCACATTATTATTTTTTTTTTTAAAGAATTTATTAATGAAGTAATTGGGATCACTTCAGGGAGCCCTATTAACTTCGAGTGTCTACAGAATGAGCCAATGAACGTTGGCGTGCGTGGAATTGCG
This sequence comes from Tiaroga cobitis, assembly GCA_030578255.1. Lineage (NCBI taxonomy): Eukaryota > Metazoa > Chordata > Actinopteri > Cypriniformes > Leuciscidae > Tiaroga > Tiaroga cobitis. The sequence goes on from CM060597.1 coordinate 28,459,043, forward strand.
TTTTGGAATTGGCGTGCAATTCTCAATGGACAAAATCATGTCCCGGCCTACAAATTTTTCTCATGTTTTTTTCATCCTTTTGCTGTTCAATCACGTTACTGAAGTTGTAGCATATTCCTCTAGTAAGGCTACAGAACGTGTTTGACTCATCAATGTTTTGTAAGTTTGATGCGTTTATTAAGGTCTTGTAACGCGTTATGTCGGGAAGAAAAATAGGGATAGCTCACAGATGAAGTTATTGCAGAGGCCAGACAGACTCACGGAGGCGATTGGCATCTCACAACTCGCACTTTATTCCCAAATCGAATTCGTAACTGTCTGTCACACGTAGGCTACTACCGTCCACATCGTTACTTAATAAACAAAATAAGATAAAAGAAGTAGCATCAAACAGAAATTACCCGCACACATGCATAGACAGTAAAAGCACACATGGGGTGTTCGAGGCGCACATACAATATAATACTGCAGACAGTTCAACAGGAGCGCGCAGCTCTTAAAGGGGCCACACCTTATTTCCACTCGTTACAGTCTGAAATAAAACAAGATGAGAAATTAAATATTTCCAGCACTTTCTGTGATGTAGTATGCTTGCTTATCATATGAAGTAATAAGAAAGGACTCTTTACATTAAGGTAGTAGCCTAGTGAGAACAGGGTGTTGGGGGAATCACTTTTTTTTCTCTTTTTCATCAAACCGCAGTTTTTGCAAGTTCCCGCAATTTTTGCAAGTTCCCGCAATTTCATCGCAAAAAATTGCATAAATATCCCGCATATTCCATCGCATTTTTAAAGAAAACGGGCCGCGTAATCAAGGATTTTTGCCCGCAACAATCACAAAAAAACTCCGCGTTTTTCTGGAAGGACTGTCTGATATCCAATATAGCTATATATCGTTTTTTTTTTGTCTGAGGCCATTCATGCCACAAGCTAACTAGCTAAATCTTTTCTAAACCTGAACGTAACAACTAGCCATGTAGCTAATTGCTAACGGCAGCTAACGTTTAGTGTAGCCTTTAGTTATCCTTACTAGCCTACTATCTGTCTGACATGAAAACCACTTCAAGGACCACACCAGCCTTCATACAAGTGTATTTCCAATGATTCCTCGCTCCAAACGTATCCCTGTAGCAGCATTTATTCTCATATCTATTGCTTTACCTAACAAGTCCAGTTGAAATTTTGCCAATTTCCCAACTTCCGGTCGAAGCAAAGTGGACATAGGACACATACCTCTCTTAGAGCATAAGATTCGGATCATTTAAAATAAAAAGTACGTCTCTACCCCATACCTGTGAGGAGTTATGGCCGTTTAAAGAAACCACAGAAATGAGCTAAAACGGCTAAAGCTAGCTAAGTAAACTAGTAGAGAATGAATACTGCTGCTACAGGGATCCGTTTGGGATGAGGAATCATCAGAAATATACTTGTTTGAAGACTGGCGTGGTCCTTTCAGTTAATTACCATTACAATATCCATATTACCATTGTTTTCCCAAACCGCTGGGGCAGACCTACCGGTATTCACTAAAGTCACTAGCCGCGTTTCCACTGCCGGGCCAGGGCCGAGCCGTGCTAGTGCGTGCCAGGGCCAGTCGCGTTTCCACTGTCACTTCCGGGGCTTGATCTGGGCTTACTCGGGGCGAACGGCCAGGATTTCTGGCCCGTCGAATACCTTGGGCCAAAGCGGGCCAGCTCAGGCTAGAGGCGTGCTCAAGGTAAAAGGCGGAGTTTATCGGTGTTATGGAACATGATCTGAAGCAAGATGCACATTTCACTTTTTTATATCGCGCAAAATAATCGCGGGCAGAAGAAAGGGTACAACGTCAATTTGACGGCGTGTGAAGAAACGAGAACGTTATAAAATACATCGATGCTGAACTTTCTAAGCTAAGCATGCAGCGATCAACGCTTCAAGTTCAGGAAAAAATAAAAAAGTTGCGGGCGCAGTATTGTTGAAGGCGATTAAAACGCACAACGGACAAAGCGGAGCTCAGAAAAGGAACTTTCCATGGTTCGACTTGATGGACGTGTGCTGGGTCCCCGTCCCTCTGTTAGTGACAATCGGGACACCATTGCAGCCACGGCCGGTGAGTTAATATACATGCTATCTTCCTAACTTAAAAAATAAATAAATTCATAATATCCGCTGAAATGGGTTGGGTTGTATGTATGACGTTTGATCCAGAAAGGCGTGTTAGGGGCGGGGTTTAGGGCAGCGCTGCGGGGCTACTGGCCCAGCAGTGGAAACGCGAGCCCGGAGCTAAGGCCCGAGGCCACTGGCTCGGCTCGGCTCGCTGTTTGCCCTGGCCCGGCCTTAGCCCGGCAGTGGAAACGCGGCTAATGTCACTTACTACAATGATGAGCAGCTTCGAAGTCCGTTGGTAACCGTTGGTTGGTTATTCCAAACTCATTAAAATTACTAAGATCATGTGTGTGTGTGTGTGTGTGTGTGTTTGTAAGTGTGCCATGATGCTAAATATCCAGCATTTTTTTAAGAATTTAGAAATTCTATTGAAATTCTGAGCCTGTTGATCGCCAACTAGTAGTGAAATCATCACAGATCCATTGATTTTGGTTGGATTTGTATCATTTTTTCTGTGGAATGAGTACAGTGTTTGGTGAAAAGAATGGCATATTGACTGATGTCATAACTTATAATATATGAAATAGTTGATTGCCAATGAAGTAAAGATGAAAATATTGGAAAAAAAGTGAAAAACGCCAAATTTTTTTGCATTAAATTGATGCAAAATCATGTAGAAATGAGTTTTAAGAGTTATTTTTTCAGTGGATGTTGTCAGCACATGTGTTCTGTTTATCTGGAATGCATTTATTGACAGCCTACCCAACCCAGAACCCACTAAGGATTTGATGAAAAAAATAATTTTTCACATTTTTCTGATAAAAAATAAAGGGTGCATACACAAAAATGGCCACAAAAAAAATTTCCGATATTTCCGGCAGAGCTTATTGGTTCTTAGGGTCAAAGTTAACAGAAAAAACACAAATAAAAAGTATGGCAGACCATGTCAGGTTCAACCCATTTTTGAGACTTTGGCTCCCCGACTATAAAATGAATCAACACACAGCGCGTGTACTAAACTGAATCATCTTTAGTGCCTTATTGCGTTTAAAGTGTCAAAAACATACAAAGTTCATATAAACAGGTGGTTCTGTCTTAAGTGAATGTAAACATCTGGGGTGAAAAATTGTGTATGCCTAGTGAAAAAAAATCTTTACCAAAATGTATTTAAAATAGCCTACATTTATTTCATACTAAGTATACTACAAATTCATAACCATATTTACTGACATATCTCTTGAGACTTATGATATAAAATTATAATTAATCTTTATTTGGAGTACTTCTTCTTTGCACAATGCACATTTCTTAATATTAAGTCTAAAATGTGTTTTAATATCACTATTAGTAGGGATAGTATGATCACTGTATAATTTTAGTTTTTAAAAGCAAGATACTTAAAGTGTATCTAAAATATACTTAAGTATTTAGTTGGACCTCAGCACTATTTCTGGATAACTAAAGTACATTAAGTACAAAGTTAGTTGTTCCAATTTAGCAGACTTTAAGTATACCAATTTAGTATACTAAAAGTACAATTGCAGGGTATTAATATTAAGTAATTAAATATGATCATGTATTAGTAGTATACTTAGCATAAAATTTATGTATATCAAATCAAATTTGGTATATTTATTTTTCACTAGGCTGTGTATATTCGATCCATGCATTTCTGTAGTTCTTCAAGTGAAAGCAGCCTAAAATAAGAATCAGTAGAGTATACATTTTATTCTTTCAGTGAAGAATATGCAGTTTTATTTTATCATTTTATTATTCAATTTTATACTTGAATGCTGCTTTTATGCATACCTACTTTACCTGGAACATTTAAAGCAGTTTTTTTATTTGCATCTTTCTTTTATTGTATTTGTCCTATATTGTTTGTTTGTTTGCTTTTTGTATGCTTATGTTACCATTGCCTTCTGCAATAAAAAAAACATGATTCAAGGAAAACAATTCAAAATAAATGTTTTTTTACAAAGGTGGATGTGTGATAAAGTGCAAGAATATGGATGTGGTATTGCAACAAAATATTTTTTTTTTGTGTAAAAGATAAACAACAAGCCCTGTTTGTTTAAACCGCGAGAGGCGTCAAAGTGTACGCTACCCCTACGTCATACATCGTCAAGTGTTACTCATTTGGTACTCTTTCCGGTGTCTGCCGGAAGTTAGTTATTTTAGTTGATCAAATTTCAAATATGGAAATTTTTCTTACACGAACGCATTGCTTCACTTCAGAAGGCCTTTATTAACCCCCCATAGCCCCCTGGAGCACTTTTATCATGGATGGATGCCCTTTGATGCACTTCAAAAAATATAAAGCCATTCACTGCCATTATAAAGCTTGAAAGAGCCAGGACATTTTTTTACTCCGATTGTATTCGTCTGAAAGAAGAATGTCATATACACCTATGACTTGAGGGTGAGTAGATCATGGGCTAATTTTCATTTTTGGGTGAACTATCCCTTTAAAGGAGTCTGAGTTTGGTTCTTTTAAAGAGGACTCAAGTGTGAAAACACCCTTGTGCACCCTGTAGTCTTTGAAAAAAAAAAAACACCACAATTTTCTCAACTTTTTGTTCAAAATGTTGTTGTTTTAATGAAACTTACCCACATTATTATTATTTTTTTTAAAGAATTTATTAATGAAGTAATTGGGATCACTTCAGGGAGCCCTATTAACTTCGAGTGTCTACAGAATGAGCCAATGAACGTTGGCGTGCGTGGAATTGCGTTTTGGAATTGGCGTGCAATTCTCAATGGACAAAATCATGTCCCGGCCTACAAATTTTTCTCATGTTTTTTTCATCCTTTTCACTCATACATAAGTCACAAAAAGGGAAAATATATTATCACAATTTCCACATCATGCTGACTTAAATATCCAAACCTTCTTAATTTAAAGCATTTTTGCTAGTAGAGTGAAAGTGATTGACACATTTTCTTTTGAGTAAAATTATTTTCTATTTAAAGGTTCTCTAAGCGATGTCGGACGACGTCACTTCTTGTTGACGTTTAAAGTATTGTCAAACAAAACGGAGGCTAGCTAGACCCTCCCTCCTCCTCATCCCATCCGCGCACTAACCCCCCAAACCCCGCCCCCAAGTCCTTCTTGTCGGTGATTGGCTGGAACTGTTTGTCATGTTTCGTGGAGCGGGTTAGCGAAGTTTGTTTTTGTTGCTGTTTGTGGAGCCTGGGCTGTCTACAGAGATCGCGTTTCTTTACAGTGTGTTCAGGGGACAGGCAGCCAGCGGTTAGTGAGGAGATGTTTGCTGTATGTGATAAAAAATGTTTTGGCCTAAAAAACGCGTGACATCGCTTGAGCATCTTTAAAGTTACATTTTTTTGTCATTTTTGTTTGGCACAAAAATAAATCAATATTTTTTTTCTTGTTCCCTGGAGTTCTCTTACGAGAGTATCTCTCGTACTGCGTAATACCTTACGCTATGGGGAAAACCTCTTTTCCACGAGATATTGAAGCCAAAAATTATCCTTAATTTTGAATTAATGTAAAACGCTGTGCAGCAGCATGCAGACATAGGCAGGACAGCTCGCACGCTTATTGGCTGCCCTGCGGCAACAGCAGCAGAATATCGAGAGAGGCGCTGCGTGACACATATCCAATGGGGGCATTTCGCGCCCATTTCGTCACGTCCCACCAGAAAGGGCGTGGTCTCGCCCTATAAATATAGCTCGATAAGGCTTGTACACTGATTTTCATCTCTTCAGCGAAGCATCACGCATCGCTGGATCCGGAGTGAGAAGCCACGCCGTCTGAGGAAAAGCACACAGCGGGACGAGCCATTGAGTCTGAAGTCGCTGGCATCGCCGCCTTTAGCCGCCGCCGTTCCTGCTACGCTTTCCGGCGTTATATCCTTTTCAAACTGTGTGTGTGTGTGTTCGCTGCTGCGACACACATTTTTTCACTGTCTCTCTCTCTGCTAAAAGAGCTGCGTCTTTTTCAAGATGCAAAGATCCTGCGGCTCGTGTTGAGCCACACTCAGCGACGGGGACCGTCATGTCATCTGCGTTTCCTGCCTGGGTGAGGATCATGCGGCTCTCGCTCTCGTCGACGGCGGATGCCCTCACTGTGAGCTACTGCCTATGGTGACTCTGAGGACTCGCCTGGCATCTTTCTCAGAGCCTGCACTTCAGCCCGCTGTAGCGCCGCGCCGTAAAAGTGCCGTGCCCAGCGCGGCCCCGAGCCTTCTCCTGCCCGCCAAAGCTCGCCGGTTCGCCCGCCAGCTTCGCCGGCATCGCTCGAGTCCCTCAACAACGGACAGCGGCCGCCGTCTGCCGCCGTTTCCGCCATTGAGGTCGACGAAACAGCCCGAGCCTTCTCCAGCCCGTGATAGCTCGCCGGTTCGCCTGCCAGCTTCACCAGCTTCACTCGAGTCGCTCGCTGACGGACAACGGCTGGCGCGCGCCGCCGCTTCCGCCATTAATGGCGACGAGATAGCTGCATCTGTAGAGAAGGCCAGCTTCAAAACAGCGGCTAGCTTTCTTTACGTTATAAGAAAGCAACCCCGCCCCCGCCCCCCGTGGGCATGCGTCACCGGCGAAATGAGGAAAGAGTGTGTTTTTAGTCCCGCCGAGGCCGGACTAATCTCCATTTCTCAAACATTTCTCAGCTCCTCTTAGTTTGAGCGGCTGAAAATGTCAATATTGCAGCAATGAGCCTGTTGTATAACACGCACGCCTGCAAACAAACGCCAACACACACAAACTGTGATGACGCTCTCTTATGTGCTCGAGCTATTTTAAGCTTTTGTCGTTTCCCCCTGTGGCTCAGCGGCGAAACCCAAAGCCTTCGCATGGGAGACCCTTGTTCCATCCCAGGTCTCGCAGCAGATAAAAATTTAGTCTCGCCGCGGCCAGACTTGCACCGAAACTTTTCGCTTGTTCAGTTCCAAGAAAATGCGACTGTTCCAGTGTATTTTGCAGTAAACAAGCCGGTACCATGGCCCGGATGCCTGCACAAAAATGCCGTTTCCATGGCGACCCAGAAAAATCATATAAGCAGTGTATTTTCTGGTATTCCGGCCACAGCCGATGGTGTTATGAGTGTAATAAAAATGCCCACAGCCCAGTGTTCATTTCTACACACAAACGCAGCCCGCCACAGTGCAGGGCACGCACAAATGAGATCGACTCATGTCATTGTGCATTAAATGTAGTGAATGTGCCCACAACCCAGTGCCCACAAACACTACACACTGCATGTGCCACGTTTTCTGTAAAACGAAACCAACACACATACAGTCAGCTAAAACCCACGGTGTGTAAGTCTCGCCGCGGCCAGACTCCACCAAAACTTCTCACTCGTTCAGTTCCAAACAATGTGACTGTTCCAGTGTATTTCGCAGTAAACAAGCCGGCACCACAGCCCGCTTGCCTGCACACAAATGCCATTTTTACGGCGACCCAGATAAATCCCAAAAGAGTGTATTTTCTGGTATTCCGGCCACGGCCGATGGTGTTATGAGTGTTGTAAGAATGCCCACGTCTCAGTGCCCATTCCCACACACAGACACAGCCCGTCACAGTTCAGGGCTAGCACAAATAAAATCGACTCATGGTGATTGTGCAAAAATGTAGTGAATGTGCCCACGACACAGTGCCCACAAACACTACACGATGCGTGTCCCTCGTTTTCTGTAAAAACGGAACCGACACACATTCAGTCAGCACAAGCCGATGGTGTTCTCAGTGCAGTGAATGTGCCCGCCGTCCCGCGCCCACATTCCTTCACAGACACGCTCAACCCCACGGGGTTTGTCCCGCTCGCTCTCTCTCCACAACCTGTCATAGAGAATTTGAGCGCGACCAGGCTGCCCGCCGTGATCGGCGCGCCTCCCGCCTCGCACACTATAAACACAGTGTTTATGTCTCAGCACACCGAAGCTCTGCAGCCGCCGCTATGCCGTGGCCAGAGCCCGGATTTCATTCTACCCCTAGCTATTCACGCAGATGCGTGGGCAAAGTTTCCCGGGGTATCAGAATGGGTGTTGAACACTATAAAAAGAGGCTATTCGCTACAGTTCGCTCGACGTCCCTGCCGTTACACGGCGCGAGTCGAAACCACGGTAAACAGTGAAGTATCACATCTACTTCGAGCCGAAATAGCGAAACTGCTGAGCAAAGGGGGCATAGAACCTTTATCTCAGGCTCAGAGCGAAGGGGGGCTATACAGCAGATGTTTTCTGGTACCGAAAAAAGACGGGGGTCTCAGACTCATTCTAGATCTGCGACAGCTGAACAGAGTGCTTATGAAGCGCCAGTTCAGAATGCTGACAACCAGAAAATCCTCGCGCAAGTGCGCCAAGGAGACTGGTTTATGTCAATAGATCTGAAAGACGCCTATTTCCAAATACAAATAGCGTCACGTCACAGGCGATTCTTGAGATTTGCCTTCGAGGGCCAGGCATATCAATACACAGTCCTACCGTTCGGCCTATCCCTAGCACCCCGTACATTTACAAAGTGCATGGACGTGGCCCTCGCACCCCTGAGACTTCAGGGCATGCGAGTTTTGAACTACTTGGACAATTGGCTGATTCTAGCTCGATCACATTCAGAGCTCACAGAACACAGAACCACATTACTGGTATCAGTCAGGCATGGGTCTGGGGACTCCCTCGAGTGTGATGGTGGTGTCCACGGACGCCTCCACCTCGGGATGGGGAGCGCTGCTCGAGGGCAGACCGTTCTTCGGCCAGTGGTCAGAACGGGAAAAGCTCCTACGCAAATGCTGGCAGTCGACAGCGCGCTATGGCGTTTTTGTCCCCAGATAAAAGGCCGCCACGTCTTAGTCCGGTCGGACAACATGTCAGTGGTGGCATACATAAATCACCAGGGTGGCGTCAGGTCCCGAAACCTTACAGGCTGACAGAACGCCTCCTGGTCTGGGCTCAGCACAACCTGCTTTCACTGAAAGCAGCGCATGTGCCTGGTCGCCTGAATCTGGGACCAGACCGTCTGTCCAGAAACAATTTCCCAGCAGGGGAATGGTCGCTGCACCTGCAGACGATCCAACTGCGGTGGGAGACATTCGGCAGAGTGCAGGTGGACCTGTTCGCGCCCCAAGAAAACGCTCACTGTCCAAACCTTTTTCTCCAAGAGCAGGGATGCGCTGGCCCACGTATGGCCCCGCTGCCCCCTCTATGCTTTTCCCCCCGTCTCGCTCCAGCCTCAAGTGCTGGAACGAATCAGGGAAAACGGATGCCCAGTGCTACTCGTGGCTCCGCTCTGGACAAACCAGAATTGGTTCCCAGTCCTAATGCGGCGGACCAGCACTGCCCCGTGGCCGATACCGGTGAGGAGAGACCTCCTCTCTCAGGCAAAGGGCTCGATTTGGCATCCTCGCCCAGAATTATGGTCCCTACATGCATGGGCCATCAACGGGTACCCGCTAACCTCCCAGAGGGAGTGTTAAATACAATCACGCAGGCTAGAGCCCCGTCTACTAGACGGCTCTATTCCTAAAAGTGGTCAGTGTTCTCTGCCTGGTGTCAAGCTCGGGGCTTTTCACCCGCAGACTGCGGGGTTACAGAAGTGCTCTCCTTCCTTCAGGAGCTGCTGGATAAGGGCAGAACCCCATCCACGCTCAAAGTATACGTGGCGGCCATAGCGGCGTTTGCAAAACCGAGGTCTGGCCAGTCACTGGGGAAAACGACCTCGGAGGCTGAATCCTCCCAGACCCCCCCTCAGTCCCTGTGTGGGACCTTTCCATGGTTTTGGAAGCCATGAAAGATGCCCCATTCGAGCCAATCCATTTGTCAGACATGAAACATCTGTCTCTCAAAACGGTATTCCTTATGGCTCTCGCTTCAGTGAAGCGCGTAGGGGACTAGCAAGCGCTTTCGGTAAGCGCGTCATGCATGGAGTTTGGGCCTAATGACTCAAAAGTCATACTCAAACCAAGGCACAGGTACGTGCCCAAATCCCTCAACACACAGTTCAGGGCCCAGGTTATTTCTCTGTGCGCTCTCTCGGTTCACAACGAGGAGGAGGATGCGAGTCTCCTTTTGCCCTGTCAGGGCACTGAGAGCTTATGTGTCCCGCTCGTCTGCCTTCAGACAGACCGAGCAGCTCTTCGTTTTGTTTGGCGGACGATCCAAGGGACTGGCCGCATCAAAACAGAGCCTATCCAGATGGATAGTCGACGCCATAGCACTGGCTTACACTTCTAAGGGCCTGCAGTGTCCTTTGAGTGTCAGAGCGCACTCCACGAGAGGCGTGGCCTCATCGTGGGCGTGGTATAGGGGGGTTACCTTGCAAGATATCTGTACGGCCGTGGGCTGGGCCTCGTCGTCTACATTTATAAGGTTTTATAACCTAGAGGTTCCCGCCTTACAAGCCAAGCTTCTATCGGTATAGAATTCAGTACTATCTGCCCCGCTGTGCCGGCCCAGATGCTGAGTTTTGCTTGTGCATCGCTCACTGGGCGATAACACGGCTCCATGGGTGTTGAATAACCTGTACTATTACCCAGTTCAGGCTGAACACGTTCACCCTGTCTGTGTGAAACACTATTAACATAACTAGCTCCTATAGGATGCTATTTCATGGGGAATGATGCTTGTAGCCTCTCTTCTCCGACTCTCTGTGAGTCTATGGTGATAATGCACTACATGAGCCCCGGGCTACTGCCCTTGGGACTTTGGTGTCGGATCCCATTACGCACGGCGTTTTGCATTGTGTTCCCCATAGCGTGAGATATTACGCAGTACGAGAGATACTCTCGTAAGAGAACGTACTCGGTTACTAACGTAACCTCGGTTCTCTCTAGAGAGGGAACGAGTACTGCGTATCTTGCCGTGCATACAACAGCGCTGGTTCGCTTCGGCGATGAAAACCAGTGTACCAGCCTTATCGAGCTATATTTATAGGGCGAGACCACGCTCTTTCTGACGGGACGTGACGAAATGGGCGCGAAATGCCCCCATTGGATATGTGTCACGCAGCGCCTCTCTCGATAGGCTGCTGCTGTTGCCGCAGGGAAGCCAATAGGCGCGCGAGCTGTCCTGCCTATGTCTGCATGCTGCTGCACAGCGTTTTACATTAATTCAAAATTAAGGATAATTTTTGGCTTCAATATCTCGTGGAAAAGAGGTTTTCCCCATAGCGTAAGATATTACGCAGTACTCGTTCCCTCTCTAGAGAGAACCGAGGTTACGTTAGTAACCGAGTACGTTTTTTTTTGTTTTAAGCAGCTTCTATAAAACACTGATGTGAAGGTCTCCTGAGGAGATATATCTTAATTCCATTGATAAACGATGAGTTCTAAAGCCAATCAGCTGCAGTCAGGACAAAAGACAGCAATACAACCAGACAGTGACGCCTCATATTTAACGGCTCTGAGTGACGCTATTGCATACACCTCATCGATTTTTTTTAAAGTGCCTGTCTGACTGTTGCAACATAATTAGGACAGTCCAATAGTCTCCATTATAGCACTGCACTATTTTAGAGCAAAATTATAACCCAGCCATCACTATGCCCAAAACAAACCTCATTCAATCAGGGCAAGCTCACAACAGAAATAGAGCACTACTGGTCAGGATACTGATTCTAAATGACCTAGATTAGCAGTTGTGTAGTATTTCAAATAGTCAACTGTTTATTGATTAATTGCTGTTTAGTGGTTACATCTTAGTTTTGTTGATGTTTACTCATTGGAGCATGTTTGTTACAATATATGTATGACTGCGGTAGAATTTAGTTTATTTCACAGATGTATTTTTAAGAACAAATATCTTTCTGATAGTGTGAACCCCATGAACTGGAGAGATAGAACAGACCTGAAGTGCTTTGGTATGTTATAAATCAGGAATCTATTTTTTTAGAATGAAATGTAGGACGAATGTCTGCAAAGAGCTTCAGCTTATCACAGTAAGTGGAAGAAAAGCACTATCTGTGTGTGAAAGAGTGTCTGTATGCTTATGAGCATGTGAAGTAGTCTATAGCTCTGGTCACTTGTTCCACAGAGGACTGAGGTTCTGACACCAGAGAAAAATGACGAGGACATCTCATACCGTTGCTGCGCCTTGAATTCCCTCACAACCAGTGAGCAAAAAACATACCGTACACCTCTCTGCCTGTCTCCCCCTATTCTGTAAATGTATTCATATTACTCACCCTTTCACTTTTCTAGAGGGACATTAGTCATCAGTTTTGAGAATTAAAAAAAAAAAAACATTTTTGATCCTAAGTTAAAGGCTTTTCACTTGTATCCCTAGAATTCCTCATTAACATTTACTTCTTGAATACAAAATGAGGAATACAACAGTAGGCTACAAATAAAATAATGAATTGGGCCTGATCAAAACTGATGTTGGCCTGTTTCATCAGCTAATAGAAGAAACGAAAAGTAGTGCTGCCATCTGCTGGACATTGTTATTAAATTAATTAAACAAATGTCAAAAAGCCCGAGGAGTAACTGGAAATACAGTTAAAGTCACAAAGACCTCTTATTCAATAATATAAAGAAAAATGCATTTTCGGAGAAACACAAGCCTGATTAATCTGTAACGTTCTGATAAATCTGTGACAGATTTTGTGACAGGCCACCTAGATAAATCACATAAACTTCACAATAGATACTCAGACTTTGAGGAATTACAGATCCTGTTGAACAGTTAAAGTCCCTGGAAAAGCTTGTTAAAGTTTAGTACCTGTCCTCTGGGATGGTCTAGAGTTGTACTTTGTTTCTTATCTAGGTTAACATCTCAAGGTCAGCTGGTTCCCTTTCAAGCGCTCAATCCCTCTATTGATGTGCTCTTGTGAAGGGTCTGGAGCCTGCAGCCATTGGTGGCCTTTTATTCAGCAAATGTAAGAAAAAAACACCAGGGAAGATTTTCTAAAGTAAGCTATTATTACCATAGCTTCATGTGATTTAATGCAGACCAGTTTAATAACATTATGTCACTGTTACTTTCTTCACTTTCATTACATCCTGTAGGCCGCCCCTTACATTTTATCATTAGCTACTTTATAGATTATTATTGTACAACCATAATAAATGTGATTATGGGATTTCCTTTCATATAGTGTTTTTCTTTCATTTTGCCAGTGGTGTCAGATTAATTTGTCTGTTGTTTTATACTAAATGAAACCTTTTCATTTAAACTGACTCCTGAATTGTATTTTCTCATCTATTGAGCCACAATTACTGGGTTTTATAATAAGGCACCGCATGCTCATACTCAAAGGGTTCTAGCAACTTGACTTTGGGTAATCAAATCACTCCATCTCAGAAACTAAATAAAACAATAAAACATGGGCATGGGTCGCTTTATGAGGTCAGTAAACATTAACACCACTTAGACATCTAAAAATAAATGCTTAAATGTAGCTCATATACATATTATGCTCATATTAAAAGAATTGAAGTTAATCAAATTGTTTGGGATAATTCATTTTGAAATGATTTTCTCTCTGAATGTTCAGTCATCAGATGCAGGGGCGCAACTACCCAGTGTCAGAGGGGTATGCAGCAACAATTTTTGCCCCACCCCACCAAAAAAAGAAAAATAAATAAATACGTGTGCCATGTAATAAGCGATTAGGAACGAGTGCGAGCTAACAGATAAAATAAGTGCAAAATTGTCATTTATTAATACAATTAAACTATAAATACTCCACCGTGATGAACCCCCCTAAAAAAACTAAGCTCCATTGGAACAGCAATACCAGTGTTTCTCACAGGATTTTAGGTAAAATTGTGGTAGGTGGACCTCTGTTTTTCTAGGGGGGTTCGGGGGCAAAGGAAACTTTCATAACGTTAGTCCCGATGGCCACAGATATATAGATAGCATACATGCCTGGATGTCACACTTTAAATCCTACCTGTTGGCTTTCAGCATGCACTTATTTAGCTGCTGTCGCATCAATTGACATGCCATCTCCTTTTCCCTCTTTCTTTTTATATTTTTAGCCCCCCAGCATTTTGTTTTATCCATCTTTTTCGACGACAACTCACTCACTACTCGTAGTCTCGTACCTGCTCGCTCAGCGCTCACGGCGCCCCCGCCGCACGCGAATGACGGGATATTACCCCGCCCCCCTTCTCCATGAGGGCGCCTACTCTAGCCTTTTAGTCCTCTAAAATTTTATATAACATTTAAGAAATGCAAAAAAGATTTAGAAACGCACAACAGCAGCTACATATAGAAAATACAATATATATATTTTTTTTATTAATTTTTTTTTTACCATCGCTTTGGCGCCCCCCATGGTGCTGCGCCCCTATGCTCCGCATATAGCGCATACCCACTTTTTGCGCCACTGATCAGATGTAGAATGAGCTGCATAAACATGAAGTCTGTCTGAGATGTTTCTCTGGGTTTCAGTGTTGCACGTGAAAGACGGGTGTGCACACAGCGTCGGGTTAATTGTTAGCTGCTCAGATGCCATGCACCCAGATTGTGTCTAATTCCTGCTGTTATAGCTTGAAGATTCAGATCTGAATTTGGGATAAGAAGGAGTCCATCTAAAGGTAAGGAATCATGTAAAGAGTACACTGTTGACATACTGTATTTGTACAGTTTTTATATCTATGGGTACCTGCCATTGGCTTGCATGTCCTTGGAAGTTCCTTTATGAATAGATATTGGAAGTACGAGAATAACGTTGCTTTTGGAGGGAGTAGATCAATGCTGTGATGTGTCATTCAGTCATGACATTTTCACTTTGTTTAATATCTATTAGGAACTGTTAACGCTGATTTATTTTTTAATCTAAGGTTAACTCATGTTGATCATTTTGAAGATTGGGAATAAGAAGTGATGCTGTTTGTCTCATTCATAGCCAAATGACAGCTGTATGAAAAGTAATTACGTTTTGGATGTTTGTGTTGGGTTGTATAGGTCTGTATTAGTGCTTATAGGTTGCAGGATGTGGAGGCTAAGAATTGTTGAAATACTGGGATTAGTTACATAGTAACATAGTAAGTTGCTGGAAAGTTAGAGCTGTGCTGTCATGTGTGTACATAGGAACACTTTGGACACACGGTTACAATTAACATTGCGTTATGTTAATATATTATGTATCCATCCTGAACTAACAATAAACAACCTTCTTACAGTGTTTATTATTCTTCATTGTTCATTTCTACACACAATGTGCAACAATTCAAGTTGAATAAATAAACATTTATGAATGTATTTCAAACAAACATGAATAACAATTAGCTAGAGTACATCGACCCCGAAGCCGCCGCCAGGCGCCGCCATTTAGAATTTCAGCCGCCGCCAACCAATAATTTCGTAAGCCAAATTGAGCCGCCATCTGATAAAGTTTGGCTGAGCCGGGCGGCTAGAATTAGCATCAAATAAAAATTCTATCACATAGAGACATACACACACAAAATATATAAACAATACACGAGATCTATTTTCCCACTTGATTCATAACAGCACAGTCTTGTGCTCGTTGCCAGTGTTGCCAACTATTTTCAAAGGAAAGTAGCTACGGCCTTCCCTAAAGGTTGCTACGATACACAGACTAACAGTGAATTGACGACCAATTAAAATTGCTCGTTTTCCGTACAGAAGAAGCAATGCATTTTTTCCTCGCACTGAGGTGAAATGGCGGAAAGAAGCAAGCAAGGTAATTTTGATCTCACTTCTCACATACTTTCCTAATTCCTACTTACTTTTTGTTTTTAAATTTAGGCCTACCCAGACTTTTGTTAAATCTTCAGGGCACGGTTGCACACACACCCGAATCAAAGATTGATGTTATGAACCAAATATTCTGGAACGGAGAGATTATATAGCACTGAACGTGATATTACTGCAGTAACAAACCACCGTTTCCACACTGCTAATTCACGACGCTTCAGTGTACATTGAACTGAAATTTTGTCCAAAACAATACTGTGTGTGTTTATATTAAGGCGAGACACGGCAGGCAAAAACATTTTTTTTTTTTTTTACTGGTCAATTTTGAGATTTTGGGATATTTGTCTTTAATATCATGTCTTCTTCAGACTTGTGGTGAAAAAAAGTCCGAAATACACATTTAGGTCTTTATTTTAATACACTTCGTCTGTTTGCGTCTGTAGATTTCTCATAAATTCAACAAAAGTTTGCATTCTTAATCAACATACTTCTCCGCGATCTCTGCTGTCACCCTCTCATCACAGTAAATCGTGCTCGGTTACCTAACGTAATCTCGGTTCTCTTTAGAGAGGGAACGAGTATTGCGTAAGTTTAGCTTACGCTACGGGTAAAGTTCATCTTTGCTCAAGATATTGAAGCCAAAATTATCCTAATTTTGTATTGTCAACGCAGTGCAGCAGCTACAGACCTAGAGCAGGCTATCTAGCGTGCTCATTGGCTGCCTTGCGGCAACTGCAGCAGCCTACCAGTGAGCCTGGCGTGACGTCACGTCCAATGGGGGCGCTTCGCGCCCAATACGCGTCACAGCCCGCGCAAATGGGTGTCGCTTAGCGTATAAAAGCGGGGCTCAGAGGCTGCTTCCCTGATTTTCATGATCTGAAGCGAAAATCGCTCGAGGCGCTAGCACGGCCGGTTACGCAATACTCGTTCCCTCTCTAGAGAGAACCAAGGTTACGTTAGGTAACCGAGTACGTTCTCTTACGAGAGGTTCTCTCGTATTGCGTAAGTTTAGCTTACGCTACGGGAACACTTTGTCAACGCCGTGCGCGCCCAGCATCCACTCTATGAGTCCCAACCCGGGGAACATTGAAAGTGGGAAATTCAGGCGGCCAGCAAGCGGGCCGACACATGTATAAACATAAGCACCCATGGGGAATGCAGAGCGGCGCTGCCGGGCTGCATGTACATGTATATCCAACCATATTAGTGCAGCTCAACCAGGAGAGCTAACGTTGAGGTAGCCTGCGCAACAGTGATGTGGGCAGATCATACACACATTAGATTAATAGAAGTCTGGCCTGCAAAGCGGGAACTTCCAGATTATAGAATCTCACAAATGTAGACGGGGAGGCCCAGCCCGCCGCCATACAGATGTCGTGAATGGAAATTCCACTAGACCATGCCCACGACGAGGCCATGCCTCTTGTGGAATGAGCCCTGATGCCCAGAGGGCATTGCAGACCTTCTGACGCGTAGGCAGCAGAAATCGCGTCCACTATCCATCTGGATAGGGACTGTTTCGAAGCGGCGAGACCTTTGGTGCGTCCGCCAAACGAAACGAAGAGCTGCTCGGAGCGTCTGAAGGGGGCGGAGCGCGTGACGTAAGCTCTCAGTGCCCTGACAGGGCAGAGGAGGCTGTCACTGCTCACGCTGTCGGATGCTGGGAGAGCCGACAGAGAAATGACCTGCGCTCTGAAGGGAGTGCCAATCACCTTCGGGACATAGCCATGTCTCGGTTTGAGGATGACTTTAGAGTCATTCGGGCCAAACTCAAGGCACGCTGCGCTAACAGATAGCGCTTGTAAGTCCCCCACACGTTTAACTGATGACAGAGCCAAAAGAAAAACGGTTTTGAGTGAGAGGTATTTTAGATTCGTTGAATCTAATAGTTCGAAGGGATGCATCTTTAGGGCCTCTAGGACCACAGAGAGATCCCAAATAGGAACCGAAGGAGGGCGCGGAGGGTTCATCCTTCTGGGTCCTCTTAAGAAGCGGATGACCAGCTCGTTCCTTCCTAGCAACCGGCCTTGTGGGCTCTAGATTGCGTGATCGTGTTCATAACTCCTTCTGACAGGATAACGGGTATCCGTTGATCAACCACACGTGCAGAGACCAGCGCTCTGGGTGGGGATGCCAGATCGAGCCGCAGGCTTGAGAGAGGAGGTCCCTCCTCACCGGAATCGGCCACGGGGCTGAACGTGACAGCCGTGTTAGTTCCGGGAACCAGGTTTGGCTCTTCCATCGCGGGGCTAAGAGGAGCTGTGCGATTCCCTGATTCTCTTGATTACCTGTGGTAACATAGAGATCGGAGGGAAGGCATATAGCGGACGGCTGGGCCAGAGCTGGGCCAGCGCATCCTCGTTCCTTGAAAAGAACACTGGGCAATGAGCGTTGTCCTTTGATGCGAATAGGTTGACTTCCGCTCTGCCAGAGGCGCCATAACAGCTGAACTGTTTGGGGGTGTAAAGACCACTCCCCGGGGGAAATATTGTCCCTGGACAATCTGTCCGGTCCTTCGTTCAGGATCCCTGGCACGTGCGTCGCCCTCAGCGAGCGCAGGCAGCACTGAGTCCAAACGAGGAGACGTTTTGCCAGATCGCAGAGGCTCCTGGATCTGACACCGCCCTGGCGGTTCACGTAGGACACAACCGACATGTTGTCCGAGCGGACTAGAACGTGTTGGTCCTGTATGAACGGGAGGCTTCAGCGCGTTCTCGACCGCCAGCATCTCCAGACAGTTTATGTGAAGGCGTTTCTCTCGGTCTGACCACAGGCCAAACACCGGTCTGCCCTCGAAAAGGCCGCCCCAACCTGAGTTGGAGGCGTCTGTCGAGATGATTTTCCGGTGGGAAATCGCTCCCATTGTCACCCCCTGCTGGTACCAAATGGCTGCTAACCAGGGCTGCAGAGCTGAAATGCAGCTCTGAGATATCCTGATTCGCTTGTAGCCACGCGTCCACCCCTGATGGGGCATGCGGGCGTTCAACCAGCGTTGTAGCGGGCGCATGCGCAGTAAGCCCAGCTGAAGCACTGCTGCAGCTGAGGCCATACAGCCCAGCATCCTCTGAAATTTTTTCAGGGAGGCGGTTCTGCCCTTCTGGAAAGATGCGGCTAGGTGTCGAACACGGCGCGCACGCTCTGTCGACAACTGAGCCTTCATAGCCACGGAGTCCAGTTCCATCCCTAAAAAGGAGATTGACTGGCTGGGCCGTAATGAGCTCTTGGTCCAGTTGACCGTGAGGCCCAATCTTTCCAAGTGACTGAGAAGCATAGTTCTGTGAGATACGAGCTCTATCTCTGACTGTGCTAGAATCAGCCAGTCGTCCAAGTAGTTCAGAATTCGCACACCCTGACATCTGAGGGGGGCGAGCGCCGCGTCCATGCACTTCGTAAATGTACGGGGTGCCAGGGACAGGCCGAACGGGAGGACGGTGTACTGATATACCTGGCCGTCGAAGGCGAATCTCAAGAATGGCCTGTGACGGGGTATGATCTGAATCTGAAAATACGCGTCTTTCAGATCGAGAGATATAAACCAGTCCTTCGGGCGAATTTGTGTGAGGATCTGCCTGGTTGTAATCATTTTGAACGGTCTCTCCTCCGGAGAGCTTTGTTAAAAAATCTCAGATCTAATATAGGCCCCAGGCCTCCGTCCTTCTTCGGTACGAGGAAATAACGGCTGTAAAAGCCTGACTCGCTCAGAGAAGGCGGCACCGGTTCTATAGCTCCTTTGCACAGCAGTTTGGCTATTTCTGCGCGAAGTAGATGTGGTATTTTCGCGCTCACTGTCGACTCGGTCCGAGCGTGAAAACGCGGGGGACGGCGAGCGAACTGTAGTGCATAGCCCTGTCTTATTGTGCTTAGCACCCACTCTGAAACCCCGGGAATGGCTTCCCATACTTGTGCATGTGTGGCCAGGGAGAGAATGGCCTCCGGGTTCCGGTCGCCGCACACTGTGGGCTTCAGGAACTGAAACGGAGATGTGGGCGCGGCGTGCGCGCCCTCGGTGCTTGGATGAAGCGACTCGCTGACAGCTGCTTTGGGCTGGTTCGTACGTAACGACCCAATTACATTGAATGCGTTTTACAATGGCTTTCTGAAGTGCGAGCGGCGCTTGAGGCGGAGTGACTGATAGTACATGCGAGCGCTCGTGAGCGAGCTCGTAGCATACATTCGCAGTCTGACTGGTATGAGTGCTTGAGAACGGCGGCTCGCTGACAGCGATGGCACGCTGTTTCATATGTGACGTCCCGGTTACTTTGAACGGGGAACGTTTTCTGAGAGCTTTGTAGCAGTGAGCGGCGCCGGAGGCGAGGCGTTTATTAGTAAGCGTGAGCGCACTGGGGCGGGCACGTGACTTACAATTGCAGCCTGACTCATATGGGTGTCTATATGCGGCGGCTCACTGACAGCAACAGCTGGCTTTTTTAAATGAGGCGACCCGGTTACTGTGAACAGGGAGCGTGCCATGAACATTCTGTGACGCGCGAGCAGCGCCGGAGACAGTGTGTCTGTTAGTAGGAGTGAGCGCTTGTGAGCGGGCAAGTGACTTACACTCATAACCTGACTTACTGGAGGTTGAAATGGCAGTGTGACAGAGCGGGCAGAAAATAGACTCTTTATGAGATTCCTGTGGGTCGCCGTAAAAACGGCGTTTGTGTGCAGGCGAGAGGGCATTATAGCCGGCTCGTTGGCTGCTAAATAGTCTCCTGCAGTAGCCCTCTGTGGGGGGACTGACAAGGCGTGGCGTTTCGACGGTGGTCCGGCCGCAGCGGGACTTAACCGTCTCTTCTCCCCTGGTGTTAGGAGGGCTTCGCTTGCTCGGGTTTCAACACAATCCTTGGCCGGGGTCCCCGCGGGGGAGGCGGCCTATGGCGGCTGTCCGAGCGCGATCTAGGGCGGCCGCCCCGTCGATGCTGCGAAGCGGCAGGCTTGGCTGGACGCTGAGTGGAGCTTCTAGCAGGCAGCTTGTCACGTGAGCGGCCTGTGGCTGAGCTAGAGCGTCGTGGCAGAAACAAATTCATGGCCTGCGAGGTCTTCTGTACTTCGGAGAAGCGATCCACGATGCCGTTGACCGCTGGGCCGAAGAGACCGATGGGGGAGAGCGGCGCGTTGAGGAAAATGGCGCGCTCCGACTCCCTCATGTCTGCGAGCGTCAACCAGAGGTGCCTCTCTGTGACGGTTAGCGCAGCCATGGATCTGCCGATGGCCTGAGCTGCGGTCTTTGTAGCGCAGAGGGAAAGGTCCGTCGCGCTCCTTAGATCAGCGATCGCAGCTGGATCTGAGCCCTTCTCGTCCCATTCGCGGAGAAGGTCGGCTTGCAGGATCTGCAGAACGGCCATAGAGTGCAGGGTGGAAGCAGCCTGTCCGGCCGACGACGAGACGAGAGTTGACGTGGTCCTGCAGGCTTTAGAGGGGAGCGCAGACTTTGAGCGCCATCCAGAGGAGGGCGGGCAAAGGTGCGCTGCTACCGCTTCTTCCACTTAGGGGATGGAGACATACCCCCTCTCGGCGGCGCCGCCCAGGTGGGAGAGCGCCGTGGAGATACTGGTGTGGAGCCTCGCGGAGAAAGGTGCATTCCACGATTTAGAGAGTTCGGCGTGGAGCTCCGGCAGAAAAGGAGCAGGCCTTGAAGCTGGTGGCTGATGGCGGCGCTGAAGAAAACAGCCTTCCATGCGGTTAAGCGCAGGCTCCTTGGGCGGTGACCACTCGAGGCCGAGGCGGTCGACGGCCTTCACCAGGAGACGCATCAGCTCGGCATCCACACCGGAACGTGTCCGTCCGGACTCCTGGATGGAAGCAGAGGAGGAGTGGAGAGATCCAGGCCATTCCTCGCTATCCGAAGCCAGGATAGAACTGCTGTTGCCCGCGGCACCCCTGTCCGCCTTGTCCTCTGAGCCAACAGCAGTGAGTGCGGAAGCCGGCATCTGCGCGTCGGTGAGGGGGGGTGGGGAAGGCGAGAGAGACACTCGAGGGAGCCGGTCTGGCGAGCGTTTGTCCTCCGCGTCGGGCTCCGGCATCCTCTGAGCACGGCGCTTCTTTTTGCGCGGTGAAATGGAGGGCGGAGTGACTGAAGAGCTTCAGACGAGCCCGCAGGGTCGCCATAGACAGCTCTTCGCAGTGGATGCAGTCTCCCGACGAAAGTGCGAGGGCTGCGTGGTCCTGGCCCAGGCAGAGAGTGCAAATCACGTGGCGGTCTCCGGCGCTGAGAGGGGCTCGGCACGAGCCACAGGACGTGCGAGGCATTCTTAAAAGAACGCTCGCGCTCTTTTAGTAAAAGTGTGTGTCGCAGCGGCGAGCACACACAGACACAGTAAAAACAGTGATAAGAGCAGAAAAGGATATATGTTGCCGGATAGCGTTGCTGGCACGGAAGGCTGAAGGTGGCGAGAAGTCGACCGGCTTCCTCAGGCGCTTTCCTCTGCTGGCAGTCGCTGGTTTCAACGGCGGCGGCTTCTCTCGGATCCAGCGGAATGAAGAGCTTCGCTGAAGAAATGAAAATCAGGGAAGCAGCCTCTGAGCCCCGCTTTTATACGCTAAGCCACACCCCTTTGCGCGGGCTGTGACGCGTATTGGGCGCGAAGCGCCACCATTGGGCGTGACGTCACGCCAGGCTCACTGGTAGGCTGCTACAGTTGCCGCATAGCAGCCAATGAGCACGCTAGATAGCCTGCTCTAGGTTTGCAGCTGCTGCACTGCGTTGACAATATATACAAAATTAAGGATAATTTTGGCTTCAATATCTCGAGCAAAGATGAACTTTACCCGTAGCGTAAGCTAAACTTACGCAATACGAGAGGACCTCTCGTAAGAGAACAGTATAACATAGACATCTGTAGACATGAAGTGGCAGCTTCAGCCATTTGCAGCTATGAAAAGTTTGGCGGCTGCAGCAGCCATTTAGGTTTTGGTTGAGCCGGCTAGCCAGCCAATAACTTCATCAGCCAGCCATTATTCTCAAAACAAATGGCTTCGGGCTCTAACATGTATGAATTAACATTATACTAGAATAATAAATGCTGTAAATTGCCAGGAAAAGTACTTTTCATATCAGTATTTTTAATACCACAGCAAGCTATTAAATGCCTGACTCCCTTTGAAACTAGAGATACATCTCATTGGCCAGCTTTTGAACTCGACAAATGAAAAGGGGAGACTAGTACATCAATCAGAGAAGCTCTTCTTGACTGAAATGTATTTATAATGGAGATCATGGAGCTTACACTGCTTCAAGTAGGCTATTTACAGGCCTGTATTTATTTAAGAAATGGCCTGTACTGAGTTCTGTGTTCTGGTCAATCCTTGGCTTCACACTGTCACCCACTCTTTCCAACCAAACCATATCAAGTGGCTCTTTCAAAGGAGTATTGTGTTGGTCAGAGCCTGCTCACCTCTAGCCAATCCTGGTCCCTCTCCTCCTTCTTGTCGCGTGTTTGCTTCAATCACGGTCAGCCAGGAGAATAACTAAACATTGAAGGTTCCACCCACTTTTGTTGGTTATTAAACACATGAATTTGCAAATGAATCAAAACTTTTCTGCTGGAAAAACTGAAAGCATTGCAGGTTTGTCTTTCGCCTCACGCCTCGAGTTTAACATGATTCTCATGTGACGGTGGAATTGGTGGCACAGAAAGTAAGCTTGAGTTAACCTAAAGTTTGTCTTTGCTAACTGCACCTTAAAAATGTTCACTCAGAAAAATATATGTAATGTATTTTAATTTTTGTCACAATATTGTGACTTGTTTATTGTGAGTAAATATTTTCTACAAGTATGATAAATATTTGGCAGAAAAGGAAACAGTCTTCTTAACTGAAGTATTGATGTGTGTTTGTTTACACTCTAAATCTTCATGTTAAGTGAGAGTATTTATAGGGTTACATAATGGACCATCAAGATAATGTTAGCACGGATGGTCCTATTGACTTTTGACAGTCTTCAAATCATTTTTTTTTTCAGTAGATTTAGTATCAGTAGCTGCTTGTGGACATCAGCCCGACTCTTAATTGTAGATGAGATACAATATTTTCTTATCTGTGTAGAATGAGAAAGAAAATTCTTTAAAATTGGCAAAAGTCTTTTGATGACTTTATTTGCACAACATTTATTTGACTATACCTAATGCATAAATAAATGGACCTTTAAGAGAATTTAAGTTTAATCATAAATTTATCATAAATAAATAATGTATGTGAATTCTTCTACTGAGTTTACAGCAGTATTTTAATATTTGTTATTTGTGTCCTCATTTTCCTTCAGATTTTTTTTGCAGCCAATTCTAGTCTTTGCTTCTTGACTATAGTATAAACTGAACCTTTGACTATTGTACTGCAGTTGCTAGGAGACAAAATTGAAGTGCAAGTGGAGCAGATGTTATGTGTATGAATAAAAAGATCTGTCAGAGAGCCCATAACACGTTGACGCTCATTCACCTGCATGGCAACACTTAAAGCATTATAATGTCTTTAAACATTAACTTGGCCTTTAGGATAATTGAAGTAATCTGACATGATGAATTACACTAGCAAGAACAAGACATCAGAACAACAAGAATAAAAGTGCTATATTCCCTAGATCCAGACTTCCCTAGATTTCGATCTGTCTTTAAGTTCAGGTTCAGGCTTAGTATTTTTTGTTCTTTTTATTTATTAATTAACTTATTATTTATTTATTTATTTTAAATTGATCATCGTAATAAATGTAATTAGGTTTATAAGAAAGAGTATATTATAATTTTGTATGTATTTATTCAGGCTGACTGCACAAAGTTAAAACTGAACTGTTGACCCTGTGAATGATGGATGAGGATCTGAAAAAAGCGAACACTCACAATGGGAGCATTCCAGAGGCTTTGAAAACTAAAAAGCTCGAGCAGCCAAAAGCAGCAGTTCTGCGTCAGGATGTGAGTATGAGAGAATGAGGCACATTACACCAAAGAATGTGAAGAATGTTCAATGATCAATGGTTTCCGTCCAGAGTCGATGCGATGCGTGTGAGTAAGTGTGAGAAGGGTTTAACTGTGGGTTAACCTGTCAGTGCCTGTCACCATCACTACAGTGTAATCCCTTCCTTTCCTGACCCATCAGTCAGAGCATTCTTTTGTAGCTCTCATTAATGACAAGTTTAACTATTTATATGTAAATCTGCATACATAAGGACATGAAAGGTCTATTAATATGAATCGCTTTAAGTAGTTATTGCAACCCTTGTTCTTTATGACCTTATATTCAGAGAAAACAATCAGGCAATATAAATAGAAGCCTCATCTTTCCTGTGTTAAAGTGGAGTGATTTCATTTAGATCATTGTACATTTATTGGTAAAATGCCAGTTCTATAAAATAAAACAGTAAAAACTCAAATCAGTCATTTATGCTACTTGTGAATTTAGACATTAAAACATTGTGCGGTATAAAAAAATGATGTTTATGAAGAGATTTGCTAAATTATTAGTGTTTTAAGGATTAACTTTAATGGCAAAGGTAACCTAAATGTAAAAATAGATCAAATGAGCATAAACAATCGGTATCCAGCAGATCAGATAAAGTAATAAATCTCTAAAATCAGCTGACATCCCATGTGGTATCGAATCTAATTTTATTATCACGTTAACTTAATTACATTATCAGTTAAACCAATCCCTAACCGTTTAACCGTACGTCTGTCTGAATGCCTCAGGTGGGTCTTGTAAGTGGCATCTGTCTGATAGTGGGAACAATGATCGGCTCCGGGATCTTCATTTCTCCCAAAGCGGTGCTGGAGGGAACTGGAGCCGTGGGTCCGTGTCTGTGTGTGTGGGCGGCGTGCGGATTACTGGCTACACTGGGTCAGTATTCACACAAAAAAAGACATTATCTATGAGGTTGCACAAAAGCCTTGAATTACCCCTTTTAACAAAGATTAATGGGTGAGATTACGCATAATCACCTCATGTATCGTGTCATATTTGTTGTTGCTGTTTGATAATCTCACCTTATACCATGTATGCAAAATACAAGTTTTTTTTATAGTGTGTAACATAATTTAAATGTCTAAAGGTTGCTGCTTTATTAATTTGTTTATTAATTATTAAACACTTTATGATAAGGCTCAGTTTGTTAATGCATTAAGTAGTATAAACTAACAATGAACAGTATTTTGTAATAATCAAGGTTGATGTTCATTTATATACTTAATTTTAGTTCATACCACATACTGTAAATGCATAGTAAAACTAATTTCTGACAAATTAAATGTTAAATATTTATAAGTTAACATTAACCAGGATTGTTAGTTCATGATACCTGATGCATTAAATAATGTTAATGTATTGAACCTTATTGTAAAGTGTTACTCTTTTAATTTGCTCCATTCGTCGCAGCTGTTGTCTCACCGCATTATGTGTTGCAAATATGTAAATCTAAACTAAATCTATTTTATCCAGCTCTTTCTGCTGAGATTATAGTTGGGCAAAGTCAAGGAGGTTAATCAGATATGTTCACTCACTCAGAAACCCTCAGTCAGTCTTTTTAAGTCACATACTGTTCAGGAAAATTCTCAAGACACAGAAATCCTCTTTAGTTTAATACTGACTCTGCCTGCAGAAGACCTTTTGGTATTGGACTCATTGACCTCAACTTGAACACTGAGAAACTAAAGGGGAACTATGTGCATGTGTGTGCAGGGGCCCTCTGCTATGCCGAGCTTGGCACAATGATCGTGAAGTCTGGTGGTGAGTATCCATACCTGATGGAGGGCTTTGGGCCAGTGCCGGCATACCTATATTCCTGGACCACGGTCATCGTGTTAAAGCCTTCATCATTTGCCATCATTGCCCTGAGTTGTGCCGAGTACGCCTCCACTCCATTTTACCCAGGATGCACTCCTCCTCAAGTGGTTACCAAATGCCTGGCTGCAGCTTGCATCTGTATGTACAAGTCTAGGCCCCGTTTATATTCCAATGACATTATTTTGGTCTAACCCTCACTTTGTTCTCTCATCAGTAATAATTACACTCATCAACTGTCTGAGTGTGAAGCTGGCCTCCAGAGTGCAGAACTTCTTCACAGCAGCCAAACTCTTGATTATTGTCGTTATTGTGGTTTCAGGCATCGTTCTGTTGGCTCAAGGTACCTCTCTATTCCCTGAGAACAATCAAACCTGCTTTTACCCGACTTCATATCTCATCGCCAGATCTGTTTTTGTGACTCTTATATTTGTGACTCTTATCTTATATGATATCAGTTTTTATTGACTGGCTTATGTGACATTGAAAAGGACAGCAGCATCTTATTATTCAATTGTAGGGACTGAGTTCAAAAAGATTTTGATAACAGATAAAGAAATTATATTTTTTGATTATGTTGTGAAAGATGACTCATCGTAGACTATGCCCAGAGATTAGTGTAGATTTGTGTTTAGATAAGTAGACCTCTGTAAATGTTCAACGAAAGATCAATGAAATGTGTCTTTTTATTGTGTTCTAATTGTTTTTTAGGCAATACACAGAATCTTAGAGACCCATTTACAGGAGGAACAACATCGTTTGGATCAATTGGCCTTGCATTTTACAATGGTCTCTGGGCTTATGACGGATGGTAAAGTAATGAGGAGCTCATATAATGTTGCACATGTGGCATATGAGGCTAATGCTAATCGGCAGTGTACATCTTTTTAAAAACTTTTAGTTTTTAGTTGCGTGGACTTTCACCAGGTCATTTTTTATTCGTGGCTTTTTCATTCTGAGAGAAGCGTGCAAGACCAGAAGTCAGCTATGGCAATTCATGTCAAAGTTCTCTTTTCTTTTTTCATAGGAATCAGCTTAACTTCATCACAGAAGAGCTGAGAAATCCATACAAGTGAGACTGAAATGCTCTAAATTAAAATTCCAATTCTGTTTTTCTAAAACATGTAAAATCTGTAATATTACAGTATTGTTAGCTGCAATATTATCTGCAAAATGACATTGCAGTATATCTGCAATCTTACATTGTTAGCTATGAAGGTCTTATTGTGTTATTGAAAATGTCGTGTTTTTGTTTATTATATATATATATATATATATATATATATATATTTATATAGTACTGTGCAAAAATCTTAGGCATGTTAGTATTTTCACATACACAAAAAAGGTTTTAAGCCAGTTATTTATATATCTTTTGATGTAGTGTGTAAGTAGGATATATATCTACGGAAGCGTATTGCATTCACTTGAGGAAAAAAATCAGTAGATTTTTTTTCCTCAAGTGAATGCAATACGCTTCCGTATATATCAGTTTACATTTCCAAACATTTCTTTTGCCATTAATTGTAATAATCCACTGAGATTTTTGTATGCACAACAGTCGGTATGATCCACACGGAGATCTGATCTCACCATCATCGAGTCCACCTGTCATACATGAAGAAACAGAAAAAAACTGAGACTAAATTCAGAAGAACTGCAGTGTTTGAAAGAAATGTTTGGAAATGTAAACTGATATATCCTACTTGCACACTACAGCAAAATATGTAAATAACTGTCTTAAAACCCTTTTTTGGGGTGAAAATACTAACGTGCCTAAGACTTTTGCACAGTACAATATACTATATACAATATATATATATATATATATATATATATATATATATATATATATATAGTATTATTATCATGAAGGTGTTATTGTATTATTGAAAATGTCTTGTTTTTTGTGTTTTTATTTATTCATTTCATAGATATATTTATTTGTTTATTTATGATTATGAATATTTTTTTATTTTTTTACAGAAACCTTCCCCTGGCTATCATCATTGGGATTCCCCTGGTTACTGTGTGCTATATATTTGTCAACATAGCATATTTCACTGTCATGACCCCTGTTGAACTTCTACAGTCTTCTGCTGTTGCTGTGGTGAGTGTGTATTGCAGTCATTGTTCCCACTACCATGGAAAACCTGGACATATCAGGGAATTTTAAATCTGTGATTTCAAGATCTCTATTTCTATAGAAAATAGGTATTTTCCCTAGTTTTAAAATGTTCAATCACCTCCCAAAAAAAGTTTGAGAACCTTCCTTGTCAGTTTCTTTAAAAAAAAGAAAAGAAAAAAGTTGTCCGTTAATAATGATTGTGCAATGATCTTGTTGAGTTGTATTTGACTAAATCATTGGGTTCTCCACAGACCTTTGGTGACAGAGTGCTGTACCCATTATCATGGGTTGTGCCTCTATTTGTGGTTTTTTCCACTTTTGGTGCAGCCAATGGGAGCTGTTTCACCGCAGGAAGGTTAGGAACTTCAGCTGTTTTATTGAAATTTGCACACAGGATTAAGTATATGCTGAAAATTGTTTTCTGGGCCTGACACTTGCTGTCTGTTGTGTCTGTTTGTACCTGTTAGGTTGACGTATGTGGCAGGACGGGAGGGTCACATGGTTAGGATCTTGTCGTACATCAGTGTGAAACGTTTCACACCTTCTCCAGCTCTCATGTTTAATGTAAGTCTCATGTAATATTTCATCCTCAACACTTTTTGGACAAGGCTTATCACTATTTTTGCCATATTACATCAACCATGACAACTGTTCTAAACACATTAACATTATATTTGTGATAAAGTATTTGTTCTTGTATGTGATTTGCAGGGCATCCTGTCAATCATCTACATCATGCCAGCAGACATAAACACTCTCATCAACTACTTCAGTTTTGCTCAGTGGGCTTTCTATGGGCTCACATGCCTTGTGCTCATCGTTATGCGATTCACTAGAAAGGAGCTTCATAGACCTGTCAAGGTTAGAGCACATTATGCATGGTGACACAGCATAATGTGGCTGGATAAAAAAAAGAAATGAGCAGATGCTATTATCCAAAGCAACTTTAAAATTATGAGGATCATAAGCTAGGTATTTGTCATAAGACCCAACAATAAACACAAAGGCAACTTTCAAGAGTGAGCTAGAGTAGAAGCTAAAACAGAAGTGAAAATCTGAGAATCTTTTTTTTAATATATTATGTTTATCATAACAAGTGCCTTTGTTTATGAATTCATTTGCATAAGAGGTGTGACTTCTGGATTGGTTATTTCCTATCTAGCTATTGCAGTAAAGCATTCAAATTTTTTCTGTATTTTATATTGCCCATATATAGTTTCTATTCTCGAATGGGTTAGATATTTAGCTCAATGGCATGGACTGAATCAACCATAAATCTAATCTATTGTAAAATGACTATAACCAACTTGAAAATGTTTGCCTTTTGTTCCTCTCAGGTTCCGATAGTCATTCCTGCTTTGGTGGTGATTGTGTCCTGTTACCTAGTTCTCGCTCCCATCATAGACAAGCCTGAGTGGGAGTACCTGTACTGCACAGTGTTCATAGTCAGCGGTCTTCTCTTATATGTACCCCTCATTTACTACAAATTCAACTGGACTCGCCACATCATGAGTAAGTACCTGGAAATCGCACATTTGAATATATTACAGCGCACAAAATGTATCCTTGTCTTGACCCTTGAAATTTACCATAATTATGTTTTCTGAATAATATATAACTTTTAAGGCTGTTTTTAGTGGATGTTCACCATTACCAGAAACATTTAAATGCTAGATTCTTAAACTTGACCTGTTGACGCTTACAGGGCCACTCACTATGCACCTTCAGCTGCTACTGCAAGTCGTTCCACCTGAAAAGATTGAGTGACAGATGTCAAACTGGAGGAAAGACAGACATAATAGCCTGCAATGGACAACAGATTGATCCGTGGAAATGTGGATAAAGGATCCTTAAAGGGAACCAGGCTGCATATGGATAGATTTTTTTTATGATGTTTTATTAACAAAGTTCGGGAGGAGCACGTTCAGTTAATTAACACGTGTGGAGTGCACTCAGCAATCAATGATAAGAGGTGTATATATAGATTCAGCAGTCTCACCTCACTCCATTGATAGTTTAGCAGCATCCCTCCACCACCCCTTCTCCACACTTCCAGTCCTAAACACTTACATAGGGAGGAGTACTCTGGGTTCGGGCCAAATTCCGAGCTTGGAGCCCTCCCCCCGGACAGCACGCCAAATACGCATTAAATCTTATCCACTCTAATTATATGTAAGTGTGAACTCGTGAAATTCCTAATGCAAGACCATCTTTTGTTTTTACAATGGATTGCAAGCCTTTCCCAGGTCACAGGGATTTGTTTTTACTTCAAAGAATAACATATCACTTCCACGAATGTCTGTAAATTATGACAACTTCCAGTTCATCTGACTTATTGTGTAATTAAATGCAAGTTTGTTGTACATGATAACAATGATATTTTTCCACGTTTACTGAACTCAAATGTATTAATTGTGTTACTATATTGACTCAGACTCATTTAATCACAGTAGAAGAATTGTAGTAATGTAAGTCTTTAAGTAGCCTATATTATAATTGCAGTGTTGTATAAAGTACTAGAAAGCAATACTTGAGTAAAAGTACAAGTATCGTCCTAGAAAAAGACTTTGGTAGAAGTGAAAGTTACCTTTTAGAATATTACTTAAGTAAAAGTCTTAAAGTATCTGATATATACTGTACTTAAGTATCAAAAGTAATTTTCTGATATTTAATGTACTTAAGTATTTGAAGTAAAAGTAAAAAGTTTACTTTTTTTTAAAGCAAGCGGTTAGAACTTTGATTGTGAACTTTTATTGTGGCCGTTCGAAAGGAGAGAGGGAACGAGTATTGCGTAGCCGGCCGCACTAACCTGGCGAGTTGTCGCTTCAGTCGTTAAACCCATAGGTTAAACCTGCTATAATGGCGAATTCAGGGGACTATTATAGGCTAAGGCCACGCCCCCTTAGCAGGCTCTGGCGTGTAATGACGTGGGGCTAGCTCATTGGTCGCACGTCAGAGGCGCCCGCGCCATTGGATATGCAGTTGCCGCAGCACAGCCGATGAGCGAGCTAGACGCTCAATGTGCTAGCTGTGCAGCTGCAAATGCGTTTCACACATAGGCTTCAGTAAATCAAGGAAAAGGAGTTTCCCCCCGGTCCTCCAGTAGGTGCTTCCATGGCGGTTTCAGTTGTGCTTCCTCCTCCTTTGGCAACAAACTATGGCGAGTGGATAGTGCCACAGATAACTTAACAAAGGAGACTGTCGTGTGACAGCTACGTGTGTGGATGTGGATAGGGTACTCCGTCAGTGCACAACGTCGTCGATAAGCCCATCGCCGTCAGCCTTGATTTTTTTTTTACTTCGACCTCTTCTTCATTAAATATTACATTGAGTGTGTTTTTACATTTATTCGTTAATAGACTATATCTATAACTTAAACTAAAAACTAGCTAAACAACAAGCTACATGTTTTATTTACATCAATGTTTTCCTCATATTTGATGCTGCCATAAATGTTTTGTTTTTCAATGGTTAACCATTTTAAAAACACAGCTTGAGAGGCAGTTTAATTGAGTGCTGCAAATTCAAACATGAGAACCAGAAGAATTAAAAGCACCAGAACAGCAACAAACTTTACTAAACAACTGTGGCTGGAAATGGCAAAGGAAGACAATGTGCATATGAAATACACATAATGCAACAAAAAGAATATTATTCAATAAATAGCCAAGCTTATTAAAGAAAAGATTCATATGGCATCTTAAACATTTTCATAAGAAATTGTGATTGAATTACATATTTTACCAGTAGGCCTAACTGTAACAGATAACACTTACATTTACAGTATGTTGTAATTAAATTTTTTGACTAAATTGCATGTATGTAGTTAGCCTAATCCCCAACACTGCCTGTATGTTTGTCTACAGTTGAACATTAAATGGTGTTCTTCTAGGTATAGAATCATGGGAGCTTTATATTATGAGCATTAAGTGAGTCGGAAATTACGTTTGTATCATTGTATAATAGTATGCTGGTTTCTCTAAGTGTAGCATCCCGATGGAAAATGAAGAACTTCACTGAGGGTCTTAAGATTTTTAATTTGCTGTCTTGTACTTCAAGAACAATGTAATTGCTGAAAAAGTGCAGACATAAAGCAACATATATCTTATAACTCCTTTAGGATTACATTGATTAGTAACGCATTTGCATGATCAAAATAATCCAAATCATTATGCGGAAATATGCATGTAAAATAGGCCTACTTTGTTGCCAATAAAATAACCAAAGGCAAATGCCTATAACAAATAGTATACAGTTAATAACAGAAATTGAATGAAACAGCTCTAATACTTTTTTGATTAATTTTATAAGTAACTGTAGACCTAATACAACCATTTTCACATTGTGGGGAAGTGAAAGCATTATCTTCTGTTGGCACAGTGAATCCAAACAATAAAGCACAACACATGAACTGTGTTATGAACTGCTACTCCAGAGTTCCCAGTCGCCAGAGGAATAAAAGCATTTATAACAGGCTGTACAAGACATGGCTTGAATTCACTCAATAAAGTTAAAATAAAGTTACACTGACAATGGGTACTGGTGGCGACGTACTTAGTGACGACGTGTGTGTCACACGGCTTTGAGGCGACGTACCTAGTTCAGACGTTGTTAGTAGGCGTTATTTTTTACTGGAATTTTAATATACGTCGCCGTGACGTCGCCACCGGAAGATGTTCCTCCTGTGACGTCGCCGCCAAGTCGCCGCTGGTCTCCTATGGCAAGCCATTTTAACATTTAACAGCTAGACTGGATATGTGTTGCAGATATCTGTAATTCAGTTTTGCCTAGTCAAAAAGAACATTTCAGATATCCGCAACTACATTCTTCCTATCCATAATTGTCATTTCAGATATCCACAAAGACATTCTTCCTAGGACAAATGACATCACTTTTGCCATTCATTTGTATGGGGTTTATCATTACAGATATCTACAATTCAGTTGGAGATATCCACTCTGTGAATTACGGATATCTGCAACTGAATTGTAGATATCTGTAATTCCAGTTTGAGATATCTACAATTTGATTCTGACTAGTCATAACTCCAGTTCAAGATATCTTTAATTAACCTCAATTCAAGATATCTACATGTTCCTTTTCAGATATCTTAAATAAAGTTTGGACTAGGCGAAATTACGTTATAGATATCTGTAACTGGAATTATGACTAGTCAAAATAACGTTGTAGATATCTCAAACTGGAGTTAGGGATAGTCATAATTTAATTGTAGATATCTATTATCAATTTATAGATATCTTGAAATTAATTTTGATTAGAGATATCTAAAATTTGAGATATCTCTAACTTTCATTCTGCCTAGTCAAAATGTAATTACAGATATCTTGAATTAGAGTTTTGACTAGGCGAAATGACGTTGCAGATATCTGTATGCAAATTAGCCCCGCGTCACACTTTAGGCGGGAGCAGAGCGTGTTGTTGTTCAAATAATTAAAATCGCATAGCACCTGTTAACCGTTAACTTGTAATTAGCAGCACTGATTAGCACCATGTCAGAGCAGCCAGAAGGAGTTTTTAATCGTCTTTTTAATGCTGCAGCCCGTGCAAGACAGGAGCTGGCAGTGAGAAATGATGGTGCAGTGTTACTTTCCACAACAAGACGACTATTTCGCCGACAAGTTAATCGAGTTCGGGGTAAGTTTTCTTTTTTAAACATCAGAATTGCTCTATGTGCTAACGTTAGCAGAAGTTCGTAGTAACGTTACAGGGTTTCCGCGGATCCTTAAAAAGTCTTAAATTAGATTTTTAAAATTTAAGGCCATGAAAAGTCTTGTTTTTACTTATGAACGGTCTTACATTTTCGATGGCAATGTTGCTGTCAACGGTCAACCAGCTGAGGCACAGGACCCACGACCGACCAGATAGAAATGAAGTGCCCAAGCAACAATCGCTCGGCAAGATTGTTCAAAAAGTTGCCTAGTTTATATCGTCACCTTGAGACATCTAAATGTTTTCCGAATTAAAACGATCTAATTAGCATACTTTTTAATTTGTTCTTTCTTTGTGGATTTGGTTGTTCACGTAACAATTCGCACACATTCGCGGCCGCATTAGGTTACGTCTGTCTCCTGCACCACGCGGAACAGCAGGAGAGAAGAAAGTTGGTAAATGTCAGTTCAATTGTACGTTTATTCTTTATGTGCGTAGTGATGTGCGATGTGCATTGTCTATTATGATATTGTAATCATTGTTTTACTTTTAACTATGTACGAGGCACTGCGAGCTGACATCGCATTTGTCTCTCGTGCTTGCTTTCACTGCGTGATGTGTCAGTAAAGTTATAGGTTTGGTCCCTAAATTAGTTTTTGTCTTATATTTATACCATATTATGTTGTTATCATACAATATCACATCAGCTAGAGGGCCGTTTTCCCGTGCACAATAGTAAAATGTGATTTATTTTATATGTTAAGATTAACAGATTTTAACAGTTAAGTTAAACGAACAATAAACAGCGTGAGTTACATTTTATAAACTATATTGTCAATATTGTTTGTTTTCCCTGTAGTTCGCCGACGAGAATTTTAAAATGAAACCGTAGCAGAGTCTCAATGCAACAGACAGTGATTTTTTTGTGTGTGTGTGTGTGCCTGAAATCTGTTTTGATCGAATCATTAACGATTCAATGAACAATCACTTGTTTTCCGGATTGAATCAGGAAGTCATTCATTCAACCGATTTGTTCATACGGCTAAGACAGTGACTTGCCGCCACCTACTGGCGGTTTTAGTTTCACATTTAAAGTAACAATGGTATTATTGTTGTTATTCTAATATAATTTAATTTGAATGTTAGAATTTGACATAAAATGTGATGCATACCAAAAAAAATCTTCATATATTATATAGGTGAAAATGACCCTGCGAATCAATTTAAGGTTGCAAATATTACCTGTTAATTAAGTTTATTTCTGTCACTGCTGTGAACTGACCACTGCATAGAATATGAAAAATATGAATCCCTAAAACAACAGGCCTCAACCAGCCACCTACCAGTACACACACCCAATCAGTGAAATATCATAATTTTTATCAACAAAACGTTGAAAATATCAAGACATATTTTTGTCAATATTGCGCACCCCTAATGTAAGGTATTCATTTTTATTTCTTCGGATCTTTAAAGGTCTTAAAGCCTTAAATTTGACTTTAAAAAGTGTGCTGGAACCCTGGGAGTAACATTAGCTGTTTAAATGTATTCAAACTTAAAGCAAAACGGTTGCCAGAATGCATTAGTCAAAATGCATTCGGGTCATTTTGTGAATGTACTCTTAGGGTCAAATGGCTTTTTTAATGGGTTCGCTAGGGTCGCTATATTTGTGTCATGCTGGAAACATGGGAACATTTTAGCCAAGAATTACTGCTGACACAGTTATACATTTGTGTTTACAGGAGGATCTGGTGGCCGAAGGGAAAACCCTATTTGGCAAGCAAAACTTTTCCTCCTTCCAGGGCCAGATAATGGTTTTCTGCCCCCCACAATAGAACTTGAGGAACTGGCTAAACATGGATTAGGTAAATATGAGATTAAAGCACATAAGAATTGAGTGTTACTTACTTTTACACCTTATTATCTAACCTTCTTGCACAGAAAGCTATGAAATGAGCTGCTTTGAATTTGATGTTAGCTTGAGTCTGTATGGTACCATTTGTTCATTGCATCATTCCCTGATGCCCGCAAATGAGTTCAAATCTCCCGGAATCTAGAGCTCGGGAGCTCCAAACGGTGTAGCGCGCGCACGACAGAGAGGGAGAGAGAGACCTTGCGTATGTGTGTCTGTCTGTCGTTTGCATTTTGGTTATTTCGAGAGCCGTTCATCCAAACGACTTCACAAGGGAGTGCAGTGTCGTATTTGGTGCAATATAGATAGACAGGCGAGACGCGACACGTTCAGAATTAATAAACTACAGAACAGCGCGAGCGGGAAGCGGCCCACCTCACTGGAGCAGAGATTATATGCACAAGAACAGACACTGCACTAGTGATATAAAACACACACACACACAGATCTGTTAACTTAATCAATATTTTTAATAAGGTAGTCTATCATTTTTCTCACTAACAAATTACTGACAAAGTAGGGTAGATTTAAATAAAGCGGCGCGCATCACGCGAGCAGGGCTTATGCTCCGAGAATGGACACTGCACTTGTTATATTAAACGGGTCACACAGGTCTTTTAAAGGGGTCATATAATGCCATTTTTTAGTTAATGTTTATTAATATAAGTTGTACTGGTGTGTTTTTTTTTTTTTTTTACACATTGAGTCTTGAAAAAAAATATAGACCTACCTACCTTTTAACTAATGAATGCGTTACTTTGCCCCTAGGAACCAATTATACTGATGTTTACATTTCCATTTTTAGGAAAACCTGTGCATGAGTCAACGGAGGCCGGACGCACAAACTCAAAGATTGAATTAAACTGGAGTTTATCTGAATTGAACAACTTTGTTTGCCAAAGCTACCCTCTCATCAGTTTAAATTTGGTTGGCTTTGAATTGGCAAGGACAGGCAAAGGACGCAAGATCCAGAAATTACAAGTTAGTTCTGTGAAGGAACTAAAAGCAGTTGTTGGCAAAAGCAGACTTTACATCGTGCCACGAGCCACTGTCTTGCAGGTTTGAAATTATACACAGGGATTTATATCATACTGCAATCATATAAATGTGTTCTCTGTAATGTCTATGCCTATAACTGAAGTTACCCTCTCTACCATCAGGTAACATCACCACCCTCTGCCATGTCCCAGAATTCAGTAGATGAGACCTCACAAGTGGTTTTAGATCAGGTCCATAACAAAAATCATTAGATGTGCAATAATTTTAATGTCCATTATGCACTTTGTAGTGATGAGGCAAATACAAATATAAATTCTGTTTTTATTGTCTTTTTCTAATATGTATTATGATATGGGGTGATAATTGTTCCATTATTCCAAATGAATAGATTAAAGATCCACAAATAAATGTCAAGAATTTCACAAATTCTAAAACTCACAAATAAATAAAATGAGATTTGCAAATAAAAATATATATTTACAAATGTGTTTCATGTCACAAACACAACTCTGCCTGGCATTTATTTGTAAACTGCTTTCTGTGCATTTGTAAATCCCCTTACGCATTTGTGGATTTTGAAACACTTTGGACAAAGCAAATGTGCAAATGATGTGTCCTCCGTAGTTGCATGTAGTAGCCGCTACTTCAGAAGAAGAACGGGCATCCGTTTACTATCAGTGATTCATCGTGTCGCGCTGCATCCAGTAGACACTATCACGAATTATACATTTTCATGTAGCCAGCCTAGTCAATAAAGAAGATTATACGTCATATATCTTCAGGGAAGAAAACAGAAGTCATGGACAAAATTGTTAACATTGCAAACATGTTAGTTTTACATGATTTAAAACTGCTACGTCAGCAGGGAAGATAATTGACTATTTGCTTTTGACGCACCACTTAAGTCCAGTAGAAAGGGTGTTATGATGCTCGGGATCTGTGATCATAATTTGTGTGTAATCCTGAGTTACTAATAAAGAATAATAAATATAAAAAAGCCTTAAACTCCAACAGTCTTTTGGAAACGGGGTGTTTTAACCACACAAACAGCTAATTTGAATGAAGCTCCCATTACAGCTTTCAGGGGTTGCAAATATCTGCAAAATTAATCAGATCCAGTTCTCGCCCTGAGTGTAAAGCATAATGTGATTGGTTGTAGTGAGAACGTGCTACAATTGATCAGCTCAATGTGGCCGTTATCTGATTGGCTTAGGTAAACGGTGGGTGGAGACCACTTATTTGTGGATTTGTCTGCACGTAGACACTAGAAGTGTGTCAAAATCCACAAATGCGTAAGGGGATTTACAAATGCACAGAAAGCGGTTCACAAATAAATGCCAGGCAGAGTTGTGTTTGTGGCGTAAAACACATTTGTGTATACATATATATTTGCAAATCTTATTTTATTTATTTGTGAATTTGATATATTTTTGTGAATTTCTTTACATTTATTTGTGGATCATAATCTATTTATTTGGAATAATGGAACAATTCTCACCCCATATTAAGATGCATCTATTTATTCTGTGTGATGTCTGAGCAGTTACATTCCCTAGGATAACAGTTTTTGTCATTTTTCTAATGTATTATTTCCACTACGAGTGTGTTCACTTGCTGAAGGAGAAATCATTTGGATTTTCTGTGTACTACCAGGTGGCATCCATATCCTCTGCCATATCCATGAATTCATTCCCACCACTCTCAATTGCTCCAGTCCAAGATGAGACTGTGCCTGTGGCTGAAAGCACCCTAGCTCAAAGTGTGGATGCAAATCAGGTAACCAATTTTGACACTGTATAGGATCTATTTTTTTAAGCATTTATTCATTTTATATGTGTACTATTTTTATGGTGATTTGTGAGAAATGGCTTTTTTATTTATTTTTTATTAATGCTTTGCTTTAGGCTCTTCAAGAATGGCGAGCAATACGTGCCCAGCAAGACCATGAGTATAATACAAATTTGTTGGTGGATCAGGAGAAGGTAATACTTTCAAGTTCGATTTATGTACGATTTACATTCTTTTACAGAATGCATACATACTTTTAATGTGGTCTTTTAATAGGAGAGGAAGAAACGAGCCTATCAGGCCTGTGAGGAAAGACGTCAAAAGGTTTGTTTATGGTATATTAGTTTGATAAACTAGCTGAAGGATTTTCTTTCTTTTTTTTTTTAAATGAGAGATCACATTTCAGACTATTGAGGCAAGACGTCAGCGAATGTCTGCATGTGAGGAACCCTCAGATGGGGTGTTGATCAAATTTAAATACCCAAATGGACACATCAATATGAGGAAATTCAGCTTGTCGGAGCCAATCCAGGTGATGTGTGTTCAGCTTAAGAAAATATCAAGTGTCTTCTCAGTGGTTCAGTGAGTTGTAAAACTTGACTGGTGTAACACTGTTTCTCATCCTTTTTAGATCTTGTTTGACTTTGTGGGGCAAGATGATATTGCCAGTGAAATCTTTGTGGTGCAAGAAGCCATATCATCAAGATCAGTTGAGAGCAGTTCTTCCGGGTCAATGATGGATCATGGCATAAAAGCATCCTCAACTCTATATGTGCTTTGGTATTCAAATCAGCATGTACTGGTAAATGTGTTACATTTATTTCCAGTCTCAAATGAAAACGGAATGCGTTTTGTTTGTGGAAGCTCATGTATTGTGCATGTTTGTCTTCAGGAAATTCTCTCAGATCAACAAAATGGAGCTTATGCCCTACACCATACATCTTATGGTCAGTCATCACTGTCCGAGACCTCCACCCAGCCAAGTCTCTCTGTGCCCTCTCTTCATCCAACGCTCTCCGAGGCCTTCACCCAGCCAAGTCTCTTTGTGCACTCTCTCCAG
This sequence comes from Tiaroga cobitis, assembly GCA_030578255.1. Lineage (NCBI taxonomy): Eukaryota > Metazoa > Chordata > Actinopteri > Cypriniformes > Leuciscidae > Tiaroga > Tiaroga cobitis. The sequence goes on from CM060597.1 coordinate 28,499,070, forward strand.
CCACTGCTGTCCGAGCCCTCCACCCGCTCACTGCTGTCCGAGCCCTCCACCCGCTCACTGCTGTCTGAGCCCTCCACCCGCTCACTGCAGTCTGAGCCCTCCACCCGCTCACTGCTGTCCGAGCCCTCCACCCGCTCACTGCTGTCTGAGCCCTCCACCCAGCCAAGTCTCTTTGTGCCCTCCACCCGCTCACTGCTGTCCGAGCCCTCCACCCGCTCACTGCTCAATCTGTTCTCACAACCACAAGAAATCCTGACTCTTCATGATGAACCTTCACTCCCTCCTTCATCTGCCCAGGAACCCATCATTATTCTTGATGAACAAGATGAGACTGTTTCACAAAATCAGTCTCCTGTATCAACACATCATCTCGGAGGACCTGTGGATGAGTATGTTTTTCTCATTAACTTGATTTTTTTTTTTGTTGATTTTTTTGTGCATGTAGATTTTTCTATTTCTTTATCCTGTTACATTAATTCAGGTGGTTAAAATAAAATGCATGAACTTCTTTGGTTGCAGGATTGATCTACAGACCATATTGAAAAAAATGGTCAGCAGAGTTGATGTAAGCTTCTGTCCAACAAGCAACCAAATAAATGTGTGCAGGGATAATGTTTTACTGTGTAGCCTGCGGGCGTTCAAGCGTAGGTTCTTCAACCCAGAAGCAAAATTGGATGTTGTGTTTGTGGATGAAGATGACAACGGTGAAGGGGCAGTTGACGAAGGCGGCCCGACAAGAGAATACCTAAGGCTGTTGATGAGGGCTGTCCACCAGTCAATTATCTTTGAGGGACATGAGAAAGACCGGCAGTTGTCTCTTGATACTCAAGGTAGGCAAGCCCAAATTCTTAGGACTGTCGTCATTCTACTGGCAGATTTCTAGAAATGTATAACCCGTTTAAAAATGCTTGCCCCCTTATTTCTCCTGTCTGATTTATTGTTTATTCTGTTTGGTTTTTATATGTTGGCAGGTGTCATCCTGTGTTATTGTCTGTCTATCGTCTTTTATTTGTTTAATAATTTTGCCTTGATTTGTTAATTCTTGGTTGGGATTCTTCCATGATTCTTTGTCTTTTAATGTACTGAAACAACTTTTTACATGTTTTGAAAGGTGCAATAAAGTTATTATTTGTAGTAGCACTAATATTAATCATAGCTTTAAAATATTGCTCTGCTGTAATGCTTCTTAATACCTTACTGTTACGTTTTTAATTTTAGCTTTGCAGACTAAACTTTACACGTGGGTGGCAAAAATGATTGCTGTGTGTGTAGTCCATGGAGGAGTTGGTCCACACTTCTTTTCTGGAAGGCTTTTCAATCAAATCTGTGGGATACCAACACCCCCGGCCACGGTAGATGAAGTTGGTGACCATGCTTTCAGGGAACAGTTAATAAAAGTAAGCAGGTGAAAGGCATTATACTTTGAATGTACAGCACTGTGACACAGCCCTATTTTCTATTAACTTTCTATTTATGAGTCGCTTTAAACGTGTTCAGATGCAAGTGGAACTGCTGTATAAAAGCAGGTTACCTGCATCACTCGGCCTTCTTTCTGCCTTGTGGCTGCGGGCGAACCACAGCTGTGAGGATATCCACGAAGATCCTCATAAACACGAGCGCTATATTGATTAAACATCTAATTTATATAGGGAAGGTATCCTTACAAGCCAATTTTGCACTCACTCACTATCTTTGTCTTTCTTTCTTTCTTTCCTTTTAGATACAGGAAGCAGCAACAGTCCGAGAGGCGAACAGTGTAATTGCAGAGGCAGCAGATAGTCTCAGCATCATAGGTGCCTTGAGACATGTGTCCAGTCTTGAGGAGAAGGACTCCCTTGTCCAGTCAGCTGCAGACTTCTTCGTCAATGGAAGATTGGCGACTGCCTTGGACCAGTAAGTGCCTCACCTGTCTTATTAGTCCAAAAAATGAAACCGTCATTGAACAGGACGATTCACACATTGTCACATGTTTTTATAGGTTTGCTGAGGGGTTAAAAACCCTTGGTTTACTAGAGGAGCTGAGGAAGAATCCGGCAGTGTTCTACGACATGTTTGTCAGTGAGGAGATTCCACTACAGGCGAAGGACCTAAGCACCCTATTTGACGTGGACTTCTCTGTGCAGGGTAGCAACAGGAGAGAACGTGAAAACATGACAATATGCTTTTGGCGTGACTGGTTAATTGATATTGAAGGTATACTATTAATTGTACAAGTTATGTAGCACAATTATTAGTGGTCATTTTGTTGTCCTGGTTGGCAGAAAAATAAATGCTAATAATGCCATAGTTGAAGTCTGGTTGTGTGAACATTGGTAGCTCCCTTAAACTTGATCATATTGTTGTAATAGTCAGTCCCTCCAGAAAAACGCGATTATGCGATCGCTGAATTCAATGCAAAATCAGCCAAAGTCCGCATATTTATGCGGGGATCGCATTTTTTTCAAATACTACGCAATTTCGCCGCATAAATTGCTGATTTCCGCACAAAATATGCGGGGCTTGCGTGATTTGATAATCCCCGCATTTTCGTCGCAAAAAAGTCACATATATCTTAGCAGAAAGTTGGAAAATGTTGCGTTTGCTTCACACAAGAGCAGCCACTTCCCCCTGTTGCCATGGGAACGTTATGAAGTGACGTAATTACGCGACGTGAACATCATTGAAAAGCTGTAAAACAGGAGCACACTTTATTTTTAAATATTTCATTTATTCATTTTTACTGAAGTTGTAGCATATTCCTCTAGTAAAGCTACAGAACGTGTTTGACTCAGCAATGTTTTGTAAGTTTGATGTGTTTATTAAGGTCTTGTAACGCGTTGTGTCGGGAAGAAAAATAGGGATATCTCACAGATGAAGTTATTGCAGAGGCCAGACAGACTCACGGAGGCGATTGGCATCTCACAACTCACACTTTATTCCCTAATCGAACTCGTAACTGTCTGTCACACGTTCTACCGTCCACATCGTTACTTGATAAACAAAATAAGATAAAAGAAGTAGCACCAAACAGAAATTACCCGCACACATGGGGTGTTCGAGGCACATGGCACATACAGTATAATACTGCAGACAGTTCAACAGGGAACGCGCAGCTCTTAAAGGGGCCACACCTTATTTCCACTCGTTACAGTCTGAAATAAAACAAGATGAGAAATGAAATATTCCAGCACTTTCTGTGATGTAGTATGCTTGCTTATCATAGGAAGTAATAAGAAAGGACTCTTTACATTAAGGTAGTAGCCTAGTGAGAACAGGGTGTTGGGGGAATCCCTTTTTTTTTTTTTTTTTTTTTTTCATCAAATCTCGTTTTTGCGAGTTGCCGCAATTTTTGCAAGTTCCCGCAATTTTATCGCAAAAAATTGCATAAATATCACGCATATTCCATCGCATTTTTAAAGAAAACGGGCCGCGTAATCAAGGATTTTTCACAATCACAAAAAAACTCGTTTTTCTGGAAGGACTGAATAGTTTACCAAAATAGTGCTTGACTGAGGCTTTTGTGGTTGATATTTACTAGGGCTGGGTAAAAATATCGATTCATCAATGTATTGCAATTATTTGTTTCTCAATTCAATATCGATTCATCAAATCCTATGAAACATGCTGGAGTTAATTTGTTCTTTAACATAGGTAATACTGCACACATTACCGTATATACCCGAATATAAGACGAGGTTTTTGTCCTAAAAATAGGCTGAAAAATGGGGGGGTCGTCTTATATACAGCGTCATCTTATATTTGAGTGGAGGAATCGATTGATAGCCTTTTTCTCCCGCACCGTCGACTTACGAGAGCGCCGAGGAGGATCTCGATGCGGCGCGGACGCGCTTGGAAAAAACGAGCGCGTCGCTTCCATTGTGAGCGCGCATCCCGCGCGCCTACATTTGAACTAACGAACTTGAGCGCGCAAAAGACGCAATATGTGAACAGGTATGTGAACAGGTCGCGTGTCTCCGTCCGCTCTAGCATCCTCTGTGAACGGCGATTTGTCTTGCGCGGCTCGAGCAGAGGGAGAGAGAGAGAGAGAGCGGGAGCCGGATCGTCGTTGAAAACGGACAGACGACCCCGCAGGGTGATTAAATCCATCCCGTCGCACTCAGGGAAGCCGCAGTCATGGCCAATCAGGACCGCATATGTGCCGGTCTCCGCCGACGAGCGGGCCTCTACACGAGGCACAGGTGATGCGAGGCATTTGGAACAATGCCTCGGAAATTTGCTCTTAAAATTATTTTCTGTTGAAAACAAGATTCCCCCCCCAAAATAAGTCTGGAAAATGGGGGGGTCGTCTTATATTCAGGGTCGTCTTATATTCGGGTATATACGGTATTTAAAAATATACTCAGGTAGCCTTAATTACTTGTGTATTTTCTAATTTTTGAATCGATATCGAAGCTAATAAATCAATATCGAATCGAATCGAATTATGAAATTCCTAACATTACCCAGCCCTAATATTTACCACAAAAAGTCCTTGGATGTCAGTATGCAACTTCCAAATTGCTCCAAGTATACCTACAATAGATTAGGGCTGGGCGACATGGCCTAAAAATAAAATGAGTGTGTTTTAAGGGGTCCAAATTACTATTTCTCAACACTTTCTTGTGTTACAGAAGGAGAATGCAGTCCAGTCACCCTAGAGAAAGTACTGGAGTTTACATCTGGAGCCTCAACCGTGCCTCCACTGGGATTTCCACACCGTCCACAAATTCAGTTCCTTCATGAGGGCGACAGGATCTTCCCAGAAGCAAATACCTGTGTTCTTGTACTCCGCCTGCCGCTGCACTCTTCCTATGAAGTTTTTAAAAAATTTATGATGGAGGGAATTTTGCAAGCTCCAACCTTTGGCCTCGCATGATGTCACTGTGTGTAAAACTGAATTTCCATTAAGTTTTCACTTGAGCTATATTTGTGTTTAATTTGTGTTTAGATGCAGTAATTCTGTTCATTTTTCAGGATTAACAGTTCACTTCAGTTGATATGTTATTCAATATTAAATTTTGTTTAGTTAAATTTATTGGGGGTTTTTTAATTGTTTTTTTTATTTTTTATTATTGGGCTTATTTGTGTTAAGAATAATTTTATAATGACTTATATATTATTTATTTTAATGATTTATTTATTTTCTTTGTTTTACAAGACATTTATTGTGTTTATAAACAGACAGTTTGTTCATTATATCACATTCAGTCATACTGACTTCTGTCCCTCCAGCATCTGTCAGACGCTAAGGTGTTTTTGGCAGTTAAACTTCTCTCCTTCTGTCCTCCACTGTTAATCTAAAATTCTCATTCAAGCCATTAAACATGCCATGTTTTTTCATACATTACCAGTTTATTCATCTTTTCAATCCAATTCAAAAGAGTTAGATCCTTCACTTTTCAAAGTATTCATAGTGAATTTATTTTTCATGCATTTTCAAATCTTGTCTATTGATTTATATTCCATTTAAACCTTAATATGTTTAATATTTTTCATACATTAAGAATTTTATTCAAAATGTAAATATCATTCATACTAATTAGATGCTTTTCCACTTTTTCAACGAATTATAACGCCATAGGAGTAGAAGGGAACAAAAATATTGTCAGCCAACAATACTACAATTAAAAAAGACAATAAAACAACACCAACAGTGCTGTTAGCTACTGCCATTGTCTGGACTGGCACCCACAACTCTAGCATACCTGGCATATTTTAACAGAAAATATTAAAACTGTTGAAACTAATATATTATTCAGGACAGAAATACATGCAGCCAATAAACTTTTGTCTCTGGGCTTGGAATTGGACTATACCGGAGTTTCCAAAATACTGACAATTTCAGTACAGCAAGCCTGAAATTGTATCTTTAGATCAGAAATGTGTTGGATTGCATTGTGTACAGATGTCTGTTGTTGCTGAGTGAGGATGAGTTGAGGTGGCTCTACATTAACAGCTGGGAACTCTTCCTCATCAAGTGTAGGCAGTGTTTGAATTCCATACTGCGCTAGGATGGCATCAATGTTTTGGTCGCTGTAGGGATTTTCCCCAAACACATTGTTGACAGCTGTGCTGTCTGTTGCAATGTTTTTGAGCATCCCCTCTGTCCAGAGTTGAGTTGGTGTACGATTATGTTCTGTTCGCAATGGATGGAGGTTCCAGGCCTGTCTAAACTGCTCCAGTCTTTTTTGAATCTCAGGAAGATAAACAATATGCAGTGAAAGTCTGTGGACATCATCATCTGGGTTTAGAACCTCTGAATCCTCTAAGGAGTAGAACATAAGGTAAAAGTGCTGCAACACATGCAAAAACACATCACGCCAAAGGCGTTCAATTCTCTGATTGTGAACGGATTGTCCGGTTATGAAACCTCTGTGTTCAAGTCCTTGAACTAGATGCATGAATAAAGCCACAAGGATGTTTTCACCGCCATGGTCAGATCTGACTCTTGATGGTAAGGCATAGAGGCATGTTGCTTTCAAAAACTGAGAAAGCACTGTTGTGGCACGATTGTCTGTGCTGCAGTTGAGGTAAGTAATCAGACGGGAGTATCCATCAATTGCACCATGAATCACAAAGCCCCATCTAGAAAGGTTAAAAATACAAATATTACTTGAAAATGATAATACTATTGACAGTAGTCTGGAAACAATATAGCTGTAAACTCCAGTTTTTCAAGTAATTTTCAAAATATAAAAAAAGTAATGACAAATCTGGTAATAATAACCTTATGAGACGCATGTTCCCATCAATGTGCCACAAACTATTGGGGTAAGGTACATTATAAACACGTCTTGCAACTGTCCGGCTCCATCTCCTTGCAGCAGCAGTAGGATTCACCCGTGTCAACATCTCACGCACCCTGGACCGTGTAACAAGCACACCCTGTGCGCGCAATAGGGCTCTTATCATCTGAAAGAGATTTTTGAAAAGATCTAAATTGACATGATATTCACAAAACAATGGCACACAAATTTTAATTAAATACAGCCTAAAGATAAAGACCACCAATTACCTCATTTCCAGAATTAGGATATTGGCTCTGAAGTTGCCTTACATGTTGTTCAAGTTCACCATCATCTATTGCAGACAGCATACTTCTAACAGGTATACCCAGCAACTTTGACTTCTTGTACAGAAATGATGAGGAGCATCCCAGTATTTCAGCAGTTTTTGCTATTGTATGGCCTTGCTTCAGCAGAAATTCAATGTGTTCTCTGCTAACATCAATGGCTGGTCTTCCTCTTCTCCCTACAAAAAGAAAAAGTCAACTAAGTGTTTAAGCAGCATTGGACTGTTTATTTATAGTATATCAGCATACCAATTCTCATACATGCATTGTTGAAATTGCATTATTAGATTAGATTATCAAATCTATTAAAGAGCAGTGAATGGCTTTCTCTTTTTATTTTGTTGTTTGATTACTATTAAGTGTACATTAGGTACATTACACTATTAAGACGGCATTAGGTTTATTACGCACTGTCACTTTAAGACCGATTGTGCAGATCCAATATTGCACTGATGTACATCCGATATTATCACAACTGTACGTTCTGGAAAGACATAACCGACTGTGTTAATGTGAATACTCTCCAAAACGGACATTTAGACATAATGTTGTGTGTATTTGTCCATTCAGACGCGAAAGAGAGCTCAATTCAGTCCTCGCGCGCTGTATGTCTGTGTAGGTCTGCACGCTTCGATCGGGTCAGGTGTGTGTGTGTGTGTGTGTGTGTTTGAACATTTTTGAACGATTTATGAGACATGCATGATGCATCAAGCGCCAACTCATGTTCCGCCGAGCACGTTACGATTCAAAAATGCGTTTTCGTCTGTAAACATATCGTTGACGAAATTACAGCTCCTGGTGAACCCTTAACTGCCTATGTGAACCTCTGGAAACCAATATATAGGCTAGTACCTATGTTAAAAATGGCCGGATTTCCCCTTTAACGTTAATGCATGATAATAGCCTGAATCCAGTGATAAACAGACTCACCTGAACTAATGCGCCTGACAGAGAAACGTCGGTCTTCCCCAGGATGGAAATTTGCGTCTATTAGAGTTTTCAGTTGAGCCAAACTGCTTTTGAGTTCATTGTTTGTGTCTGGTGATAGCAAATGTTCAATTCTTCCGAGATTTCTTTCACAGTTTTCAATAGAACGACGTTCTCTCTCTCCACAAAACCCCTGTGTGAGGGCTCGTTCAATTTCATGACATTTTCTGGTGGTTTTTTCTATTACAGCCAACGCCATGACAGCTTCTTTCTTCTTAGAAATAAGGAAATGAACCCACTTTTTTATTATTATGGCGGGGAGGGGAAATTACATCATGTACAATAATTTGCAATAGTTATAATGACGTTTGAGATATCTTTAACTTTCATTCTGCCTAGGCAAAACTGAATTACAGATATCTGCAATTGTCATTTAAGATGTGTGACGAGTTGAATGTCGTTTTCAATGACGTCATTGCAGATATCTGTAATTCAGTTTTGCCTAGTCAAAACTGAATTACAGATATCTCTATCTGTCGTTTCGACTAGTCACAATTACTTTACAGATATCTTGAATGACAATTCCAACTATCCAAAATGTAATTACGACTAGTCAGAAAGACGTTGTTGATATCTACAATGTTAATTCCGGATAGTCAAACTTAGCTTTTAAATGCTAAAATGGCTTGCCATATTTTAACATTTAAAAGCTAAGTTTGACTATCCGGAATTAACATTGTAGATATCAACAACGTCTTTCTGACTAGTCATAATTACATTTTGGATAGTTTGTATTATCATTTAAGATATCTGCAACGTAATTGTGACTAGTCGAAACGACAGATAGAGATATCTGTAATTCAGTTTTGACTAGGAAAAACTGAATTACAGATATCTGCAATGACGTCATTGAAAACGACATTCAACTCGTCACACATCTTAAATGACAATTGCAGATATCTGTAATTCAGTTTTGACTAGGCAGAATGAAAGTTAAAGATATCTCAAACGTCATTATGACTAGAGCAAATTATTTTGCATGAGCTTGCTCTATTTTAGATATCCATGAATACATAATTTCCCCTCCCCGCCAAATCAAAGAAGAAGTTGGTTAATTTACTTATTTCTATGAATGGAAGGAGAAAGAAGCAGTCATGGCATTGGCTGTAATCGAAAAGCACCAGAAAATGTTTCCAGCATGACACAAATTGTATTCATTAGCATTAGCCTGCGGGTTTCTCAAAAATATTGGCAACATGCAATGTTTGCCATGCATTTCTATGTTATGATGATGCTTAAAATTACCGTAGGTTATTGTTGATGTAGGATTTACGCATGAGAGAGATTCACACTAATTCACTTTAATGCTTACATGCATGCTGTATTAGCTAACAGCATTAAAAACATGCTCTGCTGCTCCCGCCTAAAGTGGGATGCGGGCCTAATTTGCATACAGATATCTGCAACGTCATTTCGCCTAGTCAAAACTCTAATTCAAGATATCTGTAATTACATTTTGACTAGGCAGAATGAAAGTTACAGATATCTCAAATTTCAGATATCTCTAATCAAAATTAATTTCAAGATATCTATAACTTGATAATAGATATCTACAATTAAATTATGACTAATCCTAACTCCAGTTTGAGATATCTACAACGCCATTTTGACTAGTCATAATTCCAGTTACAGATATCTACAACGTAATTTCGCCTAGTCAAAACTTAATTTAAGATATCTGAAAAGGAACATGTAGATATCTTGAATTGAGGTTAATTAAAGATATCTTGAACTGGAGTTATGACTAGTCAGAATCAAATTGTAGATATCTCAAACTGGAATTACAGATATCTACAATTCAGTTGCAGATATCCGTAATTCACAGAGTGGATATCTCCAACTGAATTGTAGATATCTGTAATGATAAACCCCATACAAATGAATGGCAAAAGTGATGTCATTTGTCCTAGGAAGAATGTCTTTGTGGATATCTGAAATGACAATTATGGATAGGAAGAATGTAGTTGCGGATATCTGAAATGTTCTTTTTGACTAGGCAAAACTGAATTACAGATATCTGCAACACATATCCAGTCTAGCTGTTAAATGTTAAAATGGCTTGCCATACAGCACCCCCTACTGGTTTTTTTATTTGCTCAAACACACAGAACTTTAATGTTTTTCATGTGTAAATACATGTTGAACAATGTCTATTTTCACAATCACAATGTAAATTGTGTAAGGATAATTAGACATTTCTCCAAAATAATTTAACATTATTTGTTAGAGAGCCCCTTATGGCACCCTTAAGCCTCTTGAATCATTGTTTTGCAGTGTTTTTAGAAGTTATATATATATATACATGTATTACAACACACACACACATTACACTTTACACATTACATGACATTACACACACACACACACACATTACACTTTACACATTACATGACATTACACACACACACGCACACACACGCAGACACACACACACACACATACACACACACATATAAGCTGTTTTTTATACAACAATATACTGGCACACACATTACACTTTACACATTATATTACATTACACACACACACACACACACACACACACACACACATATATATATATAAGCTGTTTATTATTTTATACAACAATATACAGGCAATAGAAGACAGAATAAGCATGCATGCATAGGAAACAACTTTGTTCAAGTATCGCATTCTCTCAACAGGCATACAGCCTCTCGGTCACTGTTCGTTATTAGGCCATCCAATTATTATAGGCCGTCCATTCATGCTTGTGAATCACGACAGGGTGAATAATCTGTGAAGGACAAACATATGCAATAATAATAATAAAAAACAAGAGTGGCTTGAAATATTAATAATTGAAATCAGACAGAACTTCTGCCTTATGACATTTTACAATGGATATTCAAATGAGAAATTATTCAATGAATATAGGACCAACAATTATTAAAATATATTTTGATAATAGGCCTACATTACAGAACAAGAAATTATGCTATATTCTCGCCAAAATGTTGGATAGATTTGGAGTGCTATTACACTCGTGATCTATCACACACACACACACACACAAACACACACACGCACACACACACACACACACACACACACACACACACACACACACACACACACACACACACACACACACACACACACACACACACAACAACAACAACAACAACAACAACAACAACAACAACAACAACAACAATATTCAGTTTCCTGCAAGGTTACCCTTCCGTCAATGTCGTTGGCTTATGATGGCTGATGAGGTAAGCGCAGCGTAGTGCTTGGGTCACTCTATCGTGAATAATTAAAATAGAATTAAGGTGTTGTGTCACGTTGACATTGCCTGTCGTAACTGTTTGTAATCATTCTCATGACTATTAATGTGGTGATGCACACCTTCGTTTTATTGTACTTATTCATGAGATTGTGAACGAGCGCTTACCTAATGGGTACGATGAGCCTACGTCACCAGGCATCTTCAGTTGGGTGCGCGCCCGTGATGCGCTTCATATAGTACTGCTGCTAGTAGACTAAATACAGAGACGGGAATATAGCCTACTTCTTTCCAGGTATGAAAAACAAACCGCACAAAACATAGCATACTTTCGGTTTTAATAAACACTGTTAAACATTACGGTGGGTTGTAGGCTATTATACGTTGGAAATAGTTATGTTTTACTTTATTTAAGTTTGTCATGAGTTTGTTGGTTCGCGATTAGCGCGACAGCCCGCCATACATCTGTAGTAGCCTAATAAATCAAAATACGGATGCCGTTGGATAAGAATTGATGTTGTTTCAGAGAGTTATGAATTATCTTCGACTTACATATTTGGTCATTTAACCCCCCATGTGATATGACTGTTAACAGCGAGTTATAGCTATACATTGGCTAGCCTAAGTGAATGTCGTCTTATATTAAAAATATATGTTATATGGTAGGCCTATTTAAAACAAGATAATTTAAACTATCGATATCAATGATGTAAAAAAAAGTCCTTAAAAGAGAAAATGGGTTTAATCTGGTCACAAAAGTTTATTGTGTTGATTTTTATATTATTTTTATAGTTTTATTTTATAGACTATAGAACGATAGAACGATAGGGTAACACTTTAGAATACGGTTCCTTCGTTAATGAATAACTACACAAGAACCAATGAGTAACACAATATTAACAAGCTAACTATTATTAACTTGTCATGTCTCCTTCTCTGTCTCTCTCTGCTAGTCACACACATACACACACACACACACACACACACACACATCTCGCTTTCACCTTCATACTGACAGCTGTTATCACTTTTCATTATGCTCATTCCTCTCCAACTGTTCCTCATCTCCTCTCATTATCTTGGCTTCTTCTAACCCTCTCTTTCCCTGTCTTGTTGTCAGATTGGTTGATGTCTCAGATACTCATTTACCAGAGTCTTTCTCTGTCCTGTCCTGTCCTGTCCTGTCCTGTGGAATAACTTCTACTGCTGGAATTACTCTGTGCTCGTCATTGTACATCCACAGAACCTGCTTAAGGCTGAAGCTGATTACCTGCTCCGTGCTCGTCACCTGTATCCAGCTCCATCTGTTTCTCCGTGAGTTACGAGAACCGCTGCTTCACCAGCCTTCTGTTCGTCCCTACCACAGAGGAGATTTATGTTCATGTGATTTTGCCAGTTCTACTGGTTTCTTCGGTTGCTGATTATTATTGAACTTTCAGTTTGGATTACCTGTGGTCTGACATTTTGATTCTATTAAAGAACTGTGATTGTCACTCTCGCTTTTGAGTCCTCTCTAACCTCATCACATAACTAACAAGAAACTATTAACTGACTAGTAAGTAATAGCGCACAGATGAAAGTGGTAGTTCACTATTAACTAATCAATAACTATTTTTTTAATGCTTCCCAGAGAACTACTGAAAAAGTTTATTAACAATATAACGATTAACATATAGATTAACGAATTAGTAAGCTAATAGACCACAGATGAAAGTGGTACTTCATACTTGGGAATTAATTATTTGGATCCATATTCTAAAGTGAAGATCATGGGAACTAACTAGTAATGAATCAAGTGTTACTACATGATCTAGTCATGATTTGTGCAACCAAACACAAAAGTCATTTCAAGCGTTTGAGATGTTTGGTGAACTTTTTTAAATAGTAGGCCTACTTTTAGAAAATTTCTTTAGAAGTATTTAGTAAGTAACAATTCACTTTAGAATAAAAATAATTAGTAATTAGTAATTAGTAATAATTAGTAAATTAGTAATATACAGGAAAATGCTCCACAATGCTCTGGCATCTTATCTGCTGCCACGCAACGAAACTAGGATATTGAAAACAGTTTTTTACATTTTTATTTCAGGATTCTATGATGAATAGAAAGTTCAAAAGAACAGCATTTGTTTCAAATATAATCTTTTCTAACATTATAAATGTCTTTACTGTAACTTTTGATCAATTTAACTCATCCTTGATGAATAAAAGTATTTTCTAATTTCTTTTCTTTTCCCCCAAAAATAAATTCTTACTGACCCGAAACTTTTGAATGGTAGTGATTAAAGTTACAAAAGCTTTCCATTTCAGATCAATTCTGTTCTTTTGAACTTTCTATTCATCAAAGAATCCTGAAATAAAAATGTAAAAAACTGTTTTCAACATGGATAATAATCATAAATGTTTATTGAGCATCATATTATAATAATTTCTGTAGGATCATGTGACACTGAAGACTTTATTGATGTAATGTAATGATGCTGTAAATTCAGCTTTGATCACATGAATAAATTACACTTTACTATATATTCACATAGAAAACCACTGTTTTAAATTGTAATAATATTTCACAATATTACTGTTTTTTTGTTTTTTTTTATCAAATAATTGCAGCCTTGGTGAGCAGAAGAGACTTCTTTTAAAAACATAAAAAATCTCACCGACCCCAAACTTTTGACCGGTAGTGTATATATATATATATAACTTCTAAAAACACTGCAAAACAATGATTCAAGAGGCTTAAGGGTGCCATAAGGGGCTCTCTAACAAATAATGTTAAATTATTTTGGAGAAATGTCTAATTATCCTTACACAATTTACATTGTGATTGTGAAAATAGACATTGTTCAACATGTATTTACACATGAAAAACATTAAAGTTCTGTGTGTTTGAGCAAATAAAAAAACCAGTAGGGGGTGCTGTATGGCAAGCCATTTTAACATTTAACAGCTAGACTGGATATGTGTTGCAGATATCTGTAATTCAGTTTTGCCTAGTCAAAAAGAACATTTCAGATATCCGCAACTACATTCTTCCTATCCATAATTGTCATTTCAGATATCCACAAAGACATTCTTCCTAGGACAAATGACATCACTTTTGCCATTCATTTGTATGGGGTTTATCATTACAGATATCTACAATTCAGTTGGAGATATCCACTCTGTGAATTACGGATATCTGCAACTGAATTGTAGATATCTGTAATTCCAGTTTGAGATATCTACAATTTGATTCTGACTAGTCATAACTCCAGTTCAAGATATCTTTAATTAACCTCAATTCAAGATATCTACATGTTCCTTTTCAGATATCTTAAATTAAGTTTTGACTAGGCGAAATTACGTTGTAGATATCTGTAACTGGAATTATGACTAGTCAAAATGGCGTTGTAGATATCTCAAACTGGAGTTAGGATTAGTCATAATTTAATTGTAGATATCTATTATCAAGTTATAGATATCTTGAAATTAATTTTGATTAGAGATATCTGAAATTTGAGATATCTGTAACTTTCATTCTGCCTAGTCAAAATGTAATTACAGATATCTTGAATTAGAGTTTTGACTAGGCGAAATGACGTTGCAGATATCTGTATGCAAATTAGGCCCGCATCCCACTTTAGGCGGGAGCAGCAGAGCATGTTTTTAATGCTGTTAGCTAATACAGCATGCATGTAAGCATTAAAGTGAATTAGTGTGAATCTCTCTCATGCGTAAATCCTACATCAACAATAACCTACGGTAATTTTAAGCATCATCATAACATAGAAATGCATGGCAAACATTGCATGTTGCCAATATTTTTGAGAAACCCGCAGGCTAATGCTAATGAATACAATTTGTGTCATGCTGGAAACATTTTCTGGTGCTTTTCGATTACAGCCAATGCCATGACTGCTTCTTTCTCCTTCCATTCATAGAAATAAGTAAATTAACCAACTTCTTCTTTGATTTGGCGGGGAGGGGAAATTATGTATTCATGGATATCTAAAATAGAGCAAGCTCATGCAAAATAATTTGCTCTAGTCATAATGACGTTTGAGATATCTTTAACTTTCATTCTGCCTAGTCAAAACTGAATTACAGATATCTGCAATTGTCATTTAAGATGTGTGACGAGTTGAATGTCGTTTTCAATGACGTCATTGCAGATATCTGTAATTCAGTTTTTCCTAGTCAAAACTGAATTACAGATATCTCTATCTGTCGTTTCGACTAGTCACAATTACGTTGCAGATATCTTAAATGATAATACAAACTATCCAAAATGTAATTATGACTAGTCAGAAAGACGTTGTTGATATCTACAATGTTAATTCCGGATAGTCAAACTTAGCTTTTAAATGTTAAAATATGGCAAGCCATTTTAGCATTTAAAAGCTAAGTTTGACTATCCGGAATTAACATTGTAGATATCAACAACGTCTTTCTGACTAGTCGTAATTACATTTTGGATAGTTGGAATTGTCATTCAAGATATCTGTAAAGTAATTGTGACTAGTCGAAACGACAGATAGAGATATCTGTAATTCAGTTTTGACTAGGCAAAACTGAATTACAGATATCTGCAATGACGTCATTGAAAACGACATTCAACTCGTCACACATCTTAAATGACAATTGCAGATATCTGTAATTCAGTTTTGCCTAGGCAGAATGAAAGTTAAAGATATCTCAAACGTCATTATAACTATTGCAAATTATTGTACATGATGTAATTTCCCCTCCCCGCCATAATAATAAAAAAGTGGGTTCATTTCCTTATTTCTAAGAAGAAAGAAGCTGTCATGGCGTTGGCTGTAATAGAAAAAACCACCAGAAAATGTCATGAAATTGAACGAGCCCTCACACAGGGGTTTTGTGGAGAGAGAGAACGTCGTTCTATTGAAAACTGTGAAAGAAATCTCGGAAGAATTGAACATTTGCTATCACCAGACACAAACAATGAACTCAAAAGCAGTTTGGCTCAACTGAAAACTCTAATAGACGCAAATTTCCATCCTGGGGAAGACCGACGTTTCTCTGTCAGGCGCATTAGTTCAGGTGAGTCTGTTTATCACTGGATTCAGGCTATTATCATGCATTAACGTTAAAGGGGAAATCCGGCCATTTTTAACATAGGTACTAGCCTATATATTGGTTTCCAGAGGTTCACATAGGCAGTTAAGGGTTCACCAGGAGCTGTAATTTCGTCAACGATATGTTTACAGACGAAAACGCATTTTTGAATCGTAACGTGCTCGGCGGAACATGAGTTGGCGCTTGATGCATCATGCATGTCTCATAAATCGTTCAAAAATGTTCAACACACACACACACACACACACACACCTGACCCGATCGAAGCGTGCAGACCTACACAGACATACAGCGCGCGAGGACTGAATTGAGCTCTCTTTCGCGTCTGAATGGACAAATACACACAACATTATGTCTAAATGTCCGTTTTGGAGAGTATTCACATTAACACAGTCGGTTATGTCTTTCCAGAACGTACAGTTGTGATAATATCGGATGTACATCAGTGCAATATTGGATCTGCACAATCGGTCTTAAAGTGACAGTGCGTAATAAACCTAATGCCGTCTTAATAGTGTAATGTACCTAATGTACACTTAATAGTAATCAAACAACAAAATAAAAAGAGAAAGCCATTCACTGCTCTTTAATAGATTTGATAATCTAATCTAATAATGCAATTTCAACAATGCATGTATGAGAATTGGTATGCTGATATACTATAAATAAACAGTCCAATGCTGCTTAAACACTTAGTTGACTTTTTCTTTTTGTAGGGAGAAGAGGAAGACCAGCCATTGATGTTAGCAGAGAACACATTGAATTTCTGCTGAAGCAAGGCCATACAATAGCAAAAACTGCTGAAATACTGGGATGCTCCTCATCATTTCTGTACAAGAAGTCAAAGTTGCTGGGTATACCTGTTAGAAGTATGCTGTCTGCAATAGATGATGGTGAACTTGAACAACATGTAAGGCAACTTCAGAGCCAATATCCTAATTCTGGAAATGAGGTAATTGGTGGTCTTTATCTTTAGGCTGTATTTAATTAAAATTTGTGTGCCATTGTTTTGTGAATATCATGTCAATTTAGATCTTTTCAAAAATCTCTTTCAGATGATAAGAGCCCTATTGCGCGCACAGGGTGTGCTTGTTACACGGTCCAGGGTGCGTGAGATGTTGACACGGGTGAATCCTACTGCTGCTGCAAGGAGATGGAGCCGGACAGTTGCAAGACGTGTTTATCATGTACCTTACCCCAATAGTTTGTGGCACATTGATGGGAACATGCGTCTCATAAGGTTATTATTACCAGATTTGTCATTACTTTTTTTATATTTTGAAAATTACTTGAAAAACTGGAGTTTACAGCTATATTGTTTCCAGACTACTGTCAATAGTATTATCATTTTCAAGTAATATTTGTATTTTTAACCTTTCTAGATGGGGCTTTGTGATTCATGGTGCAATTGATGGATACTCCCGTCTGATTACTTACCTCAACTGCAGCACAGACAATCGTGCCACAACAGTGCTTTCTCAGTTTTTGAAAGCAACATGCCTCTATGCCTTACCATCAAGAGTCAGATCTGACCATGGCGGTGAAAACATCCTTGTGGCTTTATTCATGCATCTAGTTCAAGGACTTGAACACAGAGGTTTCATAACCGGACAATCCGTTCACAATCAGAGAATTGAACGCCTTTGGCGTGATGTGTTTTTGCATGTGTTGCAGCACTTTTACCTTATGTTCTACTCCTTAGAGGATTCAGAGGTTCTAAACCCAGATGATGATGTCCACAGACTTTCACTGCATATTGTTTATCTTCCTGAGATTCAAAAAAGACTGGAGCAGTTTAGACAGGCCTGGAACCTCCATCCATTGCGAACAGAACATAATCGTACACCAACTCAACTCTGGACAGAGGGGATGCTCAAAAACATTGCAACAGACAGCACAGCTGTCAACAATGTGTTTGGGGAAAATCCCTACAGCGACCAAAACATTGATGCCATCCTAGCGCAGTATGGAATTCAAACACTGCCTACACTTGATGAGGAAGAGTTCCCAGCTGTTAATGTAGAGCCACCTCAACTCATCCTCACTCAGCAACAACAGACATCTGTACACAATGCAATCCAACACATTTCTGATCTAAAGATACAATTTCAGGCTTGCTGTACTGAAATTGTCAGTATTTTGGAAACTCCGGTATAGTCCAATTCCAAGCCCAGAGACAAAAGTTTATTGGCTGCATGTATTTCTGTCCTGAATAATATATTAGTTTCAACAGTTTTAATATTTTCTGTTAAAATATGCCAGGTATGCTAGAGTTGTGGGTGCCAGTCCAGACAATGGCAGTAGCTAACAGCACTGTTGGTGTTGTTTTATTGTCTTTTTTAATTGTAGTATTGTTGGCTGACAATATTTTTGTTCCCTTCTACTCCTATGGCGTTATAATTCGTTGAAAAAGTGGAAAAGCATCTAATTAGTATGAATGATATTTACATTTTGAATAAAATTCTTAATGTATGAAAAATATTAAACATATTAAGGTTTAAATGGAATATGAATCAATAGACAAGATTTGAAAATGCATGAAAAATAAATTCACTATGAATACTTTGAAAAGTGAAGGATCTAACTCTTTTGAATTGGATTGAAAAGATGAATAAACTGGTAATGTATGAAAAAACATGGCATGTTTAATGGCTTGAATGAGAATTTTAGATTAACAGTGGAGGACAGAAGGAGAGAAGTTTAACTGCCAAAAACACCTTAGCGTCTGACAGATGCTGGAGGGACAGAAGTCAGTATGACTGAATGTGATATAATGAACAAACTGTCTGTTTATAAACACAATAAATGTCTTGTAAAACAAAGAAAATAAATAAATCATTAAAATAAATAATATATAAGTCATTATAAAATTATTCTTAACACAAATAAGCCCAATAATAAAAAATAAAAAAAACAATTAAAAAACCCCCAATAAATTTAACTAAACAAAATTTAATATTGAATAACATATCAACTGAAGTGAACTGTTAATCCTGAAAAATGAACAGAATTACTGCATCTAAACACAAATTAAACACAAATATAGCTCAAGTGAAAACTTAATGGAAATTCAGTTTTACACACAGTGACATCATGCGAGGCCAAAGGTTGGAGCTTGCAAAATTCCCTCCATCATAAATTTTTTAAAAACTTCATAGGAAGAGTGCAGCGGCAGGCGGAGTACAAGAACACAGGTATTTGCTTCTGGGAAGATCCTGTCGCCCTCATGAAGGAACTGAATTTGTGGACGGTGTGGAAATCCCAGTGGAGGCACGGTTGAGGCTCCAGATGTAAACTCCAGTACTTTCTCTAGGGTGACTGGACTGCATTCTCCTTCTGTAACACAAGAAAGTGTTGAGAAATAGTAATTTGGACCCCTTAAAACACACTCATTTTATTTTTAGGCCATGTCGCCCAGCCCTAATCTATTGTAGGTATACTTGGAGCAATTTGGAAGTTGCATACTGACATCCAAGGACTTTTTGTGGTAAATATTAGGGCTGGGTAATGTTAGGAATTTCATAATTCGATTCGATTCGATATTGATTTATTAGCTTCGATATCGATTCAAAAATTAGAAAATACACAAGTAATTAAGGCTACCTGAGTATATTTTTAAATACCGTATATACCCGAATATAAGACGACCCTGAATATAAGACGACCCCCCCATTTTCCAGACTTATTTTGGGGGGGGAATCTTGTTTTCAACAGAAAATAATTTTAAGAGCAAATTTCCGAGGCATTGTTCCAAATGCCTCGCATCACCTGTGCCTCGTGTAGAGGCCCGCTCGTCGGCGGAGACCGGCACATATGCGGTCCTGATTGGCCATGACTGCGGCTTCCCTGAGTGCGACGGGATGGATTTAATCACCCTGCGGGGTCGTCTGTCCGTTTTCAACGACGATCCGGCTCCCGCTCTCTCTCTCTCTCTCCCTCTGCTCGAGCCGCGCAAGACAAATCGCCGTTCACAGAGGATGCTAGAGCGGACGGAGACACGCGACCTGTTCACATACCTGTTCACATATTGCGTCTTTTGCGCGCTCAAGTTCGTTAGTTCAAATGTAGGCGCGCGGGATGCGCGCTCACAATGGAAGCGACGCGCTCGTTTTTTCCAAGCGCGTCCGCGCCGCATCGAGATCCTCCTCGGCGCTCTCGTAAGTCGACGGTGCGGGAGAAAAAGGCTATCAATCGATTCCTCCACTCAAATATAAGATGACGCTGTATATAAGACGACCCCCCCATTTTTCAGCCTATTTTTAGGACAAAAACCTCGTCTTATATTCGGGTATATACGGTAATGTGTGCAGTATTACCTATGTTAAAGAACAAATTAACTCCAGCATGTTTCATAGGATTTGATGAATCGATATTGAATTGAGAAACAAATAATTGCAATACATTGATGAATCGATATTTTTACCCAGCCCTAGTAAATATCAACCACAAAAGCCTCAGTCAAGCACTATTTTGGTAAACTATTCAGTCCTTCCAGAAAAACGAGTTTTTTTGTGATTGTGAAAAATCCTTGATTACGCGGCCCGTTTTCTTTAAAAATGCGATGGAATATGCGTGATATTTATGCAATTTTTTGCGATAAAATTGCGGGAACTTGCAAAAATTGCGGCAACTCGCAAAAACGAGATTTGATGAAAAAAAAAAAAAAAAAAAAAAAGGGATTCCCCCAACACCCTGTTCTCACTAGGCTACTACCTTAATGTAAAGAGTCCTTTCTTATTACTTCCTATGATAAGCAAGCATACTACATCACAGAAAGTGCTGGAATATTTCATTTCTCATCTTGTTTTATTTCAGACTGTAACGAGTGGAAATAAGGTGTGGCCCCTTTAAGAGCTGCGCGTTCCCTGTTGAACTGTCTGCAGTATTATACTGTATGTGCCATGTGCCTCGAACACCCCATGTGTGCGGGTAATTTCTGTTTGGTGCTACTTCTTTTATCTTATTTTGTTTATCAAGTAACGATGTGGACGGTAGAACGTGTGACAGACAGTTACGAGTTCGATTAGGGAATAAAGTGTGAGTTGTGAGATGCCAATCGCCTCCGTGAGTCTGTCTGGCCTCTGCAATAACTTCATCTGTGAGATATCCCTATTTTTCTTCCCGACACAACGCGTTACAAGACCTTAATAAACACATCAAACTTACAAAACATTGCTGAGTCAAACACGTTCTGTAGCTTTACTAGAGGAATATGCTACAACTTCAGTAAAAATGAATAAATGAAATATTTAAAAATAAAGTGTGCTCCTGTTTTACAGCTTTTCAATGATGTTCACGTCGCGTAATTACGTCACTTCATAACGTTCCCATGGCAACAGGGGGAAGTGGCTGCTCTTGTGTGAAGCAAACGCAACATTTTCCAACTTTCTGCTAAGATATATGTGACTTTTTTGCGACGAAAATGCGGGGATTATCAAATCACGCAAGCCCCGCATATTTTGTGCGGAAATCAGCAATTTATGCGGCGAAATTGCGTAGTATTTGAAAAAAATGCGATCCCCGCATAAATATGCGGACTTTGGCTGATTTTGCATTGAATTCAGCGATCGCATAATCGCGTTTTTCTGGAGGGACTGACTATTACAACAATATGATCAAGTTTAAGGGAGCTACCAATGTTCACACAACCAGACTTCAACTATGGCATTATTAGCATTTATTTTTCTGCCAACCAGGACAACAAAATGACCACTAATAATTGTGCTACATAACTTGTACAATTAATAGTATACCTTCAATATCAATTAACCAGTCACGCCAAAAGCATATTGTCATGTTTTCACGTTCTCTCCTGTTGCTACCCTGCACAGAGAAGTCCACGTCAAATAGGGTGCTTAGGTCCTTCGCCTGTAGTGGAATCTCCTCACTGACAAACATGTCGTAGAACACTGCCGGATTCTTCCTCAGCTCCTCTAGTAAACCAAGGGTTTTTAACCCCTCAGCAAACCTATAAAAACATGTGACAATGTGTGAATCGTCCTGTCCAATGACGGTTTCATTTTTTGGACTAATAAGACAGGTGAGGCACTTACTGGTCCAAGGCAGTCGCCAATCTTCCATTGACGAAGAAGTCTGCAGCTGACTGGACAAGGGAGTCCTTCTCCTCAAGACTGGACACATGTCTCAAGGCACCTATGATGCTGAGACTATCTGCTGCCTCTGCAATTACACTGTTCGCCTCTCGGACTGTTGCTGCTTCCTGTATCTAAAAGGAAAGAAAGAAAGAAAGACAAAGATAGTGAGTGAGTGCAAAATTGGCTTGTAAGGATACCTTCCCTATATAAATTAGATGTTTAATCAATATAGCGCTCGTGTTTATGAGGATCTTCGTGGATATCCTCACAGCTGTGGTTCGCCCGCAGCCACAAGGCAGAAAGAAGGCCGAGTGATGCAGGTAACCTGCTTTTATACAGCAGTTCCACTTGCATCTGAACACGTTTAAAGCGACTCATAAATAGAAAGTTAATAGAAAATAGGGCTGTGTCACAGTGCTGTACATTCAAAGTATAATGCCTTTCACCTGCTTACTTTTATTAACTGTTCCCTGAAAGCATGGTCACCAACTTCATCTACCGTGGCCGGGGGTGTTGGTATCCCACAGATTTGATTGAAAAGCCTTCCAGAAAAGAAGTGTGGACCAACTCCTCCATGGACTACACACACAGCAATCATTTTTGCCACCCACGTGTAAAGTTTAGTCTGCAAAGCTAAAATTAAAAACGTAACAGTAAGGTATTAAGAAGCATTACAGCAGAGCAATATTTTAAAGCTATGATTAATATTAGTGCTACTACAAATAATAACTTTATTGCACCTTTCAAAACATGTAAAAAGTTGTTTCAGTACATTAAAAGACAAAGAATCATGGAAGAATCCCAACCAAGAATTAACAAATCAAGGCAAAATTATTAAACAAATAAAAGACGATAGACAGACAATAACACAGGATGACACCTGCCAACATATAAAAACCAAACAGAATAAACAATAAATCAGACAGGAGAAATAAGGGGGCAAGCATTTTTAAACGGGTTATACATTTCTAGAAATCTGCCAGTAGAATGACGACAGTCCTAAGAATTTGGGCTTGCCTACCTTGAGTATCAAGAGACAACTGCCGGTCTTTCTCATGTCCCTCAAAGATAATTGACTGGTGGACAGCCCTCATCAACAGCCTTAGGTATTCTCTTGTCGGGCCGCCTTCGTCAACTGCCCCTTCACCGTTGTCATCTTCATCCACAAACACAACATCCAATTTTGCTTCTGGGTTGAAGAACCTACGCTTGAACGCCCGCAGGCTACACAGTAAAACATTATCCCTGCACACATTTATTTGGTTGCTTGTTGGACAGAAGCTTACATCAACTCTGCTGACCATTTTTTTCAATATGGTCTGTAGATCAATCCTGCAACCAAAGAAGTTCATGCATTTTATTTTAACCACCTGAATTAATGTAACAGGATAAAGAAATAGAAAAATCTACATGCACAAAAAAATCAACAAAAAAAAAAATCAAGTTAATGAGAAAAACATACTCATCCACAGGTCCTCCGAGATGATGTGTTGATACAGGAGACTGATTTTGTGAAACAGTCTCATCTTGTTCATCAAGAATAATGATGGGTTCCTGGGCAGATGAAGGAGGGAGTGAAGGTTCATCATGAAGAGTCAGGATTTCTTGTGGTTGTGAGAACAGATTGAGCAGTGAGCGGGTGGAGGGCTCGGACAGCAGTGAGCGGGTGGAGGGCACAAAGAGACTTGGCTGGGTGGAGGGCTCAGACAGCAGTGAGCGGGTGGAGGGCTCGGACAGCAGTGAGCGGGTGGAGGGCTCAGACTGCAGTGAGCGGGTGGAGGGCTCAGACAGCAGTGAGCGGGTGGAGGGCTCGGACAGCAGTGAGCGGGTGGAGGGCTCGGACAGCAGTGGCTGGAGAGAGTGCACAAAGAGACTTGGCTGGGTGAAGGCCTCGGAGAGCGTTGGATGAAGAGAGGGCACAGAGAGACTTGGCTGGGTGGAGGTCTCGGACAGTGATGACTGACCATAAGATGTATGGTGTAGGGCATAAGCTCCATTTTGTTGATCTGAGAGAATTTCCTGAAGACAAACATGCACAATACATGAGCTTCCACAAACAAAACGCATTCCGTTTTCATTTGAGACTGGAAATAAATGTAACACATTTACCAGTACATGCTGATTTGAATACCAAAGCACATATAGAGTTGAGGATGCTTTTATGCCATGATCCATCATTGACCCGGAAGAACTGCTCTCAACTGATCTTGATGATATGGCTTCTTGCACCACAAAGATTTCACTGGCAATATCATCTTGCCCCACAAAGTCAAACAAGATCTAAAAAGGATGAGAAACAGTGTTACACCAGTCAAGTTTTACAACTCACTGAACCACTGAGAAGACACTTGATATTTTCTTAAGCTGAACACACATCACCTGGATTGGCTCCGACAAGCTGAATTTCCTCATATTGATGTGTCCATTTGGGTATTTAAATTTGATCAACACCCCATCTGAGGGTTCCTCACATGCAGACATTCGCTGACGTCTTGCCTCAATAGTCTGAAATGTGATCTCTCATTTAAAAAAAAAAAGAAAGAAAATCCTTCAGCTAGTTTATCAAACTAATATACCATAAACAAACCTTTTGACGTCTTTCCTCACAGGCCTGATAGGCTCGTTTCTTCCTCTCCTATTAAAAGACCACATTAAAAGTATGTATGCATTCTGTAAAAGAATGTAAATCGTACATAAATCGAACTTGAAAGTATTACCTTCTCCTGATCCACCAACAAATTTGTATTATACTCATGGTCTTGCTGGGCACGTATTGCTCGCCATTCTTGAAGAGCCTAAAGCAAAGCATTAATAAAAAATAAATAAAAAAGCCATTTCTCACAAATCACCATAAAAATAGTACACATATAAAATGAATAAATGCTTAAAAAAATAGATCCTATACAGTGTCAAAATTGGTTACCTGATTTGCATCCACACTTTGAGCTAGGGTGCTTTCAGCCACAGGCACAGTCTCATCTTGGACTGGAGCAATTGAGAGTGGTGGGAATGAATTCATGGATATGGCAGAGGATATGGATGCCACCTGGTAGTACACAGAAAATCCAAATGATTTCTCCTTCAGCAAGTGAACACACTCGTAGTGGAAATAATACATTAGAAAAATGACAAAAACTGTTATCCTAGGGAATGTAACTGCTCAGACATCACACAGAATAAATAGATGCATCTTAATATGGGGTGAGAATTGTTCCATTATTCCAAATAAATAGATTATGATCCACAAATAAATGTAAAGAAATTCACAAAAATATATCAAATTCACAAATAAATAAAATAAGATTTGCAAATATATATGTATACACAAATGTGTTTTACGCCACAAACACAACTCTGCCTGGCATTTATTTGTGAACCGCTTTCTGTGCATTTGTAAATCCCCTTACGCATTTGTGGATTTTGACACACTTCTAGTGTCTACGTGCAGACAAATCCACAAATAAGTGGTCTCCACCCACCGTTTACCTAAGCCAATCAGATAACGGCCACATTGAGCTGATCAATTGTAGCACGTTCTCACTACAACCAATCACATTATGCTTTACACTCAGGGCGAGAACTGGATCTGATTAATTTTGCAGATATTTGCAACCCCTGAAAGCTGTAATGGGAGCTTCATTCAAATTAGCTGTTTGTGTGGTTAAAACACCCCGTTTCCAAAAGACTGTTGGAGTTTAAGGCTTTTTTATATTTATTATTCTTTATTAGTAACTCAGGATTACACACAAATTATGATCACAGATCCCGAGCATCATAACACCCTTTCTACTGGACTTAAGTGGTGCGTCAAAAGCAAATAGTCAATTATCTTCCCTGCTGACGTAGCAGTTTTAAATCATGTAAAACTAACATGTTTGCAATGTTAACAATTTTGTCCATGACTTCTGTTTTCTTCCCTGAAGATATATGACGTATAATCTTCTTTATTGACTAGGCTGGCTACATGAAAATGTATAATTCGTGATAGTGTCTACTGGATGCAGCGCGACACGATGAATCACTGATAGTAAACGGATGCCCGTTCTTCTTCTGAAGTAGCGGCTACTACATGCAACTACGGAGGACACATCATTTGCACATTTGCTTTGTCCAAAGTGTTTCAAAATCCACAAATGCGTAAGGGGATTTACAAATGCACAGAAAGCAGTTTACAAATAAATGCCAGGCAGAGTTGTGTTTGTGACATGAAACACATTTGTAAATATATATTTTTATTTGCAAATCTCATTTTATTTATTTGTGAGTTTTAGAATTTGTGAAATTCTTGACATTTATTTGTGGATCTTTAATCTATTCATTTGGAATAATGGAACAATTATCACCCCATATCATAATACATATTAGAAAAAGACAATAAAAACAGAATTTATATTTGTATTTGCCTCATCACTACAAAGTGCATAATGGACATTAAAATTATTGCACATCTAATGATTTTTGTTATGGACCTGATCTAAAACCACTTGTGAGGTCTCATCTACTGAATTCTGGGACATGGCAGAGGGTGGTGATGTTACCTGATGGTAGAGAGGGTAACTTCAGTTATAGGCATAGACATTACAGAGAACACATTTATATGATTGCAGTATGATATAAATCCCTGTGTATAATTTCAAACCTGCAAGACAGTGGCTCGTGGCACGATGTAAAGTCTGCTTTTGCCAACAACTGCTTTTAGTTCCTTCACAGAACTAACTTGTAATTTCTGGATCTTGCGTCCTTTGCCTGTCCTTGCCAATTCAAAGCCAACCAAATTTAAACTGATGAGAGGGTAGCTTTGGCAAACAAAGTTGTTCAATTCAGATAAACTCCAGTTTAATTCAATCTTTGAGTTTGTGCGTCCGGCCTCCGTTGACTCATGCACAGGTTTTCCTAAAAATGGAAATGTAAACATCAGTATAATTGGTTCCTAGGGGCAAAGTAACGCATTCATTAGTTAAAAGGTAGGTAGGTCTATATTTTTTTTCAAGACTCAATGTGTAAAAAAAAAAAAAAAACACACCAGTACAACTTATATTAATAAACATTAACTAAAAAATGGCATTATATGACCCCTTTAAAAGACCTGTGTGACCCGTTTAATATAACAAGTGCAGTGTCCATTCTCGGAGCATAAGCCCTGCTCGCGTGATGCGCGCCGCTTTATTTAAATCTACCCTACTTTGTCAGTAATTTGTTAGTGAGAAAAATGATAGACTACCTTATTAAAAATATTGATTAAGTTAACAGATCTGTGTGTGTGTGTGTTTTATATCACTAGTGCAGTGTCTGTTCTTGTGCATATAATCTCTGCTCCAGTGAGGTGGGCCGCTTCCCGCTCGCGCTGTTCTGTAGTTTATTAATTCTGAACGTGTCGCGTCTCGCCTGTCTATCTATATTGCACCAAATACGACACTGCACTCCCTTGTGAAGTCGTTTGGATGAACGGCTCTCGAAATAACCAAAATGCAAACGACAGACAGACACACATACGCAAGGTCTCTCTCTCCCTCTCTGTCGTGCGCGCGCTACACCGTTTGGAGCTCCCGAGCTCTAGATTCCGGGAGATTTGAACTCATTTGCGGGCATCAGGGAATGATGCAATGAACAAATGGTACCATACAGACTCAAGCTAACATCAAATTCAAAGCAGCTCATTTCATAGCTTTCTGTGCAAGAAGGTTAGATAATAAGGTGTAAAAGTAAGTAACACTCAATTCTTATGTGCTTTAATCTCATATTTACCTAATCCATGTTTAGCCAGTTCCTCAAGTTCTATTGTGGGGGGCAGAAAACCATTATCTGGCCCTGGAAGGAGGAAAAGTTTTGCTTGCCAAATAGGGTTTTCCCTTCGGCCACCAGATCCTCCTGTAAACACAAATGTATAACTGTGTCAGCAGTAATTCTTGGCTAAAATGTTCCCATGTTTCCAGCATGACACAAATATAGCGACCCTAGCGAACCCATTAAAAAAGCCATTTGACCCTAAGAGTACATTCACAAAATGACCCGAATGCATTTTGACTAATGCATTCTGGCAACCGTTTTGCTTTAAGTTTGAATACATTTAAACAGCTAATGTTACTCCCAGGGTTCCAGCACACTTTTTAAAGTCAAATTTAAGGCTTTAAGACCTTTAAAGATCCGAAGAAATAAAAATGAATACCTTACATTAGGGGTGCGCAATATTGACAAAAATATGTCTTGATATTTTCAACGTTTTGTTGATAAAAATTATGATATTTCACTGATTGGGTGTGTGTACTGGTAGGTGGCTGGTTGAGGCCTGTTGTTTTAGGGATTCATATTTTTCATATTCTATGCAGTGGTCAGTTCACAGCAGTGACAGAAATAAACTTAATTAACAGGTAATATTTGCAACCTTAAATTGATTCGCAGGGTCATTTTCACCTATATAATATATGAAGATTTTTTTTGGTATGCATCACATTTTATGTCAAATTCTAACATTCAAATTAAATTATATTAGAATAACAACAATAATACCATTGTTACTTTAAATGTGAAACTAAAACCGCCAGTAGGTGGCGGCAAGTCACTGTCTTAGCCGTATGAACAAATCGGTTGAATGAATGACTTCCTGATTCAATCCGGAAAACAAGTGATTGTTCATTGAATCGTTAATGATTCGATCAAAACAGATTTCAGGCACACACACACACACAAAAAAATCACTGTCTGTTGCATTGAGACTCTGCTACGGTTTCATTTTAAAATTCTCGTCGGCGAACTACAGGGAAAACAAACAATATTGACAATATAGTTTATAAAATGTAACTCACGCTGTTTATTGTTCGTTTAACTTAACTGTTAAAATCTGTTAATCTTAACATATAAAATAAATCACATTTTACTATTGTGCACGGGAAAACGGCCCTCTAGCTGATGTGATATTGTATGATAACAACATAATATGGTATAAATATAAGACAAAAACTAATTTAGGGACCAAACCTATAACTTTACTGACACATCACGCAGTGAAAGCAAGCACGAGAGACAAATGCGATGTCAGCTCGCAGTGCCTCGTACATAGTTAAAAGTAAAACAATGATTACAATATCATAATAGACAATGCACATCGCACATCACTACGCACATAAAGAATAAACGTACAATTGAACTGACATTTACCAACTTTCTTCTCTCCTGCTGTTCCGCGTGGTGCAGGAGACAGACGTAACCTAATGCGGCCGCGAATGTGTGCGAATTGTTACGTGAACAACCAAATCCACAAAGAAAGAACAAATTAAAAAGTATGCTAATTAGATCGTTTTAATTCGGAAAACATTTAGATGTCTCAAGGTGACGATATAAACTAGGCAACTTTTTGAACAATCTTGCCGAGCGATTGTTGCTTGGGCACTTCATTTCTATCTGGTCGGTCGTGGGTCCTGTGCCTCAGCTGGTTGACCGTTGACAGCAACATTGCCATCGAAAATGTAAGACCGTTCATAAGTAAAAACAAGACTTTTCATGGCCTTAAATTTTAAAAATCTAATTTAAGACTTTTTAAGGATCCGCGGAAACCCTGTAACGTTACTACGAACTTCTGCTAACGTTAGCACATAGAGCAATTCTGATGTTTAAAAAAGAAAACTTACCCCGAACTCGATTAACTTGTCGGCGAAATAGTCGTCTTGTTGTGGAAAGTAACACTGCACCATCATTTCTCACTGCCAGCTCCTGTCTTGCACGGGCTGCAGCATTAAAAAGACGATTAAAAACTCCTTCTGGCTGCTCTGACATGGTGCTAATCAGTGCTGCTAATTACAAGTTAACGGTTAACAGGTGCTATGCGATTTTAATTATTTGAACAACAACACGCTCTGCTCCCGCCTAAAGTGTGACGCGGGGCTAATTTGCATACAGATATCTGCAACGTCATTTCGCCTAGTCAAAACTCTAATTCAAGATATCTGTAATTACATTTTGACTAGGCAGAATGAAAGTTAGAGATATCTCAAATTTTAGATATCTCTAATCAAAATTAATTTCAAGATATCTATAAATTGATAATAGATATCTACAATTAAATTATGACTATCCCTAACTCCAGTTTGAGATATCTACAACGTTATTTTGACTAGTCATAATTCCAGTTACAGATATCTATAACGTAATTTCGCCTAGTCCAAACTTTATTTAAGATATCTGAAAAGGAACATGTAGATATCTTGAATTGAGGTTAATTAAAGATATCTTGAACTGGAGTTATGACTAGTCAGAATCAAATTGTAGATATCTCAAACTGGAATTACAGATATCTACAATTCAGTTGCAGATATCCGTAATTCACAGAGTGGATATCTCCAACTGAATTGTAGATATCTGTAATGATAAACCCCATACAAATGAATGGCAAAAGTGATGTCATTTGTCCTAGGAAGAATGTCTTTGTGGATATCTGAAATGACAATTATGGATAGGAAGAATGTAGTTGCGGATATCTGAAATGTTCTTTTTGACTAGGCAAAACTGAATTACAGATATCTGCAACACATATCCAGTCTAGCTGTTAAATGTTAAAATGGCTTGCCATAGTTAAAAGGGCTTGCCATAGTGCTGTGCTAATGTCCAGTAATATACGTGTTAACACGCAAATGACGTGTTAACGCGTAATTACGTGTTAACACGTAAATGACGCGTTAACACGTAAATGACGTGTTAACACGTATATTACTGGACATTATATGCCTAATGGCCTTCCATACAGGGTAGACTTCTCCTTCTCCTTCTCCTGGTAATCCATGATTCGGCACTAAATACTCGCCATAACAAACGAGCATTACGCTGAAATAGAGCGTGCAGAGCGTGCGTAATGCAATCTAGGAGCAGTGATTCGCCAAACCTCCCTTATTGCAGTCGCACACATTTCTTCTTATTTTTATTGTATAGTAACGAGTAACGAAGATTCTTCGTGGAAATATAACGGAGTAAAAGTATACATTTTATCTAGGAAATGTAGTTGAGTAAAAGTGAAAGTTGACATAAATTTAAATAGCGAAGTAAAGTATAGATACGTGAAATTTCTACTTAAGTACAGTAACGAAGTATTTGTACTCCGTTACATTACAACACTGTATAATTGTAGTTACTAGTAAAAGAGTGCAACAATGGGATTCTAGTAAAAATCCCATTCATTTTCTAAACAGGTGAATTGATTTTTAATTTTAACTTTTAAAGACAGACCTAAAGTAAGCTATGAGGATGTTTTTTTGTGTGTGGCCTATTTTAATATGGACATATATTTTAACTGTTCACTGTTTGTTTTCAATTCAGTGTCTATTAAAGTTAAACATTACTCTGCAATCATTTTTACCTGCCAGACATGTTAAGTGGTATACTGGTGGTAAACCTGTTGTTACTTTTTTTCAGCGCTAATCAGGATTTGACTAGGCTATAACACAGTTGTTTGTGGCCATTACACATGGAGTTTATAGGTATTGTTGGACTTGGTAGCAATCATAAATCAATATATTCAATCGATTATAACTGTGTCTGAAGTATAATAGAAAGTCCTGATGTGAATGTGGCAAGGATAAGCAAGAGTTCTTCCCTTGCTGTAGATGGCGCTCAATCACCAAATACAGATTAAATAGACTATTATTTTCTCTGTGCTGTCCTGTCCTTCACGCCATTGTTGACCCATGTCGAAAGTTTCCGGATAAGTAACTTATAGCTTTGGTATAGCTGTGATCATGTAAACAGGGAACAAGATGAACACGGCGCTGAAACACTGGAGAGAGGCGGCGACGGTGATCCTGGCGGCCGGGCTGAGACACACTCCGAGTGCAGACTCTCTTAAAGCAGGTCTGGGAAAAGTCACTGATGTAGCGCACAAATCTGCCTTCGACTATCAAGTGCTACTGCTGAAACGGAGCGGTCGCAGCGGGTTCATGCCCAATGCCTACGTGTTTCCCGGGGGGCTGGTGGATTCGTCTGACTTCTCCAGGGAGTGGCAGGAGATCTTTAAAGCCTTTACGAAAGCGCCCAACTACGGTATCGGAGTTGTGAAGCAGCCGCCGGCGACCAGGCCACCCATTTTCGCCACTGACAGATCTCAGCTTGGATCTCCGATACCAGGAGATGTGGCTTTCAGGATCTGTGCGGTGAGAGAGACGTTTGAGGAGTCAGGTGTGCTCCTGGCGGTTCCCAAACACGAGGAAAGCGGGATTTGCGTGCACACGGATGATGCTAACAGTGACAGCCAGCCAACACTGACCAGATTGAGCGGACTGTGGAGTAAAGGCGTGCTGTCTAAGTGGAGATCTCTGGTTATTAGTAACCCGGCGAATTTTATCAAGATGTGCAGGGAGTTGCAGTGTCTGCCCAACATCTGGGCTTTGCATGAATGGGGGAACTGGCTGACACCCACAGGCGTGCACGGCAAACAGAGGCGGTACGACACAGCATTTTACATCTGCTGCCTACACGAGATTCCATATACGCTTCACGACGAGAAGGAAATCGTTCATTTTAAGGTGCGTTTTGAATGGTATAGTTACCTTGTACATTTAAAATTGTATTTGGCAGACACTCAATCACTGAGCGTGTATTTTATCAGTTCATGCATTCGTGACCAATTTGTGTCCAGCTAGTTGAAAAGACTTTGCTCGAGTCGTTAATGTCAATGTATTTCCTGGAGCGTCCACCCATGGCCTCATTAACATTCATAAGGTAAGCGCTCATTCGCCAGCATTGCGAGGTCTCTGCGGAACAAAAGTCGGTGTTTCTAAATTTGTGGGTGTTTTCACACTGGTGGGTGTTTATAAATCATGCAATGAAAATGATGCCCTTCTCCCGACCCCACCCCTAAGACCTACCACACTGTGACGTGGGCAAATCAGGTAACGCGGTTGAAAACGCCCCTCTGTTTATGACCTCGACCCCTGATCTGGTAACTCCTATTACCGTCTGCAGAGACCTCTATTTGAGCAATGCTGCGCCCACTTTACGCCGTTCAGTAAGTGTCCAAACGTCACGGAACGTAATTAATATTCATAACCAGGCCATATGTCATTCGGTCTCGCCCTGATAAGAACAACCGATTCTTGACTGTTGGGAAATAACACGTCTGCCTTTTCTCTCAGTGGTTCACTCTCTCAGAAGTACTGCACAGCTACAAATCAAAGGAAATCTGGATAGCTCCACCTCAGTACTACGACCTTGGACGAATGTGCCATTTTCCAGCTCTCAGAGATCTCCATCGCTTTGCCTGCCAGAGGTCTTTGGAGGGATGTGAGCGGTGGCTGCCTATTGGCCTGGTGTCACCTGACTGCTATGCAAGTCTTTTACCAGGTAATTGTCACATAATAAATTCCTTCAGTTGTCTGCTAAATGTTGCTTCTTGATGGGATAATAGTGCTGTGACTGAGTTAGGAACTTACTTGCACAAAACTGAACCTTTTTCCCCTCGTCTGATATCTAGGGGACGCTCTGTACCCAGAGAAAGTGGACACTTCTGGAAAGAGTGGTGTGATTAAAATTGACAAAAGCCTCGAAGAGCTCCAGCAGGACAGTGCAAACATGCACCGCATTGTCGGTCAGGATCCATATTCAATATCTATCCATATGAACATCAGGCCCAAGTATAACCACCTCCCTCCCCTCTGCGGTGAAGATGTGGGTGGTGCCTCCAAAAACAGTAAACTCTGACACTTTCCTGTCACTACCATAGTGGCAGGACTGATGGACAAAGGCTAGATTCATTTTTTTATTAGCTGATTTCTACACACTGATGTGTCCCTTGACCTATGCAATGTAGTTTGATATATGGTCCTTTTAACTTTTATGTCATAAAAAAAATACACAATGACTTGTTGAGTGATGACTGTTAATATATTTTTGAACTTGATCATAAACTCTTAAAGTGGATTGTTCTGGTTATTGTCAATATTGTAATACAACACAGTATCGGGCATGATGCAAACAAATTCTTGAAGTTTAATAGCTGTATTCAAGTTTTATTGTACAGCGCTGTTAACTTTTTCATGCATTGAGTTTGCAGAATACAGGATTCTAAAAACAACTTGAAAAAAGTAGCGTACAAATAGTATAATTTGTCTGATTAGTCTATGGCTAGCATATAAATAACCAATTACAATGAATTTGACTAGCAACAATTGCATATTTATTAATAATATCACCCTAAATTTAAACGTTTAAGTACAATGAAAAGTGAATCAAGATATCAAATCATTTAAAAAAAAAAAAAAGAAATAAAAAAAAAAGCTTGATGCGCATTTCTTATTTGATTTTTAAATTGAGAAAAAACAAATGAATTCAGACAGTGTGTGAATCTTTTCAAACAGTTTAATCATACATGAACTAAAGTTAAACTACCAGATGACTGTTTCGTAGGTGTCCACTTTTCTAGATTTCGGTAGAGACAGTAGCATAAAATCCTGAACCAACTTAATACAAACACACTTGTTTCAGACATCTAATAAATTCTGCAATCTCTACACTTCCAATGAAAACCACACAACTTAAGACAAAAAAAAAAAAAAAAAAAAAAAAAAAAAAACCTTCCGTTAAAGGCTGTTTTGTGGAGTTGATTTTTTTGTTGTTTGTGGTTTGGTTATTTTGTACAGGTTGTTGTTTGGTCATGGTGTTACAGTCTACATGCTTCTACTTACTGGGACTTACATTGTGAAACAACTTATGAAGTAGAAAAGGCAAAATCTGTACAAATCTTAAATGTTAAATACAATCACTCTGTACCAGTAATGACAAACATCCCACAGGAAATTCTCAGAATATATATAAACTCACAAAACAGCAGCTTAAAATCTAAATAGAAAACAACCACCTCAACCCCCAATTAGATAAATCTGTCAAGAGTACATTTAAAAAAAAAAAAAAAAAAAAACTCTTCATCCATGTAGACATGTTGGACATTAGAGAGTTGCCCCCCCCCCCCCAACTAAAGGTTTAGGGGCAAAGCTGCAGTTGAGCTCTACCAAATCAGTCCAGAACTTCACAACTTGTACAGATGCCAGAATGGGGCGGGGATGCCTGCAAGCTGAGTGTAAAACAGACCAACTGTATGGTTATAACAAATTGTCATTAACTGAACAACATTTTAAGAGCATATGTTTTTGCTTTTGTAGGCACAATCAGTTATATCTAATGGCGCATTTGAAAACCACTTCAGTTTTTGTAACAAGAATGCATTTAAAACTCACTTTAATCCATTAGCTAAAACACACATTGTATTGTTTTTTTAAATCTTAAACCATCAAAATGAGTACGTGTCATTGTAGCAGGAGCCATATACATGATGTGAAACATACAGCAAATGTAACCAACAGCAACATGCAAAACTTTTGGCACCACTTTATTCATCTTGACTTTTTGAAACAGAACTAGATCACATTTTGCTGAGGATTTCAGTGCACTTACAAAAAAACATGCATGCTAAGTATTTAACAGTGACAAGAAATTCAACTCTGCTCATTCTATGCATTATTTCAGCTAATCCTGATTTTCACACAATAAGGAAATGAAAAACATGTGCCTACGTTGGCTCGACACACAAAGAAAAAGGCAATTCAAGTGTCTATTGTAATGTCACTCTGTTAATAAAAACTCCCAAAATTACATCATGCCAACTAACCTAACACAAAATTACAAAGTTTATCCTCAATTTCAGCAAAATGTGACGAAAACATCCTCTAAAAGTTTTAGAACTAACAAGTGAGAGAAAGGGAAACACCCACACTTGAACACACAAAAGTGATTCTATAAACTGAATGGCTGCTTTGAGAAGAAAAAACAACAACAATTAGAAGCGCTAGGAAGACTGCTTAAAACAATAAAAAAAATCTGAGAAATTAAACAATGAAAATTAAAAGCTTCTGCAAAAATCTAGTGGTTATGTTTGTACGTTCTAGAAAAATAGACTCTTTGCTCAAAACAATTTTCATGAAACTTTTTACACTTTTAGCAGTCTTTCTAACGCTCCCTATTGGCAGCACAAATGACAGAAATGAACATCACACAAAGAAACAAACAAAATAAGTAATCAATAAGCGTCAAAAGTTAACAAAAAAGGTCAAGTGTGAAATTTCAAGCGTCAGAGAAGCGAAGAGGACAACGGACTGGACGATGAACTTTTGACGTCACATCGACATGCTAGGCAAACGATGACAAACGGGCACGAAGATATCTAGAACAAAAACAAAAAAAAAAACGAATAACAAACCTAGGTTAAAGCACAACGGAAAAAGGAGAGGGGATGAAAAAGAAAATCATGAATGATTATTTTTACATGGGTGGGGGGTTTTCAAAGATGCACATAGTCTAAACACAAAACACTGAATGCAACACAGGAAACGATGAAGAAAAGTGGGAAGAAAGAGGGAGAAGTAAGCACCATGCCAATAGTGAACAAAGGGAATAACATTAAACGACAACATCAAGAAAACCCTGCCTACTACAGCTACGACAACTCAATACTGTCCTCGACAGCAACATTTGAACTCAAATGAAAATGTTCAACTTCTCACAACCACATTTTGATTTTAGAGAGAGAGAGAGAGAGAGAGAGAGAGAGAGAGAGAGAGAGAGAGAGAGAGAGAGAGAGAGAAATAAAAATTGTGCTTCAATGTTTCAGCTCTTTCAGTGAAAGTCTTTTTATTTTGTGCTTCAACTTTGAATTGTGTGGGACTGTGGAATAATGCATATTTGCAGCTGCTCATATTGGTTCTTATTCACAAAACACCTGCCATGGGTAACAAATGGATTCAGTTTAGCTACATTGAACTCCGTGAAGGACAACAACATGATGGGACACAGAGCGAGTAACAGAGTATCATCATTAAACGTGTACAGAAATTTAAGACTTGATGTGTTTGGCACATAAGTGGAAATACTCTGCACTTGCTGTTTTAAGGTGCACAAATCTGCAGACCTTTACACAAACCCCAGTCAATCTGCTCTGGATGAAAAGCAACAAAACTATGAAAAGATTCTGTCTAACAAACAAAAATCCCTGCCTAGAACAAGTTCACAAGAATCTTTGGATTGTTCAAAATGGTGATTCGTGGTGCAACTCGGACATTTCCGAGGCCTTCGCATTTTTCTTCCACTAAATGGTTTTTGTAACGCATGCGTTTATTTGAACAGAGGCACAGACCAGGGACTTGGGATTCCCTGCACTGGCATCTAAACACTTCAAGAGGGGCTTCACACCTGGGTTCAGTCTAAAGCGTCTCTAATGTATGAAACTAACTTAAAAGGCATACAGACCGGCATATCTGTACAAGTCACAAGAGTGGCACACGTTTCCTCACCTGGATTGTTGGAAGTGTGTCCGTACTTGATGAAAATAGAAAGATTGTGAGGTTAACAAGAATGGGCTTATTTGCAATTAATCAGTGAAAATAAAAAACACCATTAATAAATACAAGCGTTTCAAACAGTGATGACAAAAGTGAGGTATATGTCAAACAACAACAATAAAATAAAATAAAAAGTCTAATACACCAATTTCACTTATTTTTACTAATTGCGACTCAGAGCTCAAGTTATGCTGTGAGGAATTAAACGAATGACTTCTGATAAAAGCACATTTCAGCATTCGTCACTGCATATGTAAATGTACTTAGTTTAGAGATATTAAGTAAGAACTTTAGACTGAACCGTGGATCTGCTTCAGACTAAAAAAAAAAAAAGCTATTTTTTTGACTAAACAGATGACACTAAACCTAGTTAAAAGGGCCACACATCAGTTGTTTTAACAATCGGTGAATGTATCCACAAAACTTCACATACGGATTCTACAAAAACAATGTTGAATCTTTTGAGTGATTTTTTTAAACAACCGTTTTAATTCAGAGAAATTATTTAGGCAATATTATAAAACCTCTATAAAAATAGAAAAGGCATAATAGTTAAGTAATATACACTATCTGGATAATGATTTCTTCTCAATTTCCATAAAAACAATCTTACCTCACGACCCTGCAGGACTCAGATTAGCATTAACATTTGATTACGTTTTGAACACTACTTTACTGCCATGGTCAACTAAAGTGAGCTGCATGGAGTAACTCAAATACACGATCACAAGGTCAACTGAGAGTCTGAGGAGTCTTGATATACCAGGGTACAAGAGACCACCTGCAAACACCGAGAATAAAATACTTCTTGAAATTGACTTTATTCATTCGGACAATTAAGTGGCCGTGAATTCAGCAATTGTAAACTTCCTTCCTTCTTCCTTTATGTTCTTGGCAACATTATCTCTCACTCTTTTCCAGAATGCAAATATTGCTAAAAGCTTCAAGACCAACCTCTTGAATTGAGGTGTAGGATAATGTATCAAATGACCATCAAAATAAAAGTCATGTTGTAGATTGTGTACAAATGCCATTTTAAAACCATATGTGCTACCATTGTGATTCTTCAGCAACTTCCAAAGAATAAGAACTGTGGGTCAAAAAAAAAAAAATCTTATTTTTGTTTGAGGCTTTTAAGAAAGGATTCATGAATTGAAATGAAGCACTCCATCACTTATTTCACCATGTACCAGGTGAGTAGAATAATGGGCAAGTAGTTTTGGTCTGACAGAATAGTGAGAATGTCCTGAGAGTAAGTGTAGCATCTCCAGCAAACTAGCAATACTGAATGATTGACCACCATCTATGAACCAGCATGTGATATACCCTTGCTTAGTGTTTGTCTTTTTAGAATGTAAAAATATTAATGTGAATTAAAAACAAGCAAAAAGCATCATCATTACTGTTGTTAGCTGAGCCCTCCAACAGAATACATAAAACAGACTTTGAAGCAATGTTACATCACCCTCATTGTGAAGACAGAGATACATAAAATAAATAAATAAATAAATTAGTGAAATAAATAAATAAATTAAATAAAACGGCATCCATGAAAACGGAGTCTAGTGAAGTGCAGCCTGACCTTCCAGATGCTCAATACAATATTCAGGTGACTGATTGATTATCTTTTGCACCGATGCAGCAAGCCTCCTTCATTTTCTTGAAAGGCAGCATTGTAGGAGGCATCAGCATTACACTGTCCGAATGTACTACAAGAGTCTAGTGTAAACACAGGAGAACATCTACAGGGGCCAGACCGTGATGATCAACAGTCTAAGGGACTGAAAGCAGTCACACAGGCTGGCTTTCATTGTGCAACATCCTTTGACGCAAGATTTAGATTTATACACAGCAAACTTGTAATATGGCACCAAAAAAATTATAATAAAGACTTAAGGGAAAACAAAAGATCAACAAAACAATTAGATATATAAATGTAAAAAAAAAAAAAAAATTCTCCTTGGAACAAATTCATAATGCTAACAATTTGCATGTTGTCTTTGTTTTTAAGGTTAAGAGAGAAGATATGTAGGAAAGGCCAGAGAAGTAAAAGAAAGATTAGGAAAGGCAGGTGTTAAGGGTGGGTGGGGTCATTATAACTTTCCAACGTCACACTCCACTTACCAGAAAAACATTTTCAAAACAAGTCCATTTGAGAGTAAAAGCACTCAGTATGGCTTGCTGTCATTTTTGGATCGTTTAAGTTGCACCTTCAGCCGCTTCATTCCAATCTGAAAACCGTTCATTGACTGAATGGCCGCCTGGGACGAAACTGGATTGTCGTAACTTACAAAGCCTTAAGAAAAAAAAAAAAGAAAAGAAAGAAAAAAGAACAGAACCGGACTATAGTTACCCACGGCTCAGAATATACATCAAAGTCTTGTTTCTGATGTCTGAATTCAAAAACCAAGACAAAACAAGGACTCAACTCACCAAAACAC
The DNA here is from genome assembly GCA_030578255.1 of Tiaroga cobitis. Lineage (NCBI taxonomy): Eukaryota > Metazoa > Chordata > Actinopteri > Cypriniformes > Leuciscidae > Tiaroga > Tiaroga cobitis. The sequence continues at coordinate 28,539,344 of CM060597.1, forward strand.
TTGCTAAGGTTGGTCTGTTTGTCAATGAAGACCTTGGCAGAGATAACATTGCCGAAAGGCATAAACATCTGCAGCAAATCCTGATCACCAAACTCCTGTGGCAGATGGTAGATGAACAAGTTTGCTCCTTCGGGGCCTTTAGAAAAACAGAAGAGAAAGAAACAAAGATCACTTTTGACTGCCTAGCAACCTTTTTATTTTAAATTTAGGTTTATCTTATTCTCCTTGCCTAGTTAAAAGAATATTCTGTGTTAAATACAACTCCAGCATGCTGCAGATTAGCAGAGAAAATAGAGACCCAAGTTGATGAAACTATCATTTTAATATAGCATTTTAATTGAATTCAGCAAAACCATTGCACAAATTGCTCTTTTGATGTGGGAATACATTTCTAGGTGTATAAAGGTCTGTTTATGTGTTACTGCCATAATTACTAGTAATGCATGGATGATACCACTTTTTCCAGAACGAGGCCGATACTTTCATTTTTGGCATACCTGTATTTTCACTGCATTTGTGATTTTTAAATATACAAGGTAGAGAAACCAAAATAATATGAAACATATTCGTTGATTTAATTTGTTTAGCAAATATTTATTCCCTTAAGTTATTTTCATGCTTAATTATGATTGTTCAAATTTATTGTACAAGCCTCTGTTACTTTCAGTGTTATTTATATTGCTCTATCCTATTTTATCTTTCATTTACACATACACATATTCAGAGCTGCTTTAGCAGTGAAATATCACAATTCTCCATTACAATTTTGATTAGTTTTTGGCTGTACTAACTAATGTAAATTTATTAAAGACAGATAAACAGACAGAAATAAAATAAGAACAAATAACCCAATTACAAATAGAACAAATAAATATAACAGACCAAAGATACAAATTAAATGGTGCTTTTCATGTATTTTTAACAGTAGTTTTCAGGTACAGAATTTGAATAAAGTAATCATATGTAAAATACAGTCTTCACTGTATAAAATAAATATTGATAAATCTTTATTAAAGTTACAAAAGCCATTCAGTCAAGAGCAGTGAATGATTTCTTTGTCCTTTGTTGTTTGTTTAACATTAAAAACACAGCAGCAGGTTTATTAAGCTGCTGTCCCTTTAAAAGCCGGGACACACCAAGCCGACGGTCGGCCGCCGGGCCGTTTTTGAGCGTCGGTCGGCTTAGTTTTTTTGGTGTTTCTCGCATCATTGGCTCTAGTCGAATGCCTTTGGTTTTTTTTGGGCCAATTCAGCATGTTGATCATTGGTGAGAGAGAGAACTCTGATTGGCTGTTTAGATTGTCATATTACCCAGGCATTCGAATGCACAGAAATGTTCATAATAACATGAGCAGAGTGGAATAAACAAAATGATCAGCGTGAGTAATACTCAAAATGGCAAGCAAGCGCTGCTTGGTTACGGTTTGTATATCTGCAGTCCTAGTTTCAGGATCCCTTTTTGAATGACGAAAATCAACTATTGATACCTGCTGATATAGACAGTTTTTTCCTTACACATAAAAAAATCTGGCCTTGCTGAACTAACAGCAGGTGAAATCTGGAAAGAGGGCTTTCAGGACGAAGATTGTAATTTAAATTCTTTAGGGATATCCAACAGTCTTTACTTAACAAAATGGTTTATTAATCTTAAATGAATAATCTTCTTAGGTCTAATATACACTAATATTCAAAAGTCTAGTGTCAGTATTATTTAAATGTATTATACACTTTTATTTAGCAATTAATCCGCATTAAATTAAACAAATGTGTAGGGGTGCTCCGATCAGGATTTTTGGGGCCGATCACCGATTACTGGAAGCTGTATCACCCGATACCGATACCGATCACCGATTACAGGGTCTATTTGAAGCCTTCTATTTATCATGTAGCATTATTATTAAACTATATTTAACAACAATGTACATTAAGTATTACATTTAAGAGAAGACAATGTATCATGAATTTACACCTGTGTATTTATCAGACATGAAAACGGGTCGGGGTGAAAAAGGTGAGAAGGATATTACCCCTCTAGGGGGGTCCGGGGGCATGCTCCCCCCGGGGCCTAATTATTTTATAGTCTACTATAAAATTAAGAAAATAAATATAGCACAAATGTATAGCACAGCTGTTTAATGAGGCAGCAACATATGATAGATAGGACAGAACAGAACAAAAAATGCTATTAATAATCTTTCATTGCGCAAAAGTATTATGATATGATTATGAAAGACTCCAATTGAGTGCTGCACACAGCGCTTATGCGCATCCCGAGCGCTGAATGATGCGCTTGAGGCAACATGAGTCACAGCGCGCAGCTCTTCGAGTCCACATTGAAAAGTTCTAAGCACAAAGGAAATACATATCGATGCATAGTGTATTATACAGTATCTATCTATGTAATAGTTTATTCAGCCTTTTCTTTTAACAGTTTTAAATTTCAGTTACTGTACGCATGAACAACAATGACAGTGCTCTCCAGTGTTGTGATCTAGACAAGGTAGAAAGGAACATGAATCATGATTAAGGTACTACAGCAAGATAGTCAATTTATGCGAAACTATAGAGCTTTATCTACAGATCAAGTATAATAATATTAACCTTTAATCATCTTGGAGAGAGTTGCATCGTTGCCGAACGCGACGCGTTGTGCTGTTTGAATGCTTAATGGAGAATGACTGACGACGCGCTGTTTGAACGCTGAATGGAGAATGACTGACAGCGGAGGGAAAAGTTTACGTGAACTTGAATTTAATGACTTAAATATTAATTTCTATCTTACATTATACTATAGTATGGCTTCATATATATTATGAGTTTTTGAACTCAACCCAAGCGCTCGTTGCCGCGGCGATCAGTGGATACAGTGTTCTCTGTAGCTCGCGCAGTCTTCACTTTCAATCTATCGCCGTTGCGGATGGACTCTATTCTTTCCGGTAATTTTACGGATTGATCAGAGAGGCTGCACTGTTTGACAAGCAGACAGCGGCGTGGTACACACATTGCAGATGGATTGCTAGTGAATTGATTTTTCACACACCTTGTAGAATTGCCAGACTGCTGAAGCCATTTTTACCGATTTTTACCAGGGCATAAAAAATTGTCTCGCGAGTTTTGCGTCATCTGATCGGCTTTTCTGGATCGGCCTTTATAGAGACCGCCGATCACACATCCCAAAGCAATTATCGACCGATTGTGATCGGCGACCGATCAATCGGAGCACCCTTACAAATGTGACAAATCTTTTGTAAAATTACAGATGTCTTTACTATTTCAAATAAATGCATTTGAACTTTCTATTCAACAAAGAATACTGAAAAGAAATTATCCTGGTTTCCAAAACTACATAAACTGTTTGTTTTCAACATTTAAAATTATTGGTCATATAAAAATTCAAGCATAAAAAAAAGCATGCCACAGATGATTCCGATAGGCTTGAAGTTGTATTTAACCCAGAATGCTTCTTGAATTCATTGGCAGAGAGTTGCTGGCATGGATCTCCGCGTACTTTTAAACAAACCAAAATGTAGAAAATGGACATTGTGGAGAGTGATTATGATCTCTTACCCGCACTCTGATTGGGACTTGCTGTTGCAGCATATTTAAAACAAGAATGAATCCTTAAGATGGTGATCACAAGAGCCACATCAAAAAACACACACACACACACACACACACACACACACACACACACACACACACACTACGAGCTGACCCTGCTAGCATAAACTAGCAGTTTCTCTTGTACAGAGGCTTTCACTCTCCCAAACCAAACAGCTGCTCAAAGCTCATCAGACCTCCATGTACTCACCTTCCTTCTGGCTGCCAGCGGCACTAACGTTCTGCTGGGACAGTAAACTCTGACTATAGAGGCTAGGTAATGCGGCAGCAGCATACTGCTGGATTCCGGAATAGGCTGCCTGAGTCAGAGCCTCCATAGTGCTCCCCGAGCCGTTAGAGAGACCTCCACTGCCCAGACCACCATTCAGAGCAGCCATGCCTGCGCACACAGAAACACAAAAACTACTGATAGATACAGAGAAACTGCATTCAGAGAAGGAGATACAGCAGAAACAGAAATGAGGCAAAGAAAGTTAAAAGTCATATTGATACTGTAAATACATATGCATCCTTATGCGTTCCAGACAATAGCAAAGAATTAAACATGTAGAAGTAACTTTATGTGCTCATTTTTTGTTGATGTGACCACATCACCTGAGATGCATTTTAATAACATGGGCAAACCGTATATTTAGCAACACCACCTGACCTTATACAAAAGCAAAAACAGTGAACGTTTCTTCTTCCTTACTTGCTAGGGAGCTCATGTTGAGACCTGCTCCAGCGCCCGCAGCAAGAGACTGAAGAGCACCTAAAGACGCCATGGGGTTCACCGAATTACTAGTACTGGTGGTGGGAGAGGAACCCGCTGTGAGGAGGAGAGAAAACAAGAACCAGGTCTGACACATTACTAATCCATCAGACATATTGCCAATTCACATTTCACATGCTCTCACTGCACAGACATGTAAAGCAAATGAGACTGAGAAGAAACAGCACACGGTAATGAGAGAAGTCATGTATTTCAGAGAGCAAAAAGTGAATAAGTCAAATAACAAAGACATCACTTTAAAGCAAATGATGGGGATTATCAAGAGTCACGGTGGGTAGACTGATGCATGAACAGCAAGATATGTTTTAAACGCATTACACAGTTTATGTTTGGAGAAATTGCTAACACTTTAGGTTTAATTTGTCAACATTAGCTGTCATTACCAATGAACAATTCTTTAACCAAGATGAGTAAATGTACGTTTTTCTACATATGCAAATAACATCAGGCATAAACTAATTGTACTTAATGAAAAATACTACATTTAAAATTCAACACTAACCTAAAATGAATAAAAGCTCCAATGCTTTGAACTTAGTAAAGTGAAATTTGCTATTGGACAAAAATATTCCACAGAGAGCAATTCTATTTCACAGACTGATAAGAAGCAAAGTTAACAGGAGGAGATTAAAAAGCGGGACCAACCCTTGTAGGCGTCCCAGGCAGATTGAGCGGGCTGTCCGGAGGGCATACCTGAGCTGGTGAGGACACTGAGAGGGGAGCTGGAGGTGGTCAGAGCACTGCTACCTGTGGGTGTAGCCTGTGTAGCACTCGCTGCTGCTGCTAATGCAGCCAGATTCTGCATGGCATTCAGACCTGCCGCAGATCACAGACCATCCAGAAAATCAAGAACTACACAACACCACACACTTCCTTCTCGCCAACATTCACATGCACAACCTCCTATCATCGTCCTAAACCTAATAGGCAGTCAGAACCAATGATTTTATAGGTTTGCAATGCATCTGAGAAAGTGGCTAACTAACAGCCGCTATCATTTCTAGCGGGTCTGAGTGGAGCGAAGCACGTCAGACTCTCACCTGACATTGGATGGAGATTGTTGAGCGCATTTCCAGAGGATGCAGACTGCTGTAGAAGCTGCAAATAAAGCTAGACATTACATCAAAACAGAGAACAGAGAGAGTCAGGACTGCATCCAGGACTGTGATGGAGAGGAGAGGAGAGGAGAGGAGAGGAGAGGAATCAGGCAACAAGGCAAAATAAAGACAAACAGGAGCACATGTGAACAAGGCAGAAACAAAGAAGAGGGAAATGTGGACATTCAAGGGCGATCAGAAATTATAATAGGAGTGAAAAGTATTAGAAGGGGAAAAGATGAAGATAGAAGAAGTTTTCACAGCACACCCATGGAGCAGCACTAACACATTCAAACAGGGCTGGCTACACATCTATGCCGGCCCATGTGCAGTAACAACCAATTAAACAGTAACTTTAGGAGTAACCAATCATAGACAATCAGGATTTTGAGAAGCCAAATTAAATGCATTTAAATAACGGCCAAACACAGACCTGTAGCCCATGTGCTCAAACACAGCAGAAAAACACAGCAACCTTTTTTTAAAGCAAATCTGATTACAAGGCTCTCACGGAATCTAATCTATTCACTACTAGGGCTGGGTATCGTAACAAAATGTTCGATACCGATACCGGTTCCTAAACGATACTTTTTTCGATACCAATTTTATGTAACCAGTTTTAACAATATAACATTACCTTATTTTTATTTTTTCAGTTTGTTGACTTTCTTTACACTCATATTTTGAGTATGTAAAAAAGCACCAATGCTAAAGTTTTCTATGTTTCCTAATCATTTAACTATATTCTTTACCTCAATGAGCTCATTGTTTCTGCCTTAACTTAATGCATTGTTTAACAATGAAATTGAATGAAAATTAATTGAAATGCATTACACTGTCACCTCTAATAACAGATCACTCTAAATTGTAATTTAGACACATGCATTTTGTGTAAAGCTGCTTTGAAACGATGTGTATTGTGAAAAATGCTATACAAATAAATGTGAATTAAATTAAATATAGGCTACTGGGGGACGGAATATATGCCTCGCGCTCAGCACACATGAAGCTTGCCGCAAAGCACTGGCAAAAGTAGCCATAATGATTATGGATGTGTCGGGAAACAATAGCAAGGCAGGGTTGCCAACTCTCACGCATCTGGCGTGACACTCACGCTTTCAGCCTCAATCTCACGATCTCACGCACACGCAAGAAATGTCACGCCAAAATCCATTTTTCTCCCCTCTCAATCCGTTAATTTTCTGTTGATGACTAGACCACAGCGTATTAATGACAGGAGAGGAGTTTAAGGCCCACAGCTGTAACATCTGCCTGCAGTTCTCACGGCAGTATTCTCTGATCGTTGATTCGCTGAAAACCTTGCACCTGATACGTCAGTTGTGTGTGAAAAGTTCAGAGAGAGTTCAGAGCATAGGTTCGGAGTCGGAGCCCACTGATGCACGTTTTAAAGTTTGGATGACAATCAAGGTAAGCAGATAATAAAATGGTGTGCCTTGTCACTAGTGTCGTAGCCTTGCCTTATCAGTCTGTGTGCCGAGAGTACAGACGTCTACAGTTGCAAACGTCTGACGTGCGTTATGTGGGCTAGCTAATTGCTCAATAAAAATATAGGCTCTATGGTACAAATTACGTTTTGGCAAATCGGGCAAATGGCATTTTAAAATTCCCCAAATTATCAAAGGTTGTCCAGATTGTGTTGAGCCTGCCACACTCAAATGCGGATGCTAAGCGAACCTTTTCAGTTATTGGCCTAAACAAGACTGACACCACAAAGTGTCACGTGATGGCACCCTGTGATGGGAAGTTCGGATCATTTTACTGACTCGAAAAAAAATCGTTCATTTTAATGAACGAGATCGAACAAGCGAGTCATTTCGTTCATTTAAAGGGCTTTATGTTATACTTACTTTTAACAGCCAAATTCCCCGAACACATGCACCTACGCAGTCTTTATCATATTCTGAATTAAGAAATCATAATGCAGTCAAAAATAATTTACAGGGAACATAAATAATTACTTTACCTTCCGAGTCTTTCGTTCATTTGTCACGTGACAGACGCAATTAGAGGTCGACCGATAGTGGATTTTACCGATACCGATATCTAGGTTTGACCGTACATGCCGATAACCGATAATCCAACCGATATTTTTTTAATGGATACTGGATTAAAAACAAACATCATACTCACAATAAAACAGTGCTGAACTGAAATGTGCTCAGTTAAATAAATAAATATGAATATATTAAAACTTTATACAGAAAATAAGTTAAACATTAAAATATTACAGGTTTCGTTAGCTATAACCTAGAAACATACGTACATTTCATAGGTAACACTTTGCAAGTCCCATTTGTAAACAAGGATGTATTAACTAGCTTTCATGAACTATATGCATAATGCAATATACCTTTTTACTGCATGTATTACTATGAGCAATACAATTGTACCTTTATCATTCATGTTAGTTCATTCATAATACATTAACTAAGGTAATAAAAGAAAAAATAAGAATTAAAACTCCCATTTCAAATGCATTAGTAAATGTTGAAATTAACAAACTACCGTAACAATGAATAATTCTTCTACAACTTGTATTAACCTTAATGCTAAAAATGGAATGTTATTGTAAAGTGTTACCATTTCATATGATTCCAAAGAGTCGTGCTTAAAGATGGCCATTAAAATGTAATAAAGACCTGTATTATGTACACGTAATATAGCCTATAGTCTCTCCCTTTATTTGCTTCTATATTTTAGAACACGTGATGATTATCTAATCAAAATAACAAGATCTATTGTAGTGATTAAAAAGATCTTAAATCGAACGCGTTTCTGATTAGTTTACGTTTCTGTCGGCTGCATGAACATATCTGAGAAAGCAATCACGTCACTAGTTTTAAATATGCAACTTCGTCGGCTATTGAATGCATAAAAGTGACCAGCCGGATAAAAATAATGCAAATAGATGGTAACAATCGCGCCATAAAACACATTTGGGTCAGGTCTGCGTGTGTTTTTGTCACATTGCATTAACGGTTGACTGAGGTAATGTTAGAGTCCTCACAGCCTCGACGGCAAACTACTGTTCTTTCTCTGCTGATGCAGCATCTAGTCAACAAATTAATTAATTTGTAATGATATGGCAATATGTAGCTACTTTAGTGTTATGTATTCATACCGTTTCGCTGTCGGTGTTTTAAATGCGCGTCTGAAGTGTCAGCGCTCTCTGTGCTGCGTGTTCTCTCCATGCTGCGCGCTGCCTCACGTGTTAAGTAAACAACTCAGCCAGTGATAGTTTGTTATTTGTCCTCTAGAGGCCGCTCTCGCTCTGTGTAATGCCAGCAGTCTCTTCCCAGTGCTCTCCTGCTGTGTAATGACCGCGCGCACTTCTCAGCCGCTCCAGCAACCCGGAAAAACTATCGGTGTGGATTTTTGCCGATAACGATAGTTCCACCAAACAACTATCGGTGCCGATTAATCGGCAAAACCGATGAATCGGTCGACCTCTAGACGCAATGAACCGATTGTTCATGAACGGATCGAACCCTTCTTCAGATACAGAGCTCTTGCAGAGGCAGTGATCAGGCCAAACTGCCACTGTGGCATACTGTATATAACAGGCCTAATTTGTGAAACTTGTGTGTTGTGGTTTTCTGGGGAGGTGGAGTAACTATTATGTGTCCCCTTTGTTTTGAGATTTCTTATTGTTTAGATGTTGTTTTACATGTTTGTTATTTGTTATTTAATCACCTCTATCTTTATTTTTTTATAGTGCAATCAATAAATTATTTTGTACATTTTGAAAAAATGTTTCCATTCTATTTTTTGTTGTTGTTGCATAAATCAGGGTTTATACTAAGTAAATAAGGACTGACATTTTTAAAATTAGGGTTAGGGCTACCAAAAAATTTATCCGCGCGCGGACTGAAATTTTACAGTCTCACTTCAGCCAAAGTCCCAAAGTTGGCAACCCTGCGTGCGACGAGCCAAGTCTCTGGGCAGCCGCGTAAACTAGTGTTTTTCCGCCACAGCAAATCATGCTGCATGGTTCTTGTTTCACTGACGTTGACGAGATTAACCACTTACGTACCGAAATTTGGTACCGCAAAGCAAGACATGTTACGATAATCGGTAGTATCGAGGCAATTCGGTCGGTACCTAAAAAGTACCGAACTCGGTACCCAGCCGCATAGACATCATGATGTCTATGCCCAGCCCTATTCACTACAGATTAGGGCTGCACGATTAATCGCAATGAAACCGCACGCGATTTGGCAAAGGCTGCAATTATTTTATGTGGGCTGATCGGTAGTAAATGCTGCTTCATCTGAACACCAGAGGGCGCTCTCACGCAGACGCGCCAAATCCGCAGAAGATAGATAACACATCATTCCAGGAAATCCTTATCGGGCAACATACTGTAGCTGAATAAACAGAAGATTGAACCGCTTTGATTGATTAAATATGACCAAAAAAACCACACGATTGCCTTTTTCTGTGTAAGAAGCCACATCTCACAGAAGAATGCTCAGCATGTTATTAAAATGTTGTCTTTTGTTGGACAAGAGGTTCATAAATGCTTCTCATGTTTGGAAAGATGTTAGACGTGTGTTGCTTTTTCAAATACAGATAAGTGCCTCAAACTCGTAGTGCTTTCAGATGGAGCAGCGTTTACAGAGCCGTACATCAATGACAAGCAGCGCGTAAAAAATAAATCGCAGCCTTTGCGATTTCATAATCGCGATAAGCCAAATCGGTTTAAGTGCGATTGCATCTGTAGTAGGGCTGCACGATTAATTGGAATTTACATGAACAATAATGCATTATAGTTTTGATAAAGCAAATTACATTTTGAATGGAGCTAGGGGTGTTGCAATATACCAGCATCGATAAGTGATACTTAAGAAAAATCTTGATATGTCAATACCACACCAATGATAATATCGTAATTAATCCAGCAATCTACTTGACACTCCACATAGGAGGTGGCAGTATTGCACCTTAATGCTTGTTTCTACTATGACGACGCAGAGTGTAGCTACTACTGCCGCACAAAATCATCTCAGAGGAGATGACAGACGAAAGAGAGATGCTATACCTGCACCAGAAAAAAGTGAGCTCTTTAGTGTGGGAGTTTTTTTTAGATTCAGTAAAAAATAAAGTTAAAACATGTGATGTTAGACACCCCAATCAGCAAGTAGTAAGTGCTTTTTGTACAGTTATGGTTACAAACTCTCTCTCGTCTACCTACCCACATATTTTAAGGGATTATTTTTTCCAAACAAATTAAAACAAAACAAACAAAGTTAAATTTGACTGACAGTATTTGTTTTTCTTTCAAAATTTCTATAGATATTGTGATTATAATGTTACTGTGAAGGATTTTGGCTATGATAATCATTTAGTGAAATTCTGATATTGTGACAGCCCTAGATGGAGCAAAGACCAGCTCTCATGTACTAAATATGAATGTTTTTTTATTGTGCTTCATGTAGTTTATGCAGTGCAGTTTGCATGTTTTAAACAGTGGCGCGGTTTCTACGTGCATAGACCTCAGATGCAACAGGATCTGTCCTGTGTACTCACTGCAAGGTACTGTGGCCCCAGTGAGTTCAGTCCTGTAAGGTTTCCCCACATGGAGGCAGCGTTGAGCTGCTGCATCTGTTGCTGCAGCTGCTGAGTGATGCGTTTCTGTTCCTTATCCTTCTGTGTGTCTGCAAACTTCACCACGATGGGAGAAGAACAGCCCTAAGGGACACAACAGAAATCAAAATATAACATAGCAAATACAGCATTGAATATGATTCAGAAACGTATAAAAAGGGAAAGCAACCAAGTTGTCACAGATATGTGTAAACTCTAATGTTACAGCAGCGTCTCAGACTTTCATAATACACTACTGTTCAAATGATTTGGGACCGTATGGTTTTTTTCTTCTGGAAGAGAGAAATTAATACTTTTGCTCAATTAGCATCCCTGCTGAATAAAAGACATTTACAAATGAACTGTTTCAAATAAATGCTGTTCTTTTAAATGTTATAAAATTCTAAAATGTTATATAATTATGGAAGTAAAATAATCTCAAATGTTTTTGAAACAAAAAGCATGTTGAATTGCACAAATTGAAAAAAAATATGCATTGCGTTAACCATGCTTGCTTTTTAATCCATTGTATTTTTAAGGCTTGCATTTTTATGGGCTGAAATCCAACATGGTTGAATATTTAAGCTGTGAATATTTCAATTAAAAACATTTCAAACACATTTTCAATATTAAAAATTCAATAATCCATATTCACCTTTCATATTTCACTTCCAAAATTTTCAAACTGTTTAAAAATATAACCTATAATATTCAACAGGCAAATTTCGGTCCATTTTATTTCGCCTTGAAAATTCGCTTCCACAAATTCAGTGGTTCAAATTCGACAGTAAATTCAACGTCGACATCCAGGAACTGCAGGAAAAGCAGTAGATTACCGATCATAATCTCCATCTGCTGTAGTCAGCTTTACCAGCAGGGGGTGAACGCGCGTGTTGACAAGCACCAAAGCAACAGGAGAGGCCTTCACAAAACGTCATTTGCTGAAATGAACAGAGCGATGAGTACGAGTTATAATTTATATGTGTGGAAAAGGTTGATTAAGACACAAAACACACGAGCGTTTTCTCAAGTGTCTTATGAGACTTATTTTTACCCCCGTGCAAAGTAAGGTGATTTGTGCACTGCAAAAATAAATTCTCTCGCCGTTGGCATTGATATTAAGTTTTAGTAAAACAACTGTAATACACTGAGACAGAGTGAATTGTTTGATTTAGTCACTATGACGGAATACTAAATTGATGGCTGGGTTTTGGCAAAGGCAATTTTATTTAAATGTAGCATCATTAAATACAACCCAATTACAATTATAAATTAAATTCAGCAATTAAAAATTACATCTCTACCATGATATCTGGTAATCTCTGTGTTATAACGTGAATTGTCCCCGCCATTATCCAGGGCTGCGTACAGTAGGGGTATTTGTCATCTTATTTTATATCTTTTTGTCCATTTGGAGCGCGCGTCACGTCACCTATTAGCGTCGCGCCTGCCACAAGATCTCTCACTGTTTACATGAACCAGACACTCCAATGAGAGCACATAAAGTGCAATCTCTTATTTACCATTTTTTCATCTTATCGTATATTTTATTCGCTCCTTTGCCCGTATTGGAGCGCGTCTCGTGGCTCTTACTAAGTGTCGGGCCAGCCACACGATCTCTAACTGTTTTAATCTACCAGACACTCCGATTGATGCACATGTGCAAACAGACAGTGCAATCCTGACCTGCTCTTATGTAGCCTATCTATTTGTCATCTTATTTTATTCGCTCTTTTTGTCCATAATGGAGCGCACGTCGTATTGGAGCCATCTTCGCATGTAGTGAACGCGCCGAGAGAAATGCTCATTTCATACGGATTACATTATCTGAGAGTAGTCTATTTATTTTCGTTTTGAATTGTTTCGTTTAAAAGTAGGATAGACATTTCTACCTTGATGTATTTATCATGCCTGTGAGAAATGTGCAATGCAAAAATTTCATGATTTTATTGCTATGCCTATGCCTATATGTCTGCTTTGCTTCTTAAATCCAGGGAATTGGTTGATCAAACATTGATTGAAATTAAGATACAATTTATTAAAAACGAAATTCACTTTAAAGAAAGGCTTTATAAAAAACAAAACGTAATGGAGTGGTCAAAATCATTCTCCTTCAGAATGTCAATCGGAGAATCAGGCAACTGTAATAGGGAGAGATCTTGTGGCTGGCGCACCACGAAACGCGCTCTATAGGACAAACGAGCAAATAAAATATAAGATAAGATGGCAGAAGGGTAACTAAGAGCAGGATTACATTGGCTTTGTGTTTTCGTGCATAAATCGGACGGAGTGTCTGGTAGATTAAAACAGTGAGAGATCGTGTGGCTGGCCCGACGCTAGTAAGAGCCACGACACGCGCTCCAATACGGGCAAAGGAGCGAATAAAATATACGATAAGATGAAAAAATGGTAGAGATGGATTGCACTTTATGTGCTCTCATCGGAGTGTCTGGTTCATGTAAACAGTGAGAGATCTTGTGGCAGGCGCGACGCTAATAGGTGACGTGACGCGCGCTCCAAATGGACAAAAAGATATAAAATAAGATGACAAATACCCCTACTGTACGCAGCCCTGGATAATGGCGGAGACAATTCACGTTATAACACAGAGATGACCAGATATCATGGTAGAGATGTAATTTTTAATTGCTGAATTTAATTAGGTGTTCAAGCACGAAGTGCTGAAAACCTATTGTAATTGCTATTTGAAAAAAAAAAAAAAAACTAAAACGCATCGTGCAGCCCAAACCGTAAGGCCTAGAGACTTGAAACCTGGCCAGGTGCTAGGGCCTCAGTTTGGGGAGAACCTATCAGAGCATGACCCCGATTGGCCCATAGGTGGCGCTACAGCAACCAAAAGTACTAAATTGCTCATATCTCCTAGACCGTTTGACTTAGAATCAAGCTTTTTGCACCACTGTGTTCCTTGGCTCAAGATGGACAAGATGTATATCTCGGATTCTCGATTTGAGCAAAAAAAAAATTGTTATGGCCAATTTTGTCCAAAACCTACTTTTGCGAACTAGTCCGTGGTTTTTTGCCTGATCGGAACCAGACCAGTCTAGGACAATTCTATGGACTCTCTAGATCAATAATTATCAAAAAAAAGTTGAACTTTGCCCTTTGGTTCACTGTAACAGGGTCATTTAGTCAAGGGGGCGTGTCAAAATACACTCAAAAGCCTATAAATCATAAATAAAAACTCAGAACTTCACAAAAATTGATGAGCACATGTGTCATAACATGGTGAAGAAGCATGCAGAGTTTCATGGAGATCGGACCATAGGTTGCGCTATAACTGTCAAAAAGGTCCCCTATTATTAGGTGTTCAAGCACGAAGTGCTGAAAACCTATTGTAATTGCTATTTGAAAAAAAAAAAAAACCTAAAACGCATCGTGCAGCCCAAACCGTAAGGCCTAGAGACTTGAAACCTGGCCAGGTGCTAGGGCCTCAGTTTGGGGAGAACCTATCAGAGCATGACCCCGATTGGCCCATAGGTGGCGCTACAGCAACCAAAAGTACTAAATTGCTCATATCTCCTAGACCGTTTGACTTAGAATCAAGCTTTTTGCACCACTGTGTTCCTTGGCTCAAGATGGACAAGATGTATATCTCGGATTCTCGAATATATTCTCGCCAATTTTGTCCAAAACCTACTTTTGCGAACTAGTCCGTGGTTTTTTGCCTGATCGGAACCAGACCAGTCTAGGACAATTCTATGGACTCTCTAGATCAATAATTATCAAAAAAAAGTTGAACTTTGCGCTTTGGTTCACTGTAACAGGGTCATTTAGAAAATGGACGTGTCAAAACACACTCAAAAGCCTATAAATCATAAATAAAAACTCAGAACTTCACAAAAATTGGTACGCATATGTGACATAACATCATGAACAAGCATGCAAAGTTTTATGGAGATCGGACAATAGATGGCGCTATAACTGTTGAAAAGCTTTAAAACCATGTATTTCCTATGGTAAATTGCCTGTATTGGCTGTAAATGGTCTTTTCCATCTATTACGTCAGTGTTTAAATGTATGCTAAATAAAACTTAATGTCTTTTGATGCTTTTGTGCTTAACGGCCTTAAAGGCCTTAACTGCTTGAACACCGCTAAATGCTGCTTGCAGCTTTAATTTATAATTGCAATTGGGTTGTATTTAATGATGCTACATTTAAATAAAATTGCCTTTGCCAAAACCCAGCCATCAATTTAGTATTCCGTCATAGTGACTAAAACAAACAATTCACTCTGTCTCAGTGTATTACAGTTGTTTTACTAAAACTTAATATCAATGCCAACGGCGAGAGAATTTAGTTTTGCAGTGGACAAATCACCTTACTTTGCACGGGGGTAAAATAAGTATCATAAGACACTTGAGTAAACGCTCGTGTGTTTTGTGTCTTAATCAACCTTTTCCATACACATATAAATTATAACTCGTACTCATCGCTCTGTTCATTTCAGCAAATGACGTTTTGTGAAGGCCTCTCCTGTTGCTTTGGTGCTTGTCAACACGCGCGTTCACCCCCTGCTGGTAAAGCTGACTACAGCAGATGGAGATTATGATCGGTAATCTACTGCTTTTCCTGCAGTTCCTGGATGTCGACGTTGAATTTACTGTCGAATTTGAACCACTGAATTTGTGGAAGCGAATTTTCAAGGCGAAATAAAATGGACCGAAAATTGCCTGTTGAAATTTATAGGTTGTATTTTTAAACAGTTTGAAAATGTTGGAAGTGAAATATGAAAGGTGAATATGGATTATTGAATTTTTAATATTGAAAATGTGTTTGAAATGTTTTTAATTGAAATATTCACAGCTTAAATATTCAACCATGTTGGATTTCAGCCCATAAAAATGCAAGCCTTAAAAATACAATGGATTAAAATACAAGCATGGTTAACACAATGCATATTTTTTTTCAATTGGTGCAATTCAACATGCTTTTTGTTTCAAAAACATTTGAGATTATTTTACTTCCATATATAATCTAAATACTGAAAATTTACATATATTATATATTACATATATATATATATATATATCTTTATACTATGCATTGGGGCATAGGCATTTATGAGTGTATGTGTGTTTACCTCCATGGTCTGTGACTGGTGCATGGATTTGATGGCAGACTGGGCCATCTGTCTCGCTGTGAATGTGACGAAGGCACAGCCTGTGAACAGAGTTGCCAAGTAAGAGAGTTGATCACAAAAGGACACCAACTTCTGTGTTTAAACCATAAACCTAAATCCATAAACTAGAAGTACTCATGAAACAATCAGGCAGAAACACAACCTCATCAAAAACAGGCCCGATTCAGGCCCAGTCTCTTTGGAAAACGGTTCAAGGGCTGCTGAGTCAAAATGGGTTGTGCCTATTACTTATGCAGTTCCCATGGTGATGGACAGCAAGTTCACTCAAGCTAATTCTAAAATAAATAGCGTGGGCCTGAATGTGCATTATGTTACCTTGGTTACCTTAAAATCAGTGATTCTCTATGCCACAGGTAAATGACAGCTAGAAACTAGGAGAATAAGTGGACAAGAATTTTTTTTTTTTTTTTGAATGATCAAAGCGCCTGTGCAAATATTCTCAATTTGTTGCATGCAGTTATGGTTAAATAACCTCTAAATATCAGTTGCCATGTTCAGTTTGGGATGAATGAAGCTATTTCATATCATATCATTTGGGCCGACAGGAGCCAATTGAGTCTCATTTTTCTCTGATGGGTTGTGTCTGCAACTATTAGTTATGCAAACATTACCTCCTCGAAATAACTAAAATGATAGAGTAACTGATGAAGATGTTTATTATTGTGCTACCAGTGCACTGAAGGAAAGACTGCTGAAGTTAAATTCATGTGTATGTGCTAGAAGTCGTCAAACATTCACAGTACTGCCTCTATTCTCTCTCTTTTTTTTTTAATCGGGTCACATGATGGGTGTATAATTTCCTTTGGCTGGTGATAGTGACAATATACATGCGCTTGAGAGAGTTCTCACCGCGGCTCAGTCCGTCAGGGCCTCTCAGTATACGGCACTCCTCAATTTGACCGTATGGAGAAAACATGAGCCTTATGTCATTCTCATTACACTTCTTTGAAACCATTCCAATAAACAGCTTTCTATCTTCTACCGCTGAAACACAAGAAAAGTGTGTTATGGCAGAACTGCACAGCTGTTCAACAGTCTTTGTGAACATTAGGGCTGAGTATCAATTCACATGTTCCAATTCGATTCGATTTCGATTAGCAAGCTCTCAATTCGATTAGACTCAAGGAATATAGATTTAATACAAATCCTATATTTATTTTAAAAAAAAAAAGAACAGTGAACATAAGTTTACAAGTGGTTTATTAATAAAAAATAAATTAAGAGCCACAAACCTGTATATTAAACTTTATTTTAGGTACACTTGGGTACATTAAAACAGAACCCAACTCAATTATTATTTATTATATATATATATTATTATTTTATTTCAAATGCATGCAATGAATGGACAGGATTTTGATGCAAGATGAAAACTTAATGCTAAAAATTGGACAAGTCAGAACAGTGGCATGCCTTGATCAAACAGGATCAGGTTATTTTATGTTTAAGATAACAAACATAAAATCTCACAGCATTAGCTGTAACATGGAGGCTGTAAGCCTATGTACAGTGTAGGAAAACTAATACTGGCTTTTGGGTGATAGATAAATAAATACGTGAAAAATCGATTCGTGGCCTTTGAGAATCGATTTTAAAAAACGATTATTCGAAAAATCTTTGTTTTTTTTTAACCAGCCCTAGTGAACATTTCCTCAAGCAATACACTACCGTTCAAACGTTTGGGGTTGGTAAGATTTTCTAATGTTTTGAAAGAATTCCCACTAAGGCTGAATTTATTTAATTTAAAATACAGTAAAACAGTAACATTGTGAAATATTACAAATCAACAATTTTGGTAAAGCTGAATTTATTACTCCTATGATCCTTCAGAAATCATTCTAATATAGTAATAACTTAAGAAAACTTATCAAATGTTGAAAAAAAGTTGCTGCTGAATTGTTTTAATTTTTTTTCGAGAAACCGTGATGCATATTTTTTCAGGATCCTTTGACTGACCCTAAACTTTTGAAGGGAGAGTAACGGAGTAAATTCAAGTCACTCACCATTGTTTTTTTCACTGTCTGCAGGTTTCATCTGTATGGGATGATGCATCTGTACAGAAAAAAAAAAAAAAAAAAAAAAAAAAAAAAAATCACGTGACTTAACACTGACATTTTCCGGCCCCCAATGAGAAATCAGCTGTTTGAAAAGCTTTCATTTGTGTGTACTGAAAACATGTGTAGATTTGATGCATTTTTAAGAGCAATAAATATAAGGTGGCCATCTGAAGACACATGAAGGATTAATCGATTATTGATACAATAAAATAAAAGTAGATCCTTTTCTCACCCCTGGAAGAATCTTCATGTTGTGAAGGGCATTTTGTGCTTCTAATGCAGATTTACGGGTGTAATATGTGACAAAACAACAACCTGCAAATGCAACAAATGGTCTATGAACCAAGTCCAAGATGACAACATTTCCACTGAGACCAATATCTAGAACTGCGTTCCAAATCCTAGTGAGCAGCATTTTAAGGGATTGTTGGCACATTTCCAACTGTTCAAAAAAGTAGGCAACTTAATTGCGCTGCCACATAAGACAACTCGTTTAGGCCAAGCTTTTTAAGCAGCACTGCATGTGTGTGTGTGCTATGTGCTCACTAGGATTTGGAACAGACCGTACAAGTCCGCAGTGTACTGACTGTCAAGTACCTTTACTCTGTGGGGGGTTCTGACTCCTGTCCCGAAGAACATTGATTTCATAAACTGCACCATACGGCTCAAACAGCTCACGCAGCTGATCCTCTGACCACATCCGGGGGACCTGACCCACAAACATCTTTATAGCATCAATGTCAGGCTGGTCTGGGTGGTCCAGAGACCCATTCATCTTCTTGGTTCTAAAGAAAAGAAAAAAAAAACCTAAATCTGTTTAACTAGTCTTAAGGACATGGGCCTCAATGTCTCCCTGACAGATGATGATACTCAAACATATTGCACATGGAAGGATGCACACTACAATCTCATATCGTGCCCACTGCCCAAAACCCCAAAATTACAACAGTCTTATTTACCAACAGCACACCAGCATTAGACTGATCGGTCAGACTGATTAAACCAGTTGATGATTGTTTTTTAGACCAAGCTTTGATTTGGCAGATAACAGTTTCCACTTGGTCAGCTTTGCCAATATATAATGCATTTGCTTTTCTCAGGTTAAGATGGGTAAATGGCCTGCAAAATAAGTACTTATTTCAACAGCTGTGTACATCTTATTTGCTATCACAAAATTGCTTTCTGTAAATAAACCACTAGTCCAAACATTATCATTCAGATAGTTTCTTCTAAATTCTGATTAGATTTCTTATAAAACTATAGCTGTGCGAATAAAAACTGTGAATGCTGGAGAGCAGTTTAAAACGGTTCTCTTATGAAAAACAAAACAAAAAAAACTTTCCTTATGTTACTGCTGCTTTATGTTTTACTAGTGATTAGCAATGTGAACTAGCAGAAAACATGGTACCTAAAGCATTCATGGCATTATTAGCAAATTCTTCAGCCATTGCGTGAAGTGCAAAACAAGAGTAAAATCCCTGCTCAAACCATATATGAAGCCTTAAAATGGCTACACAAGATTTTCTGAGGTAAGCAATATCTGAAAATTGTTCATGTACTAACAGTTTACAGCTAACTGGATTTAAAGTCACAATGAAATGGAAGCAGCAACAGATCTTTTCTTAGATAGTGACAAACATGTGAGTGTAACAGATTATCGAAAAAGACAAAATGGGCTTGGTTCTATACATCAGTTGTTGATTATGAAGATGTGGGTATTGCACTCAAAATTGGAGGCAGATGGATGCGAGCTTGTAGGGGCAGACTTTAAGCAGACAAAATGATAGCAGAAATCCAGCATCCGGAAATCCATCTGTCGTTTTCACCTGAAGGTCCAGTAATGACATTGATTAAACATCACGAGGCCCAACATTTAAAAAAAAAAAAAATGTAACTTGTAGATTCACAATAATGTGGATTTAGAAAGTAGACTTGGACTTCAATCAATAAACCACCAAAAAAGACATTAAAAAGAGAAAGGAAAATGTCAGATATCACAAAAGAATATCAAAGTCTGTGATGGGAATGAATTAAAAGAACATCTTGAAACTTCTGCGTGACAGAGTAGAGCATGAGGGGAAGCATGAGTGATGTCATGGACAGGCCTGAAGCACTGCTTCATCACTCTCTTTAGCAGCTGCTGATCAGTGGAGTGACAGATCACTTTACGAAAACACTGCATTGTCCTACTGACAAAGAGCAGCATTAGCCAGAAGCTAAAAGCCAGATTAATGGCGTTTATTGATCAGAGGACAGCAGAGCTTATAAAACCTTCCTTGTCGATTTTCCAGCAACCAGAACTTGTTCAGACAAGCAGATAACACAGCCTCTCTAGAAGATCATCCAATCTGGGCCAGAGGAACATTGGGTGTTCACTGGGACAAAGACATTTAAGGATTGTAAATTCTTTCCCAGTGAACTGCCCAGTTCCTGACTGTTGGGATTAGCTAAAGTCACAGAACATCAGAACACAATGTTGGAGAAGAATCAGAAGATTCTACAGATTCAACAAAAACTACTAAACCCAAATGGAAGAACAATCAAACAAACAGGAAGATTATCAAGATGGTAGTCATCTCGTTTCCATTGCTGCAAATTAATATGAATAGTATATAAATGCAGCCTTCAATCTGAAAACTATTATTAACAATAAACTCTGTTCTTTTTGGGTTATTTGTTATGCAAGAGATGCAGAGAAGTCAATATACCATAGCTCGAGCTCAGTCAGCAGTTCCTGGCCCTGTTCTTGGCTAAATTGTTCCCTTTGAGGTTGTAAAACCTCACAGTGAGAATCACAAACAACCCTTGTGATTTTAATAAGACAAACACTGAAATGTATTATTTCAGCATCCTGCAACAGCAAAGAATGACATATTGCGTTAACCTATAAATAATATAAGGGGCAATACATCCTATCCTATAACAGACAGGGAACAGCCACTCAAGATAGCGGAGTAAGTAGTAAAAGAAGAACTTTACTTTCCTTTCTAAAAAATGTGAGTGACTAACTATTTGAGAAATATTTCCGAGTTTACACCAACAAGTTTTTACAATGCTTCAATCATATAAAACATCATACTCTCCAGATTTTTAACTTCTCTTTTTTGCTTTTCCTGGGCAGATTATGAAATGTCCAAATATCTTCATATAGCAGATCACATCTACTAGATCATACACAGCAAGTATAGGGCTTTTATTAAAGGAGAGGTTTCAAACTAAGCTGTGAATAAAATATGAATGACAATACAGTATAATATTAAAAACAACAACATGTTTATTACAGGATTATGTAGTAAACATGAACTAGCATCCCTCACTGCAGGCCTCTGGCCATTGGGCATTGAATTTCAGCTCCTGAATACTGAAATACTGCCCGACATTTACATTTACTGGCCTTTCGGCTCAGAATAAGACAAACAAACCAGTAAAATCACTCAGATTTTACAAACCACACTAATTAATCAAATTAAATAGTCTCTGTAGTTAAAAAAAATTTCCACCTTTAATACAGTGACTATCAAAAAAAGAAGAACAACTTTAGGTATTAGAGTGAAACACAAATCAAGTTACACCAAGCTGAACAGTAAAGTCTGTACTCACACTGGGTTGGAGGTCAAACTGCAATGGTCCACCATCATCTCAGGAAGAAAATCCAGCTTAAAGGAAGCCATTTTTACAGCACTTCACCAATCAGTAAGTCTCAAATGAACACTGACAGAATCCACAAAAAAGCACTTGCTTACACTTAAACAGCCACAGCAACTATCCGTCTATACAACGTCTCTCAAGGTTCAGAAGTCGTGAGAAGTGACATGGGAACAGCTGAGAGAGAAAGGGAAATGTACACCTCATGGAGGCTGATCAGACCCCACAAAACTCAAGTCAACATGGAGCAAAGAGAGACAACGATGAGGCTCGGCACTGTGCTGGATGACAAACACAGGCCGTAGCTCTGGTCACTGGGCTGGGACTGAGGATTAGGACGGGCCCGACGGGCCACTAAAAGCTGCACCCCTGCTTCCACAAAGGAAAGTGCTGATGGAGGGGGACTTTTTTGTGAGTTTTTCTCTTAGCACAGCAGAAAGGAGTGCAGTGTCAGATAAATAAAGCGTCAGATTGATGCTGATAAGCGTGAGTGAGCGGCAGGAATGAATGGGGACGGGCAGCTCTCTGGTAATCCCCGAGCTGAAGCGCCCCAGGATACAATCGTGTTCCGGCAACGGGCCACGAACGGTGCCCTGTCCCAGCATGGTGGGGGTGGCGGAAGGGAGGAGGAACGGGCTGCTCGGGGTCATGCAACATAGGTCATGTTATAAGCTCGCAGTCAAAGGTGTCAAACAAAACAAGCCACAGGCAGACTGAGGTGTATACTATTTAGTCTTGTTTAGCACAAAAACACCAATGGCCTATAATAAGTATATAACAAATAACATTCAAATTCCTTGATTGCAAAAAAAAAAAAATTATATTTTTTGTAAAATGATGATTCGTTCAGAAAATAATGCATATAAATAATTGAAGAACATCCTTACAAAAATGTTTCAGCAATTAATCAGAATGTTATTTTTTTCTTCCTCAACAGTCTGTCTCAGATATTCAAATAGGCCATGACATCTCGCTAGTCATACAGTGGCATCTGGTGGGCTGCTCACTGCAGATATGCTTACTATTTAGAAAAAAGGAGCAATGACAAAATAAGAGCAAGTTATTTTTTCTTCTCATTCCAGCTTCAAAGAGAAGCTGCTTAAAAGACTTGTTTCCCACTGAGGGAAAACCTGTAGATGGAGGGTATCCTCACACCCCTGGGGTAAAAGGATGTGAAGTGTATGTGTTCTTACCCGCCAAGGGCAGGTACTTCCACAGCAGGAAGGGAAAGCTCGCATTGAGGTTGCCCGATCTGCGCTGTGGTCAGGTAGAGGGCTTCAGCGTCGATGCTATCCATCCAGTGACTTTGTTAAATGCTACAGAAACACACCAAACATTACAGGACACACACATCAGACACACATACACAGGTAAACATAAACTGGAAAGGAAAAAGAAAGAGAGATGTCTTCTGACAGAATAGACAGCATGCAAACCTCATGTCACAAAACTGCATGCACACAGAAAACACATATGTAGGAGAGAGAGAAGACACGTCCTGGATGATCTGAACATAATCATGTAAATGACAGACTATAATCTGAGAGGAAGCTGTGGTCACTTTCATTGGAGGTAATCAGTTTGTAGAGGCTCAAACACAAAAGGTTTGTCACAAAAAAAAAAGGGGAAAAAACGGTCTCCAGGCTCAGACCAAACCAGATGTTCAGCCAAGTATATTTTCAATTTACTTTTAACAAAGAGAGTTACTGAAAGGAGAGTGTATATGACTGTAACAGCGCTGTGTAAAATACTACTCTGCTGAGAAACAAATTTATTTTATTTATTTATGTATCTGAATGTATGTGCTAGTGTTTTATGTGAGGCACCATGTAAGCTCAAATTAATTGCCCCACAGGGATTAATAAAGCTCTAAACTAAAAAATATAAAGTCTCACATACCCAACCAGTAGCAAAAAAAGATGCACATATCAGATCTGTGGTCAAAGTAAATACAACTGATACATCAGTAACATAATATCAGTGTTTATAATATAGACATAGAAATGTACAAGTGCACCAGACCACAATGACAGACAGAATTTTCATTTTTGGGTGAACTATCCTTTTAATGTGTATGAACCATCTGAACAAAATAAATAACTAGAATGAATTAATCTGACATTCCAACGCTGCATATGACCACATACACTAGACAACTTGTAAAATATGAACAGATTTTAAAACACTAGGCATTATACACTTGCCGACTTCGTATATAGTTATAGGTATATAGTAATAGTTATTATATAGTTATTATTGTATATAGGAAATTACTGGGCATCATACTAAACGACTAAGGATCACACCAAGTCAGAACAGAACAAACTCGCACAGAAACACATGCTTTGTTTCTAGGAGACGCATGACAAATGAAAACAATGTGTTCTAAAATCAGCTCATAATATTAAACATGTCTGAGGTCCTACCAAACTTTGAAGCTAAAAATAAAAAAATAAGATTTGGAGTCTGTGACCATCATACACTACACTGTTTTCTGTGAAATATATCAACTCAAAACTGCAGACTGACTAGGGATGTCAATTTACAAAAATTCCCATGATCGATCGTCATTTAAATTATCGATCAATTAATCGATTAATTGTTAGCCTTAATATTGCAATATGCGTCTACTGCAGTGGAATATAGCCAACAGCATGACATTGACAAGGTGTGCAAATGCTGCTTAAAACGCCATGTTTCACACCAAATGAATGAGAAGGGTTTTTAGTCAAAATAGAGGACTAGTTGGACTGTAAGATGAGTCAATGCGATTGATTATTTAATTAAATTACTTATTTAATAAATCAAACAAAGACTAATAGCCTACAACATGTCAATGCCGCCTCAGATGCGTGCTAGTCAGAACGTGCAACTCTGGGCAAAAGTTGTGTAGTGTAGCCTATTCCAGCCTTTAAAAACAGCAAATGAAACATTTAGAGGGAAATAAAACAACTTGCGACGTGACAACTTAGTTTGAATAAAGGAGCAGACACTGATCTACTTGCTCTTCGTTTATTTAAAATGAACAGCAAGACGACTAGAGTGAATGTGCTTTCCATTAAATTAATCACACACAGTAAACAAATCCTTAACAAACAAAACAACTTTACAATGAACGTGCTTTGTTTTAAATAAATCACACACAGTAACCAAAACCTTAAACAAAAAAAATTTTTGCAATGAACTGCAATTTAGACGTGCCGGTGCGGTGATACATGCTTGGGCAGATTCGGCTTGAAGTCGTTCATACTCGGATGCGGCGCCGCGCGCGCTGTTACAAAAAAAAGCTGTGCACACAGCAATGCGAAATGGGGTCTTGCGCACCCAACGCGTCATTTTTGCTGCTCGCACCTTCGCGCTCGTGCGGACCATAGACAGTAAAAGAAACGGACGCGTCGTGTATAATCAAGGCTTTACTCCGTGTCAGCGCGCGCTCTGATCGGTAAAGGGGCAGAGATTTCTCCCGAATCATCTCCAGCAGTAGCAGAAGCACCACCACTAACTCCGCCTCCGTTTCCCTCGTAAGAGGATATTAGTATTTAAACATTCTCTATGAAAAATATTTTAATAACACGGTTTTGGCGGTTATAGAGTTCTAATGTTCAACTATAACCGTCGGTCTCACGGTTATATAATAACCGTCACACCCCTACTTGATACCAAAGGCTACACTATTTCTGAACTACGGCCGGTAAGGCTTCCAAATTACAACTAGTAGCGCTGCAACTTTGGGAAAGCTGCCTGATTCTCAACACTGACTGTACACATCAATAATTTATCTTCCCTTTGGGAAACTCATGCCATGCAGCTGTGATGTGGCTTCTGACCCTGGGAGCGAAGTGAGAATGCTCTAAGACTACAGGCCATACCATGTTTTAATGACTGCTGAGTAACTGTGTGGCTTATTCATGGACTGTCTATGTAAGGCAGTGTTATAGGCCTTTGGGGTGGAGGTGGGGGGTGGGGGGGCAGAGCATATGGTCTGCACAGTTCATCTAACAACAAACTCACTCTCGAACACAGGCACAGACAGAGAGCACTGTGGACAAATGGAGTAATACCGAAGCATCTGGAACGACCCAGCAGCTGAGAATACAGCACACACACAGCTGACTGATCGGAGAAAGGGGTATAGATGGACAATTACAAACCTCCCATCAGTATAGGGCACTACCTCCATCCTGTTCCTCTCTGTATGACTACAAAAACAAAAACTTGTACAACTACATCCTGATCAGAGCACCCCACGCCAGCCGTTCTGCCGTTCTGAATGCCAAGGGTCATAAACTGCCGACCAACACGGACAACTCACTCACTGTCCAAAACAGAAGGTTACTTCATGGCAGATTAAAATGGCTACAATTCTATTGGAAATAGAATAGCCAAAAATAATGTCTAAATGATTCTAATGAAGTTGTCCGGGTTCACTTCACTACCTTGAGTGCATATTTGATTTCTGTGATGTGCAGGGCATTAGACGCCACATCAAAAATACAGAAAGCATTTTTGCCAAGATCCAAAGCAGGTTAGAGAAATCAATCGGGTATAAAAATCAGCCGTTGGTGCATTAACCCTCCATTAATTAAGTTTGTCCTGAAAACCACACACATACTGGAAGTTTCACAAGCTCATGGTTTACCATTATGTAAAAAAGAAAGCAACGTATCTGAAACTACTCAGGAATCGCTGCAAAATGCTGCATTTTAGAGGTCTGATTGGTTAGCATTAGGACAGCATGCCGTCCAGACGGGCGAAATAAAGCAAAAACTGTATTTGAAAGCGCGCAGAGACGCCTGAATTACTTTGATAATGAAAAACAGTTAAGTGCAAGATGTGCTGATCTGACATGTACATAACATTATAATAAGAACACCGCTGTAATAGAAATTTGTAATTTCTTTGCGCTTTAGTTGCCCGTGTTTCAGCGTTGTCGTCAAGGGAAAAGCACATGTAACTTGTGATATTATTTTCAATAATTTTTTATCGTCATCATTTTTCAACAGTATTAATGCATTTAAATGATAATTTTGCTACAGTTTTTGCTTGAACATGTTCTAGCTGTTCATCATCTAATCATTTCTGTAATACATTTTCATTTTCATTTTGCAACTTATAAAGCATTAAAATATGTATTCAATTTACATATTAAAACTAGTGAATGAAATGGCAAATGTAAATTATATAGTTGATTTTTCATTTTCAATTTGCACCAACGTTGCACAAATGTAATGGAAAGTGTCAATTTAAATACAGAAATGCATAGCCATTTTACATATTGCATTGTCATTTTGCATATTACATTTCAAATTGAATATTGCTACCTATATGCTTCCATACTGGAGGGCCACTGTCCTGCACAGTTTAGCTCCAACCCTAATCAAACATATCTGAACAAGCTAATCAATGTCTTCAGGAATACCAGAATGCTACTGGCAGGTGGTTTTTAGCAGGGTTGGAGCTGAACTCTGCAGTACAGTGGCCCTCCAGGACCAAAGTTGCCCATCCCAGATCTAGAGAATTCAACTGGATGGGCTAACAAAAACATTAAAACGCAACAACGCCATCATCGCATCTCGTGTGCCACGACACACACCTAAAATTTTAATGCACTGTTTTTGCATTATACGTGATTTTTTATTTTAAATTGGACAAATATTCAATTTTCAAATTTTAATTTGACAGCCCTAGTTTAAATGTATAGGAATAATTTTTTAGGTCTTTAATGCCATTCATTAGCCACATTAGCAGGAGCATAAACAGGAATGTTCCCGACAGGTGCTGCTGACCTCCATGTGGCAATTCCCTCCTGAAGAGCGTTGTCATGATTTAACAGCTGCTATGGTGCAGCAACTGTCAGACACGAATTTACCACAGCGAAATCTGACAGAAGTCAAAGCTAAAGAGCTTTTTGCCCGAAAGCATTAGTATGTAAAGTACAAAATGAAACTGAAGACTTTCAGTGGCTCAGTACAAGTATTTTAGTCCCCTCATGAGTGTCTTAAAGGTAACGCAGTAGATGATTGATGGCTCCTCTAAAGAGCCTGCACTCTGACACACTTCCCTTCCCCCTGTAATGGAGACATAAACCCCCCTGACTTTGCGCTAAGCGCTCAAACTCACGCCTACCATTGCACTCTAGACTCTCCAGCCGAACGCTCTTCTGAAAACCCTCAGTATTTGTGTAAATACACACTCAAATATGAGCAGAGTCTGATGGAATTGTCAGCCCTCAGTTGAAGATAATGGAGGTGTTGCCATGCAGGACAAAAATCCAACTGCAAAGAACAGCCCACCATAGCAGCATCAACTCACAAGCATGTGTGCGCGCGCACTAACAAGTAACCAAGGAAACTGTTTGTCTTCAATTCGGAGCACTAAACACCAGGGAACAGGGAGTTCATTTCATGCAATTTTGCAGCTCTCTATAATAGCATGACAGAAATGGACAGAAATGGAGGTGCAAAATCCTAAATGACAATGGACCTCCACATGTGTAACTAATACATAATTTAAGCTGACATAAACCGACAATAATTATCCAAACGCTAGCAGAAAAAACATCCAAAAACAGAGAGGACTGCAGTGTAAGAGTTTACACAAATGACACCGGTGGCTCCCATTAAAAGTTCAATTCTCAAGGAACTACAAGCACTGAATGTCCAAATAGTCTAAGGAACACAGGCCACAACTGCTCATTTCTATCAGAGACTTGAATAGAAACTGAAGTTCAAAGATCAGTATAATTTGTTTTGTTTTACACCGTGAAGTTCTCAACAGGTATGCGATCAGGCTTGAAAATAATGAGGTTCCATTTTGTGCCAAAAATAAGTTGACTACTTTGTGCTTTATACTACACATATTGTCTGCCTACTTGTTCAGATAAATTGCATGTTCTGTTTATGTCATTGTTCTGTCATTGTCTTCTGACATCTTTACTGTTATCGTCTTCTGTCGTCCTTACTGTACTCTTGTTCTGTCGTCTTTACTGTTGTCTATGGAAGGCGGTTTAAAAAAAAAAAAGTGTTTTACAGATATAAATATATAATAAGAAATAAGAAAAATTAACGCGTTAAAATGATTTCATGCATTTAACGCACCCGCCACAAACTTACGGTCATCTTACATTTCATACAGTTGACTGGTGACAAACATGAAGCAGGGAAAAAACTCACTGCATAATGGAGTCTAAAGAATGCAGTTAGAAATCACCTAAAATTCAAGATATTGGGGCAAAAATGTCCATGTATGAGTTGTCTCATTTATCTTATGATCTAGTTAAGCAAGATCACAAAAGTGCTGTTTTTGTACGGACAGAACAAGACTACAGTAAAGACGACAGAGAAAGACGACAGTAAAGACATCAGAACAAGACTACATAAACAGAAAACGTGTCAAAATACACTGATTGTAATAATTATTGTAGACATGGACACATAGTATACGTACAATGCACAAAGCAGGCTACTCATTTCTGGCACAAATGGAACCTCACAAAAAAAACTGAAAATAAACTAATTTGCGACCTCTCAAACTAATCTGTTGGCTGAACATTTGTGTGCGCTGTCTGATGATTCTAGTCAAATCATGTTCTTCTGAGCGCCAGTCATTTGGAATATGAATACCTACCTTTCCCACATTCACGCATGACATTGTGATGTCTCACTTAACAAATAGTCCATTGTAATACATCCTAACACAAAAGTGAGAACCACTTACCCTCTCTGTGGCCTTGCTTTTCTAAAACGTTGCTCCCGTCAACCTGCAAAAAGAACGTTGTATGGTTAGACTGGCATTTTATCAGTGAACATCGGTGATGATTCCCAGTATTTGCGGACTTGCTGTCCTTTACCTCCATTACCATGCTTATTTGCGGTCTTCGTGTATTATTTATACGGCCTCTATTAGAGTTGGGTTTTCACCTTAATAATTCTGTGAGAAAGACAGGTCTTACGAGAGAGTCAATGCTGCACAATTTGCCAATGTCAGAATAAAGTCTAACCAGGGGTGCGTTTCCCGAAAGCATCGTTAGCCAACTATAATCGCACGTTCCGTCGTTACCAATAGAGTTCAATGGAAATTGCGACCAACTTGCGACCATAGTTGGCTAACGATGCTTTCGGGAAACGCACCCCAGGTCGGTTACAACTGGCCTTATGGAATTAAGCCAAATGAAATGCAAAGGCAGAATACAAGCATATAGCCCATTGCCCCTCTAGATTAAGATCATATAGCCTACATTTTTACTTTATTCTCACAATGCTAGCTGTGTATTTTTTCTGACTGGTTATGTGTAGCCTATGCCAGAGGGTGTATATTATACTAACTGTATATTACAATGTATTAGTTGGAGGAAGATCCATATTCATTACAACATTATGGCTAAATTATACCGTTAACAATCTCAGCCAGGTTAAAGAAATCAAGTTCATTATCAAACAGCCGAATTAGAAAAACACACCAAAGATCCCATTACAAGCAATCACATCAAGCAGAATGGACCTTCTTGCTCTTCAGGCGGTCCATTCAATAGCATGTTATCAGCCGGTGTTGTCTTTTCCCTGGAAAGCTTTTACCTACAAGGCTCCCGTTCTAGACATAACTCATTTCTATACCAAACTACAACTGAAGGTCACAACACTGGTAACATAATAAAGCATCCCCAACAGAACACAGTCCAGTCTACATTAGATTACCACTGCATTAAACATACTAGCCCTGATATAGGACTATAATTCAGATTCCTTAACTCATGTTCAAAAAGCTTTCAAATGCATTATTGCTATATAATGGGTTGGCTTGGAAGTAAAAGGACAATAGTCCATTGTGAAGCTCTTATCAAATGATAGTGATAGTTCACGTGACAGTCCTAAACAGCAGCAGCTTTCTGTTCAGCAGGCCTCTGTGCTCAAAAACCAGCAGGCCAGAAACGAATAATTCTCACTGCATTTAACTTTACACATTTTGTTGACATACTTTGTGGAAATAAGCAGCAACATGAGCAAGATTCAAATTCAATTAGATACAAACATAGACACTGAATGTGATGATCTCAGAAGTACTTTTGCATGTTGTATTTCTATTTTATTAGCACGTTAGCTTTGAAACAAGCAAGTAAAAAGACTATACTATCAGGTAGATACATTTAATTCGCAGCAAGTAAAGTTACTAGGAGAGTCGCTAGCTTAACTTGCTGTGATCGATACTTCCCGCGATTAAGCCACACAGATGCATGTTACTTGCAAAAGGAGTTTTTCGCAAATGGAGAATATGACAGGCTCTGTGATCAAACTTTACACTACTAGTATTTTACGAACAAATTTGCTACGTTCATTTGAATTTAGCCGCGGAGTGACCATGCGTTTTCCAACAGAACCTTTAACGTTAGTTACTTAATTTCCAGACCGATCGCAGTGAAAATACATCCGATTTTAAGACCGCGTGTGCAACACAGGGAACGACCTGTCTGAGAGTTCTGCTCATCACCTGCATCGTTTTAATTGCGTTGCATCATTGTTACACTCAATGATGCTAAACCTAGCAGAACAGCTCGGACAGCACGCCGAAGTTACAGAGGTTTAGATAACTCTTGACGCAACCGTGCATGTACTACTGACCAAAACAGCAACTATAACCGAAATGAGCCCTATGGGCGCGCGGTGGTCGATCTGCTCTTACATAATGACGCATGTTAACGCGTGCTAGCGACCGTAAACAACCACCAGTTAGCTCGCGCAGCTACAACCGTGAACAATCAACACTTACCCTCGATGCCCCTTTTTCAAATGGGGGGAACTGAGTAGGTATGGTGTGCTGACACAGGTGAATGATTGTTTAGTGGGATTTGTGAATTAGTTAGTTTTCTCAGATTACGTCTTCCCACGACAACCTACTTTCTGGGTGAAATAGGGACGGTGCAAAATGGCTGTCTTTCCTGCATGCACCATCACATTTATTAAAAGGGGATTGGGGTGGAGCCTCTGACGAAATGTACAGGGCAAATATGTACTTTTGGAGACAAAACGTTGATAGACGTGAGTATAACAACAAATTATGCTGGTCTTTTATGACAAATTGCCATATAAATACTTAAAACAGAAGTTAGAAGGAATTGGTTGAAATACGCCCCCCTTCTTAAAGAGACAGATACACGTTTCTCTCACGTGGTCGTTGAAGTCAATAATAAAAACCCAAAAGGCCTGCGCGTGTGATATGGAGATAAACATGTGTGTAACTGACAGACTGGTTAACGTGAATTGACCTTTCAGTGTCTGTGCAGTTGTGTTGGTATTATTATGTGTTTTATTATAGAATGCGTTATATAATCCATTCACAATGCCAAATAATCCTAAGAAAGCACAAATACATTTTATCCACACTGTAAATGGACATTAACCACGTCTGCAGGCACATGTCCATATCCGTCTTTATCCTTATGCGGTTTGCATGCTATGGACTATTAACCAGAAATTCTGTTGTAGCATTTTTTTTAAACGAATGTAATCGATTAATCAATGTTCATTCACAATTACCATCACACAAGAACACGATAAACTACACATTTATCAATATATTGTTTAATTTTTTTTATTATTATTTTAGATAGGTGTTATCGGTCCGGTGATCAGTTTAGTCTTAGACACTGTATCCAGCCAATTAACCTCCAAAACAGAAGAGGGCAATGTCGAGGATCTGTGACAGGCGTCGAAGAAAAAAAACTTAAAGAGCGTCTCTTTCATGTGCAGTAGGAGTAACGTTAGTTGAGAAAGAATGGAATTTCTGTGACTCGTTGCGTTCGTTTACATGTGGAACGATGTCCAGTGTTCTAGCAAGGATTTTATTTTATCCCACACTCGCTTACAATGTTGTCATGGAAAAGGTCACCTCCAGACAATGGTTTAATCGCGTGGATCCGACTGTCATTCTTGGTGCTTTCCCATTTAGGTCAATGACAGAGGAGGTAAGATTTGACTTTTACTGTATTTATGAATTACAGATATAATTGTAATGATCCTAGCACATTTATAATTTGCCTCATATCGTAGTCCTGTTTAAGGGTTCAACTAATCCCTCTTGTCTCATTTGGCTTTAGTTGGTCCAAAAAGAGAAAATCAGAGGAGTCATTACCATGAATGAAGAATATGAAACAAAATATTTCTGCAATTCAGCTGAGGTAAGTGTCTCTTTCACTCATTCTCAACTATACTCACAGATGGCAATGTACAACTAAGGATGCTTATATTAATAACAGGAGTGGGGAGCTGTTGGCGTTGAGCAGATCAGACTGGACACGGTGGACCTGACAGGTGTCCCCAGCCTAGAGCACATCCACAAGGGTGTGGACTTCACTTTGAGACATCGACAGCAAGGCAGTAGTGTCTATATTCACTGCAAGGCCGGCCGTTCACGCAGTGCAACTATTGCAGCTGCATACCTCATCAGGGTGGGTATCAGTCTGTCTGCCTGCCCTACACCATGAACAATAGTAAAACCAGCAGCATCAATACAAAAAGCTCTGTGTCATAGGTCACCACTGTAAACAATATTTGTCATTGTGTGGTTGCACATTTCTTTAGCACGTATTCTTTGAGCATTTGAGCAAGACGCACCTGAATTTTTTTCTCCATAATATTGTTGGTGGAGAATTTTGGAGAGGGAACATTAATACATAGGTTAATTCAAGTGATGCTGTTCACTTCTCTACATGAAACCCACACATGCATGCAGAATAAAAAGGGACTTTTACTTAAAGTGCACCTATTATGCTATTTTAAAGTTTCCTAATGTTGTTTTGGAGTCTCCTACAACAGGTTAACTCGCATCAAAGGTAAAAAAAAATGTTGAATTTTCTCATAATATACATTTGCACATCACCACATTTTCAATGATTCTCAAACGACTCGTCAGATGAATCAATCTCTCTAAATCCCTCCTTTCCGCGAGCTACTCTACTCTGATTGGCCAGACAGCTCAGTCTGTTGTGATTGGTCTACCGCGTACAGCGCGTGTCGAAAACAAAAACGCCCATTGCCATAACAACGTCAGCTCTGCTTGTCCTGAGGCTTCCTACACCGTAAACTAAACACAGTAACGAACAATGTCGATTTTACCAAAACAATGCGAGCACGAGTGCGATGATGAAACACTGGAAGAATTATTCATTCAACCCGAACCTCCATCTCAAGGACAACTCGAACAGGAAGTTTCTCAGTGATACACTACTCAGTTGAGGTACATTATGAGATGTTGCAACTGTAATTCCTAACCATCAGCATTAACAAGTGCATGTCCATCAACAAACCGATTATTTTACTTGTACTAATTTATTTACTGAGTATTTTTCTAATTTATTGCGGTGAACATGGAAACTGTATCAATAACAGTGCATACATTAGCCGAGCTCTAGCGTGAATGACTGATGTAACATAAACGCTGGTCTACGCTTAATCTTTAATCAAAGTAGTGAGAACGACAGACAATCTGCATTAATAGACACAGTTTTAGGTAATAGTGGCCCACAACTGATTAGCAGAAGTATTTCAGTAAGACAGTAATAATGTAAGTTAACCAACAGGAGACCAACACAATATAAAACTCAAAACTTAGTATTTTGAACACCATCTTTCAAGAGCAAGCGGTTTGCGAATCCTGCATTGAACTCTGAGATTTGAGAAGCAGTCGTCAGTAAAATAAAGGGAACACAGCAAAAGTTTAGGATTATACTGATGTGGTATTGTGGTAAAGATTAATTTTACCCACAGATTCTTCACATGCTCGTCCTTGGGCAGTGAAGAAAAACTGGCTTTACCTTCAGATTGTAGAGCACAGCCCCGTTTTCTCGACATGATGCTGTCCAGTATCAACAGGAATCAGCTGCCGGTTTGAGGTTCAAGTTTTCCCTGGTGTCTGTGCGCACAATAAGTGGGCGGGCAATATACTGTTTCATCTTGACGTCATGACGAAACGTCTTATGACTCGTTTGAAAAACGATTCATTTTGTTGACTCCGAGTCGACTCTTACTTTTGAAAGACAATAACTTTATATACGGTGCACTTTCAGATTTGCAGGATGTTTTTATCCACTTAGAGCTATGTTACACACTACATGAAAGGTCATTTTCAAAAACCCATAATAGGGGCACTTTAAGCTTCACTTCTCCTTTTTTAAAGAAGAAACCATACATAATTTCACTGATTATACAGACGCAGTATATTATTTATATAAATTTGTTCCTTCAGTATCAACCAGTTATTTCTGAAGATGCTTATATATAATTATATGCATTGTATCATGCAGTTATATAAAGGGAAAGAAAAACAGTTCTGTCAAACGAATGTTAGAAGACTCAAGAGTGTGACAGTCTTTGGTACAATCTGTACTGTGAAAAGCGCTATATAAATATATTTGACTTGACTTTGGAATCTGCATTTGATGTTAAACCAAGGTTATAACCATGTAAAATAATTCGAATTTATACTTTTAAGTAATATAGGAATATATTATATTTCTATTTTAAAATATTCCAACATATGTCAAAAACAGCTCCATTAATGTTCTTTGTCTCCTCAGTTATGAATTAGCCTACATTAATCACAGTTGAGTTGTTTGCCTCAATGTCTATGGTAATTATGGCCCTGTGTTTAACCTTTATTCTCCTTTCACAGCTACACTGTTGGAGTCCAGAGGAGGCCTGTAAGATGCTGGCCTCAGTCCGGCCTCATGTGCTGATCCGCTCAGCCCAGCTGGAGGTGCTGCAGGAGTACTATAAGCAAGTCTGTGCTTCCGAGTCCAGCTAGAAGATACACAGTGTACAAATGCCAACATTTATGCTGAATCTCATATAAGTTGTTTTTTCCTTGCTGGACTGCATATTTTTTATATATTTGTATAAGATTTTGTGTACTATACATAAAAATAGACTTTAAGCTATAATGTCAATCTGGATCATTGGCTATTTTGTGAATATATATATATATATATAGAAATAAAAAAAAATAAAAAAAAATTTATATATAATTTTTTTTTTCTATCACCTCAGATGTTTAGACAGTAAATTTCCAAATTGTATTTATTTATTTTTTGAGTCAGTGATTTTATTTTTTTAATAATATTAGAACAGATTCATTTTTATTTTTATCCCACTTAGCCTCTTTTTGTTGGAAGCTGTTCAAAGACCTGTTTCTTTGTGATAATGTAAGATCATGATATTTTTTAATTGTCAACCGTAAACATAATCTTGAATTCCTTTCTTGTCAGTTTAACTATGTATTTAATTATTTATTGTTATACACTATAATGAAATAGAGAGAGGTGTACAACTGGTTCTGTACTAACTTATTTAAAACCATTTCAAATACATTTTAATTAATATAAAATAATGGAATGCTGTGGTTATTTAGTGAAATATTTGAACGGCGTTTGTAACCCTAGAAGGTCTACTGTATCAAATTTGATACATAAGTTTCTAATGCTTCTAAACTATTCACATGATCAAAACATTGCTCAAATACTTGTTGCACACAATATTGGTTAGGTTATTAATCCCCCGTTTGTTGTAAACAAACAATTACATCAAATTAAACATTACATTAAAAAAAACTAAGACATAATTAAAAATGCAATACAAAATAGAACACAATCAATCAATACAGTGATTACATATCTTAATTTAAAAACCGAACGGCAGCCGTGGTAAAAGACCTTCTAAATCGCTCAGTTGAACACTGAGGCATCGCTAATCTCTCACTAAATTAACTTTAGCTAAAAAATACTAAACTAAATACTATATAGTGGATTCTTTGCAACAGAATTTTTAATTTTGACCTTGTTCTCTTTTCAACAGTGACGTGAATCGAGTAAGGCCAATAAAAACTTTATTTTACTTAAGTAAAAATACAGAAGTACTTGTTTTTAAAAGTACTTAAGTATCAAAAGTAAATGTCAATGCATTGTATTATTATTGTTGCATTTTTGTATGTAATGCTTACAGTATCATCAAATTTGATACAATGCTTTTGAGGAACGTTTATTGCATTGCGCTGCTACAGCGCTTGCCTTTGATCATAATAGGCTATATTATTAGGGGGCATATGATGACAACTGATGTTTAGGTTATGCTTTTCTAAGAAGTCTGTTATACTGTTATTGAAATCTCAATGATTTAGGCTAAAGCCATCATAATTTAATCTTACTGTGATGTTGTAGGATGAAGAGGGGTGGCGAACATTCAAAAACTTTAATAAACGTAAAATAAACGAATACAAAATGAAAGTAGGACAGCAGTCGTCCGTGGGGGTCACGGCACAACAAAACACAACATAAGGCCTGCAGGCCTGTCCCCTCTCGATTTCCACTGTCGTCACTCCTCTTTTATGCTTCCGCTCCTCCGTGAGTGTGAGCTCCATATTCTCACTATATCATACTATATGGGCCATAAAAACCTTAT
The DNA here is from genome assembly GCA_030578255.1 of Tiaroga cobitis. Taxonomy (NCBI): domain Eukaryota; kingdom Metazoa; phylum Chordata; class Actinopteri; order Cypriniformes; family Leuciscidae; genus Tiaroga; species Tiaroga cobitis. The sequence continues at coordinate 28,576,746 of CM060597.1, forward strand.
GTAGCCTATTAAATATGATACAAAACATAAAACACATATACACATATTTATATTTTGTCTAAAGGTTAAATTATTGAACACAAAACAAGATATTTAAAGAAGATAACCAGACAGTTGACTTCCATGGGAAAAAAAATACTATGGAAGTCAGTGGGTGCCGTCATCTGTCGTTACCAACATTCTTCAAAATATCCTCTTTTGTGTTTAACAGAAGAAACTCATACAGGTTTGGAACAACTTGAGGGGGAGTAAGTAATGACAAAATGTGATTTTTTTGGGTGAACTATCGCTGCCTTGATTGTAGCGCCTGAAGGTGGCAGCAGCGCACTGCAGAACGCATCCGTAACTCCAGCGTCAGTAAATCCCGCGAGGAAGGACGGTGAGGGAGTAAAGATGGCGGCCTCCTTGGTTAGATTTGTCCGCAGCGGTTTTGGAAAAAGTCTGAACGGTAAGAAATAAACAAGAACAGCACAGACGTGTTTAAGATGAATTATATACTCGTTTAACCATTGGTGTCACTGTGCAGGACCCAAACAAGCTCTCCTGTGTTTGAGGCTTTTCTTCGCTGTTGACCTTTACAAAAACACAGAACGTTAATGACCTTGTCGACTGATTTAGTTATTCTCTGATTATTCCAATACAGTTTCTTTTATTCTTGATATTAAGACATCACGCTTCCAGGGAGACGAATTTTTTTAGTTATTTGGAAATGTAAGGGATGTCTTTAATCTATGTTTTGAATTTCATCAGACACAATACCAATTTGGTTTATTTTGATGTCTTGACACTATATTGTAATGCATTGATTTCTCTCAATTTCTCTCATAGTTGCTAGACAGAGCGCTGCGATTGTCCAGACAAGAACAACGACAACTGAAACCAGACGTAAGTAGATTTTTGTAAGTCTGTTGTTAACGTTGCGTCTTGCTGTATATGTGTCTTCAACTACTTACGTTACTTACATAAAAAAAAATCTATTGGGTACATGATATGGTGTTCATTTTGTATTACAAAACACTTGAGGTGAGATACGGTTAAGGTCAGGGACAGGTGTAAAGGAAGGGTCAACAGTGTAATTATACAGCAATTATTTTAAGATGGTATTTTCTTTAGATATTAGTAAAGTGTGAAAAAAAGTATCTACACAATAAGTGCATTTTTATCAAATGAATTATTTAAATCTTAGTAGATAGTAGTTAAAGACATTTATAAAAGTAAGACCAAATGTCTTTTTGTTTTGTTTTTCATTAGCTACCGTAAGGCCCAAGGATCCAGTCACCCACACTCAGCTTTCAGAGTTTGGTGAATACATTGCAGAGATTCTCCCCAAATATGTGCAACAAGTTCAGGTAAGTTATTCTCATGTATATCTTTGTCAGATGACAGATTAGGGATTAGTTGCACTCTGCAATTCCTCAAAAATGGCTCTACAGCCTTTTGTTTGAATCCTAGGTGACCTGCTTTAATGAGCTGGAGGTAATGATCCATCCAGAAGGGATTATACCTGTTCTCACCTTCTTGAAAGATCACACAAACGCTCAGTTCAACAACATGACTGACCTGACAGCTGTGGATGTCCCTACAAGGCACTATCGCTTTGAGGTGAGCATGCTCGGTTTCAACTATGAATAAAATATTATCTTGATTTTGTGTTTTTAGCTAGTTAGATTATTTTAATAGACTTTATTTTTTTTAAATACACAAAGTACTGCACATAATATGCATACTTTGGTAGCCTGGATGGTGAAAGTTATTGGCATTTGAAATACAAATCCTTTTTCTGAAACCGGTCTGCAAATGATTGATCTAATTCTTTCCTTTTCAGATTGTGTATAATCTGCTGTCCTTGCGCTATAACTCTCGAATCCGAGTGAAGACCTACACTGACGAGCTGAGTCCTCTTGACTCCTCTGTGTCTGTACACCAGGCAGCTAACTGGTATGAGAGAGAGGTATGTGTGATTCTGTAATCAGGTTTCATGAACAGGTTTTGACACTTGTATATTTCACTCTTTAAAATAGATGTCTGTTTTGTGTAGCATATGCTCAGACACAACAATCTGCAGTGCTCATGCAGTGGAGCCCCTGAGCTGCTTCCCACATGCTATGACACTGCAGACTCTGACTGAGGGAGGGTTGAGGATTGTCTAATGGTCCATTAGATCATGTATCATAGCTGTAGTTGCATGCAGATGTTAAGTATGTTTTTTTTTTTTTTCAAACTTTAGAGACAGTTTGGCTTCACTCTGAAATGAATGTTTCATTACAGATTTGGGACATGTATGGAGTTTTCTTCGCAAACCATCCAGATCTGAGACGTATCTTGACAGATTATGGATTTGAAGGTCATCCATTCAGGAAAGACTTTCCTTTGTCTGGATATGTGGAGGTAAATGCACAATTCATTGTTATACAACCTTTTCATAGTTTGGTGTTAGACAGAGTTTTTTCAATGAAAATCATACTTTTATTCAGCAAGGATGCATTAAATTGATCAAAAGTGACAGTAAGAACATGTATAATGGTACAAAATATTTCTATGTCAAATAAATGCTGTTCTTTTGAACTTTACATTCACCAAAGAATCATTTATCACGAATTCCACAAAAATATTAAGCAGCAAAACATTGATTTTTAACATTAATAATAATAATAAGAAATGTTTCTTGAGCAGTAAATCTGCATAGTAGAATGATTTCTGAAGGATCATGTCGGAGTAATGATGCTGAAAATTCAGCTTTGCATCGCAGGAGTAAATTACATTTTAAAGTACAATACAATAGAAAACATATATTTTAAATCATCATATTTCACAATATTACAGTTTTTAATGTATTTCTGATCAAATTAATGCAGCCTTGGTGAGCATAAGAGACAAAAAAAAGAGTAACCTCAAACTTTGAAACAGTGTATGTAGAGCAATTATGTAATTTAAATTTATTTTAAACATTCCTGTAATGGGGTGTGGCTTCATTTGTTGAGTTGTTTTCTCAGGTGCGTTATGACGATGAGGTGAAGCGGGTTGTGGCTGAGCCTGTGGAGCTCGCTCAGGAGTTCCGTAAGTTTGACTTGAACAGTCCATGGGAAGCGTTCCCCGCATACAGGGAGCCCAAAGATGCACCCAAGCTGGAGTCTGGGGACAAACCAGCAAAGTAACCCTGGAGAGCTGTAATGATCAGAACATATTTATGTAAATAAGACCCTGTGCTACATCTAAATAAAACAATGAAACGACTCCTGTTTCTGCATGTCATTTAATATTTATAAATGACTATTTTTGTAATAACATTGGTTAAATTTGTTTAACATTTGATAGTTGTATCTGTGTGTGTACACAACAGACTTACACACATGAAAATAAGCTCTTTTCAGATCTCGGAATTATCAGGATTATGTGATTTATATTCTACAATTTTAAGAGTTTTGTTAAAAGTCATGCTATGTGATAACATTCCTTTGTTGTTAAATTGAAAAAAGTGACAAAGATAACGCAGGAAAAAATACCAGTTATGGTTTGCTAGACAATTGCTTTCAGGTATTCTAATCAAAACTTTAGTGTGTATATGAATAATACTTAAATGCAAATTCTTAAGTTCACTGACGTCTGATAACTGTTCTCTTATTTTTATAATTCAGCAGTCAAATGTGTGTATAGCCAAATGCCTTCAAGGTTGTATATACCCCAGTTACCTCTACAAAAAATAACAATAAGTCATACTGACAGGTTATTTCCAAAAAGATTTTTATCTGCAAAATTATGAGTTTTAGCCACAAAATTGTTTAATTGCCATTCAGGAATGTCATAGAAGACACTGCAAGAGTGGCTTATGGACAACTCTGTGAATGTCCTTGAGTAGCACAGCCAGGGCCTCGGCTTGAACCCAATCGAACGTCTCTGAAGAAACCTTACAATGTCTGTCCACCGATGGTCCCCACCCAACCTGACAGATCTAAGGAGAAGGATAGCAGAAAATCGCCAACTGCAGATGTGCCAAGCTTGTCACACTTTAACTAATGAGGGTTTGAATATGTGTGCAATATACTTATTTCAGTTTTTTAAGGTTGTCATAGATCTGTTTTTTGCTTTGTCATTATGGTGTATGGAGTGTAGATTAATGTGGGAAAATGTCATTTAAAGTATTTTAACATAAGGCAGCAATCTTGCAAACAGTGAGTTCCAGGGGGAAGTTATTACTCCACACTTTAACCCACTAATGTAGTTTTTTTTAAAACGTCTTCATAATTATAGTGCACTCAAGTTTTTGCCTAAAAAAAAAACGTTTTCCATGTTATTCTTTTTCCATGTTCCAAGAAGATAATTTCATGAATAAGTACAAATGAAACTCGAAAAATTTGAATATCGTGCAAAAGTTCATTTATTTCAGTAATTCAACTTAAAAGGTGAAACTAATATATTATATAGACTCATTACATGCAAAGTGAGATATTTCAATCCTTTATTTGTTATAATTGTGATGATTATGGCTTACAGCTTATGAAAACCTATAGTATCCAGCTGCAGACCCGCAGCACCACCAGTTTCAGAACCCCAGCGCCAGAACCGGAAGTAAGAGGCGGAGCTTACGTTCTAAACCGAGTAACGCCACCTAACGTTTTGGAGCGTAATTTGCTTAGACACGAAACGGCATAATTACACACGGAACGTCATACTTTATACTTATTATAATGATACATTAAGGTATAGTGCAATAAGCATTTTAAAACATTGATTTTGTGTAATATAATTGTATATAGTTATCCGTTTAATTGTATTATGAGAGTTACTTCCTGATCATGATGGTGAAAAATAATGCATGAAACTTATGGGCATTTTATATAAAATATAGCCTACTTTATTTCACAAGAACATGTGCAGCATGCATTTTTCTTTATGTAAAATCATGTAAAAAATCTAAAAAAGAGAGAAAATTCAGCATTGTTTTAAAAGAAACAATAAAAATGTACCGTAAAACTTCGAATAATAGCCGAGTCCCAAATAGACGATTGTCTCTTTTACACGCCTGGTGTGGCTGCAGGTTTGGGTAAATAAAGGCCGGTCTCAAATAGAGGTCGGGTCTATTTTTTAGTTTCAGGTTGTATTTAATCTCCTAAAACCCGTCAGATCGTCCGCTTTTTGGCGGCCACCAAAGCCTATGTAGAATAGAATGACTGCTGCGCATGAGAGGGTGCGTAACGAGCAGAGAGAGAGAGAGAGAGCCCCGGCCGCGCGCGCGCACTCTCACGTCTTTAAACAACACGAGCGCTGTCTTGCTCTTTATTTGTCACATACCAGTTATAGTTCATACAACGAGCAGTGACATGTAAGTCTGGTATTCCTATAGACTCACTGTGTAATAAAAACATACCCTAAATATTATTTAAAAGATGCAACAATTTTAAATATTTTTAAATACTTGCAAAAATAACCATGCTTGTGTCATTTTCAATACCGGTAATTCCGCCCCTCCCTCACTTCCGGTTCTGGCGCTGGGGTTCTGAAACTGGTGGTGCTGCGGGTCTGCAGCTGGATATATCTCGTGAAAACCCCAAATTCAAAATTAGAATATTGTGAAAAGGTTTTCATTTCTGTAAGCCATAATCATCAAAATTATAACAAATAAAGGCTTGAAATATCTCACTTTGCATGTAATGAGTCTACATAATATATTAGTTTCACCTTGAAGAATTACTGAAATAAATAACCTTTTGCATGATATTCAAATTTTTCGAGTTTCACCTGTATTTCATTCAGGATGAAAGACTTATTTCCAATTAACAATTACAGTCTAGTGTTTCTTTTGGAGCATTGTACACTTAGAAAATAAATTTTTGATAATTTGGGCAAATTTGGATTGAACAATTTTCCCAAATTAGAGGGGAAATGGCTTTTCTCCCAAGCCATTCCTTAATTGTTTTTGCTGTATGTTATTCCAACACCATAATGATACAAAAGGTATTATCTGGGTGTTGTTATATATGGCTTGCACCAAACACAGTGCTTCACTTTCAGACTTTTTATCACTTTAATCAGACAAATTCATCTTAAACTTCCCCAGGCATCTCCTTGATCCTCATGACAGAAAACTAATCTGATCTGCTATTTTAGTTCTGAGACCTCACAAAGGCTGTGACATTCATGGTGAAATCAAGCTCATGTGCATTGAAAAAGTGTGCTTTGTTATTGCTTAAGATAATGAAGTATCTCAACTGGTATAAATTGTTGAAATAAAATGTGTTCTCTTTCATAGGTTCACTCAACGCGGCATAGCTTAAGACGCAGTGGGAACGCCCTCCGGGTGTGCCGATTGTCTGAAGGCTTTATAGAATCACGCCAATTCATTGGCTGATGGCGCGGGCGCCGCCCTCACGCTCCTGCGTCATCATATTATATTAACGCGCTCACCATCTGCTCCTTAGATTTCTCTGCCTTCACGAAGCGGCCATCTCCTTCGATTTTGGTTTTTCTGAGCCCGTATATTCGGATTATCACCAGCTTCTTCATCTGCACTTCAGCGACTGCGATTACTGGAACTCTGTTCTCCTTGCGGTGAAGTGCCATGGAGTTTCGTCGTTGCCCCCCGCCATGCGTTCATTTTATTGCGAACGACGACCCGCACAGTAAGTGTGTCAAGTGTTTGGGTTTTTCGCATGTGCGGGAGGCTGTTTTAGGCTCGTCTAATTGTAAATTCTGTGACAAGCTCCTTCTCAAAACCCTCCGCTCTCGGCTCAAAACCCTCCGCTCTCGCTCTCAAAAACCCTCCGGTTTTTGAGAAGGAGTCATTCGTTCCCCACCGTCGCGCTCCCGAGGCTGTCGAGGCCTTGTTGGAATCCGCGACCTGGGGATCGGATGGAGAGCTCGAGGATATAGAGTACGAGCAGACGGGCCAGGCCCTTTCTCTCCCTCCCTCTCCCGAGCACGCACGCGGTGTTAGGCCAGTCGAGTTTTCTCATGATTATTTATGCCCCAGCCCGAGAGCATGCGAGTCGGTTTCTTTCGGGCTGGAAGATATTATTTACACTACAGCGTCCGACTCCGAGGATTTCGGGCCTGCTTTAGCTTCTGACGCTCTCCCGCCTAGGCGGTTATTTTGCACGGCCTACTGCGGCCTACACGGAGCTTATCGACGTGCTTTCGCGCGCTACTGAAAAGCTTTCCATCGACTGGCCCGATGAGCCCCGCAAGTCACAATCGTCTAAACTCAACGCAAGATTTTTAACTGGCCCTAATTCTAGGCCTGAGCGGAGAAAGCTGCCCTTTTTCACCGATCTGCATCACGAGATCTCCAGATCCTGGAAGCAGCCTTTCTCCGCGCGCCTAACGAACGCGGCAGCCGCTGACTTCACCAACCTCGTTGGTTCTGTGGAGCAGGGCTATTCCGCTATTCCAGCGGTCGAGGACACGCTAGCTACACACCTTTCCCTGTCATCTGCTCCGTCGTGGAAATCTCGCCCCCTCCTTCCCTCTAAACCGTGCAGGACTACTTCTGCCCTTATCGGAAAGTTCTACATGGCAGCTGGTCAGGCAGGCATGACCCTACACACTATGGCCATCCTCCAAGCCTACCAGGCGGATGTTTTAAAAGAAATGGATGAGGGAATGGGGATCACACCGGAAGCTGTCAAGGAGCTTCGCAAGGTCACGGATCTGGCCTTAAGGGCCACCAAGCATACTGCGCGCTATAGGGCGTTCTATGGCGGGGGCGATTGCAGCAGAGCACCACCTATGGCTCAATCTCACGGAACTCCGTGATAAAGAGACGGTTTTCCTCTTAGACGCCCCAGTGTCTCAATCTGGTTTGTTTGGGGAGGCGGTCAACACTGTGGTTGAAAAATTTTGGGCCGCAAAATCCCAGTCAGCTGCCCTCAGGCAATTCATGCCCAGGAGGGCTAGGGAATCCTCCAAACCCTCCCCATCTTAACCCAGAGAACGTTCTTCTCATAGGCCGGATTTTGCCACTAGGAGAAGTGACTCGGCTCATCCCCCGCCCGCTACGGTCTGGGGAGCCCGTGGTCGCCCGTTCCCCCACCCCAGCCTCCTCGAATCGTTTCTGACCCGCGGGTCAGAAAAAGGAGAGCCTCCCTCGATCTACGAGGTTGGGACAGACAGCGCAAGCGTTTTTGCCCACCTCTCACTTGCTCTCCTTCTCTAAACCTGTCACCTTCGCCACCCAGCGTGTTTCGAAGTGCAGTTACTCCTCAACTTTGTTCAAGCCGTCCGGTGAAGGAGGAAGGAGATGCGTAGAGCTTTCTCCCCTCGCACCCAACGCGTTTGATACCAGCCGCTCGCATCGGAGACACTTTCGTTTTCTCTCAGGAGCAGGCAGACCCTTTGGTCTTGGTCAAACAGGCAGTGGTGCCTCCCACTACGTGTCAGGACGTCAAGTGCTTTCCTTCACGCTGGACCGCGCCACCCCACGGGAGTTAGCGCATCACCCTAACTCAGGTATGTCCGCCCCATTGCATCACTCCACCTCCTCTATCTCACTTCTTTCCGGAATGGAGGCGTCTGCCAGGGGTATCGCCCTGGATCCTCCGCACGGTTCGGCTCGGCTACACACTTAAGTTCTGTCGCCCGCCCCCTTGCTTCAACGGGGTCTGTCCAACTGTAGTCAACAGCGCCTCAGAGGCTTCTGTTCTACAGCGGGAGATTTCGTCCCTTCTCCTCAAGGGAGCTATAGAAGAGGTTCCTCCGAAGGAAGTCGAGCAAGGCTTCTTCAGCCGCTACTTCTTGGTCCCGAAAAAGGGCAGAGGTCTGCGACCGATACTAGACCTGCGCTGGCTGAATTTCTCTCTTTACAAAGGGAAATTCAAGATGTTGACGCTAAAAGCTATCATATCTCAGATTCGGGCAGTGGACTGGTTCGTGACAGTAGACCTGAAGGATGCGTATTTTCATATTTTTCATACGACGACACAGGAGGTTCCTCAGGTTCGCCTTTGGAGAGAAAGCATACCAGTAAAGGGTCCTCCCCTTTGGTCTCGCTCTAGCACCATTTACAAAGTGTATGAATGCTGCTCTGGCCCCGTTGCGGCTCCAGAGCATCCGTATACTCTGTATACACAGGACCGGCTTTTCGCCTGTTGAAGGTGTCGCGCAGTTGCTTCCGCTCGCTTTCAATTTGGCGGGACCCTCTTTTCCTTCAGAAAGGGGTCAGCATGGGTGCAGTTTTCGGGTGGCTAAATGATTACGACGGATGCCTCTCTAACCGGATGGGGTCCGGTTTTCGAGGGCAGGCCAGCATGTGGGGTCTGGACTGGAGAGACTCTCGATTGGCACATAAACAGCTTGGAGCTGAGAGCTGTTTCCCTGACCCTCCTTCACTTTCTCCCCTTTCTCATAGGGCATCATGTCATTGTCAGAACAGACAATATGGCGGTGGTGTCTCATGTAAACCTAGGGCTGTCGCGGTTATGGAATTTCCCTTGCGGTAATGTTGAGTGGCTCAATAGCGCGATATGCGGTATTACCGCCATTTATTTATTTCATTTATATGTATTTGTTGCTATATAAATAAAGTTTACGATGTGGACAAAACGAGGACATTTTCAGTAACCGAAACTAAACAGCGTCTAAATGCGCATTGAAAGGCTTTCACTCAGCGCGCATATTGTTATGACAACGGACTTTGAGTGAGTCGCAGGGTGAGTCATTAAACCGTTCATTCAACGAACACATTCAAAAAAGCTGATTCATTAAAAGAGATGTAATGAAACAAGGTGTTAATTATTTTTAACTTTGAGTTCCACTTTTCAAGGCTCAGCTGAGCAGCAATGCGTCGCATGGGTAACACTGAAGCTGATGCTTCACTTAAATTAGAGACCAATATGGCATTGATTCAATGCGTGACTTGCTGATTTTATTTCCCCGCGGCTTCCTCGCGCTGTGGGATGCTGACCTGTGCTGCTGCTGACGCGCATTTATGGGAAATACCCGTGACGTGAACGTTAAAATGATGAAACGACAAATATTTCGCTTTCCTTTGACACGGCAACCTTTTCACGACTTCAAAGACTCTGCCGATCTCTCTCATTCACTGTCTGTGTGAAGCCTCTCTAGGCTACACATCAACAAGATAAACAGTCTTTTTATCATTATGAACTTGTTCAACTTTCAATACACATGCATGAAGTTCAAAACAAGAAGGGTATAGCCTTATAAAATACGTGAATATCGCGGTTGTTGCGGTTACGTGCAATCCTCTGTGGTTGACTTGTCAGAAGCGCGGTACTACAATATTGCGGTTATCGCGACAGCCCTATGTAAACCGACAGGGAGGTTCACAGTCGCGCACCCTGGACAGGCATGCGCGCCGCCTTCTCCTATGGTCTCAGGACAAATTCCTGTCCCTGAGGGCAGTCCATGTTCCGGGGGTCCTGAACCTCGCAGCAGATTTTCTGTCGAGGCAGAAACTCAGGTCAGGGGAATGGATGTTGAACCGCCAAACAGTAGCCCTGATCTGGGAAGAGTTCGGAAAGGCAGAAGTGGACCTTTTTGCATCTCAGGACTCATCCCAATGCCCACTTCAGTTCTCCCTGAGCCCCCCAGCGCCACTGGGGATAGATGCATTCGCCCACCCATGGCCGATGCGGAGGCTGTATGCATTTCCGCCTGTAAAATTGATCCAGGCAGTTCTGTCCAGAGTGAGGGAGAGCGGAGCTAGTCTCCTACTCATAGCCCCATTCTGGTCGTCCCAGCCGTGGTTCTCAGAGCTGGTTGCACTCCTGGAACTCCCCCCTTGGGAGATTCCAGTCAGGGAGGATCTGCTGTCCCAGCTTCAGGGCAGGATATTGTATCCTCGCCCCGAAATTTGGAAGTTATGCGTGTGGCCCATCAGGGGCCGTTAGCTTTAAACTTTGGTCTTCCCGCTGACGTCCAGGAGACCATTGTGAATGCGAGAGCCCGCTCCACGAGAAAGTTGCAAGGGGTTTTTGAATCGTGGTGTTCGGCATACGCTATAGACCCAGTCAACTGCCCAGTCGGTTCAGTGCTGGAATTCCTACAGGAGAAGTTTGCTTCTGGAGCGGCCGCTACTAACTTGAAAGTGTATGTTGTCGCTAATGCTGCTCATAGAGAATCGGATGAGATCTCCCTGGGCAAGTTGAGGTTAGTCTCAGCTTTTATGCGTGGGGTTAGGCGCCTGAAGCCAGTACGCTCCCCTGGAATCCCCTCCTGGGACCTGTCGGTCGTCCTGGAGGGCTTAACGGATGCCCCCTTTGAGCCCTTAGAGTCAGCTCCAGAGCGGATTTTGACTCTCAAGGTTACTCTTTTGTTAGCCTTGGCCTCTTTGAAGCGGGTGGGGGATTTGCAAGCTCTTTCTGTTAGCGAGTCATGTATTGATTTCGCTCCTGGCTTGGTCAGAGTGACTTTGAGACCCAAACCAGGATATGTGCCCAAAGTTTTGTCCACAGCTTTCCGGTCTCAGGTTGTTAACCTTCGCTCTTTCCATCCTCCTCCTTTTGTCTCTGAGGAGGACAGAAAGCTTAACTTGCTCTGCCTGGTCCGGGCATTGAAGTTATATGTGGATCGCTCTGGTGGTTGGAGAAAATCCAACCAGCTCTTGGTATGTTTTGGTGCTGGCCGCCGCGGGCTTGCAGCATCAAAGCAGAGAATTTCCCACTGGGTTACAGAAGCTATTTCACTGGCTTATTAGGTGCGCGGTCTACCTTCACCTCTTAGCATCAGAGCACATTCCACCAGGGGCATGGCTTCCTCTCAGGCCCTTTTTAGAGGTGCCCTCCTGGAGGACATTTGTGTGGCAGCAGGATGGTCCTCTCCGCACACTTTTGTCAGATTCTACAGTTTGGGTCTTGACACGACTCCAGGTTCCCAGGTTTTGTCTGCTTGAACCAGTCGTGTGAGCGATCTGGTCTTGTACTAGTTGCGGCAGCGCTTAGCTTGGCGAATTTGGTATTTCGTTCCCACTGCGTCTTAAGCTACGCAGCATTGAGTGAACCTATGAAAGAGAACGTCTCTGGTTACTGATGTAACCTATGTTCTCTGAATAGGGAACGAGACGCTGCGTTCGCTGCCAAGCTCCTTGCGCTACCGACAAGCTCCTTTTTCGGCAGAGAAATCTGAGGAGCAGATGGCTCGCGCGCTAATATAATATGATGACGCAGGAGCGTCAGGGCGGCGCCCGAGCCATCAGCCAATGAATTGGCATGATTCTATAAGGGCTTCAGACAATCGGCACACCCGGAGGGCGTTCCCACTGCGTCTTAAGCTACGCAGCGTCTCGTTCCCTATTCAGAGAACATAGGTTACATCAGTAACCAGAGACGTTTTCAGCTTGGATTTTATTAATTTTGAGGATATTTGAATATCAAACATTTTATTTAATCATCATAGAAAAATCCATGTACAGAATAAGGCCCTGTCCCAAATGGCGCACTTGATGCGGACTTTCGCTCTCGTGGACTTAAATTGCGCGTGCTCGTCGAGTCTACGAGTCCGTAGGCCGTCCCATTTAGCATTTTAACGCTCTGAAGTGTGCTCAGCGCCCCCTTTGTACCATAGATGCAGGCTCCACGCACTTTAACTACCCAGGAATCCTTGCGAAAGGCCAATCAGACAACGGATGGGAGGAGATTTCGCTCACGGACAATTGTTAACATGGCTGAGAAGAAAATATTTAAGTGTAATTATCATTACGGTTTTTATGACAAGTTTATACAAACATTATGATCATCGACCAGTGGTTGATGTCTCAAACATAGGCTAATAATAGCGAGCTGAATAATTCGATCGCATTATGATTCATTAAATAAATATAACAGAATGTCAGGGCTTTACTGAGTCATATGTAAACACAACAACAATAGGCAGCATATTTCCCCGAACGTGTAGCTCCTGTCCATAACAACAATCAGACCGTCTTCCTGTTTCCGGCGTGACGATCGAATCTGTCCCAAAAAATACCTCTCAATGCGCCCTCACGGACTCGCGCTAAGGGCCCTATAGGTCTGCACTACATGACGTCACCGAAGTGTGGACTCTGAGGAAGTCCACAAGTCCGGAGTGTGCCACTTGGGACAGGGCCTACGATGTAATTGGTAGGAGTGACAACACTGTAGATGTTAAATATTGACACTACTAAAAAATGCAAGACAAAAGAGTTTACATTCAGAGTTTTTATTTGGCTTGCTTCTGAGGACTGGCTTCTTCCACAATAAGAATCCAGTGTACACTGAAACCACCGTTACGGTACTTAACGAAGTAGCTCATACTGCACAAACACTGAAAAGCTTACCCAGCATTCATTCACAGAGTTTATTTGCTGGATTAAACCCATACAGAAAAGTACATAAGACCAGGCACAGAATTAGAAATGCAAACGTTCACTTATATAGAAATGGATAAAAAACACAAAAGTATTTACATTTTGGAATTGTGCACTTCTTACATATACTTTGTCACCTAACTAAATCTTTATGGCCGTATACACACAACAGAATAAACCAGAAGAATTATATAAACTGATCAATATCTTTGATAAAAAAGTTTCCCCAAAATATAAACATCAATATTTGTTGAACAATTTTCCAAAATCATTAGCATCAGTTGTTGTACAGTAAATGTATTTGGCAGTGAATAAAATTCTTTGTTCCTTTAGAAGCTGTGAACCTGCATTCAGCAGTTTCTGGCCATATGCAGTGAATTTACAGACGCGAAACTCAGTTTAAATGTGTAGTGAAGTGCTGTTCCAAAACCGGACTTATTATTGACTGAATATATGAATTATGATTTACTGCAAGGCAAATGTCATCATCACTGTTTGTGTGTGTGTGTGTGTTTTTTGTTGTTGTTGTGTGTGTGTGTGTGTGTCATGAACACTGATTTTACACTGGAAATAATTAATGAAAAAGCAGAAGATAGAGCTCTCGTGCAAATCTTTCGTGCAAAAGCTTCAAAGACAACACTATTTATTATTTGAAAAAGTACATGCATTTAATAATTGTTCAATTTGAGAGAGTATGAAACACAGTTTTGAGTTGGAGCTATATAATGAATTGCCTCTGCAGAGGCTGTGTGTGTGTCATGCAGAGGTGCTTTAGTGCTAAGAATTGCAGATTGTTTTATATTTATTTTTATTCATTTCTTTTTTTTTTGTTCTTTTTTTTTAAATTTTTAATACATATTTTTTAATTTGACAAATTATTGATATTAATTTAAAAGTAACATGTTCGATTTCTTTTATCATATTGTTGTAAGAACTCCGCATTCAAGGCCTTAAAGTCACCATGAAATCAAAATGGACAATTCTTATTTTTTTCTTGGAATGTTGCAGTCTTTATTATGTGATTTATCTGTGCAAATAATTTTTTTAAATGTATGTGTCCTAATAATATTTCACCAAGAACATTAACGTCCCCTCCCAATGACATCTCTGATAATGTACGCTCCAGCAGGGAAATAATCCAGCAACCTGTCACTCACATGAGATTGCTCAATTTGCAAACAACAACAATCCAACGTTCCAATCAATTCCCGATGGACAATAGAGAAGAATAGAAGATCACAATTTCCGTTTCATGCTGACTTTAGGGATGCTGAGTAGAGGCCTTGTTTAACCAATGTGTAATAGGCGATGCTTGCTTGACTTAGTCATTTCTTCATAAAGTAGATAAACAGAATAAAAACAAGAGCTTGAGAGATTTTGTAATGAGGAAACTGAAGAAGCAAACCACAAGAGTGATGACATACAGTCTTTAGAGAGTGTAGAAGTTTATGAGTGGGAAACTCACACTTTTTCCACACAAACGCTCCTCCAAAATCGTACCCATCCTAAAGACCCGCAGACAGACTGGCTCCTTGACTGGCCTACAATGCCTTCTCCTGTTTCTGCTGCGGAGGAGAGCTTTGGTGGAGCTCAGGATACACCAGGAAGCCAGTGAAAGTGATATACTTGGCGTGATTACTGTAAGCACCAAATCCATCCCTCTGGTGGCTGTAGAGCCAGACAGTGTCTCCATCCTGCAGTGACAACATCAGACTCTGGCTCTGCAGGGCCTTCTCAGTGTCGCTGTCATCGTAGATCATGGTCTGTACCTCCAAATGGTTCTTCATCAGCTTCACTGACAGGGTCTTATGGGGCAGCTTGCCAGCATTGAAGGAGAAGTAATAGGCTCCTGGTACACTGCATTTAAATATACCAGAGCTTAAGTTGAAGTCGTTGCCGATGTTGACAAACTCAGTGTCAAAGATGATGGGCTGGTGCTCAGGGTATCCTTGATCCACTCCCACAATACTCTGAGTGCGGCCCACTGAGAATGCAGACCTCTGGTCGTCGTCTTCCTCCTCTTCAATTCTCCCATCCTCCTCTTTTATCTTTTCATCCCTTCTCTCTTCTTTCATACTCACACCAGTGTCTTTGGTAATTGTATTTTCATGCTCAGATAGTAAGTGATCACTGATTTTCGGTGGTTGACGGTCACTGTCATGGACTTTGTGAGTGGGCTCTTGGTAGCCGTACACATCAGGGTAGATGAGGTAACCGTTGAAGGTGGTGTAATGACCAGTGTTGCTGTAGATAGCGTAGCGAGGGTCTCCATGAAGACGAAGCCAGACAGTATCTCCGAAATCAAGCTGCAGCATGGCGCTCTGGCTCTGCACTTTCCGCTCTTCTCCGGCGTTCTCGTCGTACACGATCGCCTGAACCTCATTGCGGTTCTTCATCAGCATGACCGACAGGTCTCGCCGTGGGAACTTCCCCACTGTGAAAGAAAAATAGTATGCGCCCGGAATCCTGCAGCGGAACAAGCCGGCCTTTGGATCGAAATCGCCACCAATGTTGACGTACACCTTGTCAAAGGTGATGACCATCTTCGGCCCTCCCTCCATGCTGCTGGTACGTGCCACAGAGAACGCGGACCGCAGCTCCACGGCGTCAGACATGCGGGCGAATGCCCATGTGGTGGTCACATGACACAGCACACACAGCAGCAGGGGCCTGCTCCCAGGCAGCATTGTAACTGCAGAGGGAGCAAAGAATAACAAAAAAGCTCTGTTAATTATCATTAACCGAAGCCGTTAACATAAACAAAAACTATTGAACACTCTTATTTAAATGATCACATTCAGTTAAGCTTATAAATGAAAGCTGCTGCTCGTAACCAACACACCAGCTCAAAAAAAGACCAATCATTATGCATAGAAGTGCCAGTGGGGAGGTGGGATCAAAACAGAAGAGATCAGTGCCTTCAGTAGATACAGCAGGATGAGAGCTGTATTAACAGACCCTCTCGATTTTCCCCTGAGATAAGCAGTAATAAGACACACTGGATCAGCAGAACACTGGAGGTGACAGAACATTGTGAACATTTCTGCACAGCTTTCAGAGGTCCCATCCCCAAATCCCATTGCAAATTTTCACCCCATCTTATAGTGTGTCTCATATCATGGCGAACATTACAAGAAGACTACAAACACATGTGGGTATTAAAATGGATTTCTGAAGCATTTTTATTTAAATCAACCCCATTTGTTGTGATTAATCAAATGATTAATATTAAAATGTTAAGAAGGGGTGGATAGTGGTTGTTATAGATATGCACATAAACTGCAAAGCAACAAAAAAAAAAGGAGTTTAGGCTGCATTAAGCACCTCATATTGTGACGCAGATACCGCCAGCCCTCCATTCGCTGAACTATATGGCTCATAGGAGCGTGTGCCTGAGGGGAGAGCAGTGTCTGTATATGGGACATTGCAGGACACCTGGTGACTATTGGGTCTAAACGCTACAGTTAAATATCCTTCATAACGTTTCTCCCTCTGTGAAACAAGTTCAACAGTGTCCCAGAGATCCATTAGCAACACAGCCAGACTGCCACTTTCCCTGTTTTACTGGAACAACCATCCCCCACAATCTCCGATGCTATATCTCCATATTTCATTCTTTTTAATAGGATTTAACAAGACACAGATTATACTGCCTCCTGCATGAATTAAGACATGAAACCTTAAAGCAGCCGTTTCTGTTTGATTTGATGATGGATGGATCTCATCATACCTCTGGCACATCGAAATATCAATAAAATTGCAAAGAGGTTTTTGCTCTTAATGAGATCTCCTGAGATGCCAGAGAATTTGGACTTCTGTTTCACAGATGGAACACTGAGCTAAGCCATGATACAAATAGAGTGCCCGCTTTCTGTTTGGTATTTGAACAGTTTAAGAATATTCAAATGAAACGCATGAGTAAATCAGCATGTGTATGTGCATGTGGTTATGTTAAGATTTTCCAAAAATAGTATCGTCTTAGCAGCCCTAAAAACAATTATCTAGCCCATAAGAAGCATGTTTTAAGAAAACTTTCCTTTTATATGATTGTGATCGGCATCCTTCATCCGTTTCAAACTAAATGGCTTAGTATGTAAATCATTCATGAAATATTCTCGCAACATTTACTACTGATTCCATACTTGTTTAACATTTTTAATGTTAGTTACAGGATATTAAATTTGCAGAAAATAATGTTTTCCTCCTGTTGTTTGATCTCTATTTTTGGTTGAGTGATGCTTTCATGCCCTAACAATCTGAACACAGGGGAGGGAGACATCAATATTTTTTCACCTTTTTTTCTCACCGAATGTTGAACTGCAATGTCCTTTGAGAACACATGGAGTAAACCCTTCAGCTCAGTGAAGCAAAAACACAAAATGTCTATATGCAACAGTTGAGAACCAAAATCCCTAAAAAATCATTTTATTTCATGTCAAGATTCCCCCCTATTTTTGCTTATGTACAAATACTATTTGTATGATTTTGTTTGGCTTATATGAAACATGGGCACTTCCAGGTCCAAACCCGTTTTCAGCTGGTTATGCTTTGTTAACTTGAGTTTACTTGAGTTCTTGTAAAATAACATTAACAATGTAAAACAACCTACGCAGGTCAACTACTTACAGGCTTATTAATTAACACTTGGGTCTTGATTAGCAAATGATTACACCTTTAAAAGTGTAATTAGATTACTATACCAATTCTCTCTGCATTAATATTACTAATTACTTTCTAAATCCCATATCAACCCCAGTTAAACAATACAGGAATAGACATGAAACTGCTCTTGTAATCATTTCAAATAAATCATATACAATTATATAAATTATATTTTAAGGGAGAAAATTGCATTAAAAACAAACATTTTAACGTTATCAGTTGGGAGTACTCTGGGTTCGGGCCAAATTCCAAATTCCCTCCGGACAGCAACTACATATGTGGCCTGAAAAATACCAATCATAGAAAGAAAGCATTGGGATATATCCAAAATGCAATTCAGGCATTTTGAAAAATGGCCTGAAAAACAAGATTCAGGCCATTGTTCAAAATGCCTGAATTGCATTTTGTATATATCCCAATGCTTTGTCTATGCTTGGTATTTTAATGATCAGACATCTTTCTTTAGCTGTTTTGTTCAGTCACCATGAAATTAAAACTGACTGTTTTTACTATAAACGATTTATACATGGACATCATTTTTTTTTAAATGAACGTGACTTTGTTATCTTTAATCAAAAACATTAACTTCTCTCTCACAAAGACATCTCTTTTCCCTGATGACGTGAGCACTGACGTAAAAATCCTTCCCTGCAGCAACCCATTACTCACATGAGATCGCAACAATTAGCAAATAACAATGATCCAATCAATTACTGATGGACAAAATCAATTCCTCAATTCTCATTCAAGAATCCATTTTTACAGATATATGCCACAATAGAGAAGAAAAACTAGTAAATTCTGCGGCTTAAAACACATGCAGTGACCAAGTGTAAATACCCACCTTACGTCACAGAGATTGCACTACAGCACTAATTTGTAAATATACACACAGACATCAATGGATGTTTCTCTATGGACTGATACGGTGGCCTGTAGCATTCACAAAGGTTTTGCTGAGAGAGGCAATACATTATTGATAATCCAGCCAGTGGATGCAGTTGCTCTTTTCACAGGAAACACTAACATCCATAAACAGGAGCACTAAAGTGATTCAAAGCAAAATGTGATTGCAGGTAAAGAGTAGTGGACACACTTGGCCTCAGTTTGCTTGTGAAACTCCACTCAGCAAGTGAAGGGCAGTGTGTGTGTGACACGACTGTGGTGTTTAATGAAGGTCTGTGGAGTATTGGCATACACTGAAGAGCACAGCGCCTGTGAGCATGTGCTCCAGGGCCCAGTTATCTCCTCTCTCTTTCTCTCTCCCTTTCCTTAACAGCCTTTGGTACCACACTCAGATACTGCCACTTCCACTGAACCATTCAGCCAAAGCCGCACACACACACCCTCTATTGTGACAGCACACTCTAAATCTCAAACACGCAGACAAAATACAGCAGCGTGTTGGATATAGGTGCAGGAGATGAGAGGGAAAAAGAAAAGGATATGGTTTTATGAGTCAACAACAGAAGTAGAACAGGACAGAGGTAAAAGACAAGCGAGGAACCATTTAAATATTGGGACGATGACAGTCACAATGTAATGAGGGCCTCAACCCGACAGCTGGCGTCTCAAGAAACTCCCAGCGATAGACAGTATCAGTCATTCTCCACATTTATAGCATTCCATTAGACTAATAATTGGTTGTAAATTAAACTACTATCAATTTGAATATTTTTCATGCTTCAATATTTCACGGTGTAATCTGCAGCAGTCAAGATGAATAAAGTTGGGTAATGGCGCGGCTCCCCTGCTGCTCTATTTGTGTGTATGTAATCTGTTATCTGTGACATGGGTAATGGCCCAGCATACAAACAACCTGCTGCCAAACACACCTCTTCTGTTAGACTAGGATAAAATACATCATGCACAGCATATCGTTAAAAAAAAAACATAAATAATAATGGCGCTCACTAAGACTTGATCTTGTAATTCATCTCAATGCCACAAGCAAATAATAATAATTTGCTCACTCTCCTTAACACCACCTCTATGGATATGGCGTTATTTCCCTGTCAAATGTCGAGAGCGCATTATTGAAGCGCGAAAGTACATTAATATAATGCGCGAGCGTGAATCTCTCTGCTCGTGCGTGGGAACTGGGCGCACGCTCTCAGATACACGCTGCTCTTGTAAGAATTTTCTCTGGGCTCGCTCAGAGAATATGCCTGCACTTAGAACGTGTTCAGTGCAATTGCTAAGCTCTCCTCTTCGCTTAAAGTAAGCGTGTATGTGCTTAGACTGTGTCCCGTGCGTTCGCGCAAGCCTACTCTTCTCTTCGATTTCTTTCTCTTTGCTCTTGGCATAAACGCTGTCCAAACGGCAACAACCAATCAGAAATTGCTATTCCATATGTTATGTAGGGTTTTTCCCCTTTTTTCTGCTGTTCTGTAAAGCACGTTGACCAGCCAGTGGCTGTTGTAAAAAAGAGCTCTATAAATTAAAAGAACTTTAACTTGTGAGTGTCATTGGTTGTTTTTGGTCATAATCATTGTCCTTGTGTTCCCATTGTCTCTTGACTAGCTTTGTTCCCTGTACCATTGTTGGTGATTCTATGTTTAGTCCAAGTTTATGTTCATGTTAATTTCATATTGTCACTTCAGCCCAAATCGAATTGGAATAATACTTGGGTTCAATTCAACTCGACTACATTACACATATTATAGACATGATTCATGGGTCTTTTTTTAAATTATCTTTCTAGATCTTTTTGTCTTAATTTTAAAACCTGAAAGTTCTTGTTTTCAGACTGATCTCATAAAATTGCGTGTGTATGACACGCCAATTCGTATTTCCATTTTTGGCGTGCTATCAACACGCACAATCGCTTTTCAGCGTGTTTATGAACGCAGTTGACTTAATGTTATTACTGTATATATAAATATATGACCTACCTCCACCCCGTCCCTAAGCCTACCCGTCACTGGGGTTAATAGCATTTATGAGTCTTCCCCTACCATCCTAGGGAAAAAAAATATCGCTCCCCAGATGTAGATCTACATTTTGCTTCGTTTCGCTCGGAAATTTAATGGCGTGTACATATACGCGGAATCACTTGGACATTAATGGCGTAGACATACACGCATACACGCGGATATCTCAAAATGCGTATAGATATCACGCAACTTGACTTGAAAGTGGCGTGTCTGTTTACGCAAAAGTCATGATGTCATGTTGTTGTTTTAGGTTCTTCATATATGCCTATTATATAGGCTACATTGTTATAATTATTAAAACCTTTCTTAATGTTTTTTTATTTAATTAAACGTTTTTCATTATCTTAGAAAAACATTATAATGGGAGAATTGAACGTTTGAATAACGTTCTTATAACCAAGCAAGAACGTTAATACAACGTTTATATAAAGGGAGAATTGAACGTTCTAACGTTATTATAACCAGGAAATAACGTTAATACAACGTTTATATAACGGGAGAATTGAACGTTCTTATAACCAAGAAATAACGTTAATGCAACGTCTAAAAAACTGGACGTTTTGAAATTCCCTAGAACATTCAGAAATAACATTTTTATAACTTAATGGGAACGTTATGAAAACGTTCTTATAACCTAAAATTGTTAGCTGGGGAAGAGGAGAGATTCGCGATTGCACTGAACACGTTTTAAGTGCAGGCATATTCTCTGAGAGAGCCCAGAGAGAGAGTTCTTACAAGAGAAGTGTATCTGAGAGCACACGCCCAGTTCCCGCGCGCGAGCAGAGAGATTCGCGCTCGGCACATTATATTCCGCACGTGCGCAGAGAGATTCGCGCTCGGCACATCATATTCCACGCGCGAGCAGAGAGATTCACGCTCGCGCATTATATTAATGTACTTTCGCACTACAATAATGCGCTCTCGACATTTGACAGGGAAATAACGCCATATATGGAGTGAAAACAGTCTCAAAACCATCCACAAATGCACGCGAGAGATCCACATGCGCGCGCACCCATCCACAAATGTACGCGAGAGATCCACACACGCAAACCAATCCACAGATGCACACCATGAGATCCACACATGCAAACCAATCCACAAATGCATGCGACAGATCCACACACACACACATAGCAATCCACAGATGCACACCATGAGATCCACACATGCAAACCAATCCACAAATGCAAGCGACAGATCCACACATGCAAACCAATCCACAGATGCACACCATGAGATCCACACATGCAAACCAATCCACAGATGCACACCATGAGATCCACACATGCAAATCAATCCACAAATGCACGCGACAGATCCACACACACACATAGCAATCCACAGATGCACGCAAGAGATCCACACACACAGCGATCCACGAATGCACGCGAGAGATCCACACACATACACACAGCAATCAGTACCTGTAGTTTCATGCACAGCGAATCACGTGACTTTTGAGACTGTTGTTCCGCGGCCTTGATTCACAAATGCACACAAGCCAATCTGTCCACAAGCCTATCTGTCCACATTACCTGCAAGGATGCGATATGGTGTCTTCCTCCAGAGGGCGCTAACCGGCCTTCGAGCTGAGTCTTTCAAAGGGCTGGATTCATTTAATTTTCTGATTTGCGAGAAAACTGAAGTCTAAACATTTTTCACTAAATATCATATACATGAATGCAAGTATAGAGTAAAACCAAACCTCTTTGTTTATTCTTGAGTGCATCTGTGGATTGCTATGTGTGTGTGTGGATCTGTTGCGTGCATTTGTGGATTGATTTGCATGTGTGGATCTCATGGTGTGCATGTGTGGATCTCATGGTGTGCATCTGTGGATTGCTATGTGTGTGTGTGGATCTGTCGCATGCATTTGTGGATTGGTTTGCGTGTGTGGATCTCTCGCGTGCATTTGTGGATTGGTTTGCATGTGTGGATCTCATGGTGTGCATCTGTGGATTGGTTTGCGTGTGTGGATCTCACGCGTGCATTTGTGGATGGGTGCGCGTGCATTTGTGGATGGGTGCGCGCGCATGTGGATCTCTCGCGTGCATTTGTGGATGGTTTTGAGACTGTTTTCACTCCATACACCTCAAATAAATACAGCACACTTGAACAATTGAGAAGCTTGAAAATATTTACAGTAATTTTATAGAGCTTAGAAATTAGTCAATAAATACATATGCTGTATACATCATGTATCGTTGTAAGCACAATAATGTTGTGTAAGACTGTGTGCTTTGACTCTCCTCACATACAATTAAACATGCTGTGGATATTATTTAAAGCGGATTAGTGTTTTCATTTAGGCTACAGTGATTCTTGCACAATAAAACAGTAACGTGAAGGTGTGAATACAATAGCGCATATGTGCTCCAGTTTGAATTGTGCCATGGAAACGTGCAATTCCCTTCCTCTGTTATAACCTAAAATCTATAAATAGGTAAAACGACATTTATTGGGAAGTCAGATAGTAATTTCATACACTTTTAATGAGTTTGTCTGTGTAAATATTCACTTTGACCGGACAGCAGGCAGTTTCTGATTAAGCACACACACATATATGCGCAAGCTGAATGGGTTTTTAGTGTCTTCGGGGATATCTCCCTGGCAGTGCAGATCCGTATCAGATCACTATCAGCAACAAAGAGCCTCTCTCTGTCTGTCTCTCCCTCGCTCACGCTGTCCCGAGGACGCGGTGATGTGCATATGAGCGTATGACCTGGCTTTGTTAGTAGCCTACCAACCCCACGTGTGCTGTTTTCAAAGCCTTCAGCCAAAGGTTTACCTCTGTTACGGCTCTGCTCTCTGCTATGTTAAACAATAGCAACGTCAGCGTTAGATAGAACCAGAGAGCATCATCACAGTAAATCAATTCCCATTCTCTCATATGGGTATAAAATGACAGGGACCAACCAGGACAACTGCAGCACAGAGAGGTCCAAGACCGATCGTATAAGTTTCCACCTCTGATTGAGGGTTTACGCCGATCAGATAAAAGACGAATACGAAATGGTGGGGTGCGATTGCCACTGCATCACAAGATAGAGAGATAAAGAGAGACCACATCCTCATGCTGTTGTCCTTACCTGTGCGTTTGGATCTGCAGGAAGCGGTCTTGAAGTTCTCTCGGAGGAATGAATGAAAGAGTGTCTCTTTCTCTTTCTCTTTTTCTTTCTCTCCCTTTATTCTTTTCTTCTCTCGCTTGCTTCCTCTGTGTTTTGGCTCTCAACCTGCTGCTGATGTCTGGTGCAGCACACACCCACACATTCATACACTCACACTCACACACACTCTCCAATACAGTCATTGGAGGATTTAAGAGCAATCGGGGTGCTGCAAGCTGATTGGGGGGCTCTGGAGCAGACGAATGAACGGCCATTCTGGAAGGACTATCAATAGGGAGACTCCAGGGGGTGTTGTCTCTGTGTACATGAGCAAACATCTGTTTAAGAGCAAGCCAAACTGGACACGATGATCTCTTAGGATCTAATTTTGTATATGTATTTACATGCACTCACTCAATAGGAAAATGAATGTATTCAATAATCCTACATATGTGCATTTTCTCACAAGACCCAAGTTCAATGGGAGACTGTAATACACACAGGCTTTAGTTTTGACACAACAATTGTGGTAATTTCACACCTCTGCTGCACATAATCATAGTCATCACTCAGAGTACCTGAGGACAGACATTTTGCACTGCGTGAGAGACTGATTTTGTTAGCTATTCCACTTTTATTTATTGTTTGCAATCATATATATTTTTTTCTTTAAACACAAATTACCAATCTGTTTTGGTCTCTGCGTTTGTATCTCTCTCTCACTCTCTCTCTCTCTCTCTCTCTCTCTCTGCAGGCACCATATGGACTGGTCTATGTTCCTGTTCCCAGCAGTCCCCCCTATCCTGATCATCTGAGCAGATTAATCTGTTTCCATAACATTCATTCTGGCCCTCTCTCATCGTTTGCCATGATGAATGCTTGTATCAAGTTTCTGGAAGATGAGCATTTGGGACAATAATAGCTATATTTAGTTATTATACAGGTCTACTCACGTAATTGATTTGAAGGTGTTCATTCAGATGTGAAATTGAATCGTCCCCTTGTAAAATGCAAAAGACGCTCAAGTTTGGAGGATTTATATGACTTTCACATGGGTCATGTGGAGAGATGAGCTTACTCTCTCTCTCTCTCTCTCTCTCTCTCTCTCTCTCTCTCTCCTCCTGTGACTCAGTGCTGCTTGAAATGAGCATCTGAAGAAAACAGGTTGCTCAAACCCCTCCACAAGCGGACCCATCCATGAAGACTAAACTGAAATGCTATTATGATGAAAGACTCCTTTCTAAACTTCAGTCGCAGGCACTTTAAAGCTCCTTGGCCATCTGCCTGGTCTGAGCTCTTAATCAAACTATTTCACTGCAACAGCTGTTTATACAGCGATATCATTCTAGCTGTCAAATGCAGAGTTCATTCACCCTGATCCAGTTTTATCTGTGAGCTACACTGACAATAATGCAAAACTGTCATAATGATTTGTTTTAATTTAATCAGTAAATATCTCTTGGTCAAATTCAAGCAAAGCTCTTTAATACTCAACAATAACATAAATATATAACATATATAAACAACAAATAACATGTATAAATGAATAAATAACATGACTTCCTACTTCTCACTACAAAATACCTTACACAAAACCAAATGTCATGAGGAGCTATGTACCACCTTTTGGTTCACAAGGTGACTCCTAGAGCAAGTTGTAATTGGTTTAATTAAGAGGAAAACACAAACTGTTGTTTTGCATATAAGCATAGCTAGCAGTGCTACATGAGCATGGCAGGGGAAGTTAACTGAGCCACATGAAATCAGTAATACATCCCTTCAATTTCATGCTCAGACCATGACAAGCTGCTCTGGAAGGAGAGGTGCCAAACCTCATGCCTCAAGGCAGCAATCCGTGACAAAAAAAATGTGTCTGTGCATTTGTGTTTGTGTATCATGTAGGGAGTGAGTGACAGAGAGGGAATTTTCCTTGACAGATCTCTCCAGTTACGGGGATTAGATGGAACAAATTTCCTGAGCTCCAGTTTCCCACCATCCTCTCTCTGACTGCTCATTTTTCTTGATCTCCTTAAAATAACACATTCAAAGAGAGAGGGAATGACAGATATAGCGAGAAAGAAAGAAATAGAATACCGGTAAATAGATGTCCTCAAGCTTAATCTACAGTCCACCAAAACTCTCACCTCACCCAATCTCTATCTCTCCCCCTTTCTTTCTCACCCCATCAGTTTATCACTTCAAGCAGGGTGACCGTGTGTCTTATTTAATGTGTTTTGTGCCTCGTCGGATGGTTTCTGTTAAGATGTGTGGAATTTTCTTTGTCTGTCAGGGGGAATGTTATTTATTTTATTTATGGCTATTTATGCATCTTTAACTGAAGGAATTGTGAACAAACTTTGCAGGTTGCAGAAACAAAACAAAAAAAAAACTTTTTTTACACCATTTACTAAAGCAAGGCCACTTGGGTTTCGAACCTAGTTTGAAAACCCCTGTTATATAGAGCACCTGAATATGAGTTCATTTTGTGAAGGCACAATCTCTAAATCCAACCACAGTTATTTACATGAAAATTCATGAAAAGACCATGATTTTAGTGTAGTCTAGTACTGTTTATATTTCTAAGGTCCAGTAAATATGGATCAAGGTGTATTAGACACAAGCTTTGGCAATTTGAGATGGTTCACATGCTCCATCTGTCTAGAAACAAATTGTCTAAAATGTATCCAGGGTCAGGCTCAACAACGTGCCTCAGATGTAGTCTGGAACTAGCAGACCTGAGTCATATGTTCTGGGGATGCCCTAGATTAACAACATTCTGGACAGACATTTTCAGAACATTATGATTTATATGCAACAAAGATCTTGATCCCAATCCTCTGACTTCAATTTTAGGTGTAGTGCCTGAAGAAATGCAGCAAACAACCAATCAGATAGAGCTCAGCCTTCTCCACATTATTGGCTAGGCACCTGATTCTTCTCAGTTGGAAAAAGGCAATGCCACCATCTTACAAATACTGGGTGACAGAGGTGATGTCATACTTCAAACTTGAGCACCAAATCTCCTCTGGAAAGTTTTATGGGATCTGACAGCCCATTGTACCTTTTTTTTTTAAATTACCCCCTCCTCTCTCTTCACCTTTTTCCTTGGGGTGTGTCTGTTTATGTGTCAGGATGTGGAATATGTATGTAGGTCTGGAATTAATGTATGTGTCGTATGGTAGCTATTGTTGCATCACAAGGAAAGTAATACAAATATTTGTATAATAAATATGGATCAAAGTGCAATCAATAATGGAGAATATTATTGATTACACATTACCGTCCTAAACACTCATATGGATTATTTTTATTATGCACTGTAAAAAAAATATTGTTGGTTTAACTAAAAAAAACATAAGTTGGTTGCCTTAAAATTTTGAGTTCATTGAAATAAAAAAAAATGAGTTAAAGGGGTCATATAATGATACATGCACTTTTATAAGTTGATTGTACTGAAATGTGTGTTGGCAGTGCCTGTACACAACCATCATATAATGATCAAAATCCATCCAGTGTTTTTGTTTAAATCTCCTTATATGTTTTCCCCTGCCTCAAATCAAGCCGTTCGACCTTGTGACGTCACATGGTCGGACGCCCCTCCCACGATTGTTGATTGACAGCAGCGTTTCAACACAGACCCACCCTCGCTCGTGAGTGAGCTGTCAATCATAGTCCGCGCGGACGGGAGCGGTCGTTGTTGATATGCTTTTGCGTCATCGAAGGGTCACAGGGAAAACAAACGGATTCCCCTGAGAACAGAACTCGCTCTAGATCTGCAAAGTTTCTTGATAGCAAAAATGGCACAAACTTAAAGAAGCTACTGGATACGGGGTTACAGAGGTGTCCCTTTGAAATGGTCAAAAACTGGATTAATGACCCCACGCAGTGGCCAAATATGGACTATTCAGACATCTACCACTATCTCGTGGAATCACCAAGTAAGTAACGTTAGCCTATTTTTTTTTGTCATTAACACACTCACAGTATGACAAACTAGACGATGAGGCCATGTCACTTGGATCATATTTAACTTGATTTAAACTATTGACAGTTTTGTTGTCGACTAGCTATACTAGTTAGAAAGACGAAGCTGCTAGCAGCTAACGTTACGAGATTAGCTATCACTAGGCACGCTACTTGGGCTGTTAACTGATTTTACTG
This sequence comes from Tiaroga cobitis, assembly GCA_030578255.1. Lineage (NCBI taxonomy): Eukaryota > Metazoa > Chordata > Actinopteri > Cypriniformes > Leuciscidae > Tiaroga > Tiaroga cobitis. Next base: position 28,604,894 of record CM060597.1, read on the forward strand.
TTGAAATAGTGGCAGGCTAGGACTAAAGTGGACTTGGCTGGTTTCTGCTTGTGTCTAGAAAGTGCTTTAGGCCTAACTGTTATATGACTTTTCGACGACCACTGCTCTGGGCTACATGTAACAACACGAACGGCAGTAGATCAAGCCTTCTAGGCTAGATAGGATAGCGTAATGTCACAACATCCAATTTGATAGCCCCATACATACATAGGTCCTATACATATTTTGCCGTAAACTGTAAACCTTTTTACAAATTTCAAAGTACTAGCACTTTCTAGACACAAGCAGAAACCAGCCAAGTCCACTTTAGTCCTAGCCTGCCACTATTTCAACAGTATAGTATGGCCTAACGTTATAGCTAATCGACAACAAAACTATGTCAATAGCTTAAATCAAATTAAATATGATCCAAGTGACATGGCCTCATCGTCTAGTTTGTCATACTGTGAGTGTTAATGACAACAAAAAAAAATAGGCTACTTACTTGGTGATTCCACGAGATAGTGGTAACGTTAGATGTCTGAATAGTCTATATTTGGCCACTGCGTGGGGTCATTAATCCAGTTTTCGGCCATTTCAAAGGGACACCTCTGTAACCCAGTATCCAGTAGCTTCTTTAAATACCGCTCACGGTCCTCGGCCGGCAAAGAGAGTGTGTATGTTTGTGCCATTTTTGCTATCAAGAAACTTATTTAGCAGATCTAGAGCGAGTTCTGTTCTCAGGGGAATCCGTTTGTTTTCCCCCAAAAAGGGGCGTTACCCTTCGATGACGCAAAAGTAGCGTTGGTCTATGAGCAGAATGGCGTCTAAGCGATTGTGGTGTTCTGTTCTTGGGTGCAATCAAGCGTGCACAAGCATGCGCACAAGCCCTCAAAAGTGAAGCCAAAACGTCTCGATCGCCCCCCAGAGGCCGGTCCTAGTATAGGTCATAAACCCCGCCTCCCCATGTTATCAATATTATATTATCTGTCTGCAGTCCGGGAGGCTGCATTTTCAGGACCCCACTTTTAGGACCGCATTTCTAGGACCCTAGTTTTTTGTGACAGCGCCACCTACCGAGTCGGAGAACCGTAGTCCCAGGAACGCATTTCCAGGAACCTAGTTTCGGACGACCCGAAAAAAGTGCCACCAAGGCAGTATTTCCACCCAGTTTTAACTACATTAGAGGTTTTTTTTTTTTTTTCTCAACTTTTATTACACCCAAATACTACTTTCTTTATTGCAATTAAACCAGGTTCCTAGGAATATTGAGAAATTATTGGGTCTAAGTAGCATACTATAATAACTCAAGTAAAATAAACAAGGAATCATGTTATAGTCTTTTCAGTCACTAGATGGACCACATTTTCAAGTACATAGGGAAGACAAGGATGACTCTGGGGGTAGATTTAAGATTGTGTATTTTACAAAATAATATATAACACCTGAACTTGAACACACAAAATATTTTACAAAATAATATATAACAACTGAACTTGAACACACACAAAAACAAATTTGATCATGACGTGAACCACATAGACAGAACTTCGATGGATGGACAAACATAAGGACAACATCATCACTGACTCCTAACAGAGAAAAAGAAAAGTAAATTAAATAAGGAACATTTAGTTGAACATGTTCTAATTTTAAAATTCATATTTAAAAGATCTTAGTTACCACAGAGTAATAATAATGATAAAAATAATGATATCAATCTTCATACCAATTAATGTTCCTAATACAATTATTGCATACTGTTCAAAGATTTGAAAAAAAAAATGATTTTGATGTTGTGGGAAAAAAAGGTTCTAGAAACACTCATGTCAATAAAGCCCATCTGAACTGAGAAAAAAATAATAGAGAGAGATGCAAGAAATCTGAATAGAAATAACATTATTGACACGACTTTTCCTGAACATATATATATATCAGATTTAAAGCACACATTGTGATGTATGCATGCAGCACTACCTACCACCTGGATGCTTGCCCCTCTTTTCGCAATTGTTTGGATTGTTATGTGTTTGTTGAAAAACATTTTTAAGTTAATTTCATATAAATAAATAGACATAAATTAGGCCTAAGCCTAGTACTTAAACAATTAATTTATTTATCTTTTGTCATATTATTGCCTACCCTGAGCTGTGTCCTTGATAGCACTTCATATTGAGTACAGTATACAGTAAATGACACAATCTAACACGTTGGATTTTAACAGTCAATTATTATAATAGCCTCTCTGATATGTCTGACTATTAAAATGTCATATGTCTCAACCAACTTTATAAAACCATGTCAAAATGAAGAGACATACACCTAACATGTATTGTGGGTAAACAGGTTGACTGTGAGCACGTGACAGTGAAAACATTAAGATTATTTTAACTGAATTAAAATGGAAAAACAATGAGTAATTAACAAGCTTTCAGAACGAACATGCAGTTTATTGTGCTGTAAATAAGTCAACACAGGCTTATCATGCAACAGTTCCGTTAAATGAACGTGCAAACAGTTCATTTTCCAGCATTAGAGGCTAATATATGATGGCTAGGCATTCAAGACTGTTTAGCAAATCGTCAGCACGTTGGCAACGTTAACTTTCCAATGAAATGCATCACAATTGTTTTTAAAGTTAAACAAATAAAAATTGATTCGCATTTGATACGCACTCTGAATGTCATCCATCTTCGCTGGTCCTCTAATTCGGTAGGTGGCGTTGTCACTAAAAACGCAGGGCCCTAGAAATGCGGTCCTAGAAGTGGGGTCCTGAAAATGCAGCCACCGTTTTTGCAGGCAGATGCTACTCCATGTTATTCGGGACGTGAGACCAACTAAACAATTAAATTACACTTCACATACCCTTTTTCCAAAGATAGTTTCTGTAATTTACTGTAGTTTCTATCACGTTGATGTAATTTCAAGTGTTTGTTTTTAAAATAAATTTGTTTTTAGTTAGTTATTTGATGCCATACAAACGGTGCTGTGACATCATGATTGACAGCTGTGATTGACAGGTTCTCTGTGCGAAGTAGTCACTGAAGCACCAACGGACTTTTTTTCATAATGTTGACTATGTGGTTAGTAGCTGTATTTACCTTGTTTTAACGAGGTACTGCAATCAGCAGACATCATTGGAGAGGAACGGAGCAGACAGAGGCCACTTAAAATGCAGGGGCGTGTGCTTGTGATTGATTTTGCGAGAGTGAGGGCGGGGCCTTGATTTCGCGGCTTTACTTCCTGCTCACGACTGGTCCCGAAAACGCAAGTGCGCAGACTCAAGTTCAAAGATGTCAGCGCCATATCGGGACACTGGTAGCTTCAGTTCTCTCCGATGGAAAAGAACGAAGGGGCGAGGGAGGGACTTTCAAGATGGCTCCTTGAACGCACGCGTTTCGATGAGCTCGCAATCCTAATCATTTAAACGAACCTTCATGACATTATTGCAAAGACAATTTTGAAAGTTAACTCAAATTAATATTACAGTGATTCACCAAAGACCAAAATGGGTGGCTCAGAAAAAAGGAAAAGTTCCGGAAAGAAGGCTGGAAAGTCCGAACCAACTGCACATGCTAACTTGGCTAGTAAAAACAGCAGCAGTTTGCAGGCGACCGAAAGTTCTATTAAAGTCTCCTCTAGCGACTTGGTTGCAGACAACATGCATGACTATCATAAACAAGGTAGTAGGGCTGGGCGGTATGACGGTATATATTGTTACCGCGGTAGAAAATGTCAACCGTAACAGATTTTTCTATTCCGTGTATACCGCGACATGCAAATAAGTGGGCGTGGTTAACTCGCGTGCAACGTGCGTAAGATGGAAACACTGAGAATTGTAAAAAGAAACACGAGAAAGCAGATCAAGAGGATCCACAAAGGAATTACATTTTCTAAAGGGTTGTGTTTGTTGTTAACGTGATATTTTCGGGGGGAAAGGCGCAGCAGTTAACTAGAGCAGTGCAGCACCCAGGCTACAGATTAGAGGAGTGCACGCTCGCAACGGGGAAAGCTGGACAACAACAGTTCATATATCAATATCGTAACGAATAGAAATAACCTTAAATAATGTATAGTTATCTGCATCTTTCCGTCTCGTATAGTTTTTAAACACGTAAACAGTTTGCCGCCCGTGGTAATGAACAACTGCTTGTTAAAGTGAATGTATAATCCTGTAGCCTATCTGAGGCAAAATGACTAAATATGCATCGCGAGTTATATATATCTAACTCCAAACAATTGGCCACCGAATCAGCTGATAAAATCTTCCTTTGATTCGATACGTCATTACAACTTGACACTCAAATTAACCGATCGCATTTTACTGATGCAGAAGACGCGCGCGTGCACACGCACTGAGGGAGCGCGGTGTTCACCGGGCTATGGTCAAATAATGACGCAGTTACAAGGTGTGTATAATTTAAACTAGGCTACTTTGTCAACACTAACAGTAGCTGCTTTTCGGTTTTCATACTGCTGCTCTCCTTCTAGTCACTTCTGAATTTCTATTGATTAAAGCGCAGGGTGGCGGGTTGCCAGATATCACAAAAAGAGCAAAACAAGCCCCTTAAAAATGCAGTGTAGCCTATAAGCATAGATGGCAAAAATGTACCGGGGAACACATTTAAACATAACTAGCATTACTATCCTACAAAATTAAAAGGAAATAACTAATTTATCATGAATAGAATAGTTCAATATAAAATATTCAGATATTATAAACTGATTGATGAAGTAAAGCATAACATGAGATTGAAAAATTATTCAGAAACACTTTATTTAAAGTTTTATTGCACCTATGAGTTGTATTTAATATCAATCAGTTGGGGGCAGTTCATCTAAAAGTTGATGAGTGTGTTTTGTTTATATTTAGCTATCCAAATAGTTTACCAAAGAAATAATTTACCAAATAAGAGAAACAGAAAACAATGTGAAGTACTTTTCATTTCCAAAGTATTTGGGTTTATTTATTATACAAAGCCCTTTTGTCGATTTTTCGAGAATAACTACATATATAAATAACTATATCGTGAAATATATCGTTACCGTGAAATAAAATTAGTCATACCGTGAAATAGAATTTTGGTCATACCGCCCACCCCTACAAGGTAGTGATCCAGAAGGATTTATGATGGTGGAGGAAGAATTTCCGTGTCTCCCTGAAACTCCCTGTAAATCGCCAGCCTCCAAACAACGCAGAATTGTGGATAAAGATACATCGGTCATCCTATCGCAGATCTCGGACCTCTCTCGGCTGGTGCAGGATAGATCGGATGCTCTAGAGAAGTTGGTGGAAAGAAATTCACAGGTAATAAATGAAATGAAAACAGAAGTCAGTGTCAAGGCAAGGCAAGGCAAGGCAAGGCAAGTTTATTTATATAGCACATTTCATACACAATGGTAATTCAAAGTGCTTTACATAGGAGGAAATAATTAAAACAGTTTAGAATAAAAAATAAAATAAAGTACAGTAAAAACAGTCGGACGAACATTGACACAGTGCTCATTCACTAAATGCATAGCTAAACAGATGTGTTTTGAGTCTGGATTTGAATGTGACTACTGTAGGAGCACATCTGATCTCCTCTGGAAGCTGGTTCCAGCTGCGGCTGGCATAATAGCTAAAAGCAGACTCTCCGTGCTTAGAGTGAACCCTTGGTATTTCTAACTGATGTGATCCTAATGATCTGAGTGATCTGTTGGGTTTATATTCAGTGAGCATATCTGCAATATATTGAGGTCCTAGCCCATTGAATGATTTATATACCAGTAATAATACTTTAAAATCAATCCTAAATGTAACTGGGAGCCAGTGTAAAGACCTGAGGACTGGTGTGATATGTTCAAATTTTCTGGTTCTGCTCAGAATCCTGGCAGCAGCGTTCTGTATGAGCTGCAACTGTCTTATGGTCTTTTTAGGAAGGCCAGTGAGGAGTCCATTACAATAATCCACCCTGCTGGTGATAAAAGCATGCACAAGTTTCTCTAAGTCTTGACTGGAAACAAAGCATCTAATTCTTGCAATATTTTTCAAATGATAGTATGCTGATTTAGTTATTGCTTTGACATGACTACTGAAACTAAGGTCTGACTCTAGAGACACACCAAGATTCCTGACTTGATTTTTAGTTGTTAGACCCCTAGCGTCAAGGTATGCATTTACCTTGAGAACTTCATCTTTGTTTCCAAACGCAATGACTTCAGTTTTGTCTTTGTTTAACTGAAGAAAGTTTTGGCACATCCAACCGTTTACTTCATCAATGCATTGGCACAGGGAGTCAATGGGGCTGTAGTCGTTAGGCGATAGGGCTAAGTAGAGCTGTGTGTCGTCTGCATAGCTGTGGTAAGAGATTCGGTTCTTTCTCATTATTTGGCTCATTGGGAGCATATACAGGTTGAACAGGAGTGGCGCAAGAATTGAGCCTTGAGGGACTCCGCATGTCATGGGAGTCCACTCAGACTTATGGTCTCCTATACTCACATAATAACCTCTCCCTTCTAAGTATGACCTGAACCATTTTAGGACTATCCCAGAAAGCCCCACCCAGTTTTCCAGCCTGTCAAGAAGTATGTTGTGATCGACAGTGTCAAATGCAGCACTGAGGTCGAGTAGTACCAGCACTGATAATTTGCCTGTATCAGTATTTAAGCGAATATCGTTTATTATCTTTATGAGAGCTGTCTCTGTGCTGTGATGCGATCGGAAACCAGATTGAAAATTGTCAAAGTATCCATTCAAGCTTAGGAATTTGTTCAGCTGATTGAAGACAACTTTTTCAATGATCTTGCCTATGAAAGGAAGATTTGAGATCGGTCTATAATTGCTTAAGATGGTCTTATCCAGATTGCTCTTTTTCAGGAGGGGCTTGACAACTGCAGTTTTCAGGGAGTTTGGAAAACTCCCAGAAAGAAGTGAGGCATTTACCACTTCTAGGAGATCTGCTTCTAAGCTGTTTAACACACTTTTAAAAAAAGATGTGGGAAGTGTGTCAAGGGCGCAGGTTGATGTTTTAAGGTGCTGTACGGTTTCTTCCAAAATTTTGCCATCAATTTCTTCGAAAACAGACATAGTAACTACTTTCTCAGGTAGTGGTCTGATCTGTTTGACCCCAGCGCAACTCAAGGATGAGCTGATCACCTTTCTGATATTATTGATTTTCTCAGAGAAGAAAGAAGCAAACTCACTGCACTTGATGTCTGAGAGCATTTCACTGGGAATCTGGCTTGGGGGGTTTGTCAGTCTCTCTACAGTAGCAAAAAGAGTGCGTGTGTTGTTTAAGTTGCTGTTTATAATATTCGAGAAGAAAGTCTGTCTAGCTTTGCCTAGTTCCATATTAAAAGCATGGATGCTGTCTTTGTAGATGTTATAATAGACTACAAGTTTTGTCTTCCGCCACATGCGCTCTGCTCTTCTGCATTGTCTTTTCATGTTTTGCACAGCTGTTGAGTTTCTCCAAGGTGCTTTTTGTCTACCACTCTTCCTGACTTTCACAGGAGCAATATCATCAATTACACTTTTAATTTTTGAGTTAAAAGATTCAAGGAGAAAATCAACAGAGTCAGCAGATATGCTTGGTTTTAAAGATATAGCCTTCATAAATAGGACACTAATGTTCTCATTTAAGCATCTCTTCTTGACAGACACAGATCTAGCTTCAATGGCAGGAGAGATCAGTATATCAAAGAAAATACAGAAATGATCAGACAGTGCTACATCCTTGATAACAATTGATGAGATGTTTAGACCCTTACTGATAAGTAAATCTAGAGTGTGTCCACGATTATGTGTGGGTCCATGTACATGCTGAGTCAGATCAAAAGTTTTGAAAACAGTTTTGATTTCTTTTGCCATATTGGTTTCTGCATTATCTATGTGAATGTTAAAATCTCCAGCAATGGCAAAACAGTCAAACTCAGAGGAAATTGTTGATAACAGTTCTGTAAATTCCTCAGCAAAAGCTGGAGAGTATTTTGGAGGCCTGTAAATAATGATAAGTAAAATACGTGGAGCGCCTTTTAACACAATACCCAGATATTCGAAAGACGAGTAATTCCCAAATGATATTTGCTTACATTGATAGACATCTTTAAAAAGAGCAGCTACGCCCCCGCCTCTCTTTACCGCTCTGCAAACACTCATAAAAGTAAAGTTAGGAGGGGATGTTTCATTTAGGACTGTTGCACTGCAGCTGTCTTCTAGCCAAGTTTCATTTAGAAACATAAAGTCCAGGTTGTATGTGGTTATTAAGTCGTTGACTAGAAGTGATTTATTTTTAAGTGAGCGGATGTTTAAAAGTGCTAACTTAACAGTCTTACTTTTTGTCCCCACAGCGATCTTAGTTTGCCGTGTGATAGGCACCAGATTAGATGGGTTTGCTGTATGGCTTTTGAAGGCCTTAGATTTTCTATCATGTAATTGAACAGCAATAGAGAAAGATACAGGCACACTGGGTTCCCGCTTGTTTTGTAAACATTTAAGAAAGTTACTGTTATCATAGCGGGTACCCGACATATATCACTGAGAGCTGGTATCAGTTGTTTTTGGTTCACCACGAGCCGCTGGAGGATGGTGTGGGCCCTGGCGCTGTGGCAGAGGCCGAAGAGCTCTCACAGGAGGAGGAGGAGGGCGAGCTGGGCCCGCAGGCTTTGGTGGTTGTGGGGCCTGCCGTTTTTTGGTTGACATCTGGGGGCTTGCAGCAAAAGAGTGGGATAGTTTGGTTCCAGCATACACCAGTTGTTCCATTTTCTCTGAGAAGCACAGAAGTGGAGTTGCTGGAGAGAGAGATAACGTGTCTGGTGAGAGGGGCTGTTGTTCTGGTGTTATCGGAGGCTGTGATATGCTGTCCTGTATTCCCTGGCTGTTTTCCAGAAAGTCGTCCTTGGGTGCTGAATCTTCTAGCAGTTCTAATATGTCACAGTCTGTTTGTGGTGAGCTCTGTGGGCAGGGCTCAGCTGAGATTGTGTCCGTGAGCAGAGGTTGTTGTGGCTGAGTGGTGTTTTCATTGTCCTTGTGTGATGTGTCGGCCGCATGTCCATTCAGGTGCATAAGTGAAGTCCTGTGGTCATTCATACTGTGTCCAGGTGTGTGTGTGCCATTCAGGTTGAGTGGATTGGCACACACTGCAGAAGGATGATGGAGGGAGAAGTAGATATTGTCCTTTAGCACTCTTGAGCCAAGTTTGTTTGGGTGGAGCCCATCCTGTTGAAACAGTTGCCTCTGACTCCAGAAAAGATTGAAGTTGTCAATGAAGTTCACTCCTTTTATATTGCAGGTTTTTTGCAGCCATGTGTTAAGCCCAAGCAACCGTGAAAACCTGTTTGTTCCTCTTGCTGGGAGTGGTCCACTGATGAATGTCTGAACTTTCAGTCTTTTAAGTGTTTCAAAAAGTTCCTTGAAATCCTTCTTAAGGAGTTCTGACTGCTCTTTATGAATATCATTCTTCCCCACATGAACAATGAGTCGATTTGCAGTCTTATGTTTCATCAGAATGTTCTGAAGTTCCTTGTTTACATCAGAAGTCGTTGCTTGTGGAAGGCAGCATGTAGTTGTGTCCCTGCTAATAATGTTTCTGATTATCGAGTCACCCACTATCAGAGTCCTGGGCTCGGCTGCGCTCTGAGCTGAGTGCCGCTGTCTGCTCGACCTTGAGCGCCAGTTAGCATTAGTGTTAGCTACTGGCTTATTCATTCTGTGTTCGATCACATTCATTACATTCAGGGATTCCTCATTCATTAATACTTCAAATCTGTTCTCAAGATGTATAGGCGGTGGTAGGAGACCAGTGTTTGCAATCCTTGTCAGAGCCGTATCTGGGGTAGAGGATGCTACTGCGGCAATGTGTGATGCTTGTGACAATCTGATGTCTCGAGTGCCTTTGGGTCTCGCTCCCTGTTTGTGCCATCGATTTGTAAGTCGATCGGCTTGTTTCTCTACACTCAGTATAGCCTGTCGAGGAGCACTAGATTCATGGGACTCACCGGCTGTATGCTGAGGGCGTCCATGATGAAGCTCGATTGTGTGTTCCGTCTGGTTTGGTGGTCCCACAAGTAACTTTGTTTCAAGAACTGCAATCCTTTGTAAAAGTCTCTGGCAGTTAGTGCAGCAAGTAGATTCCAGAAGAGGCATTTTCTCTTATCCTTATGAATGTAGGGAGTTGTGTTTTCTCTTCCCCGGAATGTAAGCTTTCAGTGGGAGGCTGGTCGGAGAAAAGAATTCTGCTTTTTTCAAGCGTTTGAGCACTGTACTGAAGTTAAAATTAGGTGATAAAAGGAAATAAAATATAAAAATATAAACGATAGAGCAATAAAAAATATAAAAGCGATAGAGCAAAGCGCGGAGCAGTAAGCAAGAGCGTCCGAACAGTAGCTGAGCAGGAAGTGGAAGCTTCAACACAAAACAAATCTCCGAGTTAAAAGAAACGATTGAGTTTATCTGCACAGACGTCAATGCCATGAAACCTGGAAAAATGGAGAAGATGTCCGTCACGAGGTCATCAAAATATGTCAATGCCTCTTACCGCTGCACAAAGATAAACTACCTGACGTCGTGGATGTTGCACATCGCCTCGGTCGTTTCAAACCTGGAAGCAGCTCTCCTAGAGCAGTTATATTTCAGTTCACATCATGTTTTTTCAGGGATGCTGTCTGGCGTGCTGCCAAAGATGCAGACTTTCTGAAGAACAACCACCTGAGGATCTCTGAGGACTTGTCTCCTGCCGATAGAGAAATGAGACTGAAATTATGGCCTGCTGTCGAAAAAGCACGTAAGGAAAACAAGAAAGCTTTCTTCGTTGGTGGCCGTGCTTTTGTAGACGGCGTTGAGATTCATCCACCCACTTAAACTACAAGGGATGCCCTACTGTAATTAAGGTGAATGAAACTGGAAGAAAATATCTACTGTCGAAGATGTCAGTACAAAGGTACTTTCCTTCTTTTTTGGTTAAAGTCTCGAGTGAGATTGAGACTCCAGTTCAAGTATTTTGTTTGCTAAATTTATAAAAGAGGCAATAATACAAAAAAAAAAAAAAAAAAAAATTCTCTGTTTTGAAAAAGGAGATACTCTTTTCCGTATATTGTTTAAAGACTTGAATGAGACTGAGACTCTAGTTCAATTGTTTTGGTTTGTACATTTATAAAAGAGGCAATAATACTTAAAAAGCAGAAGAGAGGAGAGTGAATAAAAATAATTCTTTGCATTAAAAAGGGATTGCTGTTCTCATCCCGGTATTCACCTGTTGTAACCGTTTAAGATTTGCTATAATTTTTATAGGAATCTTCTGGATTTAACTTTGTATTTTCTATAGACTTTTGTTTTATGTCTTTATCTATTGTTTCTCTTAATTGTAGAGGGTTACGTAACATTGTTAAGAGGAAAGCTATTTTTTTGTATTTGAAGCGCTTTAATACAGATTTTTGTTTTTTGCAAGAGTGCCATTCGGATAGTCAAGATGTTAATTTCTGGAGGTCGCAATGGGGACTAGATTTATGGTTATCTCACGGCACTACTCATTCTGCTGGGGTTTGTATCTTGAAGAATCGTTTTAAGGGGAAAATATTAAGTTCTGAGTGTGATAAGTCGGGACACTACATTTTACTTGCCCTTGAAACTTTAAATTCAACCTGTATTGTCATTAATGTATATGGTTTCAACTTACAAAGAGAAAATACTGCCTTTTTTGACAGATTAGGTGATCGAGTGACTCGTATGTTAGCCTTATATCCTAACTCTTATCTGATCTTTGGAGGCGATTTCAATGTCGTCCTGGACAACAGGTTAGATAGATGGCCTCCTCAGGCTGGAAATCTAAGTCCTGATTATGTAATTACGTTTATGGAGAAATTTTCTTTAATTGATGCATGGAGAAAATCTCACCCAACACAACAATGCTTTACTTGGAGTAATAACTCCTTATCTAGTCAGTCCAGGATCGATTATTGGATTACGTCTAAGGATTTGGTTAATATTGTTACTGATATAATACCATCTCCATTCTCGGATCACAAGGCTATTTCAATCAGTATTCCCTTTAGTTCTTCTGTAAATTTAACTCAAAAGTCTGGATATTGGAAATTAAATAATTCAGTACTTCAACATAAAGAAGTAATCACTGGAATAGAAAAACTTATTTTAATTTATTGGAATAAAGCAAAAATTGAAAAAAAATATTGTAGTAATTGGGAACTTCTCAAATTCGAAGTGGGAATTTTTTTTAGGAGGCACTGTAGCGAGCTTGCTAAAAAGAGAAAAGCTGACGAGGATGACATTTTACTTAAAATTTCTACTTTAGTATCCAAAAGAATAGAAGAATTATCAGAAGTCGATAAAGCAGAACTTACTGCACAGAAGCTTAAACTAGAGGAGATTTACAAACAAAAGGCCGATGGAGCGTTTGTTAGGTCTCGAAGGAAGTGGCTTGAAGAGGGCGAAAAGAGCTCTGCCTATTTTTTTAGACTTGAGAGGCAACAAGCTAAAAATAATCACATTGAAAAATTAAGGATTAAGGATAATATTGTGGAGGACCCTAAAATTATTGCAAATTTTTGTTCTGAATTTTATAGTAATTTGTATGCTTCTAATTTCTGTCAACAATCTACTACTGAGTTTTTAGAGTCCTTACATAATATGAAGCAGATTAATAATGAGGAGTTCAACATATGTGAAGCCTCTCTTAGTTTACAAGAAATTACTGATGCAATTAACTCTTTGAAAAATAATAAGTCTCCAGGAACAGACGGATTAACGGCTGAGTTTTATAAAGCTTTTAACAAACTTTTATCCCCTTTTTTGCTTGAAGTTTTTAAAGAGAGTATAGAAAGAGCCCTGCTTCCTCCGACTTTGTGTCAAGGACTTATAACTTTAATTTCAAAACCTAATAAAGATCCCTTGTTAATTGATAATTGGCGGCCAATTACATTGCTGAATAACGATTATAAAATTATTGCTTTGGTTTTATCAAAAAGAATAAAGTGTGTTTTGAATAATTTAATTGATGAATGTCAATCTGGCTTTTTACAAAATAGGCACATCTTTAATAATATACGTCTGGTTTTAGACATTCTAGATTATTCTGAATTTTTCTCTAATGATAGTCTTATTCTCTTCTTAGACTATTATAAAGCCTTTGATTCCCTGGAGCATGAATTTTTGTTGCAGACTCTTCACAAGGTGGGATTTGGTGACTTCTTTTGTAGATCTATTAAAATGCTCTATACTAATTGCAATAGCTCTATCAAACTCAGCAGTGGTACCTCTCCTAGATTTACTTTGAATCGGGGAGTCAGACAGGGATGCCCAATCTCTCTTTCTGATAGCTACCGAACTTCTAAATTTGCATATCAGAGAAACCCCTTTAAAAGGAATAACTGTTGATGACACTGAAGTGGTAATGAGTCAGTTAGCTGATGACACTGTTTTGTTTTTAAAGGATGCCTCGCAGGTTGCGGTAGCATTAGAGACTCTTGAGCCCTTCTCTAAAGCCTCAGGTCTTCGCCTTAACATAAACAAATGTGAGTTACTCCCAGTTGGTAATTGTCTGGAGTCCTTAATTTGTAATATTCCTGTGAGAGAGAGTGTTACTTATTTGGGAGTTAAAATAATCAAAGATGATAAAATTAGATGCCCTTGCAATTTTCTTCCGATTATTGAAAAGACACGTAAGGTATTGAACCATTGATTGCTAAGAGATTTATCACTTAAAGGCAGAGTTCTGCTTACTAAAGCAGAGGGCATTTCTCGATTATCATATGCCGCTCAATCAATCTCTGTTGACAAACACACGTGTAAACTAATTGACGGTATATTGACAAAATTCCTGTGGAAAAACAAAATTCATTATATAAAAAAATCAGTAATACTGAATTCATGTGACAAAGGCGGGTTGAATTTTATTGATTTTAGTTCTCTAAACAGTAACTTTAAAATAAATTGGATAAGACAATACCTTCAAAACTCTTCATCTATTTGGAATATAATTCCTCGGTTTATCTTTTCTCATGTGGGTGGCCTAGAATTTCTTTTGATGTGTAATTACAAAATTGGAAAACTACCAATCAAACTTTCTGTTTCACCAACAAGTACTCGCTAATTGGAGTCTTATTTATAAACACAACTTCTCCCCTCATAGTTTTCTTATTTGGAATAATGCCAACATTTTGAATAGAAATAAGTCTTTATTTTTTCATAATTGGTTTAGTAATGGGTTGTTATTAGTGAATCAGTTATTTAATAATGAAGGGAATTTATTTACGTTTGCAGATTTTATCTCAATGTACAACATACCTATTACATTAAAAGAATTCAAGGTGCTTACTAAGGCAATACCTGCAGTTGTACAGATGCTGTTCAAAAGCAGTGTATATACATCCACACTATCTGTCTGTCCTCCTAGACCTGAACATACTTATGTCGGCAATATTTGTTTCTCTGGGTTAAAGCCTAATAATTACAAAATTAGATCCTTGTTTTTAAGAGAGATTATTTCTACGCCTTATGTTATTTTCTACTGGAATAGTTTCTTTAGTAATGTAAATTGGACTCAAGTTTGGTCATTACCTCAAAAATTCCTCCTTACAAATAAGGTTAAGGAAATCTCATATAAATTAATTCATAGAGTGTATCCTACAAAGGTATTCCTACAAAGATTTAAAATTAATATTGATTTAAAATGTTCTTTCTGTGAATGCTCCTCTGAAACAATCTCTCACTTGTTTTGGTCTTGTCAATATACCCAGTATTTTTGGAATAATGTGGAGATTTTCATTGCTGATAATATTTTAAAAACATTTAAATTATCGTACAAACATGTGATTTTGGGCTATTATATTGAGGATCGCTCTTTAAAGGATGTTGGTTTTATTATAAATTTTATTTTATTTCTATGTAAATTTTACATTCATAAATGCAAGTTTACAAAAGGCAAACCTCTTTTTATGGTGCTTGGGAAAGAGATTAAAATGTATGTTGACATGATGTCAAAATCAAAAAATAGTAAAGCAATTAAAGTGATTAATATATGCGCCTCCTTTAACATTTTCACATAATATAAAAATATAAAATATAATGAATAGTGCTGATCTGTAAAGTATATTATCTGTATTTAAATTGCATTGGAATACCCTGTGGAATTGTTACATGTATAATGTATATCTATTTGTAAACTGATGCTTATGTACCCTCTCATCTTTTTATTTTATTTTTATTATTATTATTATTTTTCTTCTTGTTGAGGCATGTGAATTATTTGTTTGTTATATGAGATATGACACTGTACATGCTACCTGTTGTTGACAATAAAAGCATTAAAAAAAAAAAAAGAACGAAGGGGCGTTGTCCATCTTTTTTTACAGTCTATGGGTGCAATAAGGAACACAGCTGGGTCATTCCTGGTATGCGGTGACTTTTCCTGTCCCAATGATTTATTTACTCATATTTTCTCTAAAACGAGTCACATAGGCCTATTTATAGTAAATGGCTTAAATTGTAGATTTAAGTATTCTTTACCATTTAAACAGAGATAATAGACATTAAAATACTATTTTGTATTTTACACAATTTTGATTGATGTATGCATTCAATTATATCATGTCCTCAGTGCACGTAACCAACTTCTGCAAGAAATATAAACCATGAAATGACAAAAACCTCAAAATATTTTTTTTATTATGTTATAGACTAGGCTAAATTGCCTCTAGTCATACATATAAATCATGTGAAAATATAGGTCTTTTTCTTAAAATTTTCTTCAATTACTGCGTCCCTGAAGTAGTCTTCCACCCTGTTAGTATGTACTTTTTTGCCTTCCAAATCCGACTGCAATTTCATTGAGACCATTTTCAAGAAGTGACTTAATTTCTTTTACCTGCTGGAATTCAACTGTACAAACTGAAGTAAGCTTCAACTCTCAGTCCTAACTTTTTTTTTAGTTTTTGAAATGTTATCCTGCTTGTCCCACCCTTAAAGTTCCACCCTGTTAGGCTATGTTATGGACAATGTTTGTCCTATCAAAAAAATGTAAAAACAAATCTGACATAGTTATAAAAGTTATATTTATCTGTAGAAGGTTAGCTAGCTAAATGTTGATCACTCAAAGAGCTATGGCTAATTTAGCTAAAAGATTTCCACCCTGTTAGGTCTATAAACCTACAGGGTGGAATGTGAAACATATTCTATTCATCAAAAATTGTTTTGCTTGATTCAAGAAGAAAAAAAAATCTAAGATGGCATAAGGGACATATACTATCAAAGAAAAGCTCATTATTGTTTAACATTTACATTATTAACATGTTGTGATAACTATGTCCCTAACAGGGTGGAATATTTTCATGGACAGTGTCTGAACAAACTACCCATAATTATTATTATAGAGTCCCTGAGCTTGACCAATATGTATTCCTTATAGTTAAACATGTCACTATTTTGGTAGAATGCTAAAAACATGAAAATCATGTTCTTTTTTTCCAACACTTATGAAGCCAAAATGTCACCGCATACCAGGAATGACCCAGCTGTCATTTTTAGGGACTGTTAGTTATTTATTTAAGGGGCCACCGGAGGAGATTTGAGATCTGTAGTCAAAAAAGACTTGACCCTCCCTTCGCCAGCAATAATTTTTTCTATGACCCTCCAATATGATTGTGAAAAAAGGCATGACCCTCCCCGATAATTTATTGATTAGCCTACTGGTTTTGGCAAAGATGTTCAGATTGCCATTCCATGCCAAACGACTAAACTCCTGCTTTCTCATCTTGCTAGGGCTGTAACGATAGACCAAACCTACAATTCGGTTCGTATCACGATTTTTTATTTGAAAAATAAATAAATAAATCATGTTTTCGGTGCTGTTGCAATGGTGACGCGTTCATGTAAAATGTAAGGGTGGGGCTGCCAATAAAGTATCTTGAAGCAGCCACAAAGAACCGACAAAAGTAATGATTATGAATAATATAGCAAGGGGACATTTTAATTGTTTATTAATAAACAAGTCTTTGTCGGCTGCAAATATAAAGGTGACGATGCTGACTCGCGATCTTCGCAGTAGTGAACGCTCCAGAGAGAAATGCACATTTCATGCTGATTAGTACATAAGCAGAGAGCAGTCTGTTTTCTTTCGTTTTGAATTGTTCTGTTAAAAAGTGGACACGTCAAGCTTTCTATATATTTATCAGGTCTATGAGGCAAGTAGCCTACTATAGGCTATACACTGAGTTTCGGTTCATTTATTATTAGACGAGAGTCCAGTTCACGCGCCGGCGCCTCCGTGTCATGAGGATCTATTTTCTACTATATTTACTTCTTATTTATTAAATCCAGGCAATTGGTTAATGAAACATTGATTAAAATTAAGATACAATTAATAAAAAACGAAATTCACTTTAAAGAAAGGCTTTGTGGTTTCTGTTTGAGGTCTCTGAAAGTTTTAAAGTCACTTTCAGAGCGGTCATGTCCGTAACGGAGAACTGTCACGCCCGTAACATTTTTTTCCCCTCATAAATGCGAACACGAAAAAAATAAAAACAATATTTTGTGTTATGTGTAATAACAGTCTCAAACCAGGACAATTCGATGGTTGTTGTGGTTATGTCCTTATTTCGACATATGTGTGCATCATGCAACAATCAAGATGTGCATTTGTAAATCCAGCTATATTTCCTTCTTATTAATTAAATCCAGGCAATTCGTTGATGGAAAATTTATTAGAATTAAGATACAATTTATACAAAACAAAATTCACTTTAAAGAAAGGCTTTCTACAAAACAACACTTAATGAAGTGGTCAAAATCATGTATGTCTCTCGATATATTGCGTAGGCTATACTTTTCATAATCAACATAGATTGGAAAAAAAACAGTATAATAAATATGAAACTAAATGCGCTTATTATGTCTACAACATATATACAGACTCTATTTGTACAAATTGCTGCACATTCATTTAATTCTGAATTTTGCACACAAGTTGAAAGGCATTTGTTTGTGCATAGTAAAACATATCTGCAACATTTATCAAGTTAACTGATAATTGTGCATGCATTTATTTATCATAATGATACTAAAATCATAATAAAGTAGTAGGCTTCCCTTTCAATTGTCCAAATTCGCGGTGGCGCTGCCATTTTCGTCTTTCTTCTGTGGATTTCTACAGCTCCTGATTGGTCAAATTCAGATTGCTCGACAAATCGGCTCATTCAACCGCACAGCGCACACACCTCACGAATTTAAGCCTACAGCTCCCGAACTTTTTAGACATTTTTAAAAATTATCGTGAGGTCGAGAGGTTCGGCTCGGCTCGTATCTTCCTAGCACACGAGATGAGCCGCAATATCCGAGCACAACCGATTTCCACGCGATTGCTCCCGAGTGAAAAAAATCATCTGCAAGCTTGTAAAACAGCAATAGCCTAATCGCACCTTGTAAGCCCGGTTTAAGGGAGTATGAATATATAAACAGACGTTTCAGTATTAAATGCATTTTCTGAGAATTTATATTTCAAGTTTTGACTGCAAATGTCACGTCCATAACGCTGGAATTGCCCACTTTGTATCCTCAACTAGTTTTTTTGGTGTAGGTCTATACGTATTTTATTATGTTAACTTCAAATAATACTAATTAGTAATTTAAAAATGTGGTAGCCCTATGTCCAACACATCACACTCCACTGATATGGTGGCAATTTCTGTAGATTTACTCACTAACATTGCTGTGGAAACACAATAAGAATGGAAACTAAAATATGGTAGGCCTTGTATCGTGCTACAGCGCACATTATATCAGCTGCAGTTCTGGCGCCTCAGTCCCAATACTGTATAACTCGACGTACATTCACATCACATGTTAATGCAGCGGTAGTGTAACACTCACAGGACACTGCACTTATTGGCAATCACAAAAGTTGATTATTTGCTCGTGCTTTAAAGCGCCGGGTAAACATTTCATTGGCGTTCTGTTCTAATGCACTTTTTCTGAGGGCACACTGTCAAACAGCGCCAAACTGGATTTTTGTTGGGTCAGACCCATCTGACAGCGATGGGGGGCCGAGACCAAGAGAGCTACATGGGGCTACATGGAAAAAATATGCACCAAACAACCCACTATGAAATTTAGCTGTTTTGATGAATACAAAAGTTGGGTGACCCTCCCCATATAGACTAAAAAAAGTTGGATGACCCTCCCCTCAGCAAAGAATAAAAAGACATGACCCTCCCCTATTTTCCTCCAGTGGCCCTTTCCATAAATACCGAACGGTCCCTTATGTTCCTAAATTCGAACCGCTTAAGAAGCAGTGGCTGAGTTTTGTTTTCGAAGGGAATATTCCCCACGAGCAACGTCAATGCTTATGTTTGCGCGAATCATTTCTCACCAGACTGCTTTATAAACGAGGATCAGTATAAAACTGGTTTTGCTAAGAAGCTGCTCCTGAATAAAGGATCGGTACCAACTATTCGTGTTCCTGCTGAACCTCCAGAAGAACTGAAGTGAGTGTAACATTTATTTATATTAATATTTATATTAATCTTTGGAAATCGCTTGCACGCTTCACGATGAATGCGTCGGTTTACACTCAGGGTACATTACGGCATGTTTTCTACGACGTTCTCAATATAATTCACCCACGTTTATAATGAACAACGCGTTATGGTTATTGTGTTACAAACACTGATCCATATAATGACTGGATAGCTCATGACGTTCTAAACTGCCACCAGGAAGTGAAGCCACCGTAAGTGTTCAAGCGGCCATCTTACGATTCCCTACCAGCAGAGGGCTCCAACGGCCGATATACAGAGATTGGTAGCTCCGACGGCACTTTTAAGATGACCCGCTGTGCATCAACAAGTGTAAAACGAAGATCACAAAAGGATCTTGAAAAACTGCTCACAGGTTGTAGGCCTACTTTAAGCCCATCCTACATTCTTTCACAGACGTATTCAAGTTTAAACCCAATAAACGTATTACTCAATGCATTACTTCTTATAAATTTAAGTAAATGCATTTATTTAATACTTTCATGTCAATTCGTGTTCAGTTTGATCACGAATCATGCGCTGTCACTTTAATTCAGCGCCTGCAGCACAAACGATCTCTGCACGCACCGCACTTGGACGGGCATCCGCGTGCAGTGAAAGCTCCTCCAACCTGTTGACACGGGTATGGTAAAAAAAAAAAAAAAAAAGTACTGCAAACGGAGTAGGCCTATGTGTAACCCCCTTATTTACACTGCACACATCTGCGGCGCATTATGGCTCCGACAATGTTTTATTCCTACCTTCACGCGGTGTCAACTCACACTAGGAGCATTTCCATGTGATTTGCCGATTTGTGGGCGCGATCAGCTCCGGTGTCGTGCCAAGGTACTTAACGTAGACTCACTGTATTCCGGACATCACGGTATTCCGGACACTTGACCTTTTCTCGCAAATTCTATAAATAAAAACTTTCAGGTCACGGCATATATATATATCCGTGTCATCTTTGCCTCCTCCTCTTTCAAATCCGACCAATCCTATGTTTCCAGAGCCAGTCGTTTCAAAGAAATCAACGTGAGTTTCTAACGTACACCAATGACTGTTCAGAAAATGGTGGGGGGAAGGTTTTCCGGCAAGAAGGAAGAGGGGAAAATACCTCCGTAGAAAACGGCTCTTAAAACATGTTCACCCACCAGAAAATGACAAAAAAAAACATTCTTATGGTCTTATAAAATAATTATGAGTTACAATTTGCAAATATTTGTACTTTTTTAAGGTATTTAATTTTTTTTAACATTTAAAATTCTTAAATATAACGTTAACGTTAGAATATAATGCTCACATGAGCAATCGTCGATTAAAATAGTGTATAGACGCTTATACAACAAAGTTATGAAGATTAATATGATTATTTTACCAACTTATAGTTGGTAAAATGTATATGTGTTTTATATTAGAAATGACGAGTCCTTAACTGTCCGAAACACAGTGAGTAGAAATTTTCAGCCGTCCGGAACACCGTGAGTCCTCACGGTAATCCGGACACTGCGTCTCCCGGCAGTTTTTTCAAGATTTCTCCAAAATGATTAATCCAAAATGTGTCAATCAAACTTTGGAACATGTGGAAGGCATGTCCCCAGAGACAGACGAGCCAATCAGGTTTATCTTTCTGCGGATTGATATCTTACGTCCCGTTTTACTGTGCAAAGTGTCCGGAATACAGTGAGTCTACGTACCCCTGAAAGGAAGTGTATCCCCGGTCGCGGGAGCGCGCTCGCATTCAGCAGGAGGTGTGTCATTGCTTTGTCCAAGGTAAATGAAACTATAACACGTGAATTGTTTAAGTTATCGTTTTACTGTTGTTGTTTTATCGACGAGGTTTAGCAAAGACAGCTATCACGTGGCCCATCAAAAACAAATTATTTTATTCTTCTGTGTGCTAACGATCGAACTTCATGCACTGAATTGATCAATTCTCACGAGAATGTCTAAAGTTACTGAAAAACCAAGACGACCATATCGTTTCACCCGACCTGCCAAAATATGTATCCCCCCCTCCAAAATCTACAGATGATGGCCTATCATCAAGTGTTTTATTTTGTGAATACTGTAGCTACATCATGTGTAATAACAGCAGTGAATATGGATACATTTCCTGTTTCCTGACAAAACTTATAGTGGGATACAGATTTTTTCAGACCGTATATTTAAACCTGCTATAAAAGGTATACCCCTCTCCATATTCCTCAGATGATGGCCTATCAACGTCTCCACTTCCTTTGGCGCCAAGAAAGCAAGGAAAGCCCCCCACCACCCATCCTCACCACTATGAAGGTAAAATTATGTCATAATGAATTGCATGCGCAGGGTAAGATTTGTAAAAGTGTACATAAGATTGGAAGCGTAAATTAAATTTGCGTGTGCAAGAGAAGATTTGTAAGCGTGTAAATCGCATATCAAGTGTAAGAAAAAAATATTTGCAGCATTTTACTGTTATTGGTAAGTGTAATACATGTATTGTGAAACTGCAGCTTCCTGCTAACGCAAAATAAATAGGATCTGTATTCTCCTGACTTCCATTTTTCCGCGCTTACACTTTTGGCACGGTTTTTGCGCACAAATGCGGCCAAAAGCATTGCAAGCCTGTGAACAGCTATTTGCAACCGAAAACAACAGAGTCAGGGACTGCAAAACAGATTGATCGCGTAAAATCAAACTTTGTGTAAATAAATCAACTGTTGCAAATGTCTAAATGACTTATTGTGTACATGCGGCAAAAAAGTTCCCGAAATAACCCGATTTGTACAGTTGCGTCTTTCTTTTACCCGCGCTTCCAATTTTGGCACGATTCTCTCACTGAATGAGTTTTGCAAGCGCGAAGAGGAGGGCGGGTCCACCTTCATTATGCAGCCAATCAGATGAGCTTCTCGCTGACACTCGATTTACTCTTATCTGATTGGTTCAATAAACGCGTCAGTCTTCAGAACGCATATTTATCTTCATTTGGCTCATTCTCGTTACTTTTAATGCAAACCAGTCCCTCCAGAAAAACGCGATTATGCGATCGCTGAATTCAATGCAAAATCAGCCAAAGTCCGCATATTTATGCGGGGGTCGCATTTTTTCAAATACTCCGCAATTTCGCTGCATAAATTGCTGATTTCCGCGCAAAATATGCGGGGCTTGCATAATTTCACAATCCCCGCATTTTTGTCGCAAAAAATTCACATACCGGTATATCTTAGCAGAAAGTTGGAAAATGTTGCGTTTGCTTCACACAAGAGCAGCCACTTCCCCCTGTTGCCATGGGAACGTTATGAAGTGAAGTAATTACGCGACCTGAACATCATTGAAAAGCTGTAAAACAGGAGCACACTTTATTTTTAAATATTTCATTTATTCATTTTTACTGAAGTTGTAGCATATTCCTCTAGTAAAGCTACAGAACTTGT
Source organism: Tiaroga cobitis (assembly GCA_030578255.1). Classification (NCBI taxonomy): domain Eukaryota; kingdom Metazoa; phylum Chordata; class Actinopteri; order Cypriniformes; family Leuciscidae; genus Tiaroga; species Tiaroga cobitis. Next base: position 28,627,786 of record CM060597.1, read on the forward strand.
TTGACTCATCAATGTTTTATAAGTTTGATGTGTTTATTAAGGTCTTGTAACGCGTTGTGTCGGGAAGAAAAATAGGGATAGCTCACAGATGAAGTTATTGCAGAGGCCAGACAGACTCACGGAGGCAATTGGCATTCACAACTCGCACTTTATTGCCAAATCGAACTCGTAACTGTCTGTCACACATTCTACCGTCCACATCGTTACTTAATAAGCAAAATAAGATAAAAGAAGTAGCACCAAACAGAAATTACCCGCACACATGGGGTGTTCGAGGCGCATGGCACATACAATATAATAACGTTACTGCAGACAGTTCAACAGGGAGCGCGCAGCTCTTAAAGGGGCCACACCTTATTTCCACTCGTTACAGTCTGAAATAAAAACAAGATGAGAAATTAAATATTCCAGCACTTTCTGTGATGTAGTTATGCTTGCTTATCATAGGAAGTAATAAGAAAGGACTCTTTACATTAAGGTAGTAGCCTAGTGAGAACAGGGTGTTGGGGGAATCTTTTTTTTCTTTCATCAAACCGCAGTTTTTGTAAGTTACCGCAATTTTATCGCAAAAATTGCATAAATATCCCGCATATTCCATCGCATTTTTAAAGAAAACGGGCCGCGTAATCAAGGATTTTTGCCCGCAACAATCACAAAAAAACGCCGCGTTTTTCTGGAAGGACTGGCAAACATACATGTTAAATAAATACATAAATCAAGATTGTTTAATAACCTGTGCACCATTAGGTGGATTATGCACTGCTGATTCCTGGTGTTTTAGAGGAGAATTACTCGGAGTCGCCCCCTGTCGTTTCACAGAATAGCACAACGGCGAGCGCGTCAAGTATAAACGCCTCGTCCGTTTGGAGAGGTGCGCGCGCAGTCAGCGGAGACTCGCGCTCGTGCGGACGCGTCGAGTATAAACAAGGCTTAACGAGTAGAGAGAGAGAGAGAGAGCCCCGGGCGCGCGCGCGCACTCTCACGTCTTCAAACAACACGAGCGCTGTCTTGCTCTTATTTGTCACATAACATACCAGTTATAGTTCATACAACGAGCAGTGAAATGTAAGTCTGGTATTCCTATAGACTCACTGTGTAATAAAAATTTACCCTAAATATTATTTAAAAGATGCAACCATTTTAAATATTTTTAAATACTTGCAAAAATAACCATGCTTGTGTCATTGTCAATACCGGTAATTCCGCCCCTCCCTCACTTCCGGTTCTGGCGCCGGGGTTCTGGCGCTGGGGTTCTGAAACTGGTGGTGCTGCGGGTCTGCAGCTGGATATATCTCGGCACGACACCTGTCACCGTGTCGCAGCTGTAACGCGCCACAGACGTGTGCAGTGTAAATAAAGGGTAAATAAGAGGTGAAACAGGTATACACATTAACCCATACAATTTGTAGTATGCATGTTCTTGCTAACTAATCAAATACTTGAACAAACTACTGATCTATCTAAAACACAATCAGAAAGAGCTACATTTTATGTTCACAATTCACATATAGCCTACTTAATTTTTAGTAAGCAGGAATTATTTCCGACTTTAAACAAATACCCATTTAAATGCTTAGGATGTTTGCGTTGAAAGACTGTTCAGAGAGACTTTAGATTTAAAGACGGTGTCTCGTTATGCAATGTTTTCTTAGTCAAATCATACAATTTCCTATTGATTCAGTAGAACGCGTGAGCTTACTAGGGAATCACATGACGGCGCGGTGGCTTCACTGTTTAATATGACGTCATGAGCTATCCAGTCATTATAAATAGATCAGTTGTTACAAACGGTGAAAGCACTGTCGGTACACGATCCGTTCCACCTGCACGATCCGTTCTACGCATGCGTAGTAGACGCAGGAGAAAACGCACATGCGCAAATGATAATTCTGTTTTGCGACGCTGATTTTGATTTACGACGCTGCACGATCTGTTCCACGCATGCGCATATTTTGTGTGTGTGTGTGTGTGTGTGTGTGAGAGAGAGTGTGAGAATGAGTGTGTGTGTGTGAGAGAGAGAGTGTGAGAATGAGTGTGTGTGTGTGTGTGAGAGAGAGAGAGAGAGAGAGAAAGAGAGAGAGTGTGTGTGTGTGTGTGTGTGAGAGAGAGCGAGAGAGACTGTTTGTGTGTGTGTGAGAGAGAGAGAGAGAGAGAGAGAGAGTGAGAGAGAGAGTGTGTGTGTGTGTGTGTGTGTGTGAGTTTTTACTCCTAAATAAAGATACTCAGTGTACTTCACTACTGTCCCACCGCTGGTCTCATGTCACTTCTGTGTCCACACATGCTTCTTTCAAGTAATTTCCATTGTCAGTTTGAAATAGCCTACTCTATAATGTTTCCCCAAACTTGTTTGTAGTTCTTTCTTCATGTAAGTGCAGATAGTCTAGGCAGAAATGCATATTATGTCCCTTATTGTCTTCTGTAAACAAAATTGAAGGGATTATTTTCCTCATTTAGATTGTATAGATATATATTAGCTTATATAGACGACCCATACTAATACAAAATTACTTTAACTTAAAAGTTAACTAATATTAGCAGCTTTTAATAAAAAAAAAACGACACAAACCGTCTTTGACAATCCTACCTCAGACCAAAACACGGTAAGTTAAGCCTAATACCATACAGCAAAGGAGAGTATGGAGGAAACAGATCATGCATGTTCATGTAACAACTCACAACTCCTTTATAATTTTGGATTGGCAACCACGTAAACACATCGAAATGCATAGCGTAAGCTACATTTAAAAGCATAAAAACAGACCCGCTGTGAAATGTTAAACACAATACAACTAACGTTACACAAATATGCCGCAAGTTGTGCCGCCTGGCCGTCAAGTGTTTCATCGCATGCGTGGTACCGATAGTGTAGGAATACCGTGACGTTTTCTACTATGTAATTACACGCATGCGTGAAACGGTTCGTGCAGGTGGAACGGATCGTGTACCGACAAGCACAGTACAGAGGGGCGGAGTGAGCGAAGCTCATTATCATTATTTAAAGGCATATGCACAGAACCGGCGTGCTGAAAACAGAGCTGTTTTTTATGGGATGATTATAGTATCAAAATGATTAACACGTGCAAGCACACTTATCAATGAACTTGATACATGTTGCAGAAATGTTTTATCCATGCCTTTCAACTTGCGTGTGCAAAATTCAAAATTGAATGAATGTGAAGCAAATTGTTCAAATAGAGACATTTTTGTGAATACAAATGTTTTCCTTTGTATTAGTGTATCATAATTTGCACATACAACACAGAAGATGTGCATGTGTGGATCAGGTGACACGCGTGCATTCATTGACGTCTTTTCTGAGTCGATCTCATTTGATTCATTTGGATTTTGAGACTTTCTTTTCGCGGTTTTTAAGCATTTCACAACCCACACACAAACAACTACAAATGAATAGGCCTGGTGTTAATTATTAATGTGTGCACAACTACCCATCTATTTGACAAATTCACAAATGTGCGTCACTACATTTAAACAATACAACTTGTGTGTGCAAAATCCAAAATCACATGAATGTGCAGCATTTTGTACAAATAGAGACATAGTTGTTAATACAAAACCTCGATTTTGTATTAATGTAGGCCAGAATTTGTGCATGCAACACGTAAGATGTGCATTTGTGGATCAGGTGACACGCGTGCATTCATTGACTCGTTTCTGAGTCGATCCTATTTGATTCATTTGGATTTTGAGACTTTCATTTCGCGGGTTTCGCCTGGCAAGATCCACACACACTGTCTGAGAAAAGCTGCTACCACTAGATGGCAGTGTTCTGCTAAAACAGACAACGGCAGCATAATCAAGCGTTCTTACGCATTTAAGACGCTTAATGAGGGAGTGATATTGATGCACCAAATTTAGTACACAATAATATAGGCCTACCTTATTAATAAAGCATACTTTATTGAGGCAAACAGATAACATCAGATTATGAACAACACCCATAGAAAACCATTAGTTGCATGTTCAATACGGTATATTGGCTATTGACTATTGAGTTTAAATATCGTCTTACGGCATGACGTTAAGCTTTTTCTTTATAGTATGCTCTATGGGAGGGAAATATGAATGAACGCGTGTCACCTGATCCACAAATGCACATCTTACGTGTTGCATGCACAAATTCTGGCCTACATTAATACAAAATCGAGGTTTTGTATTAACAACTATGTCTCTATTTGTACAAAATGCTGCACATTCATGTGATTTTGGATTTTGCACACACAAGTTGTATTGTATTAGTTTAAATGTAGTGACGCACATTTGTGAATTTGTCAAATAGATGGGTAGTTGTGCACACATTAATAATTAACACCAGGCCTATTTATTTGTAGTTGTTTGTATGTGGGTTGTGAAATGCTTAAAAACCGCGAAAAGAAAGTCTCAAAATCCAAATGAATCAAATGAGATCGACTCAGAAAAGACGTCAATGAATGCACGCTGTCACCTGATCCACACATGCACATCTTCTGTGTTGTATGTGCAAATTATGATACACTAATACAAAGGAAAACATTTGTATTCACAAAAATGTCTCTATTTTAACAAATTGCTTCACATTCATTCAATTTTGAATTTTGCACACGCAAGTTGAAAGGCATGGATAAAACATTTCTGCAACATGTATCAAGTTCATTGATAAGTGTGCTTGCACGTGTTAATCATTTTGATACTATAATCATCCCATAGTTTTTGACCAGGTAAAATAAGTGTTTTCTTACAATAGCCTACTAATGAGAATTTTTAATTAAAGTATATTACAAACTTTTCATTTAGACCCTAAAGAATCATATTAACTTGTACAAAAATGGCATTATATGACCCCTTTAATACAATAAGATTGGTTTAATAAACAGAAACTCTAAATATTATGTTCATTTTACAAAAGATAAAAAGTTCATGACAATCATGACAATAATTTTACAGTGTGTTTAATATGATTTGGATTGTTCACAGAAATGTGTATCTTCGCATCTCACAATTAGAACTACTGATGCTATAGATCAGAGCAAAGACACCTCCCACTAGGCCAGGAAATCTTATTGATGTGTTCATGGGGTGGGGAGTACTAAAAACAAGTGCCCTCCAAAAAATCTAATCAACGGCTTCCTAGCCAAAGAGAAATGAATAGAGGAGGAGACTTAGGGGACTCACGATTGTTATGAGCATTTGTTTGAGTCTTGATCTGGTGTTCTCACTGATAAACCGCCATCTGCCACAAAGTGAGAGACCGCGGGGTCTTAAAATAGCAACGGTATTAGTTTCAATACCGTCATTACTGGCACTTATATATAAATATAATTTATTCAATGCCTAAAAATGCTTATGTATTTATCATCAAGTGACAGTGTGGAGGAGAAAGAGAGAGAGAGAGAGAGAGAGAGAGAGAGAGAGAAAGAGAGAGAGAAAGAGAGAGAGAGAGAGAGAGAGAAGGGAGAGGCGGTAAATACTGACGAGCCAATTTGTAAATGTTGCAATAAAAAAGGTGACCGCGAGAGATGGAAACACCTCTAACCTAATGTCGCATCTCCGAAACAACTAACCACTCACTGCTGCGAGGATGCATTTTGCCCCGAGTTCATTAAATAAGCGCATTAGTTTATAATTGTTAAAATATTATAATGTTCTTTTTTTTAAGTTGAAATGAAAAGTGAACAGCACGAGTAAGATGGGATGCATCGGGAGTCAGACATTGACCACTTAATTAAGTTTCATTTTGTAAAAGGCCTTTCTTTAAAGTGAATTTCGTTTTGTATAAATTGTATCTTAATTTTAATAATTTTTTTATCAACCATTTGCCTGGATTTAATAAATAAGAATCAAATATAGCAGACAACATAATCATGACATGATCGCGCTGGCGCGCCGCGGTCACTTGCATTGAAATCTCATCATAAATTAACCGAAACTCAGTGTATGCCCCACAGACATGACAGATAGGCCTATATCTAAATAAAGCTTGAAATTTCATTAAACGAAACAATTCAAAACGAAAAGAAATAGGCCACTCGCTGATTATTTACTCCATGATGTGCATTTCTCTCTATGCGCGTTCATAAGGAGATGGCGATCGTCAATTTCTTTAAACGAAACAATTCAAAACGAAAAGAAAAAGGATAGCCTATACCTTCTGATTATGTAATCCATGATTTGCATTTCTCTCTATAGCGTTCACTAGGAGATGGCGATCGTCAACTTAATCTTTGCAGCAGACACTGACAGAAAAATTGTATTAATAAAAATCAATGGACGCGTGTCACCGGATTTACAAATGCACTTCTTGATTGTTGCTTGTTAATTTAATTAAAATTAATTAATAAAATGAATACTTTAATTGTCATAATTAAAATAATTAAATATTAGTAAGTGTCCCATTTTTGCTAAATTATAAATAGTATTTATATCTACCACCCCCTCAGCACCTGGGTTAATAAATTATTTGGCGCCACCATATAACGGCCCACGTATTAAAAATAGTCGAGTCTAAATAGGGCTCCGGCTCATAATTACATTTAATGCCGTCAGCTGGGATCAGACACAATGTGCACGGGTTGGCCTTGATTTTTGATTTTTTTCCCCGATCTGGCATTCAGTTTCTGAACGGCCAACAGCTTGGTGATGCTGTCTGAGCCTTATGTCATAATTTTTAATTAGTCACGGTTATACCCCGGTAAAATAGGGAGGAGGTTTGACGGTATCAAAATTTGGATACCGCCCAGAGGGAGAGCGAGCAAGAGAGTGCAAAAGATCAGAGAGATAGGGAGGTAGCTTATCCAGTCCACAGGAGGACTTCTCAAACCCATTCTCACCTCCTGAGGAGCAGATGGGGGAGGAAGAGGGACAGTATTGGATGAACTGGAACACACTGTTGTCTAGGAGGAGCTGCTAAAGACAAGGCAGAGGATAATTGAGAACCATGGATGATATTCTGTGATATTTGCTCTATTTAAGGAGAAGCAAATAAAAAGAGAATGTGTTCTTTGTATATAAAAATCTGTGGTGCATGTGTGTTCATTCATTTTCTGGTAGATGAGAGTAATAGGTCATGATATTTTGTGTGCACATTTCATCGTCTGACCTATTTTTGTCAGTAAATTGTTCATTACTCTAAAACATTTGCAAATCAAAGCATTACATCAAAAGTATCCTGCTTCTCAGTTTCTTTCCACACTTATTAATAGGAAGAATAATTATTCCATCATTATAAAATTAAATTTGTACAATTATTCAGCCTAATAGATAATGCCATAACAAAGAGGCCCTTTCACCAGCACACTCATTAAAAACTTAAAGGAATAGTTCACCCAAAAATGAAAATCCTGACATCATTTACTGTCATTCTAAACCTGTATTAATTTCTTTCTTTTGTGGAACATAAAAGACAATATTTTGAGAAATGTCTCAAAATTGTTTTTATGTCCATACAGTGGAAGTCAATGGTACCCAAAACGACATGGTTTTCTTCAAAATATCTTCTTTTATGTTCCGCAGATGAAAAAGTCATACAGGTTTGCAATGACATCAAGGTGAGTAAATGACAATTTTTGTGTGTTGTCATTTCAACACACAAAACATCATTACACAGGGATCCCTCAAACGGGGAGGATATTTTGTTTTTGATTAAAATATCCCAGATGCTGTTCATAATATTGGGCTTAGGTTAGGTCAGCTGTTTAGCATTGTGAGTGATGTGAGTTTAGGCAAGGAAATCCCTCTTTTACTAGCAACATTATATCGCAATCTAAGATAATATCATCCCATCTGTAAATGTATATATCACTTTGAAGAGAGAATTCATCTCTCATCGCCCCTGTACGTGTGCTGTTGCTAAGAGACCAGCAGTCTGCCACATACCACCTCATGCATCCCCCGCGTGCATTTGTTTCACACCCTCTGCCAGGAGAGGGAACTGTACCTTTCTTTTGCACAACACACAGAATCTCATTTTATAGACTAATCATACCGTTCAATTCTCACAAAGAAACATTCTCTGACTTAGCCTACATGAATTCTAAAACTGTGATGTCATTTTCTGAAATTCAAAAAATGAATAAAAGTAAATCACTATGCTCAAACAATGAGAAAAAATATTTTTACAGAAAAATTATCCTTTTGAAATGCATAATTTATGTAATCTATTCATAAACTGATTCTGCTGAAGACACTGTGATGTGGGCACCTAATTCAGCAGGACCCTTAAAGGGACACTAAGTAAGAATTACTCCCATCTAGTGGTGAAATTGTATTTTGCATTCAAACGAATTGTGCTCTCCAGCGCCTCGCGTTTTCAAATGCGTGTTGCATCTACGGTAGCCGTTATGTACCAAAAAGCTATGACAGGATGTCTTCTAATAGCACTTCGTCGAGTTTTCCTTCGGGTGAACAGGTTTGTTATTTCAAACAAACTTCAAATTGACACAACGAACAAACGAATGTTACAGTATGAAATAATGAGTGTCAAAAACATGAACTATTGTAATTAGTTAGTAGTTATGCCTTCTTTATTCGTTATATTTTCTGAAGTAGCCTACGTGCATTGTTAGATATCATCATCAACTTTTAACTATACATGTTCATCTGTCTATAAAATAAAGTACACAACCAAACAATGAAAAAAGCTTGTAATTAAGACTGTAACATTGACTTGCCTGTCGAGAAGAAAGCAGGACTTCAGCGTCTCTTTTGAAATATTTCTCCTGCATTAGCTCTATCCACCTGGAAAAAGCTATCCCGACATTAACTTGTGTTTTTTGTAATCTCCGGTCACGTTTCCTTTTACGATCTATTTTGGACTTTTCTGGCGACGAGGATTTGCAACGCAGCCTTTTAAACTTACCGGGGCAGTGACAAGCGCCTCTCGTTGCTCTGCTCCTCCGCTTCTGCTGCGTTCAGTCACGTCACGCCGGCTCTGAATGAAAACGTGTTGTGGAAACGCGTTGGCCTAGTACTTTTTGTCCCTCTCTGCTATTATAGTTTTTCAAGATGGCGGAACTACATGGAAGCCTCCCTGGACTTACCCGTCCCATGTATATAAATATAATAAATTCTTTGTTTACGAGGATAAATCAGATAATTGGCAGAGGTATTTGTGCACCATTGAGGACATATTTATGAATAAAAATATTGATTTTAGATTATAAATTACCTAAAAAGTTACTTAGTGTCCCTTTAAAGCTACACTGTGTGATTTTTACCCCCATCTAGCGGTGAAAAGGTATATGACCATCCAGAATATTAGTTTCTGTTCCTCTCAATTTCAATTTCGTTTTAACTCCTACGGTGGCCAATGTAGTCCAAGATTAACATGGCTTCCAGTTCGACCTCGTCCATGAGTGTTCCTTCAAGTGATTAGGTTATTTTAGAAAACTATTATAATTTGCAGTAATTTAATTAGTCAGGTAACATATACCCTAGGTTATGACATCTATGTAAAATGAATAATAGTTTTATGTTTTCGTAATTTTTTTACCATTTCATTGCTAACATCAGTTATCAGGTCCCCAGACGAATGCAAGCTAATCTTAGTAAAGTAACTTTTATTTTTAACTTTTAACTCTTTTTCGCTTCCTTGGCGACTCTGATACGTATCCTCGAGAATAAGAGTGATCCTCCATCAGCAACAGAGTTTCAAAAAGGCTTTCAGGTTTTTATATATCAGTCTCAAGCAATCCCCCTCTTCACATTCGACACGGTGCCATCGAGTGTTAAAACGCAAAAGGCGAAGCTTGAATTAACGGGTATGTCCCTCTTTGGCTAATGTACTTTCAAGATGGAGGGGCAACATGGCGACCGACATTAGAACCCCTTACCCGTATGTATTTTCAATGGCATAATATACACTCGAGAATACTTTATTACTTGAACGAAGTAAATATACATTAATGAGCACATATATTTTTTAAAGAACTAAGTGTTTTTAGCTAAGAATAAACTAAAAAAGTTACACAGTGTAGCTTTAAGTGACCTCAACGTAATAAAAAAAAAAAAATCATTTTCTGCAATTTCTTCGGATGTGGAACAATGTTTTTCACACAGTGGAAAACAATTGCCTCATACTCCGTTGCACTCTAAAACGCAAGTGTCAAGCGCAAAACGCAAGTAACTTTGTGGGCGGATCTCGGCGCTGTTGCTATTTAACTGGCGGGATAAATGACTCTTGCGGACCAAAAGGGGTTGGTCTGAAGTAGCTTCATTATTCATAGGTGTGGTTTGGGCGTAACGGGAAACTAACCAATAAGAGCGTCATATCACATTCCCTTTAAGAGCATGATGAACGAGGTGCGCTTGTTCCATGGCGCAATACTATTATAACGGCGCATTTACCAGGCGCGCTTCAGAATCGGTTCACAGCCGAGGAGATCGATGTTCTCGTCAGGGCCGTAAAAGAAAGAGAAGTGACATTGGGGATGGGACAAACCCACCCAAATTAGCTTCGGTTAAACATGCATAATCATTTGGGTAAATGTGTAAGCTTTATGCCAATTTTTCCCATCGTCACGGACACAACAATGATTTCCCTCGTGTTTTAATATTTTTCCTTATAATGTATCATTTGCAAAAAGTAAAATGCATCTGTGTAGATGAGAGAATCATCTACAGTGTATCCGCGTTGTTCACACTCTGTATTATGGCCAAGCATGCGCGCTTAAAATAGCATCTGAATGTACGTGCAATGCGCCACTGACTTTAGACTAGGTTCCCTTTCTTTGGGGAACTCCTACGTCTCGTCGGAGGAGTTTCCAACGAATTGGGATCACGCTAGGGAGACCAATTGCCTTCGAGTAAATTAAAACGAGCCAATGAATATTGGCATGCAGGACTTGCATTCCGCGCCCCGCCTGTCAGTGCGGGTATAAAGCGGAAGCGAGCACATACACAATTGCTTTTACCTTCGGAGCCGACCGGTTGTGTCCTCTGAGTGATGAGCTTCAAGATTGTGTTTGTCTTCACGCTCAACGAGTCTGCTGTTTCTCTGAAGACCTCTCTGTGTTGGTGTGATGGCGCTTCAGCGATCTTCGTGATCTCCCGGGTGCCAGCTGCTGCTTCAAGCGATCTGCCTTTTTTCAAAGAGCTGTTGTCACAGCTGGTATTCGGTTGAGTGCGCACAGCGGGCTTGCAGTTTCCCCGCTGTGTTGCCGCGGTTATCCCTGTGTGCTTCAGCACAATTAAGAGAGTGTTTTTTCTGTGAAAGAGCAACACGGATGAAGATCGCGTCCTTTTCAGGATGACGTTTCATCCGTGTGTTTCTGGATGCGATCGTTTCCTGTCCTTATTTGACGGCCACGTTCATTGTTTCACATGCCTAATCAGTGTGTGGGACTACGTTCGTGGGTGGTTCATGTTCTCTCAGGAGTGCATGACCACGTCGGCACGTTGTCCGTCTCCCCTTTCTCGTAAAGGCTTGAGCCGCTCAGCGTGCCGTGTGCCGTCGAGCGCCGGCTGACAGCGCGGGTTGTCACGGCAACCCAGCGCGCGTCATTCGGCACTCAAGATGCGTGGTCAAGATCAAGACTCGCGTGCCTCTATGAGGTGAGTCCCTTTGCTTATTCCCCTTTGCTTATTTAGGGTTTCAGTGAGCACGAACCACTCACTCCTCTAGCGCATCGCAAAAATGCTGAGACTGTGTTCGTGGGTGGTTTATGCTTTCTTATGAGAGCATGACCACGTCGGCACGTTGTTCGCCTGCCTGAAGGCTTGAGCGCCCCGTTCACTATCTTGCATGCCTGGTTGACGGCCACGATCACGGTTTCACATGCCTAATCAGTGTGTTGAGACTGCGTTCGTGGGTGGTTCATGTTCTCTCAGGAGTGCATGACCACGTCGGCACGTTGTTCGTCTCCCCTTTTTCGTAGAGGCTGGAGCCGTTCAGCGTGCCGTGTGCCGTCGAGGCTTTCGGATGGGTTTCTGGTCCTTCTCATGAGGGACCAGGCATTTCATTCAGGGCCCCAGGGAGGACAGATGTCGATCGCTACATCGGAGAGAGGGCTGTTATAAAATGATGCTGAGTTCCTACTATAGTGGGGTGTGCTCATGCTGAAGATTCAGACTTAGCAGCCACACTTTCCTGGGCTGTTCTAAAGTGCCTGGATGTGTGTGAAGAATTTTGGCAGTATGGAAGCATTTTGGTGCCAGTATGGCAAGCCAAACATGCCTAAATCTGCAGAAGTTTTTCCTCTCTCACTACCACTGCACGTGCGTAGTTCTAACTCGGGGTTGAGCTGTGCTTAGTGACTGACCGTGATTAGTCACAGCGCTGGCCCTCGGTTAGACGATGTCCACACTGGTGGTCCAGAGGCACCTCAAAACCAGCCTGCTCGGAGTTGTTTTCCCCCAGCAAAGGGAAGGGAAACAACCCTGAGAGGAGCGACCCAGAGTATGTGACGTTCTGCTCTTGGGAGTGTGTGTCATCACCACTCCTTCCCCCGGGGGAGGGCCGGGTGGAGAATTTCGTTTCTGTTCCGCCGCTGGTTATCCTGTAATCAGCGGTACCTAAAGTTTGAGCAGTCCACTTCCTCTGAGTCGTTCACGGGCCCCAGCGCTCAGATGGCAGTGAGGGCTGCGGCCTTGTCACTCCCGTCTCTCGCTGGGTGAGGGGAAACCAGGACTCGATGCCCCCGGGCCTCGTTCCTCGTTTCCCCTCACGGTCGAGACTGGCAGTATAATAAGAAAAGTTTCCTCCGTCCGAGAGGGTCAGAATGGCAGTGCGTGCCGCCCCCGAGCTGCACCACTCCCGTTCCCCTCTCCCCAGCTTGCAGATAGCAGTGACGCAGCCTCGGCTGCGTCGCTCCGGTCTGCAGCTGGGCCCGGAGGCTCAGAGACCAGGACACGAGGAGTCAGGGCCTCGTTCTTCGTCTCTCCCCCTCCCTTCGCCACCGGGCAGCCCGCAGCAGAACGCCTACGAGCTCTCTCTGCCGTCTGCCCCACGGTGGTCCGGCCGGGTCCCGGCCTTCCACCTCGCTGCCCCTCCGCGGGTACGCCGGTGGTTCGGGTGGGCTTATTGGCTCGGTACCTGGAAGCCTGGCTAGCGTTTCCGGGTCCGTCTCGATGGCTCATCCGCACCATTCGGTTCGGCTATGCAATTCAGTTTGCACGCCGGCCTCCCAGGTTCAGGGGCATCCACTTCACCCGTGTGCAGTCAGTGGATGCCCCTGTCCTGCGGAAAGAGATCGATGTCCTGCTGGCGAAGGACGCGATCGAGCCGGTCCCTCCTGCCGAGATGAGGTCCGGGTTTTACAGCCCCTACTTCATTGTACCCAAGAAAGGCGGTGGGTTACGACCAATCCTGGATCTGCGAGTTTTGAATCGGTCCCCGCACAAACTCCCGTTCAAAATGCTCACGCAGAAGCGCATTTTCGAATGCATCCGTCCCCAGGATTGGTTTGCAGTGATCGACCTGAAGGACGCGTACTTTCACGTCTCGATTCTTCCTCGACACAGACCATTTCTACGGTTTGCTTTCGAGGGTCGAGCGTATCAGTACAAAGTCCTACCCTTCGGGCTGGCCCTGTCACCCCGCGTTTTCACGAAAGTCGCGGCCATTGTTCCCATGAGAGAACAAGGCGTTCGCATTCTCAACTATCTCGACGACTGGCTCAATCTGGCTCACTCGCGAGATGTGTTGTGCGATCACAGGGACATGGTGCTCCAGCACCTCAGCCGGTTGGGGCTTCAGGTCAACTGGGACAAACTCTGCCCCATGCAGAGGATCTCTTATCTCGGTATGGAGTTGGACTCGGTCGCCCAGACCGCGCGCCTCACGGAGGAGCGCGTCCAGTCAGTGCTCACCTGCCTCAGGTGTTTTTGAGGCAGGACAGCGGTTCCACTGAAACAATTTCAGAGGCTCCTGGGGCATATGGCAGCCGCAGCCGCAGTAACGCCGCTCGGCCTGTTACATATGAGACCGCTTCAGCACTGGCTTCACGATCGAGTCCCGAGGTGGGCGTGGCAGAGCGGCACGTTCCGGGTCAAAGTAACCCAGCACTGTCGCCAAACCTTCTCCCCGTGGTCGGATCCTGCGTTTCTACAGGCCGGAGTGCCCCTAGTCCAGGTTTCCAGGCAGGCTGTGTTTTTTTACAGATGCCTCTGCCACGTACAAATGGCATGCAGTCTCGGGTCTGTGGACGGGGCCCCAGCTGCATTGGCATATCAACTGCCTAGAGCAGTACGCTTGGCTTTGTGCCGCCTCAAGGGGCTTCTCAAAGACAAGCACGTACTGGTCCGTATGGACAGCACTGCGACCATTGCGTACATCAACCGACAAGGTGGTCTACGCTCCCGCCGCATGTCGCGACTCGCCTCCCACCTCCTCCTATGGAGTCAGAAGCATCTGAGGTCGCTTCGCGCTACTCATGTTCCAGGGGAGCTCAACCGTGTGGTAGACAAGCTTTCACGGTTGCCTCCCCTGCCAGGAGAATGGCGACTCCATCCCCAGGCGGTTCAGCTGATCTGGAGTGTTTTCGGTGTCGCACAGGTAGACCTGTTTGCCTCTCCAGACACGACCCATTGCCAGTGGTTTTACTCCCTGTGTGAGGGGACCCTCGGCACGGACGCCCTGGCTCACAGCTGGCCCCGGGGCCTGCGCAAGTATGCGTTTCCCCCAGTGAGCCTAGCACAGACACTGTGCAAGGTCAGGGAGGACGAGGAGCAGGTCCTGTTAGTGGCGCCGTATTGGCCCACCAGGACTTGGTTCACGGAACTCATGCTCCTCACGACAGCCCCTCCTTGGCCGATTCCTCTGAGGAAGGACCTCCTTTCTCAGAGACGGGGTACTCTATGGCACCCGCGTCCAGACCTCTGGAAACTCCATGTCTGGTCCCTGGACGGGACGCGGAGGTTCTAGGTGATCTACCACAGGCAGTGGTAAACACCATCACTTCTGCTAGAGCCCCCTCTACGAGGCGCCTCTATGCGTTGAAGTGGAACCTATTCGTCGAATGGTGTTCCTCCCACCAGGAGGACCCCCGAACTTGCCCGATCAGAGTCGTGCTTTCCTTCCTACAAGATGGGTTGGAGCGAAGGCTGTCTCGCTCCACCCTCAAAGTGCATGTTGCTGCAATAGCTGTACATCACGATGTAGTAGAAGGTAAGTCCGTAGGGAAGCACGATCTGATCATCAGATTCCTTAACGGTGCTAGGAGGTTAAATCCACCTCGTGTTTTGCACTCTGTACCCTCTTGGGACCTAGCTCTCTGAGAGCTCTTCAAAGTCCCTTTGAGCCTTTGCTGACAGTGGAGCTGAATATCCTGTCCATTAAGACAGCGCTCCTGTTGGCATTGGCTTCTTTCAAGAGGGTCGGGGATCTGCAACTATTTTCGGTCGACGAATCGTGCTTGGAGTTCGGGCCGGCCTTTTCTCACGTTGTATTGAGACCCCGGCTCGGATATGTGCCCAAGGTTCCTACCACTCCCTTTGCGGACCAGGTAGTGAACCTGCAAGCGCTGCCCCTAGAGGAGGCAGACCCAGCCCTAGCTTTTCTCTGTCCCGTCCGCGCTCTGCGGGTTTATATCGACAGAACGCAAAGCTTCAGAACCTCAGATCAGCTCTTTGTCTGTTACGGAGGCCAGCAGAAGGGGAAGGCCGTCTCCAAGCAGAGGTTAGCCCACTGGCTAGTGGATGCTATCACCAGAGCGTATGAGTCTCTAGGTGAGCCTTGTCCTCCCAGGTTGCGCGCTCACTCTACTAGAGGTGTTGCCGCTTCCTGGGCTTTGGCTCGAGGCGCCTCGCTGACAGACATCTGTAGGGGTGCGGGCTGGGCGACACCTAACACGTTCGCTAGATTTTATAGCCTCCGTGTTGTACCGGTTTCCTCCCGTGTACTCGCTACGGCCAGTAGCGCGAGGAATTAGGTATGTCGGCTTGCTACGCCATTCCCACCCCAGGGGCCGGATCCGTGCGTCTTTTTTGCTCCGTTGGTTCCCCAACAAACGGTTAACCTTGTGAGTTCCTCCATCACCCCTCCGGCGCCGGGCGACCCGCCTCGCCTGGCGCCGGAGGGGTGATGGAGGAACTCACAAGGTTAACCAGGTCTACTACCTCTCGTGTGAGTTGTTATTAGACTGGGTGGCCTTTACAGTGGTCCCTTCGGTGACCCATTTTTTCCACGTTCCAGCTACCCTCCGGGTTAGCTCCGTGTCTTCCCCTCGACAGACCCGTTCTGTCGTCCTTGCTGAGTACGCTCCCACCCCGCGGGCTGGGACTACCTCAAGGACTGCCGTATGTTTCACTACCCTACGGGTTAGTACATACGTGTATACCAGTGCCTCCCTTCGGGCGGGCAGGGGCTCCGCAGCGTCCCCTCCTACGGGGCACGCTTTCCCAGTGTTATCCAAAGTCCACTCAGCGGGTCTTGCGGAACAGCAGTGTGACTCTTCCTAGCTAGCTCCCGCCGTAAAGAAACTAAGAAACTGCTTAGGCGGGTAGCTAGGCTGGGCGCTGGAAGGGGCCAGCACCATGGCGTTTTATTAGGGATCCCAATTCGTTGGAAACTCCTCCGACGAGACGTAGGAGTTCCCTAACGAAAGGGAACGTCTCGGTTACGTATGGTAACCCTCGTTCCCTGAGTAGGGAACGGAGACGTCTCGTCCCGTCGCCATGCTTGCTGTACCCTCACGGAGGACTGGACTCCGTTCGGCTCCTCAGCGTAAAGCAAATGTGTATGCGCTCGCTTCCGCTTTATACCCGCACTGACAGGTGGGGCGCGGAATGCAAGTCCTGCATGCCAATATTTATTGGCTCGTTTTAATTCACTCAAAGGCAATTGGTCTCCCTAGCGTGATCCCAATTCGTTGGAAACTCCTCCGACGAGACGTCTCCGTTCCCTACTCAGGGAACGAGGGTTACCATACGTAACCGAGACGTTTTTTCTGGTCAGTGGCGCAATTGTTTTCTGGAACTGCAAAATAGCACCAGGGATTGTTTGCGCCGGAACACGCCTCCTTTTTTGCGCTGAACCGCCCAGGGAGCGCAAGTTCATTACCTAGTTTGCCGGCGTGCGTCTGTGGAGGGAAAAGTCCGCTTTGCACGGGTGCAAAATACGAATGATACATGCGTCGGTGTACAAAGTCAATTGCGCTAGGTTCCAGATGGGCCCCAATATGTCAGATGGTGTGTGAAATTTAACGAAACGTGTCAAAATACATTGTGGATTTAAGTGTAGTTTTCTCCTCTTTTGTGCAAGAATAATTTTTCAAATATAAGTAGTGACAAGATCACTCATTATTTTGAATCTGAGAATAGTGTATTGGTTTTCTATTGACAGCATGAAAATGACCGAAAGTGCATATAAAGTGTTCCATTTGGGACAGGGCGATCACGTTTTATTAACATAATGGGACACGGTAAATTGATTGACGGTCTCCCTTAAAGGGATAGTTCACCCAAAAATGAAAATTATGTCATTAATGACTCACCCTTTTGTCGTTCCAAGCCCGTAAGACGGGCCGTCCAAGCCGTTCATCTTCGGCCGTTCAGCCGTTCATCTTCGGAACACAGTTTAAGATATTTTAGATTTAGTCCGAGAGTTTTCTGTCCCTCCATTGAAAATGTATACACGGTATAGCCTACTGTCCTTGTCCAGAAAGGAAATAGAGACATCATCAAAGTAGTCCATGTGACATCAGTGGGTTAGTTGGAATTTTTTGAAGCATCGAAAATACATTTTGGTCCAAAAATAACAAAAACTACGACTTTATTCAGCATTGTATTCTCTTCCGGTTCTGTTGTCAATCCGCGTTCAGTGACGCTGCTGACGTAAGACGCTGCTGACTAGGGGTGTAACGGTTCACAAAATTCACGGTTCGATACGATACACTTGTGTCACGGTTCGGTTCGGTTCGGTTCGGTACGTTTTCGATACACCAAAAAGAAAGAAATGGATGAGAAATTTCCTTGATTTAATTTTTTTAATTATATTTTTATTAAAACTAACATCATAAAGTATGTTTTTTTTTTTACTTTGAGCAATGATGGAGCTATACTTGACTTTTCTTAGGATCATATAAAACAAAACAGCTCCTTGAACAAAATGAAATGTTGTAGTAGTTATAAACAAAGGTTTATTTTAGTTCAGATTAACATTTGATAAAACCGACGTAATGTTACTTGAAAGCCTACTATTCCTACCAAACTCCCATGGTCACAGTTAGTAGTGTTAGCCTACTACAGTAAATCCATGGTGAATGTTGCTGATCTGTGGACACTGAAGAGTTCATTCATGGCACAATGTTTCTTCCTGGTTTCAAATTTTTTCTTTACTGGATTTTGCTGTGTAGTAACAGTGCTGCTTGATTAAGATCGGCTCGCGCTGCATTGGTCTGATAAACGGTCCGTCAACCACACAATAACGAGTAGCTCAGTTTCGTTCCGCTTACATTACATTTGCCATTTGATGTAATATTGTGGTTGTGGTCACGCCAGCGTCTCTTACATTATGAGCGCGCTTGCCACGCGCGATGCGCCTACATTTGAAATAACAAATATTTGGTCGGCAGGAAAAATGGTCCAACGAACCGTTCGGTTTAAAAATGCGTACCGAAAACCGAACCGAAAGCCTCGTACCGAACGGTTCAATACGAATACGTGTATCGTTACACCCCTACTGCTGACGTGTTATCAGTTCGCCCGAGCTTCGTTTACAGTCTGAGGGAGACGCACGCTGTAAACAAAACAATCTTCGCCAACATGTCTAAGGATTTCGAGACAGAGGAAGACTTGCATTTTTTTGCCCAGCCATATTTATTTGAACCCGAATACACAGACGCACCAGATACACGTCAGCAGCGTCTTACGTCATCAGCGTCACTGCGGACTCGTGAACGCGGATTGACAACAGAACCGGAAGAAAATACAATGCTGAATAAAGTCATAGTTTTTGTTATTTTTGGACCAAAATGTATTTTCGATGCTTCAAAAATTCTAACTAACCCACTGATGTCACATAGACTACTTTGATGATGTCTCTATTTCCTTTCTGGACAAGGACAGTATACCCATTTATACATTTTCAATGGAGGGACAGAAAACTCTCAGACTAAATCTAAAATATCTTAAACTGTGTTCCGAAGATGAATGGAGGTGTTATGGGCTTGGACCGACATGAGGGTGAGTCATTAATGGCATATTTTTCATTTTTGGGTGAACTAACCCTTTAAGCCTTATACTTTCGCTTGGCTCCTTAGCGCGAGCCTCCGCTGACTATGCACGCACCTCCCCAAACGTACAAGGCGTTGATAATTGACTCGCTCGCCGTTGTACTATTCTTTGAAACAACAGGGGGAGACTCGAGTAATTGTCATTTTCAAACTGTGGGTCGCAGATTGGGAAGAAATTGAGCGTCAGCGTCAGTTCTGGCAGGCCAGGTAGTCAAGATGCTGCTAATGCTATTTGCTATCAACACTGTCCCGTCAGCTGATCTGCTCCAGCTGAGCTGCATTAGCTGGTTAAATCCCCTCGCTGCTCAATGGCCAAAGTCTCAAACAAGGCACCCTATTTAAAGCTCATTCACCTTGCTCATACATGCTTGTTGCTCGCTCTGCTGGCTCGCTGCTCGCTTCTGCTGGCTTGCTGCTCGCTTCCGTTGTTCTGTACGCTGATAAAACACTCATGTTGTTAAACGCAAAAGTATTGCTTCTATTCACCCTAGTGTCGGCTATGACTTCCGCCGCTGTCGAGGAAGATTGGCAAGACTCTTCTGAGGAAACCCGCCCATCACCATTCCAATCGGATCAGGTGCAGGACGCCTGCCCGGAAGATAACGCTACCGCTCGTAGGAGTTCTCGGCGGTTGGCGAATAAATCCTCATCCCAACCATGCATCGGCGATTGGCCCGCGGCAAAAATACTGGAAACCCTATTTTTAAATGACATTCAGCCTCCGCGTGGCGCATCTCACGAGGACCTATTTGTCCTCCTCTGCGATTCTCTAATAATCCCAGTTGTTGAATCTCCGCCTCCTCCTCCTCCTCCTCCTCCTCCTCAGTCCTCCGGAAAAAAGCATACCTCGAAGCGCAAAAATCCCGAGACAGCCAGCAAAGCCCGAGCATAAAAACGGGTCAGCTGCTCTGTTCGT
This sequence comes from Tiaroga cobitis, assembly GCA_030578255.1. Lineage (NCBI taxonomy): Eukaryota > Metazoa > Chordata > Actinopteri > Cypriniformes > Leuciscidae > Tiaroga > Tiaroga cobitis. The sequence continues at coordinate 28,647,865 of CM060597.1, forward strand.
CCGGGCCCAAGTACTTTTTCAGCAGATGATCCAGTGTTCATGGCACTTTCTGACATCCAATCTTCTCTCCTCGGCATGTCCGCTAGGATATCAACACTGGAAGACGGCTCCATTTCCAGACCTTCCTCGACCATCTTCCCTGCTTCAACCGCCGCTGTTGTCTCCGACCCGCATCACCATCCGCGCCAGCCTCAAAGTGATGACGTCACCACGGAATTTTCACCTAAAAGGACCCTAACAACCCCCGTACCTCTTTCCACTGGCTCGCCTTTTTTCCCACCAGCTGCTGCCTTCTCTCATCAGCTGAGGGGACAGATATTGGCAGGTAATGACATTAACCTCGTTAAACTCCTGCTGGGTTCCGAGCTGTGTGAACGGCGTATAGTAGACTGTGGTGACGTGCATGTCGAGCTAAAAGATGGGGACCCTAGACTTTCAAAAATTCTAACTTTTCCCGAGTTCGTTACCGCATTTGGAGTTTATAGGGATGTTATCTGTGAGGTCCATCCAGCGCGCAGAGCCGAACTAGATACCTATCTGGCCATAATTTCTGACCTAGCTCTCTCTTACGGTGGGGTTCTGTTCTACGAGTATCACAAGTCTTTTTCTGCAAAGGCAGCCATGTTCATTCAACGCTTTAATCAAAGACTAGACTGGTCCGTGGTCGATCTCGCGCTCATAAGTAGACACTTCACAGGTCACCAAATCCTGTCCTGCTCCATTTGCGGCTCTCTTTCGCATTCTACTAATTTATGCTCTAAATCTAAGCCTATTTCCTCCATGTCTCATCCTGGCCCGAACCATAAAGCCGGCCCCCAGGTGAATAACTTTGGTACTCCTATTTGCTTTAATTTCAATGAAAATATTTGTAGGATGCATAATTGTAAATATTTTCATGTTTGTAGCTACTGTGGGAACGCCCACCCAAAGTCCGTGTGCCCGAGGAGAACACGCTTCATAAAAATGGAGCGAAAGAAATAAAACCTTCAACTCCCATCAAGGTTATTTTCGTAAACGAAAACTGAAACTAAGACTAAAACTATTGGTCAAAAATCATTTTCGTAAACTGAAATAAAATTAAAAATTCATAATAAATGAAAAACTAAAACTAAACGAAACTAACAACAGTTACTGAAAAACTAACTGAAATAAAATAATAATTAGCAAAAATAAATAATCGTTTTCGTGATTAATAAACTCTTTACTTCAGCGAAAAATCTGACCTGTGGCTGTTTAGGGAAATGCCTGATTTGACGCTTCATACGCGTGAAGTTGCTGAGGCGATTAACCGCTGTCCTGCGACGCGCTCAATGAAGGACCGTAGCGTAGAACACATCGCTAGTCCTCAGCGGCTGTTCATAAAGGATTCATCTTTTGCGGTGGAATGGGAAATAATACGAGGTAATAAGACGCAAGTTGGACTTCTTTTAACTTGAGTGCAGCATTTTTAGAAAGCCGTTTCATTTTCGAGACGCGTGTGCAACACTAAAACAAGTTTGTCAAGCACAAAAAAACGTAATGTTCTAGGCTAATGCATGTTTGAGATGTCATGTTTTCATGAAGGTTGAAAGGTGCTGTTATTATCTGTACAAAACATTTACTGCTAATAATATTATTATCCTTGTGGAGACATTTCCCTGCAATGTAGGCTATAAAAAAACAGGACACGTCACACAACACACTCTCACACACACACACACACACACACACACACACACACACACTCCCTCACTCTGGTCAAGAAATACAATTTTCTTGTATACTTTTAAGTTCCATTTGGTGCTTTGTTCAATCTCAAACCATTATTTTATTTTTTATTATTAAGATGTCTGCACAAGAGTTAACTGTAATCTGTGCAAACATTAAACTTAAATTAAACTTCTTGCTTTGGTCTTCACTGGAAGTGCACCGCTTGCTCTGCTAAACTATAATTACTAAAACTAAAACTGAAACTAAATAAAATAAAAACTAAATAGAAATGTGTTTGCAAAATAAAAACTAAACTAAAACGAACAAAACCAGTAATGAAACTAACTAAAACTAAACTGACATTTTAAGCAAAATTGAAACCTGTATTAAAACTAAACTAATTTAAAAAAGCAAAACTATAATAACCTTGACTCCCATAAACGTTCCCAAGCTGGGACGGGCGTTGAGAAAGCATCCTGACCGCTGTTTTGTGGATTATTTACTGACTGGTTTCGTTCAGGGTTTTTTTGCTGGCCTGCTGCATTTTCCTGCTGTATCTTTTCATTGCCATAACCTACTGTCCGCGTCTCAGGAGCCGGAAACTGTGGATACCTTGCTCGAGAAAGAGGTTAAAAAAAGGATTCATGATAGGCCCATTTGATAATTCTCCTTTCCCTATTTTTAGGATAAGTCCTATAGGAGTAGCCATTCGAAAATATTCGGGTAAAAAACGTTTTATAATCGACCTTTCTGCTCCCCACAATGGTTTGGCTGACAGCATCAATAGCCTTATTCCTTTAGCCCCATTTTCTCTGTTTTACAACACTGTCGATGATGCCATCAATTTCATAAAAAAGGCAGGACGTGGAGCTTGGCTTGCAAAGGCAGATATTTCCGATGCTTTTAAAGTTATGCCATTGCATCCCTCACAGTGGCATTTGTTCGGCGTCCAGTGGAGAAAAAAATAAAAAAATAAAAAAAAATTGTATTTTGCGGTTAGACTCACTTTTGGCTGTCGTAGCAGTCCAAAAATATTTGATACCTTGTCTGAGGCTTTGTGCTGGATTCTTCTTAATAACAAGAAATTATCATTCGTCCTTCATCTTTTAGATGATTTTCTCCTAGTAGATTTTCCTTCCAAAAAATCAGACTTCTCTATCTCGACTCTCAAACGCACCTTTTCTGAATTAGGCGTTCCTCTTTCGGAGGAAAAGACCGTGGGTCCAGTCAAAGTCATCGAATTCCTAGGCATTTCTCTCGATTCAAATCGCATGCAAGCTTCACTCCCCCTCGAGAAATTATCCCGGATAAGACAAGTTCTGAAAGTCGCAAAAAATTCAAAATCTTTTTCAAAAAGGGACTTGCTCTCTCTTTTGGGTCACCTTAATTTCGCTATGAGAGTAATTCCTCAAGGCAGATCATTTATTTCCAGGCTTCTTGACCTTTCTAAATCTGCAAAAGCTCTCAGTGATATAGTTTCTTTAGACGCAGGATGTAGATCTGAGCTAAAAATTTTGGTCTCTGCTTCTAGATAAATGGAATGGCATTTCCTTTTTTCTTAATGATTTCATGGAATCATCTTTAGCTCTTAATCTGTATACTGATGCTGCACCTTCCGTAGGGTTCGGGGGGATTTTCAAAAACGAATGGTTTGCGTCTGCCTGGCCGGAATAATTGCGTTCCGCACCTGCCGGTGATTCCTCGACAGCCCTATTAGAATTGTATCCGATCGTCGTCGCATGCATTCTGTGGGGTAAACACTGGGCTAGGAAACAAATTATGTTTTTCTGCGACAACGAAGCTGCTGTTAATATAATTAATAAGAGGCGTTCATCCATTCCATTTATCAACAGGTTCATGAGACGTCTTACATGGCTGTCAGTTATGGGGAACTATCATTTTCGCGCAGAACATATTCCCGGTTTGAATAACCAAGTGGCCGATTCTTTGTCTCGTTTCAATTTTCAGAAATTTCATCTGTGTCCAGCTGCAGCACAATCAAGCCTGGAATGCCCGCCTTTCAGCCAAACCATTCTAGTTTGAATAACCCTCTTCAATTCTATATGCATTCTGCTGCACAGTACATGCGGGTGGGTTTGGCTAGTTCTACTTTAAAATCGTATGACTCTGCATGGTCTTATTTCATCAGTTTTTGTGCTTCTTTATCTGTAGCTGCTCTGCCTGTCAATATATCATATATTAGTGCGTTTATAGTCCACTGCTTCGAGGATCGGAAACTGCAGCCTTCTTCCATCAAAAGTACGGTCGCTGGCATTCAATTCCACATGCGCTGCTTGGATCCATCTGCCTCCAGTATTTTGGAAAATCCTTCCATTCGCCTTTTGCTGAATGGGATAAAAAGACAATCTTCACAAGGAAATGATAAACGTCTCCCTTTTACTCTACCTTTGGTTAAACAAGTCATATCAAAATTACGGGATGGGTGTTTTGGGCCGTACACCGATCAGTTGTTAGAAACGGTCATTCTCACAGCTTTTTTGGTTTTCTAAGGGGTGGTGAAATTTCTTCACGCACTTGTTCATTTGACCCAAATCTCAATCTAACAATTTCTGATGTCTCAATTCATGATGACCATTTCACATTATTTTTAAAACATTCCAAAACTGATAAAAATCGTAAAGGCGTAATCGTGTACATTTCTGAGTCTAACACAGTTTTTTTGTCCTCTAATTTCCATGCTGTTCTATTTGAGGTACCGCCCTAGTGCCGATCCGCAGGAGCCGCTGTTCGTCACGCAGGCAGGAAAAACAATGTCCAGAACCTGGTTTTCTTGTCACCCACCTCCTTTGCCAATTCTGTGGACTGCCCCCGGACCGCTATACTGCTCATTCTCTGCGCATCGGTGCAGCAACAACAGCGGCAGCTTCCGCTCCGGTTTCAACCCTCAAAGCTATGGGGCGGTGGTCTTCTGCTGCTTACGAACGATACCTCCGTCCCGATGTTCGGGCTATTCTTGATGCCCAGAAAGCCATGAGCTCAAGTCTCTGATTTGTTTCGCTAATAAATACATTTGATAAGTATTTTGCTCGCGCTCTGCTCAGTATAAATGCCCCTGAATGCTGTTCAGCTGTTTAATTTTTCATCTAGCCCGTTTCTCAGAGGTAGATTAGTCATCTCTTCAGAGCTTACACTGTAGACCGTCAAACAGTTCAAAGTCAGATTATCTAGATAACAGCATGTTTTAGCTATTGCGATTTTGATTAGTCATTCCAGTAAATAATTAATAATTTTACCATTATTATAAATCGCTAAATTAGGGCGCCTCAGTCGTCACCGTTCGAGACACTCAATTTTGTTTTGGGGGGAATAGAAAAAAAAAAATTCTAGTAAAATGAATCATCCTCTGTATCACAGAGGATTGCCAGGTGTGGTTTTGTTTGGGGGGATATTTTAGCTCTCACAGTCCTAAACTGTGTGAGCGTTCCCTAATGCTGCTGCTGCTGTCCTCTGACTCTCTGCTATTTCATGGTGCTCACGAAAGGTCAGAGGACTCCCTGAACAGAGCCATACCGCCAAATTTTAATTCAGGAACATCAACTTGTTTGCAATCTATTCAATAAAAATTCTTAAATTATTTTTCTTGTCTGTGTGTTCTTGACTTAATGGACCTGACAGAAGTGGGTCATGCAGTCATTGGAATTTAATTAGATAAATATATCAGCATTGTCAAGTCAAGTCATCTTCATTTATATAGCGCTTTTAACAATGGATTGTTTCAAAGCAGCTTTACAGAGATAAACATATAATTTAAGGTAGCAGATTGTTTTGGCTTTATAGCGGTTCTTGAATAATGTTACTTCCAGCTAAAGTTAACTTTGATTGATTCACCTCCATTGAAATGATCAGACTTTAAACGCGAAGCTGTGATTAACACTGACGGCGTTCGGATGCTCATTCAGAATTGATTCTATAGTTATGTGCTTTTAAAATATGTGCGCAGGTTTGTAATTCATACAACCCAGCCTAAACAAACTTTTCTTGCCTATAAATTTTGATACAGAATTTTGTTTTATTTTATCACTTCGGGGTACGCGAGCCGGAATTCACAACGCTTTATCTGTAGAGTGGGAAAGGGATCCTCCATAGGGAGAGGATAGTGGATACTTCAGCACTGCATTGTCATCGGGTCCAGGCGGATCATTCTCCTTCATGAATTGTGTTTCATGAAGCGGCCGTGTGCGACTTGTGATAACAATTTTCAGCATCTCAGAGCGGCTCGGTTCATTAAGCAGTTTGGTGCGCATTATAACAAGAAAAAACGACTACTAACGTAACCTCGGTTCCCTGAGATAAGGGAACAAGTATTGCGTAGCTATACGCTATGGGGAAAACTCCTTTTTCTCCGAATACTGAAGCCTTTTGGATAATAATGCAGTGTTACTGCACAGTCATAACAGTGCAGAGACTACTCGTACCCTATTGGCTAGTCAGTGGTAACTGCACTATGGCAGAGCGGCATAACTGCACAAACTAATCGGTGCAAATCCCGCCGAGCTGAGCGTAGAGCCCGCCAGAATGGGCGGGGCATCCGCATATAAAAGACGCTCGATTTCGCCATAGACTCAGGTTTATCGACTGAAGCGATGAACGCAGGGTCGTGTGCATCATAGCACGGACGTCTGGGCAATACTCGTTCCCTTATCTCGTTAGTAACCGAGTCGTTCCCTTTTAAACGGTCACCCGTATTGCGTAGCTATACTCTATGGGGAACCAATCCAATCATGCAGTGCTATGTTAAGCATATTGACATGTTCTATGACCCAGGTTGGGACACTTGAACAAGGGTCCAAAGCAAAGGCCTAAGTCTGAAATGACGCCTTGATAGGGCAAGACCCTAATGATGATGGCCTGGCTCGTACAGAGGCCGGCTCAATCATCGGAAGGGATGTCTAAGTTATAAAATCTGGCAAAGGTAGATGGCGAGGACCAGTCGGCTGCCGTGCATATATCTCCAATTGATACTTTCATCCATCTGCCAACACACCACGTGATTGGCTGCCCAAGATCAAGCAGGCACTAGGAAAGGACCTGGGAAAACCCTTTACACCGACAAAAGGGAACCCCAAAGCGTAGACAAGCAAGTAGCCTTCAGACTTTTAACTGAACTGGTGCACTGATATAAAATTGAATAACTTGCCTAAGAAACGATAGAAGGGTTAAATCGATGATTGATGGTTCGTTCAGGTCATGTCTTTTAAGTGCATATAGAAACTTGGGATCTCACCATCTGACTCCTAAAACCCATTCTTCCTCACTCTCTTTCTTTCTGCAACTCGTATGAATGTGTGTGTGTGTGTGTGTGTGTGTTAGATATTAGTTTTATGTGTTAGTCTTATAATCAATAAGGTATTGTTTGTGTGTTAGATATTAGTTTTATGTGTTAGTCATAGGCTTATAATCAATAAAGGATTGTTTGTATTTGAAAAGAGGAGCATTACTTGTGTTATATGCTTACGAATTTATTGTCTTGAACTGCGATCTAAGCTCCTTATGCTTTTACCCTTGAATTATTTCTTAATTTAGCTGTTAGCTGGGAATTAGTCTTTCTTGGCCAGGAAGATATTATATTTCCTAGAATTAATAATTGTTTATGCTTTCCGTTCATTGGATGAACTGATAAAATGATCATACTATTGATTCTGCAACAGTAATTTCTGAAAATAATTAAATTATTAATTATTGATCATAATCCGTTATGAATAATAATTAGTTATATTTATACGGGCGTATAAACGCTATAGTCCCAACAAATCTATTTTTGAAAATATTTGAGAAAATATTCATGACAGAACCTTTAATGTTGCTGCAGAACAATGTACAGTCTGATGTGACCAATTTGTCCTGTGGAGTGGCGCAAGGTTCGGTTTTGGGTCCTATTTTGTTTTTATTGTACATTTTGTCACTTGATCAAATGATTGGTTGTTTCAAGGATGTATCATATTCAGTTGTATTGTTTTTTTTAACGAGTCTGAGTTTCATTGTTTGTCTCTGTTTCTAGAGTGTGTGTCCTCCATCAAAGACCGGCTAGCCACAAACTATTTGCAGATAAACTCAAACTGTCATGAGTTTAGTCTATGTTTTTGTCTTGTTTCATGTGTTACAGCTATCTGTCATGTTATTAGTGTTCCCAGTTGTTTCCCATTAGCCACACCCTCTTGTTATCTTGTTTAGCTTGTCTACCCTTGTATTTAAGTCGGCGTGTTTCGTGCAGTCTTTGTTGAGTTCTTAATGTTATCTGGCTGGCTGTTCAGTTCCTGAGTCCTGTTTCCTGTTCCTGAGTTTTCGTGTGTGTATCTGAATTTGTGTATTAAACAATACTGCAAATGGATCCTACTGCCTTTTCTGCTTCCCCCGGCCGTGACAGAAGAACTTGTAGCGACAATGAGTTTGTTTTGGGGGAATATTAACTCAAATGGGGGTAATATTCATAAAGTAATGAATATGTATTATCGCATAAACACCAATTAAAATGATCTCAATAGGGAACAGGTTAAACCTCACCATATATGAATAATTAACACGATTTATCGTGGTAATTATTACTATAGGTCGATAAAACCGGATCAATTCTAAAGGTAAATTTTCATGTGATTCAAATTTAGTTTGCCACGCAATCTGTCCGTCCGCCGGACTGGAGACGAGACTAACTATCACCATTTACCAGCCTTTAAACAACAAATAACCTTCCTTTGGCCAAAAGGAAAGATATTTTCTTGTAAGGCACTTTATCTCAAAAGTTTAACAAGGTAGAGCTTGGCAGCTTAAATCGACATTTGCAGGGACTTCAAGTTATGGGACAATGAGATTCACTTCAAAAGATTATGGAATTTTATAAAACACAAACTAAAGATTACATAGACTACTCGAGTAAATATGCATAGCAAAAACAAACAATGACACAAAATGATTACAATACGAAGTGAGTGAGTGAGTGAGTGAGGACAGAACAGAACATCTTCTCAGGACAGAACAGTTCAAACAGTCACTTCACAAGGAGACCCCTGGTTTGTACTAGACAACCTTAAACAGCAAATTTATCACAAAGGAATCGTGAACCCAACAAGAAAAACATTTTATACATTTAAAAGGGTACTTTTGATCACACGTGGTCAGAATGAGTGTTTATTGTGTGCGTGTGTGTGTAGAAGAGTTCATTCGGCGTTCAGAGAAGGGGTGAACTTTTGCTGAAGTTGCGATCCCCAAAGAAGGGTGGAATCTCTTGCTCGGATTGGTATTCTTCACTCGGGAGGTGGTACAAGACTAGGTCGTCCAGGTGGAGGATGGCTCCTCGTGGGACTTGAATCCACATGGTCTGGTTCAGCAGGTTGTGTAGCGGTGTCGTGCTGGTCATAGGTCAGTGTCGCCGACCGTACTGGAGTATTAAAGGGTTAGTTCACCCAAAAATGAAAATTAAGTCATTAATTACTCACCCCCATGCTGTACCAACCCCGTAAGACCTTCGTTCGTCTTCGGAACACAAATGAAGATATTTTTGATTAAATGTGACAGCTGGATCACTCCTACATAGGCTCCCTAAGGGAATGAATCCTGACGTCCCAGAAAGTCAATGAAGAAAATGTTTAAATATTCCATGTCACAACAGTGGCTCAACTATAAGTTTATCAAGCGACGAGAATACTTTTTGTGCGGAAATAAAACAAAAATGACTTTATTCGACAATTCCTTTTCTTCCTTGTAGGCCTGAAAAGAGACTTCAAGAGATTTCCACGACGCATGCGCGAGAATTGCGATCTCCTTCAACTACTTCAGTTAAGTTCTCGCGCATGCGCGTCGTGGAAATCTCTTGAAGTCTCATTTCAGCCCTACAAGGCCATTTCCCATTCGGTTTGAGAACGGGCCAGATGGGGGCAGAGTAGGTGCTGTTACATGGACGGATGACACCTTTCTTAAGCATGGATTCGATGATTTCCTGCACTGGTTCGTGCGAGGCGATGGGAATTTTGTACTGCTGGACGAAAGTGGGAGGAGCCTTGGGATGCGTGGGGATGCGCGCCGTGTGGAGGTTGGTAAGGCCACAGTCTAACGAGTCTTTGGCAAAGGATTCTTTGAACTTGTAAAGGACTTGTCGTAGTCTTTGGCGGTCGGCGTCGTTCTGAAGCGCATCAGCATCTTGTAGAATTTGCTGCACTTGAGATTCAAAACCTTGATACGGCTCCTCTGTTGGTGTGTCATCAGTCGGGTTGGATTTAAGAGGCGTAGTAGGTGCGCTAGTCTCACTGACCGGCTGGTGGGAGACTGTGTACACTGCGAGGTGCTGGTCCTCTGTCAGCTCAGTTCTGCACACATGGTCTTTGGCCACCGACATGACAGATGTGATAGCAATGAGTTGGAAGGGTACAGTGAACATTGAGTTGTCTGTGTACCCTTCAGGTATGAGTGCAGGTGGGAGGGGCCCGATGACGGGTAATACAAGTTCAAAGTCATGAAAGTCATGGCTCACTAGCCATCCTAGCCTATAGGCCCTGGGGATGCTGATGTCAGTTGCTCTGCAGTTGTTGAACAGAATGTAGACTACCCGAGATGACACTTCTGTGAGGGGTGTGGCTTCGAGTGTGAGTCCGAGGTCCCCACATTCAGGTGAAGGTTGGAAGAAACCCAGCGTGTGGTTTAAGGTTTGGCCACGTCGCATGTTGAGTCGCACTGCGACCCCTTTTGTGTAAGCTGGTACCACTGTTCCTTGTTCATTGATTAGAGTGCAGACTTCTGGGATGGTCTGCCCCGAAAGTAGATTGTCATGATTCCAGGGAACAGGTGGCTGTAAAGTCAATGGGGCCCATAACACTTCATTAAACATGTCCACATGAGCTTTGAGGCGAATCAAAACGTCTGCTCCAATGTAGACATCGTGGACTGGGTCCGGAAGGATCAGGAAGTAATGGGTCAGGCACCGGTGATTCCACTTTAATTGCAAAGCACATATCCCTTTGGCAGATATCATGGAGGATGGGTGCGGGTTGAGAGGGAAACGTGTGCGTTTGCTGGCATAGGGCAGGTCCGATGTGTTGTCAATGATTGTATTGAATAGTGAGAGGCTGATAGCTGAGTTGTCTGCCCATAGTGCCAGGATAATGTCTGTTGTGGTTATATCCTGCAGCTGCAGGTCAGTCCAGACCTGGGGGCAGTAGATGTCAGAGCCTTGGCTGGTTATGAAGGTGCAGAGTAGCGAACTTGGCCCCTGATCAGCTGTTGTGACTGGGTCGCCCTGTCTGGCTGAGGGAATTCCCGTGAACCCTGTGACCTGACAGTCTGGCTCAGCAGATTTGTGTGGCTGGAGGGGGAGGGGTTCACGCACTTGAGCCCAAACTTGCAGGTGTTTGAAGTCCAGTAACGGCTCAAATCGATCCAGCAGGTCTTTGCCTATTAGAAATGGATAAATGTTCATTGGTGAAACGTAGACCGGATGTACTAGACTCATAGGGCCAATTGCCAGGTGAATTGGAGCAACGTTTCTTAGCTGGATGTCGTTTTGGCTGTACGACTGCACATTCAGCTCACAGGTGTGGAAGTTAAGAGTTCCATTCTGTCTTTGAGCTTCAAATTTGAGCTTTTCAAACAGTTCAGCCGATATGAGTGTGAGATCGGAGCCTGTGTCCACGAGCGCTTCGAGTCTCACCTCCTTTTCCAAAGTGATGGTTAGGTAGAGTTTGCGTGCCACCCCTCTTTCGATCAGATTCCCCAGGAGTTTTGGTGCGGGCTCTTGTGTGTTGATCGATAAACAGTGTGTCTCACTGTGGGTGCAGATCACCAAGACAGCACTGTCTGGTACCCTTGTGTGAGTGCTGCTGCAGTCTGGTTCAGGGGATGCAGTGTTTTGTTCAGGCAGTGCAGTTGTCAGCGGGAGTGAGTGAGAGGTGTTGTCAGTTGGTGATGCAACAATGAGTTCCCTAGTCTGTGGCTGACAAACAGTGTTCTTGGGGGCTGTCAGTTGGAGGGAGTGAGTGGCGCTGTCACTTAAGTGATGTGACAGCGAGTTCCATAGTCTGTGGTTTGACAGTGTCTAGGGGGCTGTCAGTGGGAGAAACGTTGGGAGTGGAGTTGGCTTCAGGCCTCAGGTTTAGTCATGCGGTGTCTGGTTTATCCTTGTCTTCCTTGTGAGGTTTCCTTTGAAGAAACTCTCTCAGCACGCTCAGAAGTTCTGCAGCTTCAACCGTGGCTGTCTTGTCTTTGTTGGAAGTAGACTTCAGCTTCAGCTTATCAGTGTCACGTCGAGAGGGGTCCCTCTTCCGGTTCTTTGGGCTTGGTGTTCGGGGAGATGGAGGTCGGCTCCCTCTGTATCGCCGGCTGGCTTCCCGTGTGCCCCCTCCCGTTTGGTTGTGGGAGGGGTGAGGCCGGTCCTAGACTCCCCCAGAGCGGTCGTTCTGCTGCTTTCGCTCTGCTGGTCTGAAACGGCCTTGACTCTCCGTAGCCAGGTTTGTAACTGGGGTGCTGTGCGCCCTCTAGGGACAGCTCTGAGCGGTGCTCAGAGATGGGGCAGATTGTGGGGTTTCTCACAGTCTTTTCAGGGATTGTTCTTTGTTTGATGTATGCTTTGTGAGCCAAGTCACGCAGTTGTTGGATTGACATAGTTCATGGCTCGGCAAAAACCCCGAGATGGTGCGATAGGGTAGGATGGGGATTCCGCAGGAACAAGGTTTTGAAATTCCAGTCTTCTTCCATGCCGGATTCATTGCGTGATCCCAAGTAGGCTTGTCGGAGGCGGCCGTAGTAAGCTTGTGGGGTTTCCAGCCGGGCTTGTTTCAGATCCATTGCCGCCATGATACCTTGGTCTGATTCTGGATCGGAGAATTCGGGAATCAGAGCTTGCCGCAATTGCGGGTAGTCCCTTTTGACAGTTTCTGGTTGACGGTCAAGGAAACTTCGCACGTCACGGTGTAGCGATAACGAGAATGAACCAAACACAATTGAAGCTTTTAGGTGACTGTTCATACATAATCCCACAAAGAGTCTTCACATTCCAGAATCAAATCACCAGACCCAGAGCCATAGGCTCAAGAGAATCTGCAACCGGAAGGACCTTTATTGTTTAACTAAAGGAAGAACGTTGTCAATGTTTTATAATTTGGCAAGAACAGATCTGTTCAGAAATGGCGAAACAAGAGGCCCTAACAAGAGGTCACCTGACCCCTGCGACTAACAGACTACTCTTTCTCAAGGACCAGAGGTCCCATGAGAGATGAACAAAACAGCCTTCATTAGGAACGACCCCTGGCCTCAGACTGGAATGGCTTAAACCTAAACTTTACACACTAACACTTTACATATCGAAATCCAAAAACTCATTCCAGAACAATTCTCGATGGACTTATAATCACATCACGCAACCACATAATTATATGTTATGTCTATGTATGTCTCATATGCTTAGACGCCATACAATTCATAATTGTTATAACTATTACCTGTGTGAATGAAAGTGTATCGTGTCTCCTATCAATGCGACCACATATTCGTAATTCAGATGATGGTTTGATTGAAATCTGTGTAAAAATGTTTATGTTCTTAAAATGGAAATTATGTCTAAACTGAATCCTCTGTTCGAGCTGATGAGTAAGCAGACCACAGATAACACATGATTCACGATGAGGAAAGGGGGGGGGGGGGGGGGGGGGGTATAGTATCTTATTGTCCGAATTCCAAATTCCTCCAGGAGGCGGGACAAAACATTGGAGTTTAAAACCTTAGACCCGAACAGAACTGTAGAAAAAATAATGGAAAAAAATAATGAGAAAAATAATGCAGAAGAATAATGCTGTAGAATAATGCGCTAGAAGAATAGAACAAGTCGGGTGGAGCAGACGAAGTAACCATGTAGACGCGTAGAGACAAAGAACCCAAATTAAGATCAGAATAACGGGTTCAACAGCTTCATTCAAGCCATCATCATCTACTCTCGTCTCAATTTTCTTTCTTTCCTAAGTTTTCCTTTATTTTCTCGTTAAAAGTCTCGGTTCTAAGTTAAGTTTAGCTGCAAAGTTTCGTTTTAACGTTTCAACTGCAAAACCAGCTTCCAACTTCAAAGACTTTCATTCTTCCGCGCCAACACACCACGTGACTGGCTGTCCGAAATCTATCCAGGCACACGAGAAGATCAGCCAAACGAACGGACTGGGAAACCCCCTTTACGACGAAAAATGAATCCCCAAAAGCAACGCAAGGACAAGCAAGTAGCCTCCAGACTCTTAGCTGAACTGGTGTATATTGATAAAATTGCATAACCCGCCTAAGAAACGATAGAAGGGTTAAATTAATGATTGATGGTTCGTTCAGGTCATGTCTTATAAGTGCATATAGAAACTTGGGATTTCACCATATCACTCTTAAAACTCATTTCTTCCTCACTCTGTTTCTTTCTGCAACTCGTATGAAAGTGTGTGTGTGCGCGTGTGTGTTAGATATTAGTTTTATGCATTAGTCTTATAATCAATAAGGTATTGTTCGTGTGTGTTAGATATTAGTTTTATGTGTTAGGCATAGGCTGATAAAGTATTGTTTGTATTTGAAAGAAGCATTACTTGGGTTATGTGCTTACGAATTTATTGTCTTGAACTGCGATCTATAAGCTACTTATGCTTTTACCCTTGAATTATTTCTTAATTTAGCTGTTAGCTGGGAATTAGTCTTTCTTGGCCAGGAAGATATTATATTTCCTAGAATTAATAATGGTTTATGCTTTACGTTCATTGGATGAACTGATAAAATGATCATACTATTGATTCTGCTACAGTAAATTCTGAAAATAATCAAATTATTAATTTTTGATCATAACCCGTTATGAATAATAATTAATTATATTTATACGGCCGTATAAAACGCTACAACGGCTTGAAGTAGTCCTGAGAAGATACAACTTGTCCCAAGCAGTGGCGTTGGCCACAGTTTGTAGGTGAAAGTCAATGTCTTGTAAATAAGAGTGAACATCGTGACCGCCTGCTGGATTGGGAGTGAAGGTCGGGATGTTTCTAGCCAGCTTGTCCAGTCCTTTAGGAGCCAGGCCGTGTTCAGTGGCAGGGGTTCTCTGGAAAGCAGCAACCCTACGCTCAGAAAATATATCTGGGGAAATATCTAATATTCTATGGCTTATGCTAAGTGGCAGGGTTTTTATCAAAATCCAGTCTTACCTGAGGTGAATTGAGGTCAAACCCAGCTGGCCCCAGCGAGCGTGGTCAAACTTTCCGGCGCCACCAAACACTCGACCGCCGCGACTCCGGGTTCTCCGGTGCTCTGTCACGGTTACGCCCCCTCTCAAACAGCGTGTGACTGTAAACACAACCTGGTATTCTCCGAAGTGTCAACCGGCCAACCACACTGCAAAGGTGGGCGGTGCCCAGAACCCCACCAGCAAGCTGGCATAGACAGTGGTTTGTGCACCGGTCCCAACAATTGACTTGTGCGTCGGCTTGGTGGTTGAACCTTCGAGGCACCAGGTTGTTGATGTCACTTACTGCGTGCCGCAACCAATGGCAGAGATAACAGAACCCGAGAGCCACCGCACGGTCAGTGCCGGCGACGCCAGTCGGCAGACCACGCACAGAGGTCAACCAGGGACTCCCACAATCCACCGCAGGTGCGGAGATTTTTTACCTGTACACACGCCAAACGTAAAGAACAAGGGATTAAAGTGAAATAAGATTTTCCTGCTTAAGGCAAATTTAATTTACTTTTTTTTTATACTTAAAGTACTTTAGGTAAGTAGAAATAAAACAAACTACAATAAACCTGAAAAGGGATACAGTAACAAAATGGCTTTGAAGAGAAAATTAATTTAACCTGGAAAGGAAATACCAAATTAAAGGATGAACAGCTTTTGCCAACTGATGCTAGCACAGAAAGCAATTAGACACGGATGGTAATTATTAAAAATAACCTAACCCGATAGAAGTTAGCAATACCCAATGCAGTTGGAAGCTGGAGAGGGGAGCGGTAGGACGCTGTAGTGGATTTTGGAGCCTCAAGGGGCGCACTTCCGCTCTGTGGTTCAGCTTGACACAATTTAAATTTAAATTGGTTTAAACTCAAATCCAAATAAGCCTGGGGGAAATTGATGGAGTTAGAGAGGTTTCTTATAATAATCACGACAAAGCTGAAGTTATTTGTGATGATTACAAAAATAAAATAAAACAGGACAGAGTCATTGAGACAGGTGGAACTGAGAGCAGGGTAGAGCAGTTGAATGAGCAGAAAAATAACAGCTGACCTGGAGGCGTGCTGCCACGAGGGGGCATTGTCTCTCTCCAAGTGAACTCTCAGTGATTTGGGCTGAGGAATTCTATTACTGACGCCCTAAGTCACTTCTGTGAACTGAACTCACAATAAAATATCTCAGTCCAAAACAAAAGGATTGTTTTAACAAACTATCAGCTGTAAATGCAAATATGCATTTAGACACCTTATTCCATAATCATCGCAGTGAATTTGGAGGAAACACAAACGATTTGAAACCGACACGCGCCTGTAAGACTGACTGGTCCAGTAAAATCCTAAGTTTCCCTGCCCACCATAGGCGTAGATTACGCGGGGGACGGGGGGGGACATGTCCCCCCCACTTTTTATACAATGTAAATTCGTCCCCCGCACTTTTTCATAGGGCAAGTGTGTCTACGACAAGCTGAGGTTTTCGCGGTTGTGTATACCCTACATCGAGATTTAAAATCCAAAGAATCAAGGAATAGTCTACATACGTGACTTTCACGTTTCCATGGTAATCTCGTGCATTAGCCTACGACACGCCCATGCGCACACCCGCGCCAAATCCATCAGTTTCAAGTTCAAAATGGCACAAAACTCTTCACTCTTTTTTCACGAAAAAGTCAAGCACTGCAAGTAAGTTGTCATGTAGTATCCGAATTGTGTTCCACAATGATGAATAACTCGAGATCCGCCTATTTCTCTTGTTGAATAATTAACAGGTTTTGTTGTAAATTCACTACCCGAACAAACATGCAATATTTTCAATCTATTTTACTCGTAATGCATTTTATTTTCACAGATATGTTATCAAAGCCCTTCAAATTAGAATACACATGCTAAATGTTAATGCTGAATTTGTATTTTCATGCATCAACAGCCACGATCTGCTTGCAGGCAGCGGTGTAACGTGTACATGATGTTTATCATAATTTGGTAACACTTTACAATTAGATAAAGTTTGTAGTAGAGATGCACCGATTGATCGGCTGGTGACCGGAATCGGCCGGTTTTCACGTGATCGGCCATGATCGGCGACCGGCCGGTCAGTCTGACATAATCCGATTTTATGCCGGTCAAATGCACTCGGGCGCCGCATGATTAACATCGCGCAACATCAGCATCACACGTGCACACGGAACGCGCACATGTAGGAAGCCTCGTGAATTACGGCCGTTTCACACCACAAGGTGCAGCGCGTTTTTTTTGTTTTGTTCGCCGTGCATGTTAATCAATGAGTGCATTCACACCGGGTGCCGGAGCAGCGCGTGAGCGTCGAGCAGGAGCGTCGCGTGACCAACAGTGAAGCGCGTGTTTCGGCGCCGAATCTATTTTTGCTGCGCTCAATTTAAGTGAAAGCACACTTTTGTTGGACAAAATAAATATGATTTCATCCAAAAAGTGCCCAAAATGCAAAGAATTTGCATGTCTGGTGTGTTTTAACAAGAACTGAAGCAGGCTAGGCTATGTCAGAAAGAAAATGAAGACTCAAAAATATTTATAGAAAATTTACCCATTTAAACTTGTTTTTATTATTATTTAATTGTTTCCCTGCACATGCTCCACTTGTCCTGTTTAGCCTGGCTGGACATGTGTCAGATGAGAGAAGAACTGCTTGAGAAATATAACTTGCCATTGATATACAACAAGTGATTGCAATAGGCCTGTGTGTGTGAGAGAGAGAGATACATATCTTTATACTGCAAGGCTATATTTATTGAATTTTTATTTGTTATTTATATATTATTTTATTGCCATTACCTGTTTTCATACAGTTTGCTAAATAAGTTTAGTTTGCTAAATATATAAAAAAAAAATTATTGGATATTGGATGTGAAAAGGAAATGGTTCTTCCATAACACTGCACTTTAGGTGTGTGAGAATTTTCCACGCTAGGAGTCATTTATATAGTTCTATTTTATAGCGATTATCTGTTCAAAAAATGTTCTATGCAAAATGTTCTATTAAGGAGAAGATAGAAAATAAATATTTGTGTGTGCTGTAAAGTGTTTTGAAAAAATAAAATCGGAATCGGCTAAAATCGGTATCGGCAGGTCAAACTCAAGGAAAAATCGGAATCGGGATCGGCCTAGAAAATTGTAATCGGTGCATCTCTAGTTTGTAGACAAACTTTAAGTTCTCTTGAAAAAGCCTAACTAGAAAGTTTGAAGTAGTTTTTAAAGCTTGAAGTTGGAAGGTTTTCAATTGGAAAGTTTTAGTTTAGTAAGACAGACTTTGTTTAGGCTAGTAAGAAAATGTAATTTTGCCAAAAAAAGAACTTTAATTTTAAGTAAATGTTATTTTTAAATCAGCTTCAGTGTGATATTTAACCATATTATCATGCTTAACACTGATAATTTGAATAATTGTAATGCGATGATCAGATATCTAAATCAGAGAATATCATATGTTTGGGCAGTTGGATTATTTATTTTTAACAGTGGATTCGGGGGACTCAAAGTGCACCAGATTAATGAATTTATCTTTAAAATGTACAAAATTTTCTCACGGGGGGGGGGCATGCCCCCGGACCCCCCTAGAGGTACCGAGATCATGCCCCCGGACCCCCCTAGAGGTACCGAGATCCACCTACAAAAATACTGTGCCACAGCAGACTATATGATGGTCTACAAAAAATACACATTTATTATCTTATTAAAATTGATGATCACGATTTTACCACCTTGGCCTCATTTTACGCCAGGAAAAACCCTGCATGTGCAATATAAAGAACTGGACAAATTTCTTTCTGTTTTATTGCATTAAATATAAATAGCATATTAAGCTAATTAAGCAAAAACCTCAACAAAAGTCTGAAGAAAAAAAATGCTATTACACTTGACATTCTGTCCCCCTCACTTTTGAAATGGTGGCTACGCCCCTGCTGCCCACAGATATCTTTTTAGACACGAAACAAATATACACACATTTCCAGGTATACTTTTCGAAGATCACGGCGGATCTCTTTGTGCTCGGTTTGCACAGAAAATGGGACGGAATTTCCACCGGGTAGCTAAGCCAGTGTTTTGAAACCCGAAATTATCGTTGCTAACGGCATAAGATAAAGATCTTTACTGACGGAGGAAATCGCGCTCCCGCAGTTCAACAATGTACCGGTAATCCACCTATAATGAAGATTTCTTCGTTCACCAGGGATTTGAACAGTATTAATATATGTCACGGCCGAGCAGAGGAAAGGCAAAGTTTATTTTCCTCTAAACTGGGCTGTGTGGAAAACTGTGACTGCAGTTTTCCTCACATCATGTCGTATTCAAACGAAATGCTTTCTTCCTTCAGCAATACTGGTGTGGTAACACGGCTTTTCGCCTTGCTCAAGTTGAGTCGACTTATCACTACACAATGCAAACACGCGTACATTAAATTCCCAAAAACAAATGAACATGAATCTGACTATTGGTCAAGTCAAGTCATCTTCATTTACATAGCGCTTTTAACAATGGATTGTTTCAAAGCAGCTTTACAGAGATAAACATATAATTTAAGGTAACAGAGATTGTTTTGGCTTTATAGCAGTTCTTAAATAAGGTTATTTCCAGCTAAAGTTAATTTTGATTGATTCACCTCCGTCAAAATGATCAGACTTTAAACGCGAACCTGTGATTAAAACTGACGGCGTTCGGATGCTCATTCAGAATTGATTCTATAGTTATGTGCTTTTGAAAATATGTGCGCAGGTTTGTAATTCCATACAACCCATGCCTAAACAAACTACTTGTCTTGCCTATAAATTTTGATACAGAATTTTGTTTTATTTTATCACTTCGGGGTACGCGAGCCGGATTTTCAACAACGCTTTATCTGTAGAGTGGGAAAGGGATCCTCCATAGGGAGAGGATAGTTGACACTTCAGCACTGCATTGTCATCGGGTCCAGGCGGATCTCCTTCGTCAGATCCGGACACGGCCTAGATCCGGCAGGCTGCGGGAAAACCTCAGGTTAAACAGACACTAATATTAGCGTAGATGCCATTCTTCTTATGATGTAACGAGTACATCAAGATTTAAGGGAAGTGTTCCCAGTTCCGGTTGACCTAATCTATGCAGCCTAACATTGAATTATAGAAGTCTATAATGTATTGTGTATGCTAGGTCAAAGAGATGTGTTTTTAGTCTAGCTTTGAACTGACAGATTGTGTCTGCTTCCCGGACAATGGTAGGAAGACTGTTCCAAAGTTTTGGTGCTAAATAGGAAAAAGGTCTACCGCCAGCAGTCGATTTAGATATTCTAGGTATTATCAACTGGCCAGAATTTTGAGATCGCAATAGACGTGAAGGACTATAATGCGTTAAGAGCTCGCTCAAGTACTGGGGAGCCAAACCATTTAGTGCTTTGTAAGTAATCAACAATATTTTAAAATGTATACGATGTTTAATAGGGAGCCAATGCAGTGTTGACAGAACCGGGCTAATATGGTCATATTTCCTGGTTCTGGTAAGAACTCAAGCTGCTGCATTTTGAACTAGCTGTAGTTTATTTATTAAGCGTGCAGGGCAACCACCCAGTAGAGCATTACAATAACCTAGCCTTGAGGTCATGGATGCATTAACTAATTGCTCCGCATTTCCCAATGAGAGCATATGGTGTATTTTAGATATATTTTTAAGATGGAAAAATGCAGTTTTACAGATACTAGACACGTGCAGTGGTGTCAAAAGTACACACTTTTGTCACTCAAGTAGAAGTATAGATACTGGGGTTTAAAAAGACTCTGGTAAAAGTGGAAGTATCAACTCAACCTCTTTACTCAAGTTAAAGTGAAAAAGTACAGCCTCTAAAACATACTTAAAGTAAAAAAGTATAAAGTAACCCTAAGAAAAAAAAGGGGAAAAAAAACGCTTAACACTCGACTCGTTGGACCTCGTATCATTGACAGAACTGTTAGAAATAGAAGCTTAATTTAACAACTGATTAGTGCTACATGGATCCCAAGACACGGTGAAACATATCAAACAAAAACATAATGCTATCAAAGACAACAAACTAGATGGGCATGTTTTCCTCAAACTTTATTGGAATGCAAATAGACTTTCAAACTGAGGTAGTAATATTCAAGACATACCCTGGCCGGCAAAACTATCAGAACATTAATTTAGCAGCAAATGACTGTGACTTGAGTGTCTGTGTATTAAGGAGTGTGCTTGTCAGTGCGTGTTAAGGAGAGAAATATACTGCATACATTCGAGTGTGGGTGGACAAAAAGAGAGACAGAGACTTCAAACCTATGCAAAAGAAACCCCTTCAAAACATGGAGTAACTCATATACTGTATACAGAGAAACACTACCAAAAACAAAAGCAAAGTTTTGCACATGGCACTAGGAGAATAGGAGAGTGCAAGAATGTACATTTTGTATGTGCAGGGAGTGTATTTGGGGCAGTGGTATACATCTTTGTTGTGCATTATTCCCTGAGTCCCATCAAAAACTTGGGAGTAACTTACTAAAGCGTACCCTAGGTACATATCAAAACAGTCTCTGAAGCCTGAAGTGCTTGACTTGGGACTTTGTGCGAGAACAAATGTGCATGTCAGTCTGTGTGGAACACAAAAAGAGTGTTTGTGTTGATTGTGTGTGTGCGCGTGTGTGAAAGAGAGAGAAAAAGAGAGAGGGAGAGAGAAAGAGGGAGAGAAAGAAAAAGAGAGAAAGAATGAAAGTGTGTGTGTGTGTGTGTGTGTGTGTGTGTGTGTGTGTGTGTGTGTGCGTGTGTGTGCGTGCGTGTGTGTACGTTAGTATTCCTGTGTTTGTGTATGACAGAAAGAATACAATGACATACCCTATACAATCACCAGAACCTTCCGTTAAGCTTCAAAAGAAGCTGGTTTTCAAAGTTCTTAGAATCAATACGTGCCCTTTTTGGTCTGAAGATCAGTCCTGCTGAACTAAACAGTCTCTCGCAGGCTGCTGAGGCTGGTAGTGCTGTGTTAAGCCTCAATGACAGGTTGCATACTGCTGGGAAAGACTTAAGTATCTCTACTGTATCACCTGGGCATCCAAGGTAAGTCTCCAGCTGTTTAGCATTTTCTTGGGAACTGCCACTGGTCTGTTTGATTGCAGAAAAGAAGTCCTCCTCCTCTGAATGGGAGCTCTCACCTTGATTCTCCACAGTTTGGTCTTTCAAGTAACTTTTGATATAGTCAAGGCCTTTGAAATAGAAAAACAAAATTAGGACCAAATTGAACCATGGAATTGGATTACAACAATTACAACACTGAAAGATGGCACAATGATTTTGATCAACTTCATATGGCTTACATAAGGACACAGATTGCTATTTGGATTGCTTTGTATGTTAGAGATACTTCAAATGCAGAACTTTCCTCTGTTAATAGCATAAAGCAAACAGTACAACACTTACCAAGTTTTATGATTTGTTCATCACTTGTCCAGCACGTCTTGAATTTGGGGACTAGAATAGCCGCGGCTATCAGCTCCGGATCTTTAAGCATTTGTCGAAATCGTTTTTCAAGTCCTGCTAAAAGTGCATCAATCAAAGGCTTACAGAACTTGGAAGAAATGTGAAGGTGCTGGAGCTTAGTCTTGAGTAGGGTTATTGTAGGGACTAACCATCCCATTTGCACATTGGTCTCTCCCTGATGTACGTCAAGAGCCTTTGCAACTGGGCTCATAGTCTTTGCATATTCGGACAGAAAGGCAAGCTCGACAGGAGTAAACCTGTTCAAACAACAAATAAAAAAAAACACACAAAACATCACATTTATTTCATGGAACAGCTTCAATTGGATGGGCCTGATTATATAAAAAAAACAATCATTAGAGACTACTTTTAGGAAGTTGCACTTGTGTTACAAATAAACAACATTTATGTTTTACAGTTCTTCATAGAAATAAATAAATGGTGGCAACCAGATATAGTTCAGCTTTAAAAATATAAAAAAAGGGCAGGTACATACATGGGTATCTTCAGTGCACTGCAGACAGCTGCAATGGCCCATTCTCCATGTTCTCTGGCAATTCTCACAATCCTTTCCACTGCTAAGAAAAGGGAGTTCCATCTTGTTGCATTCGGCCTCAAGAGCTGGAGTTTACAAGTCTCCTCAATGATCTCTGCTGCGGCGGATCTTGCACTTTTATTCCACAGACTCCAGCACTTTGAGAATGTTGAGCGTGAGACCCTTTTGTAAGCCGTGTTAATATTTGCCTCCTCAACATCAGTTGTTAACACCAAGTTGAGAAGGTGGCAGGCGCAGCGATGGTGTTTCGGAAGCTGATATTCCAGGCAGTCGTCCTCATCCAGTATGGCTCCAGCTTCAACAAACTCCATGCTCTCAGTGCTATCCTGCTCTTCATCATCATCATCATCATCATCATCATCTCCTTTACCACTCTCTGCTGCTAAATTGTTATTTTCATCAGTCTGACCATAAACCCTAAAAGCTTTTACGAAATTTGAGCCATTGTCAGTTGTGGTGCGGGTAATCTTTTCACGGATGTTAAATTCACTGTGGATATCGTTCAGAGCACTGGCAAGGACAGCAAAATGTAAGGACTGGGCGAGGGTGAATCTGAATAACTAAATACCTCCGTGCTAAAATCCCAAAGCCTTTAGCCCCAAAAGGCCTGGAACTTGAAAAACACACACACACAAACACGAGCCCCTCCCTCCCCCAACACACGAGGGAAGCTCCTGTTACGAGACTTTATAACCCATCGGAATGTCGCAGAATGTCTCTGAACAAAGAGACGGACATTTCTGTTGGGTAAAGACATAAAAACCATTAAATATATTTTGTTAAATGTATGCGTTTTTCCCCATGTCACAGTGAAATATCTTTGTTTGGCCACGGCATAAATAGACATTAGAAATACCTTCTTTATGCATATTAAATACCTCTGTATTTTTCTTTTGACTTTCATTTGATGTGTTTGACACCTCTAAAATGCTCATGGAACGGGCTATCTGAATATGCACAGAGATATAAAGTAAAGTGTATTTTTAATAGGTTTTACCGCCATTGAAGATTCAAACTGTTAAACTATACACCCTCCTTGAACACACCCCTGTACCACAAGGGGCACGTTCTCCCAAACAAAGGACAATAAACCGAGGGTTCCCGCGTGCAACATCCATTCCCCGATTGGCCCAGTGAACAGGAAGGGGATGGATTTCTCCGAGGTGATAAATGTAGGAGCGCGGCTCCGCCCAACGCTCTCTTGAACTTTCCAGCGCGTCAGAAACATGTAATTCACGCGGATGTCCCCTCAGGGGATCAGATCCTATCCTGGATCTTTTCTTTACTTTCTAGCCTAAGATCTGTTTTCTGTACTCAACTTGTTTCACTTCCACGAAGTGAAATGACCTGAGCCGAACTATTTCCGTTGGTAACGTGACCTAAAAGACTTCCGACCGCTGTTCAAAGACTCGCGCTGCATCACGTGACTCCACGGAACTAAGGATTCAGCTCACGCACGCAGCTAAACCATGCGGGCCGCACGCGCACGGAGAACAAAAAAATCTGCCTTCCAAAACGCGGCTAGACCATGCAGGCTGCTCAAGAAACGCAACAACACATGAGAGAACCCTTCCACATGCAAGTAAATTTGGGTTACCCTGTTTTCAGAGCATTAAGAATGTGTTTTCGTGTTGTTTCAGGAAAGTTGACTGTCTAGGTGAACGTAACCCTCTCTCTCTCTCTCTTACTCGCTCTCACGCGTGTAATTTATCCATCTCTATCTCACACACTTTCTCGTTCATTGATGTCTTATTGTGTTGTTTATGTCTTTTTTGTTTGTAAATATATATATATATATATTACTGTAGTAAATATATAAGTAGACATGCCTTTATTAAATCCATTATATTCATTTTGATTGTTGTGCTGTCTCTTTGCTCAATTTCAAGTCCCTTAAGTGCCAAAGGTCTAACTTATGCTACAAGCTTTACGAATTAAAGATACTTTAAAGAGTATGTGTTGATAGGGCGGGAAACCCAATTCTTCTGGCCAGAGAATTGCGTTTCCTGAAATCATATAAAGTAAGATGATATTGTGGATCCCACAAATATTATCCTGACAATTGAGCTAATTCATTTTACCTGTTTGTGAAACATGGTCCGTGTAATTAACTGCAATCAACTTGTGGTTAATTTCAGGGATTCACATGCACGCATGCAGGTAGAATGACAGATCCTCCCTTATCGGGAGATTTATTAACATGTAAGACTGATCTAATCCAAACATGTATGAATAATTATTAATTACCAATTATTAATTATGATATGCAAATTCCCCACGGATTAGATCCGCCCTGAATCCTTACAAAAAGTATGTGAACCTTTAAGCTGTCTGCAGGCTAGGGCAGCGCAACATTTCGTCATAGTCTGGGGGTCTATCCAATGTGCTGTGACACCTATGAATCCACGCCTGTAAGCTGTCCAGCAGTCAGTTGTAGTGGCAATGACCTGAACTTCACTTAGAGCGGTTTTCAGATTGTTTTTCATTTCCAGGGAAGCCTTCTCTACTTTGTTCAGAACAGTGTTGCGTGAAATCACTTTAATATTGGGCTGGAGAAGATGTACAAGATCTATGAAACCCTGCTGCTCAACTACATTAGGTGGGTGAAGGCCTTGTATGATAAAATGGAGGACTGATTTATCCAAATTGGCCTGGGACACTCTTCTGGTTTCCCATAACTTAGCTTGCTTGGATGGGGGGCTTTCATCTGGTGCTCCTTCTGGCTTTCTTCTTAGGGCGTTTGAAGTGAAAGTTTTGTATCTCTCCAGATGATTAGGGTGTTTTCTCTGTGGAAAAAATATGCATCATTGAATCATTTACAAAAACACACATTATCAACCTGATATACTTTTTTGTATATCTGGCTACATTTCTCCCTGTGCTTTCCAATTAGGACAGCCACCTTACCTCACACTTCTCATCTTGACTAAATTGTTCAAATTAAGTTGGGTGAGGAATTGGAAAGAATAGGCATGACCTCAAGGCATTGAATTTAAACCGCATTGAAACCAACAGGGTGTCACAAAACAAATGTGACAAAGGGCTGATATGAATAGCACCTAACCTAACACATTTCTTGTGGGTACCACTGATACATACTAGGGGTGGAACGGTACACAGAAGTCACAGTTCGGTTCATACCTCAGTTCAGACATCACAGTTTGGTACAATGGAGGGAAAAGTAAAACAAAAATGCAGAAAGCGTGTGGATGTCTCAGGCTGTACCACCAAAGGAAAATAAATTACTTAAGCCTTGTATTTTTTAAATAAGTTTTATTAATAAAGGCATAGAACCAGTTTATTTGTATTGCACTGACAATAGTTTTATATAATTAGTTTATTAATTAAATTAATAAAAAGACAAAAAGACCTTGAGATGTCATTTTGTACCTGAATTTTAATTAACAGTAACAAACACTTTGCAGTTTGAATGATGCCCTGTATAAACAAAATGACGGAGTATGTTCTTATGTTTCCACTGTTCGATCGCGCCCGCGCCTCCTCACACACACAAATATAAAATAAACACTTTGCGACTTTTCGTTTGCGCCTCTCTCTCTCGCTCTCTGAGCTACAGATTAGGTGTCCCTAAAGAACGGTTCGGGTTACTTGACTGTAACCCTGTTCCCTGAAAAAGCGGAACGAGATGCTGTGCTGCTTAGCGCATTGGGAACGATCTTTTATCGTGACCAGTTGTGAATATAGTGTGTAAACACGTCGATAGAATCGACCTGGAAGTAATATAGCCTCGGTCGGTGACGTCATCGGTGACCTCATCGGCGCGCACCCGCGACGCGAGACTATAAATTGATGAGCCACAGGTGAATCGGTAGGATCATTTTTTTCTGAAGATCCGTCCTGTGACATCATCAGCACGGCAAAGTAGCGCAGCATCTCGTTCCGCTTTTTCAGGGAACAGGGTTACAGTCAAGTAACCCGAACCGTTCCCTTTCAAAAGCTACAATCGATGCTGCGCTGCTTAGCGCATTGGGAACGAGAATACCCACGCCGCCGTGCTTGAACATGTCTGGACCCCCACGGTTGTGCATGTGCTCACAAGAATGCAAGAAGGCCTCAGACACTAGCCTGTGATGTTGACTCAAGGACATGAGAGCCCCGAGTGGCATGAACATCCAAACTATAAAACCTTATGAACGTGTGCGGAGAGGACCAACCTGCCACATCACAAACCTGTTGTAAGGGGGCACCCCTCGCCAAAGCACTAGAAGAGGCGACCCCCCTGGTAGAGTGAGCTCTGAGACCTATAGGCGAAGCTTGACCGCGCGCCTCATAAGCAAGAGCAATAGCATCCCTGACCCAATGAGACATGGTCTGCTTGGTGGCAGCTCCTCCTCTGTTACTACCACCATAACAAACAAATAGTTGCTCCGATTTACGCCACTGGCTAGTGCGGTGGATGTAAGCCTGAAGAGCACGGACTGGACACAGTCTATGAGATTTCTCCTGCTCCGGCGTTGTAAACGGTGGAGGACAGAAGGCTTCTAGAATGACCGGATGTACAGCCGAAAATGGAACCTTAGGCAGGTAATCAGGATGAGGATGCAAAATCACTTTCACCATTCCTGGGGCAAAGTCTAAGCAGGATGGAGAGATAGACAGAGCCTGCATATCCCCAATTCTCTTCAAGGAAGTTATTGCCATTAGAAAAACCATTTTTAGAGTCAGAAGTTTATCAGACGCTGATTCTATAGGTTCAAAGGGGGTTTCAACCAGAACCTCGAGGACTATAGCTAAATCCCATGAAGGGATCCTGGTTTTTACTGGAGGCCTCAGTCGCCTGGCCTCACGAAGGAAGCGAGAGAGCAGAGGGTGTCTCCCGAGCAGCGCCCCGTCAACTAAGGTGTGGCAAGCCGAAAGAGCGGCCACATAAACCTTAAGAGTGGCAGGGCATGTGCCTGTTGATCAGTTCTCGACTTCATGCAAGAGGAATTAAGCAACCTGGCAGTTGACTGGATCTACATTGTGTACAACACACCACCTTTCAAAAACACCCCATTTACTGGCATAACTTTGTCTAGTGGAGGAAGCCCTAGCACTCAGAATGGTCTCAATAACAGCAGGCGAAAGCCCCGTGTCCCTCAGTTGGTTCCCATCAGGGGCCAAACATGAAGATTCCACAGGTCGGGCCTGGGATGGAATATCGTGCCCTCCGCCTGAGACAGAAGGTCCCTCCTCTCCGGAATCGCCCAAGGCGAGCAGTTGAGGAGAGCCATTATCTCTGAAAACCATACTCTGTTCGGCCAACGTGGTGCAATCAGTAAGAGGCACGACCCTTGCTGGCGAACTCTGGCTAGGACTCCCGGGAGCAGAGCCACTGGAGGAAACGCATACAGGCGCATATTGGGCCATGTGTGTGCCATCGCATCCAGACCCAGGGGGGCTGGGTGACTCAGAGAGAAGTAGAGGGGACATTAGGCTGTCTGATGGGAGGCGAAGAGGTCCACCTCCGCTTTGTAAAATCTGGTCCAGATATGATTGACTACTTCTGGGTGGAGTTTCCATTGCCCTGTCTGCAGTTTCTGTCTGGACAGTAAATCTGCTCCCACATTCTGGTGCCCAGGGATGTACACTGCCCTGAGTGACAGGAACTTCTCCTGGGCCCAGAGAAAAATCTGCCTCGCTATCCTGTTCAAATTGCGTGAGCACAGACCTCCCTGGTGATTTATGTAAGAGACTGCTGCTGTATTGTCCACCCGCACTAGGACATGACAGCCTCTCAACTGAGGGAGAAAGTATTTCAGGGCCAGGAATACAGCCATCAGCTCGAGGCAGTTGATGTGCCACTCGAGCTGATGACCCTCCCATTCCCCTTGAACTGGACGACCACTTAAGACCGCTCCCCAGCCCATCAGGGAGGCGTCTGTCGTTAACAACCTGCGACGACACGGCGCCCCTGGAGTGGGACCCAAGGCAAGGAACCGAGGTCTGAGCCACAGAGATAGTGTACAAAGCCCGCGGCGCGTCACTTTTATTAGCCTTTGAGGATTGGCCCTTGGATGAAATCCCCTGGCTTTTAGCCACAACTGAAACGGTCTCATGTGCAACAGCCCCAAGGGAATCACCGTGGATGCTGAAGCCATGTAACCTAACATTTTTTGGTACTGACGAACAGTACGATCTTGACCTAGCCTGACTTTGCTCATGACTAGCCGAATGGTCTCGATTCGAGCGGGAGACAATTGTGCCTGCATCGTGATCGAATCCCAAACGATCCCGAGATAAGTCGTTCTCTGGGCAGGAGAGAGAACACTTTTCTTGGTGTTGAGTCTCAACCCTAGAGAAAGTAGATGAGCTAACACGATGTCTCTGTGTTGAAGCGCTCTCTCTTGCGATTGCGCTAGTATTAACCAATCGTCGATGTAATTAAAAATGCGAATGCCCTGGAGTCGTAATGGAGCCAGTGCGGCATCCATACATTTTGTGTACGTGCGGGGTGATAAGGCTAGGCCGAATGGAAGAACCCGAAATTTCCACGCTGCCAGACTCTCTGAGAGTGGTACCAATTTTAACACTTCCTCCTGAGGGGATGTTAGATGCTCCGTGCCCTGAATGACAGCAGGAAGCAACGGAACATCTAACATTTCGCTGGAAACCGCTGCCCCCCGAAGCACCAAAGGTGGCGGGGATGGAGAGGTTTCGTGGGGGTAACGAGATGGGGTGATTTTTAGACGTAAATTGCGCCCCATCCCGCAGGGGGCTACCCCCACCAGACCGGGCGTCAGACCATCAGGACTTCCTCTTCCTATTAATAATAGTCCTGAGGTCTGGCTTAGGAGGTTGCTGAGCCTGACGAGCCCGTCTCCAGTTCTTATTAGGGGGAGCACGGCTCGCCACGCTCTGCTTTTTCACCTCCCGGGCTTTTGAAGGACCGGAGAGAGGTTGGGTGGCCGATGGCCCCTCCCCATGAGTGCGGCGAGGAAGAAACTGAACGAAAGCTTCATGTTTCTTAACCTCTCTGAACCTGCTGACAACTGTATTAACAGAGTCGCCAAACAGGCCAGAGGGAGAGACTGGGGAATCTAACAGGAACACCCGGTCTTTATCTTTTATTCCTGTTAGATTAAGCCACAGGTGCCTCTCCGTGCTGACCAAAGCAGACATAGAACGACCGATGGCACGGGCCGTTTGCTTAGTCGCACGAAGGGACAGATCTGTGGCTCTCCGCAGCTCTGAGAAAGACTCCTCATCAATAGTACTGCCCGCACTCAAATCCTTCAACAGGTCAGCCTGGTACGCCTGAAGCACTGCCATAGTGTGCAGTGCAGCACCAGCCTGACCTGCAGCTTGATAAGCTTTACCCACTAATGCTGATGTTATCTTACATGGTTTCGTGGGGAGGGTAGGTTTCTTAATGGAAGATGCCGAAGCAGGCGAGCGATAGCTCGCGAGCGTCTCTTCAACCTGCGGCATCTCCGCATATCCCTGTGCCTTTGCACCCACGATAGTCGAAAAAGTCGACGTCGAGGGCAGAAAGATACGGGAAGTATATGGTTTACTCCATGACTTAGACAGCTCGTCATGGAGGTCCTCGAAAAAGGGGAGAGACTGATGTTTTGGTCCCTCCCCCCTGCCACCGGACAGAAACCTATCCCCTAGCTTAGATTGTTTGGGGGTCTCTTGCTCACGTGGCCAGTCAGGCTGTAACCTGGCCACCGCGCGAGTGACCACTTCGAGCAGTTCCTCGACAGATTTATTTTCGCGAGAGGAACGCTCAGAAGACGGCCGCTCATAGTCCTCAGACCCAAGAGACAAATCATCGTCCCCCGCGCGAGCCGAAGAAGCACCGGAATGCGCTTCGGTATCACGCGAGGGAGCGTGTGGATCTGGTGATGCAGCAAGCGAAAAGGACAGACCCGTCTCTTGCTCATCACACAAATCCATTCGGGAGCCCCACGATGACAATGCGGGTGCGGTCTGGAAATAGTTCAGACGAGAGCGCAGCATTTTCACTTTGAACATCTCACAATGCTCGCACTCACCTTTCTCTAAAGCCAGAGCCGCGTGCTCCTGCCCCAAACAAACAAAGCAGTAATCGTGTGTATCCAGCTCAGAAATAGGACGGGAGCATGGAGGAACACAACGCTTACTCTGCTGTTGACTCATTTCTACTCTTTTTTTGCTTTTAAAACTCTTTTAAAGACTTTCAGAGAGAAAAGGTTGAGAAATGAGAATTTTCTGCACACTGCCAGTTGAAATCTAACTCCTAACAAAGATCTGAGACAGATAATGAGAGAGATAGAGTTTAGACACACACATGCACAGAGTGATCTGAAGAAAAAAGATCTTACCGATTCACCTGTGGCTCATCAATTTATAGTCTCGCGTCGCGGGTGCGCGCCGATGACGTCACCGATGACGTCACCGACCGAGGCTATATTACTTCCAGGTCGATTCTATTGACGTGTTTACACACTATATTCACAGCTGGTCACGATAAAAGATCGTTCCCAATGCGCTAAGCAGCGCAGCATCGATTGTAGCTTTTGAAAGGGAACCCCCGTATCTAACAGTAGGGCCGCATTAGATTAATTAATTTCCACGCGCGTTTTATTTATTTTTATACCGTGTATTCTACTATTCTCCATGTATATTCATGCACGAACCGTGACACCCGTACCGTTTCAATACGAATACATGTACCGTTCCACCCCTAATACATACTGAATATTAATAGCTTAGTATTACAGGGTTTCCCGCAGCACTTTGCAGCAACACACGCCAGCATATTTTCAAACATGACCGAACTAATACAGGCTAACTGCTAACTTGGGACTCTTCAGTAGGCAACTGCTAGCCCCAAAGCATGTCTCGGCATGCTAGCCAAGCCAAAGCAGCCAAAGCAAACATTGTAAATCGACCAATATTAGCCTAGGCCTACTCTAAAATGAATATAATATAATAATAATAATAATAATAATAACAAAGACAACAGCTTACCTCTACATGTTTCTTCAAATTGGAAGGCGAGTTCTTGAAAGCCAAAAGTACATGGTTCTTTGCACCAAGAAAAAACACACTCCTGTTTTTTTCACACACACAACATTTCAGTTGTGTGTGTGAGAGCATTTCACTCGTGTGTGTGAGAGCATTTCAGTTGTGTGTGTGAGCGTAATAATTTCAGTTGTATGTATGAGAGCGTTTCAGTTGTGTGTGTGAGAGCATTTCACTCGTGTGTGTGAGAGCATTTCAGTAGTGTGTGTGAGCGTAATAATTTCAGTTGTATGTATGAGAGCGTTTCAGTTGTGTGTGTGAGAGCATTTCACTCGTGTGTGTGAGAGCATTTCAGTTGTGTGTGTGAGCGTAATAATTTCAGTTGTATGTATGAGAGCGTTTCAGTTGTGTGTGAGAGCATTTCACTCGTGTGTGTGTGAGAGCATTTCAGTTGTGTGTGTGAGCGTAATAATTTCAGTTGTATGTATGAGAGCGTTTCAGTTGTGTGTGTGAGAGCATTTCACTCGTGTGTGTGAGAGCATTTCAGTTGTGTGTGTGAGCGTAAAAATTTCAGTTGTATGTATGAGAGCGTTTCAGTTGTGTGTGTGAGAGCGTTTCAGTTGTGTGTGTGAGAGCATTTCACTTGTGTGTGTGAGAGCATTTCAGTTGTGTGTGTGAATGAATTTAGTTTCATATGTGTATGTGCATGGTAATTCTGAATAATGTCCCAAGGGGCACCTCATAAATTATGGCCAGTATGAAAATACTTTGTAGAAAAAAAGCATGGTTGTTCTCGAGGATAGATATCCAATTTGCAGGGTTGTGGACTCGAGTCGCATGACTTGAACTTGACTTGGACTCGAGTCCCAAATTTGATGACTTGCGACTCGACTTGACATATTCAAAGATGACTTGCGACTCGACTTAGACTTTGACAACAATGACTCACGCCTTGACTCGGACTTGAGCCCTGTGACTTGGAAAGACTTGACCTACCTTCTAAAACCACAGATCAGAGTTGTAATAATCACTGTAGTATAGCACTGTATCATTGACGCATGATCACAGCGCTGATTAGCGCTGTTTTCGCACGTTTGGCACTGAGCCAGAGAGTGCGTGATGGAGTGTGTTCAGCAGCGCGAGTCAGTTGTCATTTATTATCACACGTTCAGACAGTTTTCAACCAAATAATGTTTTCTTTTTTCTTTTTCAGGCATTTAAATACACAAGTACTAGCGAACCATTTATAATTTGAGAAAAAAAAAACACACTGATAAGTAAGCGGAAATAATAAACCTTTCAAATGTAATTTTGAGACATGTTATTTTCCCCCCACAACAAACGCACATTTTAGCCTATGGGTAACTATAAAGTCTTCTCCCTGTTCACCAGCCACTCACTTTCATGTCTTTCAGGAGAAATGGATGGATTTACGTTACGTTTTGTAACGTAACGTAGCCCCAAAAAGTGTCACGTGGTGCTTGATACGTCGCCATAGAAATAGGAATGTTCTAGTACAATTACTGTCGCGTTAACAAAATAATTTAACCAGGGACTCAATATTTTACTTCATTTTACTTAACTTAATGTGTAGCAAATCACGATTAATTTTCCCAATGAACAGTTACTTTTTTTTATTTTTAAATCTGCATTGCCACAATAAATTTGATAATATTATATATTATTATATCATATTTTAAAAGCCTTTCTGATGTAAATTAGTAAACATTTCATTTACTATAGTAATTAACACTGAGACAGTAATTTGTAATTAATTCGAAATAATTCGAAAATTCTACAGGTTTTCCACTGATACAAAGCTTAATGCTAAATCCTGAAGTGACCCTTTAATTTAACTGTCATTATAACTGATGATAATAATAATAATAATAAACTATAATTTAATAATACAGTTTATTTATTTAATAATTGATTAATACTGTAAACCGTGATATTTTCTGAGACGTTATCATACTGTGAAAATCGCATACCATTACAACCCTACACGGGAGAGTCCCCCACCCCGCTGTTAAAAAAGTAACTCAGTAACTTTTACTCTTGAGTACATTTTAAATAAGCTACTTTTTACTTTTACTTGAGTAGATTTTTAGACCAGTACTTTTACTTGTACTTAAGTAAAATTTAATTGAAGTAGTAGTACTTTTACTTGAGTAGAATATTTTATTACTCTTTCCACCTCTGCCCAGGATAGCAGAAAAGGTAACCACCTGTTACACAACAAAGTATAATGATAATCCCAGAAAAAAGGTCAGTTTGTAAGGGATATTTATTTTCCCACACATGTTCATAATCATAAATTACACAAAAAAACGAAATGGACCCAAAACAAAAAAGAAGAAGAAGAAGAAGAAACAATAAGAAGTAAAATTCACACTAGCGGTCTCTGGTCGTCGAGATCACGCTATCCACGTTTGCAGATTCGTGTCCACATTCATTCAAAAAACGAAATGTCCATAAAGAAGAGAGAGAGAGAGAGAATTACAAACATTAAATCAACAGCAACAATAATTTTAAATAAGCACACAGAATGTGCGAATATGAAAGCTATGCGAGTGGGTGCGTGCATGGATAGAAGTGCGTGTAATGGCGGCGCAGAGGTACTGACCAAGTTTGCAGATATTGAAGGCACCAATGAGTATCGCGGGTCATCAGACTCCAAGATAGGGGGACAAGCAGTTTTCCGCGTTGCCTTCAGAACAGCTCACGACGGTCGGTCTGGAAGCGCACTGCTTCAGTCACGCACCAGACATATTACGTTTCACATGAAACAGCTGATTGACACGCACGCCGTCTTTCCACCAAACCATCACTCATACTGGCAAACCTCATGTGCAAACAAACGGATGACGCTCCAGATTCAGATTCCCTTTAAATACAACTTCCTTCCGTTGTTAATTGACACGCTCCACCCAAAATCACGCTAAAATGAAAGTGAAAGTAAACAATGTTGTGGGACAGATTCTCTTATTTGCCACAATATTTAAAACTAGATTTCTTAGTGGTTTTGAAAATATTACTATAAATTACAGCAACACCTCCCCCTTTGCCTTTCAGACGAGGTTCATGTTTATAACTGTAATCTTGTGGGGTTGACTCATTTAAAATAATGTAATCGTTTGGTTTTAGCCAGGTTTCTGTCAAACACAGCATATCAAGATTATAATCTGAAATCATATCATTAACTATGAGAGATTTTGAAGTAAGGGATCGAATATTCAGCAACCCAAGCTTTATCATTTGCTCATCTGTATTATATCTGTTTTTTATTTGTTGAACATCAATTAAATTTTTTACCTGACGTTTTTTGGATTTCCAAATTCGGGGAACAGACACAGTCTCTATATGATGATATCTAGGTGAAAGAGGCTCTATGTGATGGGATTTATCTGACCTTGGTTACGTGAGGCTGCTAGCAGACGGTCGGTTTAGCCAGTCTGACTGCTTCCTGACCTGAGCCCCCGATTGTCATGTTTTATCTCTAAGACTATGAGCCAAATTACTAGAGAGAAGAGCAGCACCAGCCCAGGAGGGATGGATACCATCTCTTTTCAACAGGTCAGGCTTGCCCCAAAAACTTTTCCAATTGTCTATGAATTCTATATTATTCTGCGGACACCACTTCGACAGCCAACCATTACGTGAGGCTAACCATCTGCTAACCATCTCATCACTCCTGCGTACAGGAAAGGGGCCAGAGCAAATTACAGTGCCTGACATCGTACTTGCGAGTTCACACACATCTTTAATATTAATTTTGGTGATCTCCGACTGGCGGATCCGAACATCATTAGTGCCGACATGAATAATGATCTTAGAGAATTTACGATTAGCATTAGCCAGCACTTTTAAATTTGCTTTGATGTCAGGGCTCTGGCTCCCGGCAAACATGTGACTATGGTGGCTGGTGTCTCTATTTTCACGTTCCGTGTGATCGAATCACCAATTACCAGGGCACAATCAACAGAATTCTCAGTGGGTGTTTCACTGAGTGGGGCAAATCGGTTTGTTATGGGAATCGGAACGGAAGAGTGGTTCTTTGATCCCCGACTAGAGCGATCTCTGACAGTCACCCATCTGCCCTGCTGCACGGGCTCTACTCCCGCCGGAACCGAATCATGTAAAGAGTTCACTATGCTAGGCGGATCCAAAACAGTATCTAAAGATCTAGCATTCTTACCATCCTCAATTAAAGTTTGGATGCGTGTCTCTAGTTCTGAAATCTTCTCCGTCAGCCTGACTGTCTCCTTGCATTTATCACATATAAATCCTATATTGCCATCGGAGAAGGCTATACTAAACATAAGACATGTGACACAGGTGAC
Organism: Tiaroga cobitis; assembly: GCA_030578255.1. Taxonomy (NCBI): domain Eukaryota; kingdom Metazoa; phylum Chordata; class Actinopteri; order Cypriniformes; family Leuciscidae; genus Tiaroga; species Tiaroga cobitis. The sequence continues at coordinate 28,684,065 of CM060597.1, forward strand.
AATAACAGGACAAGAAGACATTACTCACCGTGTTTGTTGACTGATTCTTACTTACCTGGACTTTATGAACTCAAAGGCGCAGGCGCGCGAGAGAAAATAAATAAATAAATGAGCGCACGGGTGGCGCGTCAGCAGGCTAACGTTAGCGAGTTACTAGCGTGCTGTGTTAACAGTAACGGAAGCTAGAGATGTAAGGTTAATCTGAGATGTTGGGTAAGCTGTATTTAGTAGTATAAACAACTAGATAGTAGATGATGGCTCAAAAACATAAAGAAATACGAGGCTCAGGCGGAGCTTACAGCCTCGAAGCAAACAAACACACAGCAGGCAGCGAGGCAGACAGGAGCAATCGATCAGCGATCAGGACAATCGATCAGCGATCAGGGATCGATTGGTCATATTGACCAGGGATCGAAGGGATCATATTGGTCTCAAAATGAAAAATGGTAAATGGCCTGCATTTATATAGCGCTTTCACAGACCCAATAGCCACCAAAGCGCTTTACAATTTGCCTCACATTCACCCATTCATACACCGATGGCGGTGTCAGCCGTGCAAGGCGCCATCCAGCTCGTCGGGAGCAGCTGGGGTTAGGTGTCTTGCTCATGGACACCTCGACACTTGGTCAGGTGCTCACCTTCCGGTTTGTAGACAATCTACATGAACCACTGAGCCACTGCCGCCCATGAACAAAAATGTAGTTTGTAAATGCCCGCGTTCGAACACCATAATATATGTAGCGACAATGAGTTTGTTTTGGGGGAATATTAACTCAAATGGGGGTAATATTCATAAAATAATGAATATGTATTATCGCATAAACACCAATTAAAATTATCTCAATAGGGAACAGGTTAAACCTCACCATATATGAATAATTAACACGATTTCTCGTGGTAATTATTACTATAGGTCGATAAAACCGGATCAATTGGTAAATTTTCATGTGATTCAAATTTAGAAGTTTGTCACGCAATCTGTCCGTCCGCCGGACTGGGGACGAGACTAACTATCACCATTTACCAGCCTTTAAACAACAAATAACCTTCCTTTGGCCAAAAGGAAAGATATTTTCTTGTAAGGCACTTTATCTCAAAAGTTTAACAAGGTAGAGCTTGGCAGCTTAAATCGACATTTGCAGGGACTTCAAGTTATGGGACAATGAGATAGATTCACTTCAAAAGATTATGGAATTTAATAAAACACAAACTAAAGATTACAGACTACTCGAGTAAATATGCATAGCAAAAACAAACAATTACACAAAATGATTACAATACGAAGTATGAGAGAGAGAGAGAGAGAGAGAGAGAGAGAGAGAGAGAGAGAGAGAGAGAGAGAGAGAGAGATAGATCTTCTCGGGACAGAACAGTTCAAACAGTCACTTCACAAGGAGACCCCTGGTTTGTACTAGACAACCTTAAACAGCAATTATTTTAGATTGTAACGTTACTTGCTTTGAGATGGCTCTTTTTGTGCGGCTGGTTTGAAAAGAAACGTGAGCTTGATGTCCGAGGTTTCTTCCGGGCGGAGGTAGATGTTGCGATCGCGGAATATGATTATTCTTAAATTCGTTTCGTTCGTGATTACACTGAACGAAGGCAAACTCTCAACTGAGGTATATCAAAATAGAAAGAAAAACTTAGATTTAAAACGAAACTTAGAAAGTAAATGAAGAACTCCGGTTGGAGTTCTCATTGAAGAAGGCTCTTTCTGGCGTAGGAAACTGCCCAGAGGAGAACTGGCGCTCCGTGTTTTGAAGGGAGCGGGCCACGCCTTTCTTACGCGCTTGGTCCAATAGTTTGGAAGGAGGCGTGGTGGCAAGCTTTGTTCTGAGCAAGGTCCAGAGGAGACAGAACTAAATCATAAAACACTTATCGACTAGTTATTAATAAAAGAATGCATAATGCTGCACTTTGGGTTAAGTATTTGATGTCAATGAATTCTTCTGATCACAATGATGCCGCGCACGGTATGATTGTGAGTTAGTAAGATTAAGATACATGATTCTTCGTGATTAGACGCATATCAAATCTGATTACATGCCACAAAGCTTTGGTTATAGCATTTTGTCACAAAGGAATCATGAAACACAGCAAGAAAAACATTTTATACATTTAAAAGGGTACTTTTGATCACACGTGGTCAGAATGAGTGTTTCTTGTGTGCGTGTGTGTGTAGAAGAGTTCAATCGCCATTCGGAGAAGGGGTGAACTTTTGATCAAAACGCTCAGAACTGACCATCTGCCTGCTGCTACAAACTCAACTAAGAATGGATCCAGCAGATTGTCACTTTTGCCTCCACCAGGAGAAACGTCCGATGGAGGAATATGTAAGGGAGTTTTTTTATTTTTGCCATGAGGTGGACTTCAAGGACACGGACTTAAAAGGCATGTTCAGCCGGGGACTTAATACGTTTATTTATTTTCTCATTCCTAACGATACCCCGCACTATATCCTGGCACAATATATCGGCTTCGCACTTTTATTGAGTGGTGCGCCATTTACGGTGGGCTTTGCAAATGAGGAACACCAAAAGCTCACACTAATTTCAAAGCCTGTCCTAGTCACCGAGTCTGCTGCAGAGGAGACTCTCCCTGAGTCTGCTGCGGAGGAGTCTGCCCCTGAACTGTTTGGTCTGCTGAAGGTCCCTGAACTGTCTGGGCCGTTTTGGTTGCATTCTCAGCATGCTCCACCCTGGTCGCCCGCATGGTTTATTCTATCCACCTGGCCCTCCCACCTTCCCCAAGATCGCTTCCGGGTCACTATCACCCTGGACTCTGAGAAGCGTCTGGAATCCGCTTTTAAGGGGGGGGGGGTTATGTCATGAGTTTAGTCTGTTTTTGTCTTGTTTCATGTGTTACAGCTATCTGTCATGTTATTAGTGTTTCCCATTAGCCACACCCTCTTGTTATCTTGTTTAGCTTGTCTACCCTTGTATTTAAGTCGGTGTGTTTCGTGCAGTCTTTGTTGAGTTCTTAATGTTATCTGGCTGGCTGTTCAGTTCCTGAGTCCTGTTTCCTGTTCCTGAGTTTTCCTGTGTGTTTTTGAACTTGTGTATTAAACAATACTGCAAATGGATCCTACTGCCTTGTCTGCTTCACCCGGCCGTGACACAAACAAGACTGAAACGCTGATTTTTGCCCCAGACCACAATATCCCGCTGATCAAGCAGCACCTTGGTTCTCTGGGCCTCTCTGTCAAATCCAGCCTCAGAAACCTGGGGGTTGTGTTTGACCAGGCCATGTCTTTGGAGACACACTCTAAACAGCTCGTCCGAATTTGCTTTTATCATCTTAGGAACATCTCTAAAATTCGCAAAATGTTGTCAAAGAAGGATCTGGAAATGATAATTCACGCTTGTATATCAACAAGACTTTACTACTGCAACTCTGTTTCTATCTGTCTGAATAAGTCTGCTTTGAACAAATTGCAAATTGTTCAAAATTCTGCTGCTAGACTTTTAACAGGTGCCCCTCGAAGGTCTCATATCACATTAGTCTTATTGGATCTCCATTGGCTCCCTGTAAAATTCAGGATTGATTTTAGTGCTGACTTTCATAGCCTTAAATGGTCAGGCCCCACATTACATCCTGGACCTTTTGAAGCCGTATTCCTCTGACCGCACTCTCCGGTCCTCTGGCCAAAACTTGCTTGCAGTCCCTAAGACTCGTTATAAGACCTGAGGGGACATGTCATTTCAGTCTGTAGCTCCCAGACTGTGGAACGCCCTACCCCTATCCCTACGTCTGGCAGACACTGTTGTCTCTTTTAAAAAGGCTCTGAAAACATGTTTATTTAGGAAGGCTTTTGGTTGATGGGTTTTCACTAGTGTCACTTTAATCTTACATATGTATATACATTTTATATTGTTTGTTTTACTTATCCTCTTGTACAGCACTTTGTGATTTTATCTGTGAAAAGCGCTTTATAAATAAACTTTACTTACTTACCTTAGGAAGTGGACAATCATGCCACTTTTCCCTATCGGCTGGCTGGCCACCGGGAAATGGAAGGCTGCGATGGCTTCCACATAGACTTTGAGCGTGGATGGGCTACGGCCTACATCCACCAGCTCTTGGAGAAATGAAAGTATCAGAGATACTTCACATAAAGTAGGGTTCTGGTTCCTGGTTGAGCACCACCCGGAGAACACAGACCACTTAAGAGCATAGAGGCGTCTCGTAGACAGAGCTCTAGCCTAGCTGATTGTGCTCGGGACTCTCGCTGGGAGGTCCGCAAGCTCCTGTCAAGAAGCCACACATGGAGGGCCCATAGTTTGGGACGGGGGTGCTAAATTGTCCTGTTCGCCTGGGAGAAGGTCTTCCCTCAGGGGTATTGGCCACTGGGCTGCTGTGAGCAGCTGAATCAACTAAGGGAACCAAGGCTGGTTTGCCAGAGGGGGGCCACAAGTAGGACTGTGTGTCTGCCCTCCCTGATCCTTTTTATAACCTGAGGGAGGAGCGTGACCGGAGGAAACGGATAAAGGGGAAGGCTAAGCCATTCATGGGCCAGCGCATCCCTGTCCTTCGAGAGAAAAATGGGCAGTGAGAGTTGTCTTCGGAGGAGAAGAGGTCGACCTCTGCCCTCCAGAAAACATCCCAGATAATTTGAACCATATGGGGATGGAGGGATGGAGGGTCCATAGAAGAGACCAATGGAGGAAATAGGTGAGTCAAGGAAGGCGGTTCTATCCGCGTCCTTGATCTCCGGCAAGTTTAACCACAAGGGGTAGTGTTGTCACGGTACCAAAATTTCAGTATTCGGTACCAATACCAGTGAAAATCCACGGTTCTCGGTACCAATTTCGGTACCAAAGCTTAATTTAGATAAAAATTTACATAATATTAAAGTGTATATCACAGTTACAAAGATGGAAACTGTAGCCTAGTATTAAAAACACTTTACAATAAGATTCTATTTGTTATATAACATTAGATAAAATGACCTAGCAATAAATCATAGTTACATATAGCAATTATTCTCCTTGGGGTTAGTTTAAAAATATACTAATATATTTTTAAAATCAAAAGTTTTATCTGTTAACATAATTTAATGCACAATGAATGAAGTGAACAAACATGAACAATCAAGTGTATGTATTAAATAACATTCACAAAGATTAATTAATGTTGTAAAAATATATTGTTCACTCAATGTGTTGATGTTAACACATTAAGTGATGTTAATGAATGGTATCTTATTGTAGTGTTACCAAACTATACAGGAGATAAAACATGTTTTATTTGACTTAACTGTAGCCTACTTTTATTTAATCCAAAACTGCCAAAAATGTCACTCTTGCCTGTCTTCAAAACTTGAGAACCCTGTAGCTGATTTCTAATGCAAGGGCTAGAAATCAATTAATCCTTTGCTGATACTTCCTCGTCATCACGGAGAGCGCAGTTTGCACCGCTTTCTCCTTCTCTCCACAAGCGCTCGCTCTCGCGCGTCTCCGCTATGCAACCATAAACAGTGACGCGCCTGGAAAAACAAGCTCGCACGTCGCTTCTATTATGAGTGCGCTTCCCGCACGCCTACATTTGAAATTTGCACGCGCAAAAAAACGTGCTATGTGAACGTGTAAACGGCCCTTTATGGCAACGTGACATTAGCCTAATTCAACATATTTCCATATGTGGCTCTTTTCAAATACATGTCAAATGAAAGAACTTAAATACGGGGTTCCCCAAGGCTCAATATTGGGCCCATTACTTTTCAACATATATATAAATGACTTTGTGAATTCCTCTCAAGTATTTCAAAAGGTGATGTTTGCAGACGACACCAATTTGTTTTTGTCACATAAAAATTCAAGTGATTTACAAATTATTTTAAATGAAGAACTACAAAAAAATTGTTATCTGGTTCAAGTGCAATAAATTATCCCTCAACATTAAAAAAAAAAAATTATATAATGTTTCAATCAAATATAAGGGCATCAGCTACAAAACAGTTTTGCCTCAATGTAGATGATGAGGAGATACTACCAACCACTTCTACAAAGTTCTAGGGGGTTCACATTGATAAATGTTAAACCTTAAATGTTCCTAACCAGCCACATTGATCACTTGACACAGAAGCTTTCAAAATATGTTGGTCTGTTCTTCAGAATACGGCATTATCTTACATTACCTGCTCTTCTTACCCTGTACAGCTTGTTCGAGCCTCACATTAGTTATTGTAACGTAATTTGGTGTAATACCTACCCGAGTCATAGTCACTGTTTGGGGTCATTATGACCCCACTGGACTTTTACTTGATTTTTAAAAAATGTTCCCTTCATCTCAGGGGCATGAAACTCTGTGGCTTTTCCTAAATAATCTATCTAAACATGCACAAAAAAACTGGGCTTGATTTGGTTGTTCTAAAGGTGTGTAAAAATTTTTTTACCATTCAACGGGTTTGGGGTCAAAATGACCCCACATTGAAAATGAATGGGAAAATGAAAAAAGTTACTTTTTTTTATTTTGTTTGTCAAAAAAATAAAAGTAAATCCATTATTAATCAGAAATGTTCTACATATAAACCAAGGTCTGGTCCTAGAGCATAAATAAAAAGTAGAACGAACTTTCTATCTCATACACACACACACACACACACACACAAACACACAAATGTATGTGACTGCAACAGAGCATTTTTACAGAAATTGGCAAAAAAAATCAACTAAACTGGCATAAATCTAAAAAAAATTACATTTAAATCAAGGTCTGGTCCTAGAGCATAAATAAAAAGTAGAACGAACTTTCTATCTCATACACACACCCACACACAGACACACACACACAAACACACACGTATGTGACTGCAACAGAGAGCATTTTATAGAAATTGGCAAATAAAATCAACTAAACTGGCATAAATCTGAAAAATTTCACATTTGCAACATGGAACAAGCATGCCCCCACCCCACACCCCACACCCCACCCCCCACACACACAGAGAGAGAGAGAGAGAGAGAGAGAGAGAGAAAGGGCAGATAAAAGAAAGATGAAATGCAGCTGAACTTTTGATAATTCAAATTCAAAATATATCAGACAACAAAACAAACTCTAACTTTGACAAAAATACAGATTTTTTATGTATTTCAAAATGTTTAAATATATATTCACAAAATATATATCAAAGTTGTGAGAAGTTGAAACATCAAGAAAATGAATGAGTCTCTATGGACCTCTATTGGACAGATGTGGTCATTGCACTTTAATTCCTTAACTCTAAGAAAAAAAGTTTTTCGACTAACCTCCAGATGGCAGTATTCTATCCCTAACACATAGAGCAATGTCCAAAAACTATTTAGATTTAATTAAGATCATATTTTAAGGGATTTTTTCTTTAAAAAATCATTTTTCATATGCCAATTTATGGCCTAGTTATGTATTTGTGCAGTAAATAGGTAAAAAACTTCAAAATTTCCACAAAAACACAGCATAAATGTATAGTTGAGAAGTAAATTTAAAAAATGATATATAGTTTTCCATATAAAAAATTATATTTCCTTATGCAATCGCTCTTTAAAAGTTTGGGGTCATTTTGACCCCAAACACATGGAGTGTTGTCCTTTTCTAACAGTGAATAAGGGTTAAATAAATGAATAAGTCTACAAAAGAAGATAATACGAGCTATATCGTGGTCTTGGTACAACACTCCTACTAGACCCCTCTTTCACCGCTTAGGTCTCCTCCGGCTTACTGAGTTGAACATATACCACAATGCGTGCATTATGCACCAAGTAGTTAATGTTACAAACAGCAGGCTATCTCAGCTCATTCCAATTAGTAGTCCTCTTCATGCTCATGCCACCAGGAACAAACATCTGATTACTGGTAAAACCAAAAGACTTAAAAGTGCAAATTTGAGCATTACAAGTAGAGGCCCAAAGATTTGGAATGAGCTAGATGGCAGGCTGAAGGTGTTGAAATCTGTATCCATCTTTAAGAAAACACTAAAAAACGAACTTTTACGTTTATATTTATAACCTTGCCAGTAGCCTACTTAGACTACAGTTGATCTTAAAAGCATTGTCCTGATCTACTTTTTGTGTGTCTTATGCTGTAGTGTGTATTTTTGTATGATATCCTTGTTATGTGACTGGTGTTTAGTTTAAGTATTTGTTTGTAATGTATTATCTTAATATGTCTGAGGCTCCCTATTATAAGCGTTGGATAGCTTCTCTGGGAGACCTGATTCACCCATGACTATATGTGCTATTTGGTCTGTGCCATTTTTCTTGAATTTATGTGTGGGTGAAATAATAAAGAAAGAAATAATAATAAAGAAATTATGTATTTCTTCACAGAAACTCACTCAAATTCTTTTAATTTGGTGTATCATTTTGCTTAATACATCTGATAGAATGAGGAAAGTTAAACACAGTAGTCAACAACATCCGTGAGACACTGGATCTTCAGTGAATTGTTTTCTCCTCATGCTTCATGTCTGGGTGCTGAATGCACTTCCACTGCTCCTAAAAGATGGGTAGATCACAAAGGGTCAGTTTGAAGTTCCCCTTACTTATTTTGGTGGTAAACATAAAAAATTATACATAAATACTCACAAAGGTAATGTGTACATTAGTAAAAATATTTTAGTGTAATATTTCATCACAGATTTGCTAGACAATGCAATGATAATATATGCAATCTTTGGCCTTCACTAATTTATACATCCAACGCTAAAGGGGCTATTCTTTTGAGAGTAATGTGTCACTCACAGCACTGGTAGAGCCTATTGATTCTGATGATGTCATTCTGGCTCATCTGAGTAGATGTGCCCAGCGCAACATTATTGTTGGGAATGGGAATCATGGTGGGAAGGCCATTCTTGGAGAAAGCATATCTGATAGAGCAAGTGGCATAGATGCCGTTAGATTGTAATCTGCAACACTGAGAGAAACCTCATCTCCTCTTGAGCTCACTCACCTCTCGTACTGCATCACAGAGCTGTAGTCGTAGGGAGTTCCTTGGTTCAGGGTGTTGATTTTGTTGAAGTTGTACTTCATGTCTGATGAGCAAACACAACTTTTACACGTGGACCTAGAAATCTATTGTATTAAATAAACTAACCTAACAACACTACATGTATTCTTCTTTCAACAAAAACAATACCATCACTGATGTTCTCCCAGACGACTTGGATGTGATTGTCACGGTCACTGCGGGTCTGTTCATGGTTGAAGCCAAGAGCGTGGAGCAGCTCATGTTGCACAGTGCTGTGGTAAAGACAGCCATTACGGGCCAGAGACACAGTCTGGGCATTACCCTGACGACCAACGTACGAGTAGCATCTGTGAGACAGAGATCCATAAAGTGTAAGATTTTTGCCCATCTTAGATATTATCTTCATCTCTTCATCATCTTCATTTACTTTTCATCACAAATTACATGTTGATGGTAATTCATTTTGAGTTTTGTGTAGTCTTTGCCTTGTCTCTGCCTTATCTTGAAACTATTTCTGTGTTGGTTTTTCTGATTGTGGTTTTAGTTGTGTTATGTACCCACTGCGAGACTCAATGCTAATATAGTCTCTCTCATTGCTGCGGGGGAAGAAGCGGATACAAGTGCTGTAGGAGAAAGAGTCCAGACCACGCTGGATGATCTCCAGCTCACGGGAAGCTGAAAGGGCAAAGAGGTCAGAGTTTGCTACTGTGGAGAGTTACATCCTTTCATTAAATCTCAGCAGCATGCAAAGGGTATGAATTTGGCCTACAAAAACATAAATCATAATATTAGTGACTTACAGTAGTGGTTGGCGATGACGTAAGGTACATAAATCTTGCCGTCGCTGTATTTGGACCAGAGGCAGCCGTAGGAGGTGCAGGGATCAGCATTTTTCTCATTCACAGCAATGTCATCCATTAGCTTGGGCTCATCAGGTTCAGGAACTAACACATAAAGAGTTAATTTGGGACTTTTTAATGAAGGACAATTGCAACATATTGATGTCTATTGGTGAGTAAGTGGTGATTGCGTATATACCAATGCCTCTGTTGGCTCTGTGCAGCAGTTCAGACACAGACAGCTCAGCAGACTTGTCCTCGACTATTATAAAAACACATCAACACATTCACCATTACTTCAGTTAATTCATCATGTAGAAACTGTGTCTTTGCTGAATTATTTAATGTTTCAGCTCAAAGTTTTTTACAATCTCATATTTACAATAGGTGACTTACCAGGCTGAATGTGAGTTAAGCCAGAACAACACAAACAACACGGACATGGAAAATAAATATGAAACATTAAGTGAAGTCAAAGCATATTACATTCTTCAATATTACATGAATTAGTATATGAATAAATTGCATGCATCATTTTCAGAGTACTACAGTATATACATATGTCCATGTATAATTATGTCTTTTACCTTCCCCTCGGCGGAGAAGACCAGCAGGGCCAACAGGCCAAAAGTAACCCTAGTCACAAACATGGCAGCCAAAGACCTATAATGAGAGAGATAACAGACCTGCAGAAAGAACCAGGGCACAGCAGTTTGGTGAGACAGAATTTATATATACACTATTGGTCATGTGAAACCTGAAATCTCAAATAAAATACAAAGCCATAGGTATCATTTTTAAATTAAATAAAAAGTACCGGTGGACACCATAACCTTATCAAATGGTACAAAACCTATTTAAGTTTTCAATAAATATATGTTGCCTTCCTCATTTCCTATTCTGCTAAAAAAAAATCCATCAACTTCATAAATGGGAATATGTTTGAAAAGACACCTCAAACATACCACTATTCTCACCTCAGTCCCTCAAGCTTCATAGAGCAACACGTTTTATACCCTGGTTCGAGTCCATATCAAAAAGATCTTGACAAATACGGGCAAAAGAGTTCAGATTTGTTTAACCTTGTATGAAAAAGAACAGGTGTGAAATTCCCTTCATAGGAACATGTGTCATAAACAACTCGTATGCATGCATCAGAACGTATGGGTTCTCTTCTTAAAACACTTTATTTTCATAAATAATTTTTTATATTGTATTTTGTATTTTAAAAGCTAATCACCTTAAATAATAAATATTTTTATATATCACCTTCTATAATGCCTAATATAACCTTGACCTCGAGCGTTTAAAGCGGCAGATGACAGAACTGCAGCGTGCACTTATAATAAACACAATATTATTGTGCATTGGAGTGGTTACTAATATAGTTATCGTTATAGTTATATATATAGTTATCATTTTTGGTGTGAATGGGCCTTAAAGGGATAGTTCACCCCAAAATGAAAATTCTGTCAGTAATTACTCACCCTCATGTTGATCCAACCCCGTAAGAATTTTGTTCGATCTTAGTAACACAAATGAAGATATTTTTGATTAAATCTGAGAGCCGTCTCACTCCTCCATAGGCTTCTAAGGGATTGAAACTTGCAGGCCCAGAAAAGTTATTAACGACATCATTATAATAGTCCAAGTGACTACAGTGGCTCAATCTTAAGTTTATCAAGCGACGAGAATACTTTTTGTGCACAAAAACAAAACAAAAATAACGACTTTATTCAACTATTCATTTCCTTCTCTGTGGGCCTCGAGTGACTTCACGTAGCGCAGCACTTCTGTGTTGTACGTCACACGCATCACACACATGACCAGCGTCGGCCAATAGTGAGCCTACGTGTGACGTACAACACAGAAGCGCTGCGCTGTTACACTACGTGAACCAACTCGAGTATTAAAATTTTAATAACTTCTCTGGGCCGGCAAGTTTCAATCCCTTAGAAGCCTATGGAGGAGTGATCCAGCTCTCAGATATAATCAAAAATATCTTCATTTGTGTTCCGAAGATGAACGAAACTCTTACGGGGTTGGAACAACATGATGGTGAGTAATTACTGACAGAATTTAAATTCTTCAGTGAACTATCCCTTTAACCAATACAGGTTACTACTTTTTATACATTTTGGCTGTTGCCAACTAACATAATATAGTTAAATCTATAGTTATCAGCTCAAATCTGAGTCATATTTTATGCAAATGTAATAATATAAAAGCATTTTCTTGAAATTGTGACCACGGCAATTTGTGAGTCCTGAATTCATATCTGCAGTCACATGTTCAGACGTGGGGAATGATCAAAACAGTACATGCTGGTATTAATAGAAACATTATCTTTGAAATGTTCAAAGAAAACATGACAAACATGCAAGTGTTTTCTTTTTTCATTACTCAGTGAGTTCAGTCTTGTGTAACCTTCAATCTTCGCTGAAGAACAGGTGTGGATTTCCCTGTCACAGTATGGTGCCATCTCATGCTGACAAACCAGAAACAGTCAGAGTCTTTACTTCATTTAGTATCCAGTCATCCTTGTGTTAAGTTTCCTATTAATTGTCTTTCTTGAATGTAATCATCCATTAGTTTAGAGTTCAGTTATCAAGAGAATCCTATTGTGTAGGCCTACCTTGCTACATTTAAACGCCTGTGTAGAGATGTTACTACAGAGCCAAATTATTGATATTTTTGTATTTCGTATTTGAATTCAGGGGCAATGAATTCACTTCACTGTTCCTCATCATTGCTTATTTCTAAAATGTCCTTTAATTACTTGAGTATAATGTTATGTTACATGTTATGTTGAATTATAATAAAATGTTTGAATGCAGCAGAGAGTACTAGAATACAAATTTTATTTGTGAATAATAATTTTAATAATAATTAGTAGTTACCTGCAGTTGGTTAAGGCCTGTTCACACCAAGAACGATAATAATAATGATTTGCATAGTAAAGCCATCACCTACAATCATTTTGGGCGGGAATTAATGTAAACACAATATCTGATGGTCATGTCTGAAGTAAATGTAAACAGCCGGGCCAAAAAATCAGATATGGTGAAAAGATCGGATTTGTGCATAAAGATTTATTCTTCTTCGTGAGCTTTATCCCAATACAACGTGTGACATAACTAAAACAGTTGCCAAAATCATTGGTTTGATTCCCAGGGAATGTATGAGCTGATCCAATGTATCTCTTGTAAGTCGCTTTGTATGAATGGTGTCTGCATGCATAAATGTAATGTTGATCATGTTCGAGAGTCTTGCATGTTAATTTGTTTTTGTGGGTAATTAAAAAACATGACAATGTATAAATACTGTAATACATATTTATATCGCACTTTTTATAATACTGAATGTTTCAAAGCAGCTTTATATGATAAGACTCATAGTCATATGTGACCTTGCCTTTTATCCTGATGTCGATAGCCTGTGTTCCACTCAACTGTTCCTTCTCCCCATTTGCATCTGTTACTTGTTACATTCAAAGCATATGTTTTAAAAACATACATTCAAAAACATATGTTTTAAAGAGGCATGCAAAGGTTTTACTTTACAAATCACAAACTTATCATTTACTCATATTTGACGACTAGAGTGAGGTGGTCACATCTGTTTCCAAAGGGATATGTCATTTTTAGTCACTCTTGTTAAAACTATATTTGTGCCTGTAGCCAATTCACTATCATTTCATTTCTCAACATTGTTCTGTCATTTATACACCTACATCTGTTATCCTCAAAATCCTGTTCCTCTCATTGCGTGTGCTAAGCAATGCTTCCAACCAGTCAACTGCAATGTTGAGAGGAAGGGCCATCAATGAGTTCTTTTATGTGATGTGACCAGCTGCAGAAGGTTTGGAAATGACTAAACATGACATCTTGTGGTTAATTGTGTAACTGTAATGTACTCAAGATTGATAACATTGCCGTTATCATACTGTTTTATCAGTAATTTTACTAATACCGGTCAAAAGTTTGGAATAATCACATGTTATTGTTTTTGAAAGTCTCTTATGCTCACCAAGGCAGCACATTTTTTATTGATCAAAAATACAGTAAAAACGGTAATTTTGTGAAATATTATTACAATTTAAAATAATTATTTTTCTCTTTTAAAATGTTTTAAAATGTCATTTATTCATGTGATGGCAAAGCTGAATTTTCAGCAGCCATTACTCCAGTCTTCTGTCACATGATCCTTCAGAAATCATTCTTTTGATATTAATATCAAGACAACAACACTTGCATTCACCAGCTTTACTACTGAAAAAGGATTGTCAAAATAGGGGGCGGGGGCAGTAGTACCTCATTGCAGGGGGGCGGAGTTGGATCCAGATCTAAGGGGTGGAGATGGGTAGGATTAGGGGTGGGGTTAGGGATCAGGGGGTGGAGATGGGTAGGTTTAGGGATATGTAGGGTGGGAGGAGTTGGATCTGGATCCAACTCCTCCCTCTGGATTTTGTGTTCTGCAGTGAGGACCATCTCGAAAAAAGACCCAGAAGCCATCAATAATATGGGTGTTGAATTTTTATTTATTTACTTGTTTTAAAGCACATTTTGAGTTTTTTGCTCCTTTTGTTGATTTGTCACAAGCATCTGATACTGGAACATTATTATCTTTTATTAGGCCTATCATTAATTATTCTCATTATCTTATCTTATGTACTGAAAGATTTCTGATTTTAGGATGTTAATGAAATAAGTAAAATCATTTGACTCTATGATGTGCAAAAAGCAAAGCTTAAAAAAGAATGCTAGGAAACAAAAAATGGATGAACTTTTCCATCATACACGTTCTTCATACAGCCCAGCCGTTTCTCAACCTGAGAAAAAAAAGCAATGAATATGAAATGAAAGACACGATTTTGTTGTGATTAAGAGTTCAAAATAAATCCCACTATAAAGACCACCAGCCTACGGAAGCGTATTGCATTCACTTGAAGAAAAAAAATCTACTCTGTTTTTCTGAATTAACGAGTTAATTATCTCAGAATTACGAGATAATTTTTCATGGAAAATAGTTTTTGCTCTGTTTTTCTGAATTAACAAGTTAATTATCTCAGAATTACGAGATAATTTTTCATGGGAAAAAAGTTTTTGCTCTGTTTTTCTGAATTAACGAGATCCTTCAAAATCCTGCCATGAGCTCTATTTTAGCTGGATTGCATGGAAGTAAACATGTCCCGCCTTTCAAATTTAATCCGGTTTTATTTTAGGTTGGCCGAAGGGACATACTGCTGTCTTTAAGTAATATAAATGGCATTGTTATCATGGCATCGAAAATTGATGGCCGGCCGCGGGAGCGCGCGCAGCGTGTTAAAGATGTATCGCCCATTCTCTTTACGAATGCAGTTGCTTTTATGTGGATCAAACAGACATAACGTGCAAATAAACATCACTCACCCAGTACTTTTTACCTATTAAAACACCTGTAAATGGCCAATACAACCATTATACTGGAGTATTTCAGCTGCTAAAAAGTTATTGAAACCTCTACTTATTTATTGAAAGGTTATTTCTGCCCTGAAATTCGTTGATTATATTCATGAGGGTTAAATCTGACTGATTATAACTCACCTACTACTTTTTACCTATTAAAATACCTGTAAAGGGCCAATACAACCATTATAATGCAGTATTTCACCTGCCAAAAGTGATCGAAGTCTCTACTTATTGATTGAAAGGTTATTTCTGCGCTGAAATTTGTTACTTATATTCATGAGGGTTAAATCTGACTAGTTATAACTCACCCAGTACTTTTTACCTATTAAAATACCTGTAAAGGTATGTATAATCAGATAAGATTATACATACTCAGTCAGATGTAACCCTCATGAATATAATCAACTAATTTCAGGGCAGAAATAACCTTTTAATCAATAAGTAGAGGCTTCAATCACTTTTTGGCAGGTGAAATACTGCATTATAATGGTTGTATTGACCCTTTACAGGTATTTTAATAGGTAAAAAGTAGTAGGTGAGTTATAATCAGTCAGATTTAACCCTCATGAATATAATCAACTTATTTCAGGGCAGAAATAACCTTTCAATAAATAAGTAGAGGCTTCAATAACTTTTTAGCAGCTGAAATACTCCAGTATAATGGTTGTATTGGCCATTTACAGGTGTTTTAATAGGTAAAAAGTACTGGGTGAGTGATGTTTATTTGCACGTTATGTCTGTTTGATCCACATAAAAGCAACTGCATTCGTAAAGAGAATGGGCGATACATCTTTAACACGCTGCGCGCGCTCCCGCGGCCGGCCATCAATTTTCGATGCCATGATAACAATGCCATTTATATTACTTAAAGACAGCAGTATCTCCCTACGGCCAACGTAAAATAAAACCGGATTAAATTTGAAAGGCGGGACATGTTTACTTCCATGCAATCCAGCTAAAATAGAGCTCCTGGCAGGATTTTGAAGGATCTCGTTCATTCAGAAAAACAGAGCAAAAACTTTTTTTTCCATACAAAATTAACTCGTTAATTCAGAAAAACAGAGCAAAAACTTTTTTCCCATGAAAAATTAACTCGTTAATTCAGAAAAACAGAGCAAAAACTTTTTTTCCCATGAAAAATTATCTCGTAATTCTGAGATAATTAACTCGTTAATTCAGAAAAACAGAGTAGATTTTTTTTCTTCAAGTGAATGCAATACGCTTCCTTACCAGCCTGCTAGACATGCTTAGCATAGTGGTCTAAGGTGGAGTTTTCAGCACGGAAAAACAAATTATGTTTTTTATTCAAATGACAGGAAAGCTGAACGTACTGCAGTAGAGTCTGTTAATGCGTAGGATGTCATTTGGGCTCATTTGTTGAGCTTCACCAATCACAACGTTCGCATTCGGAATGGGAATCATGGTTGGCTCATTATTCCTAGAGAAAGCGTACCTAAAACCACACACATAAAGAAACAAAAGTAAAAACTGTTTACTGCGTTTTTAGCATATTCCAAAAAAAAAAAAATAATAATTCCCCAAAATTTCACTGAACTACAAGAACGCTTACCTTGAATAGTGCATCACAGAATTGTAGTCATAGGGGGTAGCCAGATTGTTGGTGTCTACTTTACGGAAATTGTGCTGCTGTTCTGTTACACAGTGCACAGGAAAGTATTAACGACTATAAATGTAAACCTGGTAAAAACACAGTGAAGTTTAAT
The DNA here is from genome assembly GCA_030578255.1 of Tiaroga cobitis. Taxonomy (NCBI): domain Eukaryota; kingdom Metazoa; phylum Chordata; class Actinopteri; order Cypriniformes; family Leuciscidae; genus Tiaroga; species Tiaroga cobitis. The sequence goes on from CM060597.1 coordinate 28,701,021, forward strand.
CGAGTCTACTATGTAATAATTGTGACTGAATGTAATATGCAATGTTTTGTAATATTGCGTTTAGTTTTCTTATTTTTTTGTTCTATTTTATCTTTATCTTAAGTCTTAATCACTTCTTAATATTAATTTACTTTCTTTCCATTCTATATACAGTACTATTATTTATACAATATATTATTAATATTCATATTTATATATTTTAAATACATATTATGTGTATGGAATTCTCATTTTTAAAACTCATGCTCTGTAAAGGTTTGCCAGCAGAATGCCGCATAATTTCAAACATTTCTCCAGAGAATTTTTAAACAAAAATACCAGGAATGATGTTCTGATAAAGGATTTGGATGTGTTTGTCACGGTCACTGCGGTTCTGTTCATGATGGAACCCGAGAGCATGAAGGAGTTCGTGCTGCACAATTTGGTGATAGACACACCCAAAACGCTGGAGAGAAACAACCTGCCCTCCCCTTTGGCGCCCCAAATATGAATAGCATCTGTGGACCACATAACACATCAGGTTGTATATTTATCTGAAGGGAAAGCACAATTACTATAAACACAGAAATTGAATAAAAAGGACCCCTGAATCCAGAGATTTACCCAGAATTAGACTGTATGTGAAGAAAGTTCCTCTGTCCTTGATGAGGTACGAATCGAATGCAGGAAACCTCTGCAAAGGACTGCATACCTCTTTTAATCACACTTATGTCCTGTGGAGCTGTGGAAGGAATAGACTGTTGAACATAACATGTGGTACCGATGAGATGATATCTAATTTAGTTAACATTGCCATTTACAGTACTGGTTGGAGATGGCGTAGGGCACATAGACTAATCCATCTCTGCTTCTGTCCCATTTGCACCCACGAGCGGTACATGGATCTGCATTTTGCAGCCCGCTTGGTATGGCGATGTCTCCAAACATGATCAAAGGCTTATCCAGTCCCAGTCCTGCGTGGTATAGAATAATGCACAATAATTCAGTATGTTGATTCTGGTGATATAATGTTTTAAAGGATGAGGTGAGCCAAGGAATCTGTCACGAACTGCTACACAAAAGATGTGCCTATATAGCCTTCAAACTCATACCTGCATGTTTGTTGGTTTCAATTATAGTTGACACTGGTATATCATCTTTCTCTGTGATGTTACCTGAGATGTGAATCAGTAAATTATTAATAAAACACTACAAAATTACAAGTTAGTTTTTTTCTTTCTGTGCATCTTACCAGTCTTCCCAGGGATCTTTTCAATTAAATCCTGTTTTAGAATTTCAAACAAATGTGTATTAGAAACCAGTGGTTAGAAATGAAAAGCCGCTCCCATTGGGACGACGCTGATGTTATCATTTTACATTTGAGATATTGATTACATATTGTTGTCTGTTCTCACCTGAATAGTACGACTCTGAGCAGGAGCAGACCTCAGGAGTAGAGAGATGACCACCACCAAGTACATGATGAGAGCTTTCTGAGAAAATGTTCTGGGTCAAACAGGGCTGACAGTTATATACTCTTCCGAGAGCCTTAACTTCCTTTTTTTGTGCAATAACCCAGCCTTCATGAATCCAGTGCTAAAATACCATGGTTTAAAAGCAGAAATGTGCTTATATTTGTACAAACGCTTAAATGAGTCATTGAGTTTAGAATTAATGATTTTTATTGCTGCAATGTTGTAAACAAATCTTGTAGGGTTGATGTCTCCCAATCCACAAGAGGAGGTACCCTTTATGGCTCCTAAAATTTTTTATATCTTCCTTGAAATTTTGCATTTCATCAAAGAATTTGGTCCATGTTGATATGAAAGCATCACGTAGTTCCTGGAGATTTGTCAGCTGCAGATCTATGATGCAAATCTACCATTCCACCACATCCCAAATGGGCTCTATTAGATTGAGATTTGGTGACTTTGGAGGCCATTTGAGTACAGTGAACTCATTATGTTCAAGATATCAATTTGAGATGATTTGAGCTTTGTGACGTGGCACATTATCCTGCTGGAAGTAATCATCAGAAGATAGGTCATGGTGGTCATAAAGGGATGGACAGCAACACTACTCTTCTTCAATACTCATGCTTTCTTGTTGCTGGCTCTGATGTTAAACGATGCTCAATTGGTGCTATGGGCTCAAAGTGTGGCAATAAAATATCCCTCACACCATTTCATCACCACCATCAACTTGAACCATTGATACAAGGCAGGATGTGTCCATGCTTTCATGTTGTTTAAGCCAAATTCTGACCCTAGCATATGAATGTCGCAGCAGAAATAGAGACTCGTCAGACCAGGCAATGTTTTTCCAATTGCAGCCTCAGTTTCCTGTTCTTAGCTGACAGAAGCGCCCCCCAGTGTGGTCTTCTGCTGCTGTAGTCCATCTGTTTCAAGGTTGAGCGTGTTGTGCATTCAGAGATGTTCTTCTGCAGACATTGGCCGTAACGAGTTGTTATTTGAGTTATTGTTGACTTTCTATCAGATTGAACCAGTCTGACCATTCTCCCAGGCATCAACAAGGCATTTTCGCGAAGTGAACTGCCGCTCTCTGTATATTTTCTCTTTTTTGGACCATTTTCTGTAAACCCTAGAGGTGGTTGTGCGTGAAAATCCCAGTAGATCAGCAGTTTCTAAAATACTCTGACCAGCCCGTCTGGCACCAACAATCAGGCCACATTCAAAGTCACTAAAATCACCTTTCTTTCCCATTCTGATGCACAGTTTGAACTTCAGATGATCATCTTAAAGTGTACAGAGTGTATTAAAGTACATTATTATATAATTTATTATTAATATAATACATAATTTTGCACATTTTATTTTAAAAATGTATAAACGTAAAATAAAGTAAATAATAAAATAAATATACACATTGCGTGTATGTTAGAAATTATACACAGTGGTGTGTGAAATAATATTTGATTATTTATATATTTTTAAATAAAGATCCACTGGGAAAACACTCAGCTCCATTTACAAACTAATTATTCCTACAGGTAAATGTCTGTAGACTTTTATTAAGACAGAAAAACAATCAACTCTTTTTCTTAATATCTTTACGTTGTTAGCTGTTGGAAAACATTTTCAAACCAAATTAGCATTTTCAAACTGCAATCCCTCCCCAGAAGACCACAAATCTGGTTTACAAAGAGGAAGCTTTTATTTCTCTGGTCTACTGTTAACCAGATGTTGAGTCATGTGATTGATCTTTTCTTCCTAAAGAGGATGTGGAAATATTTCAAAAGATGCCTTGCACAAACTATATGGTTCTACATATTAATCTGAAACATTTGCTCCATCACATTTCAACATTTAACAGACCCTCATTTCAAAAGAAGAGGACCTTGCGCAACCTTTCAATGTAGGAGACACTATGCCATACAAACAGAAGGCTCGTCACCAGCTCACACACAAGATAGTTGTCACAGTTTGACTCTTTGTTTTCCCCGTTTTCTTCAGTGTTTTGGTTTAGTCCTATTCAGTTTTCCCGCTCCTCGTTTGCCCTCAGTTTAGTCACCTGTGTTTAGTTAATTAGTCAATCTTCTTCATCACCGTCACCTGTCGTACCCCATTATCATTTGTGTATTTAGTTCCTGTTCTTTATTCAGTGTTTGTGCAACAGTCTGGTTTGTCGGTCAATGTTTGAGCATATGCTCTCTGTGTGGAGCTCTTTGTTGTATTTTGACTTCTGGAAATAAAACCTTTGATTTTGATATAGTGATTCGTCTGCCTCCTTCATCTCCAAGTCTACACCGTAACAATAGTATGATAGACAAATATGTATTTTATTCAGCTGTATGTTATAGAACATTCAATCTCATCTAGATGCCAAACTACCAAACTAAGTTACAACCCTCAAATGATTTAAAAACTGTGAATTAAAAACAGCACCAACTCTAAGGTTTGTAAAATGATGCTAATCACAAACTCCTAAACTGAATCTGTAAAATATTTTGTCCTCCATGAAGAGTGAAATGTCATTTTTCAAAGTTTTCCAAATACCACAGATTAAGTTTTGTCCTATTCTGAAAAATTAAACATGTATGCATACAAAATATAAATGCATTTCCTAAGCAATGTAATTCAAAGAAGATAGCATTTTCACCCTATGCTGACAAAGCTTTCAAAATTGAATTCTTTTAAATGAATTAATAAGAGAGGGAATGTCTTAAGACATACTGCAGTATATTGTGTTAATACGCAGAATATCATTTGAACTCATTTTCTCAGCTTGGCCAATAGACATGTTATTGTCAGGAATAAGGATGATGGTTGGCTCTCTGTTCTTGGAGAAGGCAAACCTGAAACCACACAAACACTTCAGTATCAAACACAATCCAGACGCACACTTGTTTAGTAGTTAGCTAACCCTAACCTACAAGTATTTGATACTTCAGAAAAGCAGACCTTAATATTTGGTACAGAAACCTTTGTTTGCAATTACAGAGTTCATTCGTTTCCTGTAGTTCTTGACCAGGTTTGCACACACTTCAGCAGGGATTTTGGCCCACTCCTCCATTACAGACCTTCTCCAGATCCTTCAGGTTTCGGGGCTGGTGCTGGGCAATACGGACTTTCAGCTTCCTCCAAAGATTTTCTAATGGGTTCAGGTCTGGAGACTGGCTAGGCCACTCCAGGACCTTGAGATGCTTCTTACGGAGCCACTCCTTAGTTGCCCTGGCTGTGTGTTTCGGGTCGTTGTCATGCTGGAAGACCTAGCCACGACCCATCTTCAATGCTCTTACTGAGGGAAGGAGGTTGTTGGCCAAGATCTCGCGATACATCCATCCTCCCCTCAATACGGTGCAGTCGTCCTGTTCCCTTTGCAGAAAAGCATCCCCAAAGAATGATGTTTCCACCTCCATGCTTCACGGTTGGAATGGTGTTCTTGGGGTTGTACTCATCCTTCCAAACACGGCGAGTGGAGTTTAGACCAAAAAGCTCTACTTTTGTCTCATCAGACCACATGACCTTCTCCCATTCCTCCTCTGGATCATCCAGATGGTCATTGGCAAACTTCAGACGGGTCTGAACATCCGCTGGCTTGAGCAGGGGGACCCTCACCTTCCTCATGATCATTGATGTCCCACGAGGTGAGATCTTGCATGGAGCCCCAGACCGAGGGAGACTGACCATTTTCTAATGATTGCGCCAGCTGCTTGCCTATCCTGTAGCCCATCCCAGCCTTGTGCAGGTCTACAATTTTATCCCTGATGTCCTCTCTGGTCTTGGCCATTGTTGGAGTCTGTTTGATTGAGTGTGTGGTGTCTTTGGTGGTGTCAGGTGTCTTTTATACATGTATTCATTTAGCTGATAACCATCATTTACATTTACATGTATTCATTTAGCTGACGCTTTTATCCAAAGCGATTTACAATTGCTATATTTGTCAGAGGTCGCACGCCTCTGGAGCAACTAGGGGTTAAGTGTCTTGCTCAGGGACACATTGGTGTCTCACAGTGGATTCGAACCCGGGTCTCTCACACCAAAGGCATGTGTCTTATCCACTGCGCCATCACCACCCCGCGTTATACAGGTAACGGGTTCAAACAGGTGCAGTTAATACAGGTAATGAGTGGAGAACAGGATGGCTTCTTAAAGAGAAACTAACAGGTCTGTGAGAGCCAGAATTCTTACTGGTTGGTAGGTGATCAAATACTTATGTCATGCAATAAAATGCAAATTAATTACTTAAAAATCATGCAATGTGATTTTCTGATTTTTTGTTTTAGATTCAGTCACTCACAGTTGAAGAGTACCTATGATAAAAATTACAGACTTCTACATGCTTTGTAAGTGGGAAAACCTGAAAAATCGGCAGTGTATCAAATACTTGTTCTCCCCACTGTATATAAAAATATAGTTTTTGTGTGATAAACTACAGCAAAACTTGCCTTCCATAGTGCATCACAGAGCTGTAGTCATAGGCAGTCTCTAGGTTCTTAGTCTTGATTTTGTCAAAGTTGTACTCCTGCCCTATTACAGTGAATAGCAATCAAAGGGGAACAATATTCAGTCATATTAAAAATCAATCTCTAAGATCTCTAATCTCCGATTTCTGCTTAAAAACTCAAACACAAACTTTAGAGACTTTTCGCTGCATTTAACAGCAAAATCTTCTCTACCCTAATTGAGAAGATTTGCAACTACAATGTAGAACAAAACCTGCTGAAGAAATGTGTACCAATCAGATGTACCAGGAATGATGTTTTTAAAAAGGATTTGGACGTGGTTGTCGCGGTCACTGCGGTTGTGTTCGTGGTGAAAGTCCAGCGTGTGAAGCAGCTCATGCTGCACTATATTCAGGGAGATGCATCCACCACGGTCCAGAGACACAGTCTGACCTCTAATGCGACGGCCCACAAAAGAGTAGCACCTACCTTCCATTATCAAGGATAATGGAAGGATTCAAACAACACATGTAGAATTCAATACACACACTACAAGTACAGTTCTCCTGGACAGCCCTGTATTTACAGTATGTGGCTTGCTCATGCCAGTATCAACCAGCAGGAAACGTTCGATTACAAGCCTAGAGCGTCACCCCTTCCCCATGCAGACATAACATTTACTGTACTGACATAAAATCATACTATGCAAAGCCTTTATTCGACTAAATGTAGTTGAGTTAAACTAATTTAATACAAAGCGAAATGTAAATTTAAACATTCAATCTGAAGTGTACTAAGCATGTGGCCATTGTTCCTGTGATCGACAGTTGTAGGCTAGCATAATAATTAGATTTCATGGAACATTTGCATTTTACTAAACAATAATGGGTTGAGTCTGCAGTAAATAAATCTGTAAATCTTAAAAATCACAATTAATACAAAGCTCCAATTTATACAGTAAAATTTTAAGCACAAATATAGAGCAACAGCAATTGTTTTATAAATGAAAATCAGATTTTTACCCTGAATTAGACTCTATGTTGATATAGTCCCTCTGATTTGTGCGAGGCATGAAGTGAATGCAGGTCGATTCCTCAAAAGATCTCAAGCATTGAAAAATTACACCCTTCTCCTGGGAGGCTGTTGGAGAGTTTAGATATGAAAAATGGCCTGAACAGTTATGTTGTAGTACAAGGTTGAGTGAGCTAAGAGCTGTCACTCACAGTATTCATCAGAGATGACATAGGGCACAAGGACTTTTCCACTTTTGCTTCTCTGCCATTTGCATCCACGAGCTGTGCATGGATCTGCTATTTCTAAGCCTGTTGCTACAGCGATGTCTCCAAACAAGACCGAGGGCTCATTCAGTCCCTGTCCTGTATGGTATAAAGCACAGAAATTCACTCAACGTGCTAATTTTGGGAACATCATAATGAGCTTGTACAGAGAAGGAACAGCCCTGGAGTGCTGACAAAATTACAAAAGTACTAAGATACAACAGTAAGATGTTACGTTCCTCATCAAGGACAGTTAATAATATTATTTCCTTTCCTCTCTTTATTAATGATCAATGTCCTGTCTTTATTGAGCTGCTGACATAAAAACACATTTAACAAATAGAATGTCCACTTACCTGTACGTTTGTTGGCCCTTTCGATTATAGCTGACACAGATTTATCATCTTGTTCAGTGCTGTTATCTGAGAACCATTGTTAGTTTATCAAAGCGTTAATAAAACAGTAAAATATAAAGATTTTAATTATACTGCTCATGGCCAAAGTCATATTATTGAAAATAATTTCTTACCAATCTCCTCAGAGCTCTTTCCAAAGATATCCTGTTTACGCATAATGAAAAAAAATTGAAAGCGTTCACAGTGGGAGGCTGCTACTGATATTGTTTTCCATTTCACCTATTACCTATGTCTGTTCTTACCTCAATAGCACGACTCTGAGCTTGAAAAGAGCCCAGCAGAAGACAGATGACCACCATCAACAGGAACATCATGAAAGCTGTTCTGGATCCTTTACAGATACATGTGGGGCAAGGAAATTGGTTATTTATAATGGAAAAGTAAATGGGTATATCAGACTTAGATTTTGGTGTTTGCTTTCATTCTTTCTTTTTTTTGGTAAGTGGAGATTTGCCCCGGAAAAAAAGCTGGATTCTCCCTTTCAAACTGCCTATATGTTTTGAACAAAATGCTTCCATGAGAAGAGAGATAAGAAACAACATAAATCCTTAGATTAATCAAAAGTCAACGGCCCCCCCGACCTGAACCCGAGTGGTGTTCAGTTATTGGACTTCTGTGCTAGTTACAGTTTGTCCATAACGAACACCATGTTCAAGCATAAGGGTGTCCACCAGTGCACGTGGCACCAGGACACCCTAGGTCGTAGGTCGATGATCGACTTTGTGGTCGTTTCATCTGACCTGCGGCCGTATGTCTTGGACACTCGGGTGAAGAGAGGGGCGGAGCTGTCAACTGATCACCACCTGGTGGTGAGTTGGATCCGATGGCGGGGGAGGAGGCTGGACAGACTCGGCAGACCCAAGCGTACTGTAAGGGTTTGCTGGGAACGTTTGGCCGAATCTCCTGTCAGAGAGATCTTCAACTCTCACCTCCGGCAGAGCTACTACCAGATCCCGAGGGAGGCTGGAGATATTGAGTCTGAGTGGACCATGTTCTCCACCTCCATTGTCGAAGCGGCTGCTCGGAGCTGTGGCCGTAAGGTCTCCGGTGCCTGTCGAGGCGGCAATCCGCGAACCCGGTGGTGGACACCGGAAGTAAAGGATGCCGTCAAGCTGAAGAAGGAGTCCTATCGGGCCTGGCTGGCTTGTGGGACTCCGGAGGCAGCTGACAGGTACCGGCAGGCCAAGCGGACTGCGGCCCGGGTGGTTGTGGAGGCAAAAACTCGGGCCTGGGAGGAGTTCGGTGAGGCCATGGAGAAGGACTATCGGCTGGCCTCGAAGAGATTCTGGCAAACTGTCCGGCGCCTCAGGGGGGGGGGAAACAGTCCCCCACCAATGCTGTTTACAGTAGGGGTGGGCGGCTGTTGACCTCAACTGGGGATGTCGTCGGACGGTGGAAGGAATACTTTAAGGATCTCCTCAATCCCACCGTCACGTCTTCCATTGAGGAAGCAGAGGCTGAGGGCTCAGAGGTGGACTCGTCCATCACCCTAGCTGAGGTCACCGAGGTAGTCAAGAAACTCCTCGGTGGCAAGGCACCGGGGGTGGATGAGATCCACCCTGAATACCTCAAATCTCTGGATGTTGTGGGGCTGTCTTGGTTGACATGCCTCTGCAGCATCGCGTGGCAGTCGGGGACAGTGCCGCTGGGATGGCAGACCGGGGTGGTGGTTCCCCTTTTTAAGAAGGGGGACCGGAGGGTGTGTTCCAACTACAGGGGGATCACACTTCTCAGCCTCCCTGGGAAAGTCTATGCCAGGGTACTGGAGAGGAGAATACGGCCGATAGTGGAACCTCGGATTCAGGAGGAACAGTGTGGTTTTCGTCCGGGCCGTGGAACACTGGACCAGCTCCATACTCTCCACAGGGTGCTGGAGGGTTCATGGGAGTTTGCCCAACCAGTCCACATGTGTTTTGTGGATTTGGAGAAGGCATTCGACTGTGTCCCCCGAGGCGGCCTGTGGAGGGTGCTCCGGGAATATGGGGTCCGGGGTCCTTTGCTAAGGGCTGTCCGGTCCCTGTATGACCGAAGCAGGAACTTGGTTCGCATTGCCGGTAATAAGTCAGACTTCTTCCCAGTGCATGTTGGACTCCGGCAGGGCTGCCCTTTGTCGCCGTTCTGTTCATAATTTTTATGGACAGAATTTCTAGGCGCAGCCAGGGGCCGGAGGGTGTCAGGTTTGGGGACCACGCGATTTCGTCTCTGCTCTTTGCGGATGATGTTGTCATGTTGGCCCCTTCACACCAGGACCTTCAGCATTCACTGGGAAGGTTTGCAGCCGAGTGTGAAGCGGCTGGGATGAGAATCAGCACCTCCAAATCCGAGGCCATGGTCCTCAGTCGGAAAAGGGTGGCTTGCTCACTTCAGGTTGGTGGAGAAATCCTTCCTCAAGTGGAGGAGTTTAAGTATCTTGGGGTTTTGTTCACGAGTGAGGGAAGGATGGAACGGGAGATTGACAGACGGATCGGTGCAGCTTGTGCAGCAATGCGGTCAATGTACCGGTCTGTTGTGGTAAAGAAGGAGCTGAGCCGTAAGGCAAAGCTCTCGATTTACCGGTCAATCTACGTTCCTACTCTCACCTATGGTCATGAGCTTTGGGTCATGACCGAAAGGACAAGATCCCGGATACAGGCGGCCGAAATGAGCTTTCTCCGCAGGGTGGCTGGGCGATCCCTTAGAGATAGGGTGAGAAGCTCGGTCACTCGGGAGGAGCTCAGAGTAGAGCCGCTGCTCCTCCACATCGAGAGGGGTCGGCTGAGGTGGCTCGGGCATCTGTTCAGGATGCCTCCTGGACACCTCCCTGGGGAGGTGTTCCGGGCACGTCCCACTGGGCGGAGGCCCCGGGGAAGACCTAGGACACGCTGGAGAGACTATGTTTCCCGGCTGGCCTGGGAACGCCTCGGTGTCCCCCCAGAAGAGCTGGAGGAAGTGTCTAGGGAGAGGGAAGTCTGGGCATCTCTGCTTAGACTGCTGCCCCCGCGACCCGGCCCCGGATGAAGCGGAAGAAGATGGATGGATGGATGGATGGATGGATGGATGGATAATCAATAGTAACTCAATGTATGAAATATTTTACTCCTGAGCATTACATAGGCCTATATGTGCATTATGATTGTTTAAATCATCTATTAGTTAGATCTTGATAAATCACATTTACATTCTGAAATGTAAACTGAAACATCCACTGATCACCCATATTATAAACATTTCTGTATATATCACCCCTGTTGAATAAGAGATCAACAGAAAAGACACTCACCTCACATTGGTGTGAATGTTCAGAATGACTCCAGCTCCCTGCTTAGTCTCTTAAATGCTCTCCATTCAAATTTAATTCCACCACCTGTCAAATTAGAATGTACAGACAATCTCAGACGATTTATGAAACCACTTAATTATCCAGAGATGTACAGATAAACAGTTCTGTCTGATGAAAGAGTAGCTTGAGCACCAGGCTTATAACACATAAGCATTAACCCATTCAGTCCAATACTGCATCAAAATAACTTTATAATTTTTTTACTTTATAATGAGAAATCAGCTAAGATTTCACTGGTCTTTTTTCCTTTTTTTTCCTTTCTCCAGTTCAATTACAGACAAGTATGACGAAAAAAAAAAAAAGCAAGGCATTGTAATACAGTTGTTCAGAGTGCATAAAACAAAGAATAACAACAACAACTAAAATATTAAATGAACATGTATGTAAAAATTAAAAAATAAAACTAATAATAAATACAAATAAAAAAAAATACTGGGATAAAAAAATGTTATATAATATTAGGGCAGTTACATGAATTTGAAAAGCTTAAAAAATTATCGTTTTTATAAGCTTTTTATTTTGTGATCTCACGTTTGAAAAAGTTTCAAAGTATAGTGTGAGATTGGTGTTATAAAAGGTAATATATATATATATATATATATATATATATATATATATATATATATATATATATATATATATATATATATATATATAGTGAGTTTTGTCGTATGAATATAAAACTTTGCGAAAATAATTAAAAGATTAATAATATAAAAAAAAATTTCAGAAAAATATGGGTTTTGCAAACGAAGTAAAATGTCATGAGGTTCTTTTTTTTGTCATGTCTATTTTAAAGTCAGTCAGTCAAAAAAAAAAATTTTAAAAAAGGGAAACACAAAAATAAATGTTCCAGATCTTCAAATGATGTTAAGGATGTTACAAAAAGTAAATTGATCACAAACAGTATATCTACTGTAAGGGCCACCCATTGGCCCACTTTTTAAAAACAATTTTCAGAAAAATATGGGGTTTGCAAACGAAGTAAAATGTCATGAGGTTCTTTTTTTTGTCATGTCTATTTTAAAGTCAGTCAAAAAAAAAAATTTTTAAAAAAGGGAAACACAAAAATAAATGTTCCAGATCTTCAAATGATGTTAAGGATGTTACAAAAAGTAAATTGATCACAAACAGTATATCTACTGTAAGGGCCACCCATTGGCCCAACAACGGAATCCAACGGTGTGGGCGAAGGGATAATGCGTGTAGGTCTTTTCAGCGTTCCAGTGAAGTTCACTTAATTTATTACAATTTAGTTTCAATATTACTTTAGCTCTACGCTTAATCTGACTCCAATTTCGAATGACAATCAAACTTAGATCGCATTTCTTCTTATGAAATAATCATAAATATTGATTATGAGTTAATGTAGATCTTTGATTCTTCTGGGCATTTCATAATTTCAATATATTCATTCATTAAGGCCCGATGCCGCACAGAGTCACACGCCCCGGGCTTACGTGGATCTCACGGACACAGTCTCGCCAGTCTGATCTTGGTCAGAGGGTGCAGGGTTTGCTAATACCTCTTAAGTCGGTCGCCTACTGCTTACTCATAAATAAAAGTGTAGTTTATTTAGCCACTTCCATACAACTTGCCAAGTCAGTGATAGACAGTAATCAAAAGGTCTTCAGATGACGTGCCTACTGCTCCGTTCATATGCGCCTTTAGTTTGACCTATCCTGGACACAGATCTGCGGTAGCACCAGCCTCCTCATAATATTAGAAACAATGATTTCAGAAGAATGCAGAATAAATCAAGGGTAACATTTATTTTTGTCAGGAAAAATGTATCATGCCAATTCCACAAGTAAATGATTAAAAGCCAATTCAGAAATAAAAAATACATAACATAAATTGCTCAAAGATGACTCTAAGAGTAAGAAATGCATTCCTGACAGAGACACACAGTGGTGTGTGAGTGTGTTCTGAGTCCAAGACTCGAGAAGCCACTGACACAGCACTGCATGGGGGTTTTCCTGGTTACAGTTTCCCCCCAGACTGCTCTGTTACCTAGCCTTAAATACCCAGACCAGAACAAAAGGGTTGTACCAATATTTTTCAGAGTTTGCTTTGGATCAATTCCTGTACCCCAGGGGGTAGCACCTGGTCTCGAGGGAGAGGGGAGATATCTTGAAAAGATATCATCAATGGAGGAGAACAGAATTCTCTTAAGTTCTCAATGTTTCTTATGATCTCAATGACTGCAATGAAATTAAGACCATTTTACCAATCGCACTGAAACATTTAAAATGAAACCAAACATGAAAAGGAAAAACAATAGATTCACAAGATACATAATATGTGATATATAGGCATTCTTAGTGAACTTTTGGTGACTTGACTCAGGGGGAGAGGGGGGATACAGAGATAAGGGGCAAATGTTTGGACAGGACAATGTCCTGTTGCTCTGTCTTTGCGATCTTCTCTCCAGGGTGCGTTTTATGGCTTTATTGCAGGGTGAGTTTTATTTTAACAGGAAAATCAGTTCTTACACTACCAATGGCTGCATTTACAGGATAACATCTATGAATAATTGTATACATTATTTTTTACTTTACGCTGAAGCAACAGTAGCCTAACCTCTCACACCGTCTCTTTTTAATTTCTGAGAAACAAGAAATTACTGCACATGTGTGACCACCCAGAATATTTGGGTCTCGAAAATATTTAAGTATTTGTATATATATTTTATTTTGTATTTATATATGTCTTTTTCAATTTATTTACAGTATATATGTTTTATTTAAATTACTTTAATTATATGAGTTTGCACTGAACAGTCCAGTTGTATTTTCTAAATTCTGAGTGACAGTTGGGAGTTGAGTGTTGCCATGACGACTGTGGCGCATCCTCAAACAACACAGAGAGGACCACTGGAATAAAACCCTATGAATAGAGGGAATGCATTAACGTCACTTCCCCGCCGGAACACGCCCCCCTCAGCGGGACTGAGTGGCAGAAGAGCTGCTGCGTGACTGGAGTTAATAGGGGAAACTGCGTTAACGCGAGTAAAACAAACTATTATCAGTTTAAACTAAAAGTTGGACTCGATATAGTGTTCCTTACAACTTATCAAAGATCCAGTGATTCATGGATATTGACGTGCAGCCAGGAATCGTGTTTCCTGACATTTATATGTGCCTGATTTCGACGCCGGGGAAATAAATGAAGAAAATTTGCCTGTAAACGTTTTATATAAATACTATATAGATAGGTCTAAATCCGAGTGATCACTTACATTAATGTTATACTGTATATCATCATATCGTAGAGCCCTAAAACTTGTATAGTTTTTTGTCAGTGTTTATTTAAAAACATCCAATTATGCCGAATATAGTCTGTTCTGTAGCTTTTTGCAGTCTGTAAAAATATACAGTACCTCAGATTTCTGGTCAAATCTAGTTGTACAGTCAATCGCAAAGCTCTTTCCCGTTTTAGATGTGTTTTGTGTGATTTTCACGGCATTCACGCTGAAAACAAATGCTGCCGCTCAGTCTTTTTGCCACTTGTGGGCGTGACCGCATTCACTCCGGCCGACGGTGACGTCATGCGCATACCCTCTATAAACACAGTTTTGTCTCTCTCTCTCATTTATCACTAAAGGTTAGTAAAAATGATCAAATTTCAGAAAACAACAGTTATTCAGATGCGTCTACTATATTAGTTTAATTGGGTGTTTGTTTCATGAATGATTTTGGTATAGTTATAATAGAAAAGTCTGTTAGTGTATCATCTGTGTGAAACAACTGTGAGAGTGTCTGAAATATTTTATTATTATTATAGTTGTTGTTTAATAGTGTGTATATTTGTTTACTTATTTATTGAGAGTTCATGGTATTGAAAACTATGACTAAATAAAAAACAACACAGAGAGGCCCACTGGAATAAAACACAGTTTTGTCTCTCTCACTCTCATTTATCACTAAAGGGAGTAACCTACTGCTACTACACATGCATACAAAAAATATATTTATTGAGGCCGGTGTTCTGACGATTCATGCTACCCATCGAGATTTGCTACTTAACGTTACTGGTTATGCGCATGTGCAGACTCACAGTTTTTTGCAGCATTTATAAAACATTGCCTGTGTTTACGCAAACTTTGAAGCAGGCACAGAACTAAGTTAACGTTACATAGGGCAGCCCAGCTCTGGGGCAGCCTTACCTCGACTATGTAAACGAAAATAACTCTCATTTCTCATTTCACTCTCTGTTCTGTTCATAAAATACAGCCATTTTACTTCAATGAGCATTCAGCAACGCAGCAGGTAGCCAGACAACAAAACAACTCATATGCCCAATTTCTCTATACAGCTGTGCCTGTAATGTGATGTAAGAGTGCGCCACCTGCCGGCCCGGATAACGAAGAGAATGCTTCCAGTCAGGTGATCAATGTAGCAGCAACGAGTAACGTCATCGCTTGTTGCCATGTCCGCTTTTTTATAAGCGACTTTGTTCTTATTTTTTAATAAGTCACTTAAAAATGTAGGAAATTTGTTGCGGTTTTTAGCATTATTTTTTATTTCATTATTCTTTCCCGAATAGGGTATTACTTGGGTACAGCACGAAAGTATGACCGACCACTGTTGTCACCTGCGGTTCTATGAGCTTTCTACATAATATCATGATTAATCTCCTGAATTTGTTTTAGCTTTCTCCGGCCACTCACTCACTTACCCCCATTATTTGTCTACAGGTTTGTTGGCACGCGCGAGAGAAAAACATTAATTTCATTAGATAGTTGTAGGCTGAATGCGAAACATTTGTAATTTTTGGTAAAGTAAAGGAAATTTGGCAGTCATCGTCTGTGCAAAAACTGACATAGACTGTTTAGGCCTATTGTGCGTGAGGAAAATTGCTTATTTTAGGCTTAGATTGTAATACTTTTTTTGTTTTGTTTTTTTGTGAGATCTGGCAACACTGTTATGTGCGTATTACCAACGGACCTTCTCTGTCAAGGAGGGGGACGTTTCGGATTGTCTTGGTAATGGCGGACACATGTGGCCAAGTCCTCCTTGGGTCTGGACTGACAGTCCTTTCCCACCCTCTTATGTACATCAAGGTTTTAGTTCAGGTAAGATTAACACATTACACGCAAAAATGACACCAGCAGCAAGTTCTCGACTGCACATGCGCTTCTGTCGAGCAGTTTCGATAGCATGTTGATAAATGTTAGCCAGTTGGTTTGTTAACAGTTACCTGTTTATATAGTAATATTTCTTTCTCAGACAGGAGCATTTTTGTGTGCGGTACATGTGTGTACAGGGATAAAGGTGTTGATGCTCATTGGTGTGTGGTTATTATTAACTGTTTTATCAGGGTTATTGACCGCTGTCTATCTAATATGTGAGTTAATGCTCTGAAAGGTCAACCTTTAAGGTCTGTCAGGAATCATTTTTATAGCAATTTTAGCTCATATATCAACAACTCATACTTTTGTAATGTATAACTTATGCCCCCTGGAAACAACGCGAACTGCATATTCACATCAGTGCCTGGTGTCATTCAGGGTTGTGGTAAAGCAAGCACGTCTGTCTTTCTGGGTATTGATTAAGGTTGCTGCAGGTTATTATTGTGATACCAGTAAGGTGGTGTGCTTTACATTTACACTGTATTGCAGTCTGATAACAAATGTATCTATGGTGTTGTAGGCAAACACAGATGTCACCCCATTTGTTTTGTGTAAAAGTGAAAGAAAATTGATTCTGCTAAATAACATAAGCCTTTTCTTATTTTTAAAATCTAAATTAGGTCTGAATGAGGTTTATACCCAATTTCACATTTTACTTCTGATATATTGTGATATGTTCTCACAGTATTGTAATATTATAAAAGACTGTCTTTCTTCCAAGTCAGATATTGTAACAATACTACTGCCTCGTGTCTACATGTTTACTTTCAGGGACAATGAAATATACTGTGTATCAATTTCACACTTGTCTTTAATGGCACACTAACTTATTTGTATCTTTGCAAATATAGGTTGGACATGAACCTCTTCCTCCTACTCTAGGCAGGAATATGTTTGGTCGACAAGTGTACCAACTTCCAGGGCTCTTTGCATATGGTAAGATTAAGCGAATGGTTGCTTCTACAGTGTGTATACATTGCCATTCATTTATATGGTCTCCAATATAGTAAAAAAAAAAAAATCTGGATAATGCATACATTTCTTATGCTTTCATTTATGTCTTTCAGCCAAACACATCATCAAAATTGATGGGAAATCAGGCCTGTTTAAGGGTCTCACTCCAAGGCTTTGTGCTGGGACCATTGGCACCATTGTCCACAGTAAAGTCTTGCAGGTACGAAATGCACATCAGGTTCTTCAGAGGTTTATTTCTTGTAGACCTCTTTGATAAGAAAGTGTCTGCTAAGAACAAAAAAGAAAGGAATTTTATAATACAGAATATGCTAAGAATATATTGATTGTAGGAAAGATACCAGAGCACTTTTAGGATTGCATGTAAATTAAGGCTGGAATACACTACTTTTCCCCAGATTTCCCCCCCCATTTGCCGTCTGAATGTGTAGCTGGTAGTTGATGAAAGTCATAGCCATTCACCAGATTTTGGGAAGTCTGAATTGGTTGATTTAGCAGAAAATCATGTACTGTATGATGAACACAAACTGTATATTATTATTATTATTATTTAATTGTTTTTAGAAGCTTCTGACTATGATTCCATTAATTTGGAGTTCTTCAAACATTTGATATTTTTAGCTGATTTTAGAACTCATTGTTTTCATATCCTATAGCAACGAGGCACATATTTCTTTGAGTTTGTTGTGTATTTCGAATGGCTTGAAAGTCTGGAAGCAGGGTTGCCAGATTGGGCGATTCTGCGGGCAAAAATGGGTTTGGACAGGTGGATACAAATTGGGCTGGTTTCGGATCAGTTCGGCGGGTTTTTTTGTAGCCGGAACACCGGCACTTCAGATCCTTCTTTCGGCGACCCTCTGTTCAGCATAGTCTCACTCACTCACTCACTCACTCACTCACTCACTCACTCACTCACACACACACACACACACACACACACACACACACACACACACACACACACACACACACACACACACACACACACTACAGCTCTGGCTGACGTGCCCTCTAAACTCACAATAGACACTCCCTCCCACTAGGGCTGTGTTGAAAAAATCGATTCACCAATTCTGAATCGATTTTCATATTAATTTCTAAAGATCGATCCGTAACTCAGAGGATCGATTTAATAATAGGCTTACATTTTCCCTGTGAACTTTAACTTGCCGCGACTGGGAGATCCCTATATGCGCATTGAAAGGCTTTACGACAACGGACTTTGAGTGAGGCACTAAACCGTTCATTCAACGAACACGTTCAGAAAAGCTGATTCATTAAAAGAGATAATGAAACAAGGGTGTTAATTATTTTTAACTTTGAGTTCCACTTTTGAAGGCTCAGCTAAGCAGCAATGCGTCGCATGGGTAACGCTGAAGCTGATGCTTCATTTATTAAAGACCAATATGGCATTGATTCAATGCCTGACTCGCTGAGTTTATTTCCCCGCAGCTTCCTCACGCTGTGGGAAGCTGACCAGCGCTGCTGCTGACGCGCATTTCCGTGACGTGAACGTTAAAAGGACTATACAACAAATATTTCGCTTTCCTTTGACACGGCAACCTTTCCACGAATATGACTTCAAAGACAGACGCAGGTGATTGCACGCGCTCAGCCGATCTCTCTCATTCATTGTCTGTGGGAAGCCTCTGTAGGCTACAAATCACCATGATAAACAGTCTTATTATCATTGAACTTGTTTAACATTCAATACACATGCATGAAGTTCAAAACATGAAGGGTATAGCCTCATAAAAAACTTGAATATTGCTGCGGTTACTTGCAATCCTCTGCGGTTGACTTGTCAGTGTGGTAGGCTACTACAAGATTGCGGATATCGCGTCAGCCCTACTACTGCTGCTGATATACCTCTGCGTCCTCAGTCGTCTACACCAGTGCAAGTTTGTGAAAGCAGTTGTATCAACACTCTGGAAGGGGGATTGTTCTTTACAACCATCCATACTCAGTTGAATGTCTATAATAGTATCAATATGTTGCATAACTACAGTCCTGTAATTCAGGTAACAGCTGGAAAAAAAATGCTTTTTTCAAAAACACTGATCTAAATCTCGAAGATCGAATCGAATCGAATAATGATAATCGATTCAAGATCTTGAGAATCGGAATCGAATCGATTCTTGTCATTTGAATCGAAACCCAGCCCTACCTCCCACTACCTTCAGTGTACTTTTGCTTCCATTCCTTATTCTTTTTTTAACTAAAAACATGCTTTCTTCTTTATTAGTTTTTAGACTGGTGAAACAATATTCACAGAGGCTACAGACTTATTTTCCTTATATACAATGCTTAGATATTTAATTGAAAATCAAATAAGTGACATAACTTTTTTCCGTTTTACGAAATTTTATTTCTCAATTTTATTTGCGTTGACTTGGAACATTTAGATAATTGCCTACTGAGCCCGGGAAGTCACCTGTGGAAAAAAAAAAAAAAAACACGTTTACTCACGGATTTGTCCAACACCTGGGGCCTATACCATGAAGCCGGTTTAGGTGGCTACTAGCTAGCTATGTTTCAGTTTAGTTTGCACCAACCCTGGGGTTTAGGCACCATTTGAACCTTTCTGGATCCGCCATCAAATTGATAAGTTTAATTATATCAAGTGCTGTGAGAAAAGGCTATAAATCTGTAAAGCGGATGCGCCTTTAGATAAGACATTCATATGGATGCATAATCAGACTGTATTTGCTTTCGATTCGAATTTGTTCGTTTAAAAGCTATAAAATTACTAATTACATGTGAGCTTAAAAGTTCAATTCTCTTAATACCTTTATCAACTGTATACACTTCACAATTTTTACTTGCACTGATATAGCAAGACTTTTTCTTTTAGTTCTCCTCTTTCATAGACAGCTATTGTCTTCTTGCTGTGTAAATTTGTTTAAATTCTTAATATTTTTCAATATTCTGCAGAAGAGAGAAGTGAATCACACTGATACCCTCATGAGAAATGAATCTCAGTTTTACTCTTTCTCAGCATGTGATTGGCTGTTTGCTACTGATGTCACACCTAAACTCCTAAACTCCGGATCAAAGCCTGAGTTGACAGAGAAAGTTGATGATCAGCATCATGGTACCAACAAAGCCTGGTTGGATTGGTTTGGTTTTGTCAACTCAAAACTAATCCTGTAACCCTGAGTTTGTTCAACTACCATCATGGTACGGCCCCTGCTCAACCAGGCCAGCTGTTTAGGTGCGGCCGGCTGCAAGGATACCATTGTGTTTAAACTTTTTTTTTCAAAAATGATCATTTTTTTAACTTTCTAAAAAACGACATTTACTTGTATCTTTAAAGTAAAACTTTTAAAAGGAAAAAGCTCAGTAGCCTATAAGCAATAAAAGACTTCTAGCCTAAAACAAAAACAATTAAAAAAAGTTAGGTTATATAAAAATAAAACATTAATACATTATTTTATGATAAACATTACTGTCTTAAGTGAACTCATTTATAGTTATAAACGCAAAAAATTATTGTCATTATTATTATTAGCCTACATTTTGGCAAGAGGATGCTTTTATCCAAAAAAGGAACAGCAATTGGTCAAATGTCAGTCATAATAGCCTACTGGTTAGACAATAATAATACAGGGCTAAGATTATTACAAATGAACACAAGTTTTGACGCATATCCAAGCAAGGGTTTGTGCGGAGTGTGGACCGCGCTTGCTGCACGGCACGGAGGCGCGGGCGCGAACACTTGCGTTTTTCTATCAACAGTGGAAACAACTTAAAATACTCTATCATTTCTGGTCATAGAAAATAAAAAATAGGCTACATCATTTGCAACTACTTTTATTTGTGTAAACTCACAATAACAAGAAAACGTTGTGCTTTTGTAAAATAAAATAAAACAATCAGTCGCGCTCTTTTATGGTCTCTGTGAACTGGATCGCGTCTCAAAAATGAACCGAAAAAAAAAATATAGCCCATGTAGGCTAAAGCTTGAAATGTCTACTTTTAAACGAACAAATTCGAATCGAAAGCAAATACAGTCTGATTATGTAATCCATATGAATTTCTTATCTAAAGGTGCATCCGCTTGACAGATTTATAGCCTTTTCTCACAGCACTTGATATAATTAAACTTATCAATTTGATGGCGGATCCAGAAAGGTTCAAATGACAATCACCAGTGACAACAGATTCACCCGCTGTAAAATGCAAAAGACTTCGTTCGGACTTCGGAGTGGCTACAGAGAGAAAGAGACTGCAACCGGACCCATGCGAAAACAAGGATACATATCGGAAGGACATTACATGTAGTCACGCAATGCTGAAGTTGTTAACATTAACAATTTGAGAACAAAGTATAATTTGCATGGTTTTGCGTGATATGATAACTTATAAGCGATTGTTAGATTTAATCAGCGCGATTTACTGCAATGTCAGAACCAGGACAAAAGTGGATGTTTCTTGCTTGTTCAGATGACATTTTCCGGTGAAAATTCTTATGTTGGTCATACTTCCAAAAATAATAATTGTGGTTCTGAATGACAGTATCCACACCGGCGCGGTGACTGACAGCCTCACAGTCTCCTCAAACATTGTTCATCCGTGCTGTGCCGTGCCGAGGGTGTTGAAGTACAACTCACGTAAAGTGGATAATTCCGCGAATGACTGCAATTGCAGATTTCGAACAGAGATGGCGACAAAGAGGGAAAACGCCGGACTGCAGCTTTAATAAAGGGGCAAAAAGTCATAAACAAAAATCTGAAAATACGTCAATAAATATAGGCTATTTATATATTTTTGCGCAGCATTTGGTGTATAGGCCTACAGTTCAAATTCAAATTTTGGTGTTCAACTTTGCTTTTTAAAAATACAACAACCGTTCATTTTTAATTTTTCAATTATGGGTTATTTTAAAGCTTGTTCATGATTTCAATTTGTTTAACCCTCTGAGGTCGGCTATCACGCCGGCGCGATAGTCTCGCTTTTTTCTTATCAGTGCAAAAGAAACTCAAAATACTCTGTTGATTTTGATCTTACATATTAAGTGTTGTACATCATTAGATCCTGATAAGTGTCTATTTTTTTGTGGATACTCACAATAAAAACAAAGTGTTGTGCTTTTCGCCAAATAAAGAAAAACAAACATGATGCGCGTTCTGCCTTCTCTCTGTCAGTGAAGTCCATTCTGAAACGCGTCCTAAGATTAACTTTAATTCCGCGAATACTTGTCATACAGGCACGAGTGTTTTTCCATAATGAAGCTTGAACTCTCTTCTTTTAAAGCAGCACTCAGTAGGAATTCTGTTTTTGTCAAACGGCGACCCCTAGAGTCGCTGTGGAGTACTTGTACTGTCGTGAATAGCACTCACGCAGAGATGGCTCGCACTCACGGCCGGATCCCCTCCCCCTGTACACCGGTATCTGTTCAGTAGGATGGACGCTGTAACGAGTGGAAATAAGGTATGGCCCCTTTAAGAGCTGCGCGCGCCCAACACCACATGTATACGGCGCCGGGTTATTTCTGTTTGATGCTCATTTTATCAGATCTGTTTTTTGCCGTAAAGCAATTCGTTACCTCGCGAGACCTGATATCACACGATACTTCCTAACACTGAGGCCGGCGGCCCGCCGGCCCAAAGTTGCAAGGGTGGTTTTGCGGCTCACAGGCACCAGGGGGGTGCGAGACGACCACCATTCAACACGAAATCAGTAATATAAACATTACAATGACTCTAAAGCTGTTCGGTTAAGGTAAAAAAGTTACTTAGTTCACCTTTAAATGAATTAATTTATATAAAAAAACAAACAAATATTCTCAGCTTATGTAATCTGTATGAAAAGAGAGAGATGTCAGTATTTTTCTTTCCAGCTCATTATACCTAATTACGCGTTAATGTGCCACGCCCACGGAGAGTGCGCGCTATTCAAACGCAAATGATCTAAGGCAAGCCGTTCAAACATGCCAACGCCCACCAGCTGGATTATAAAACACATCGTGTTTAGTAAGTATCTTGTACAGCTGTGTACACAGCATATCCTTTCACTGTGAGGAATAATACTATCTAACCCTGGAAAATGTACCAGAAGTGCTGGTAGTTTCATTTCGAGGAGCAACGGATCCAGCTGATGTAGTAAGTCATTTATTCTAGTGCTTTGTTCTAATCATGATATTGAATTTGTCGGACTGTAAACCGCAAAAAGACTGTTTAAATATGAATTGCGTGTCTGTGTGTAGGCTAAATGATGAGTGAACGGCATAGGCGCGCGCGCTTTGTTTACTACAGTTATACAGCGCGTGTCTGTGCTTTGTTCATTCCCTCTCCCACCTACATTAGTAAACGTTATGTTTACATGAACACATACAAACTATATTGCTATAGCCTACTAAGATGAGTAAAAATAGACTGAAATATGTTGAAATAAAATGTCTGTATAAGCAACAAGCTGCAAATTCACATGTATATACTAATATATCATACACAATATATTACAGACTAAATATGAATGTTTAGACACGATTTTGTGATTCGTTTTTGGATAGATTATAAAGTTTTGACTGTAAAAAAAGACTACTGTCACATTAAATAGGTACGCTTTTGTTCACCAATTTCTGCTCATAGTTAAATATACTATAGTATGATGTTTTGTCAAAAATAAAGTAGGTATATTGAATTATCAACTAAGATGTTATTATAGTGTTTGTTCCAATATTCAAACTAATGAATCCTTACCTTTTTTTAATACATATGATAAAATGTATACTTTTTACAAAGAAATACACTTGAAATATTGTTCAAATTGTAATTGTTGTTGTAATTGTAGCCTATCTGTAATTGGTTACAATTTCTAGTTGTAAAATATGTATAGGCTATATAGATAATTTCTTTTGTCCTTGCATTCTTTGGGATCCTGTGACACACCTGTGTGAAAGGGCTAATTAATATGCAGCTCATTATGCGGCACATTATCCGGCCTTTGTCTTCTCAGGTGTGAACACGCCTCCACGCATATTGCCTTTCCAACCAAAAGGTGTCTAATAAAATTTAAATCAGTGTATGTGTTTGTGTAAATGATTAGGCAGGATGATTTTCAGATCATTTTGAAGCAAAAATTCTAGGCAACAACACTCATTAGTCAAAAGTCTTGTGGACACATATTTAGTACGTGTTTTTTGGCCTTATTTCAGACACTTTAAGTTTTAGTTTTTTTCAATAACCATGCATAAGCAATATTCTCTCAAAAATACAAACATGTTTCATAATTGTTGCTCAAAAATTACGGTAGCCCAGTTTGTGCTATATTGAGTGAATTTACACCTTTGCCATTAACATGTTTATAAATAACTGAAAAAAGCACAAATGTCAGAGCATGTCAGAACACCTCAAGGACCTCACAGGGTTAAACGAGAAAACAAACCCAAAAAAAAAGAAAAAATTGGGCGTTTTTTTGTGCATTCTCGCGTTTTTTGACGAGGTTTTGGGCTGGAAAACCTTGCTGGCATCTGGCAACCCTGTCTGGAAGTTCAAGGATTACACATCCTGTCGTTTAGTGTATGATGCCCAGTTTTCTCTGTAACATTAAGTCAGCAAGTGTATGATGCCTTGTGCAAAAGTCATGTTGTGTATTCCAGCCTTTAGTTAGGTTTCTGTAACTGTGATCTGTGCAGAGTGTTACTGGCTGTGCTGTTCAGACTGTTGCAATGTGACTTTTGTAATTTTCTGGCTGGGCACAGTTGAGCAGAGGTTATTTATACTTTTTATCTGGCTCTAACCTTTTGTTATAACCCACAGAAGTGCCAGGAGGAAAAAATTGAGGTAGGAACACATACATGTTTGCGGAAGTATTATTTTAGTGCTTCAGTCCAGCACATGCTCTCTTTCTTACTTTCTTTCTCTCCTTTCTCTCCTTTCTTTCTTTCTTTCTTTCTTTCTTTCTTTCTTTCTTTCTCTCTCTCTCTCTCTCTCTCTCTCTCTCTCTCTCTCTCTCTCTCTCTCTCTCTCTCTCTCTCTCTCTCTCTCTCTCTCTCTCTCTCTCTCTCTCTCTCTCTCTCTTTCTTTCTTAAACTTTGGCAGTGATATAATAGCATGCATCTCATTTCTTCGCCCTCTCAGATGGTGAAAAGCGGCCAGAAAGCAGAGGATGGTTCTCTGCAACATGTAGTAAATGAGGTGAGACGCATAAAGCAGAATTTCAGACTGGCTCTCATGCTGCCTTGTATGTAAGCGGAGGGCTGTTTACATGGTCACAAGTCTGGTGTGACTGAATGACACGCGTAGAAAATATTTCAAAACAGGCTGTCATGTTTACACATTGTTGTCTGTAATCTGAAATGTTTTGTGTGTATTTGATGTTTTTTTCTACTTTTCTTTCATTTAATTTGTTCTCTCAGACCACTAAAGAGATGATTGCACGCTCATGTGCTACAATTGTCACGCACCCTTTACATGGTAAATACAGTTAATACAATAAATAACATGTTTTGTGATTTGAATCTCACTTTTCTCTCAATCTGTGAATGTCACTGTCTTTTTTCTATGCAGTGATCACTCTCAGATGCATGGTCCAATTTATTGGTAGAGAAGCCAAATACAGGTCAGTCATTTTCTTTCTACTGGGATTTCACGATTTCTTCTCTGCATCACAAATTTCATCTTTTTTTTTTTTTCTTCCAGTGGCGTCTTTGACTCCATAGTTACCATCTACAGGGAAGAGGGGATGCTGGGTTTTTTTGCGTAAGTGCAATCAGTTTCAAAATCAGTCAAACCTCACAAATGTCCTAGTCATTTTAAGTGCTAAATAAATAAATAAAATATTGAATGGGTTTGACATGAAACATTTTCCTGAATGTTGTCAGGCAATTTTACAACTGATCCAAACTATCTTTAAGTTCACTGTTTATGTGTTTGTCAACCCACAGTGGCCTCATTCCTCGTTTACTGGGTGATGCTCTTTCCCTGTGGATCTGCAACATGCTTGCTCACTTCATAAACACATACACTATAGATGACTCGGTACGTAAACACACACACACTCAGACTCATGTATGAACAATAAAGCATATGGAATCTAGATTTGTACAAATATTCAGTTTTATAAGTATGTGAGATACTTTTCATTTTTCTGTATTGTTTCATCATTGCATAGTGTTCTGCTAGAACAACAGTTGTATGTAGCGATCATAGTTGCATTGTGTATACTGAGTCGATTATCCTGTTGTGCCTATCTCAGACGAGTCATACAGGAGAGATCAAGAACTGCTCTCAAGCTGTGACCGGGGTAAGTCATCTGACACGAGCTATTCACATGATCACTGGGAAGCGCAAAGTATCGTTTGATTCTGTTTTGATACCACCCTCTACAAAGCATGTGAATCATTCGCATATTCTACCAAATTTTTAGCTAAGAGACTAAATAATGTCTGTCAAT
Source organism: Tiaroga cobitis (assembly GCA_030578255.1). Taxonomy (NCBI): domain Eukaryota; kingdom Metazoa; phylum Chordata; class Actinopteri; order Cypriniformes; family Leuciscidae; genus Tiaroga; species Tiaroga cobitis. The sequence goes on from CM060597.1 coordinate 28,727,422, forward strand.
CAATAGCCATTGGCTGGTAAATTGTTTGATTTTACTCACCAGTAATTTTACTCACAGCACTGATATATTTTGTCAAGTAAGCGCTTAGAGCACCTACTCATTAGAAGACTTAGACTGACGGAAAATAATGCCAAGCTCATTTATTAAGGCAGGGAATAAATTGAATTAATTTAATAAATTGAAGTGTTTTTCCTAAATTAAAATATAGAAGTAGAAAACACAAGACAACAATTGGCTTTTGAAAACCAGATGACAGCTGAAAGAGTTAATTGGAGAGAGATGTTTTGCTTTATATATGTGGGTCTGTGTAAAAAAAAAAAAATTTACTAGCCAATGGTGATTCTATTTTGAATGTGTTTGTAGAGGGTTGTTTTGATTGTCTGAATAGGTTTTGCTATTGCTCTCATTCTAAAAAATTTTTTTTTCCTTTTTGACATTTTGTCAGTTTTTTGCAAGTATGCTGACGTATCCATTTGTATTGGTGTCCAACCTGATGGCAGTAAATAACTGTGGGTAAGGGATTTTGTGTGACTAGTGGAAGCGTTTGTGAATGGCATTAAAGGAGATTTGCATGCCTAGTGAGTCAATAGTCAGAGATCTGGTTTCTTAGCTTCATGAGGAGCTTTTAATCTTAAACTTGTTAAAAGCTTTCACCTCATGATCAAGTTCTGTAACTATAGTTTTCAATTTCTCACTACTTCTACTGGCATGTAGGCTACCTGTATTTTCTGAACTAATCCTTACCATATTTAAGACTAATGCAGGTATACAGATAATAATTTGTAAGTAATGTTTCTTCTGATCTGACCCAGGCTGGCTGGAGGTCTGCCACCTTATGCTGCCATTTATCCCAACTGGCTCCACTGCTGGGGTCACCTGAGCCGAGAGGTGAGCATTTTTTTTTTTAAATGGGGATTTGAGTTTTGTTAACTGTTCTTGAATGTCTCCGTTCTTCTGCTAATGACCTTCTAATGTTAATTGGAATCTGACAAGGCTAATCGAGTTAAATGGCTAATAGAATTAAAGCACTACTACTGTACTAATGAGTTTAACTACGTGACTGCATAAAACAACCAAAAAGAGTTTTATTCTAGTCAGCTGGATCTGTTTCTCCTGTTACTGAAGTTGTTTCTCTTGTCATCCAAATAAGTTTATCTGTTGAATGGATGAGTGGCAGAACATCTTTAGCAACAGAGAAAAATATTTTGTTGACCACTATGTCTAGAAGTGACCTACTACCTAAAACACTTCACAGATTTATTAGAAATTGTTACCATTTGAAGAAACCGTCAGATAATCTAATTCTGATTCCCCCCTCTCTCCTTGTGTGTCTCAGGGCAACATGAGCAGAGGCAACAGTCTGTTCTTCAGGAAGCTGCCTGCTGGGAAGATGTATGCCATTGAGCAGAAGAGATTTTTTTGAATGGGAAGCTATCAGCATAGTCTATAATTATGATAATATAATTGAGATGACCCACAAAGTTGGACTCCTAATCCTTCGTATGCACTTGTTTAAGATGACAAACTTTTTTTGATAATCAGCCTCCAGGATTATTACTGTTAATTTTATCAGTATCTTTTCACTACATTGTGATTTGCATTGATTTGAAAACATGAAGAGCTTTATTTTAATACCCAGGGATTTGTATGCATAACCAAGTAAAATAAATCGCAGTAGAATTTCAGCGACGCACTTGAGGGCGCTCTTGACTATCTGTGCCCCTTAGAACCGTTTTATTATGTTTTTGCTCGACCATAATGCTCGTCAGTAATTATAGATCTGTGTTTGTCTCTACTGGTTCATGCACTGACTGACTGACTGACTGACAGACAGACAAGAAATTATCTGTCCTGTTAATAACAGACTTACTTGTGTTTATGTGAGAGGAAGTTTATGCAGCACTTTGAGCCACTGTATTGTCTACCTGATGTGTTTAGCATAACTTTGCTGAGCTTGACCGTCACCTTGGTAATTTTGACACATAAGCCTTTGTGGCTTCATATCAGTTGGTGAGTTTTGGACAGTGTTTGGTGTGGATGTCGACTTCCACCCACATCTCCATCAGAGCTTCATTCCAGTCAGAAACGGTTGAAATTTTGATTTCTAACGAGATTCAAATGGACCCAAATAAATGTGAGAATGCTTTTTTTGGTCTTTGTGTCTTAGCTCACTAGCACAACAGACTAGTGCTAAACATACAACAACTATCTGTAACATTGTACTTCTTTCATCTTTAATTTTATTGTCATTGTGGAGAAAACAAATACAAGGGCAAATTACATGCAGTCTAACAAGAACTGCAAAAAGCATATTATTTATCTATGATGCGAGCAAGAATATGCGGGCGGGGGATGATTTAAATAGGTATGTATTAACAACAACGGATTTAACAATGGGTCTTCAACGGGGTCTTGCCAATTGTTTGATAATGTAAAATGTTTGCGGGGTGAAAAATGCATTGAATAAAATTATTAGTGCCAACCAAAGCTAAGCTTAAGTAGTTCAGCTAAATTTTTAATTGTCATGTCTACATTGAGTATTATGTAAAACGTAAATGAAAGGTACATTTATATGGCTTTGTACATCAATTTTTGAATGCCTGTGAAATCAACACTGGAAAATAGTATTATGGTACAATATGTTTTTTTGGATAGATTTACATTTGGTCAAATGGGATCAGTTGGACATTTGATCTGAACCCTCTTAAAAAGTACTATTCTTTTTTATTTGTGAAACTTACTGAGTGCTGCTTATTCTGTCTCTCTATCCATCAGTACTGGCCTAAAAAGATCTATAAAAGATATCTGATCTATAATCCACCAGCCGGAAACTGAAGTCTCCCCGGGGGCCGCCATTGGCTAACAAGCCTTCACTTGTTGTTAGCATTCCATTGACTCCCATTCATTTTGGTGTCACTTTGACAGCGATTAACTTTACATCTGAGGCGTTTAAAGACTCCATTTGTCCATTGTTTATTTCTAAAGAAATGCGACAATGTATAATAGGCTCCATTACCCTGTATCTTACGTTATGGCTCCGTAGAAGCAGTTTTTGTAAAAAAAAAAAAATAGGCTAACAATTGCGTCATAACACGCGACTCTCTGTCGCACAGTAGAGAAATTACCGTACAGACAGAAGTAGAAGCTCGCGCACAATCGGGGAACGTGGAGGCATAAAGTCAAGGAGAAGCCCATAGAGAGTTGTAAAGTTGCTCCTGCTGCTAGCTCATGGACAACTAATACTCACGATCTCCGGCTCTGCAAGATTCGGAAGGGAATGATTCAGATTCACCTTGGCACAGCTACTAGAAGAGTACATCTGTGAGACAGGTTGCCCACGTCACATCTACGTCGTCAAGCTCAGTGTGAGCTCGTCAATCAGGAAGTGAGTGCTTCTAATTGACTTCACTTTTCTCCGTTAAAGTCTATGGGGTCACTGTGTCCATTTCTTTTACCGTCTATGAATCTACGTACAAATTCGTTCTTCTCCTGTTTCATAAACGAGACCCTAATCAGAGGGAGCGTTCGGCCGGATGACTCCCAAGCAATTTTCATCCGCGCCAGGTGGGGGCAGTGACGCTCACTGACGTGATCCACAAAACACAAACACGTTCCTGAGAAGAAGCATTTCAAGATGTCGTCGCTGAATGACAGATCAGTTTGGGATGAGGTGGAGGTCTGGTTTATGTTTGTTTTTTTAGGTTCAATTCTATTTTCCAAAACTAGTTAATGTTGTATATATGTGGAGAAACATGCTGTATGTTGAAAGACACGGGTTTAAATTATGTTTGAGCACGGGCATTGTGTCTGATGGAAGAGCATAGCATGACACAGTGAATTTCATTTCGCTTCATTCCCTTTTTATAAGCGTGTGCGTTCATCCATTCGATCATTCAGCGTGATAAATAATGACAGATCGACTCTGATTATAATTCGTTCCAAAATTACAGGAATATCACAATACATCTTTAGTAAAAGTGTGGTGATAACTTGCTAGGATAACATTAGCAGAGATAAGCTAACGGTGATCATGGGAATCGATTTTTTCTTCTGCTCGTTAAGTTTGATCAGATGTTCTCCGAGTATTCCTATTCATGAATGATTAGATATCTGATGTTTATGAGGTTAGGGCCTGGAAGACTTAAAAACAGCCAGGCAGACGTGCTAATAAATAAAGAATATTCTTTTTCACACATGACCTGGTTGTATTTTACAGGATGGCATCGGCGAGGAAGTTCTTAAGATGTCCACTGAAGAGATTGTTCAGAGGACTCGTCTTTTGGACAGTGAGATTAAGGTAGCCTTCATACTCTAAATCATATTAATTGTGCAGATGATTGTTTTCAGTGTCTACATGCAGTTCTGCATGTCATTTATAATGTGTTTGATTTCAGATCATGAAGAGTGAGGTTCTGCGTGTCACTCATGAGCTGCAGGCCATGAAAGACAAGATCAAGGAAAACACAGAGAAAATCAAAGTGAACAAGACTCTGCCCTACCTCGTCTCTAACGTCATAGAGGTAAAAATATGTGCCAGAATGGGGCAGTAGGGAGCTTTTTAAATGCCTTTCTGTATGTGTACGAGATTTAAAGTTTGTATGGGTATGTTTGAATGGAAGCTGCTAGATGTAGATCCTAATGACCAGGAAGAGGATGGGGCCAACATTGATCTGGACTCGCAGAGGAAGGGCAAGTGTGCCGTCATCAAAACCTCCACACGGCAGGTGAGTCAAATAGATTTTATGAACAGCTGCAGTCTTGTTTTTCTGTGGCTGACCATCATGATTTTTTTCTTCTTTACAAACATTTTCCAGTGCTTTTGTGTAGGTTTTAGGTTTTAATATCTTTGGCTTAAAGGGCATATTGCAGGTTAGAGGACCCAATGATGAGTCAATGTACAGAAAAATAATGTAGGAACTAGATTTTCTTTAAAATATGCTTATAAATACGCTACAGGAGTCGTTTTTGTGAGAATTTTACTTCCACATCTGAAAATGGGCGTGACGTAACGGGCGGGAGAGTGGTCGATTCAAACAACAGGAAAACAATGGATCGCAATGACATTTCGGGCGCTGAGGAAATTGTTAATTTATATTTACTCGTATGACGGTCTATAGCCATACAATTATGAGCCCGCTATGCTGCCGAGAGAGCAGGGACAAGCCAGGATTAATGTTAGACAGAACGGTCAGAGGAGACAAATTGAGTTGTGGGGAGAACAGGGCAGGTGTCTTGGTGAGAGACCAGTGTTAGCTTATAGATATACATGTTCGCTAACGATATACACTGTGCTCACAATGTTGTAGAAATTATTACCAACGTATATCAGTTAATGGCAAAGCTATATTGGTCATCTAGGAGTATTGTAACTTGTCAATAACAGAAACTAATAAGCTTTGATCAGGCGTATTTCATGCTCATTAATATCCGTCCGGACTAACGTTACGTGATATAACGTACTCGGTTACTAACGTAACCTCGGTTCTCTCTAGAGAGGGAACGAGTACTGCGTAATAGCTTACGCTATGGGGAAAACCTCTTTTCCACGAGATATTGAAGCCAAAAATTATCCTTAATTTTTTATTAATGTAAAACGCTTTGCAGCAGCAAGCAGACATAGGCGAAACAGCTCGCGCGCCTATTGGCTGCTCTTGCGGCAAATGCAGCAGCCTATCGAGAGAGGCGTTGCGTGACACCTATCCAATGGGGGCATTTCGCGCCCATTTCGTCACGTCCCGCCAGAAAGGGCGTGGTCTCGCCCTATAAATATAGTTCGATAAGGCTGGTACACTGATTTTCATCGCCGAAGCGAACCAGCGCTGTTGTATGCACGGCAAGATACGCAGTACTTGTTCCCTCTCTAGAGAGAACCGAGGTTACGTTAGTAACCGAGTACGTTCTCTTACGAGAGTATCTCTCGTACTGTGTAATAGCTTACGCTATGGGGAACACAATGCAACACGCCGTTCGTACAGGGATCCAACACCAAAGTCCCCGGGGCCGAAGCCCAGGGGCCCATATAGTGCATAATCACCATAAACTCACATAGAGTGGAGGAAGAGAGGCTGGAAGCGTCATTCCTAATAAAATAGCACCCAGAGGGGCTAATCATGTGACAATTAAATGCGCAGCCAGGGTGAAAGCTTTCAGCCTGATCTGGGTGGCATTACATGTGTCAATACTCATGGGGCTGAAGTAAACTCTGTATCTGGGCCGCACAGCGGGGCAGATAGCACTGAATTCTAGACCGCCAAAAGCTTAGCCTGCAAGGCGGGTACCTCCAGGTTATAATACTTTATAAATGTAGACGGCGAGGCCCAGCCCGCGGCCATACAGATATCTTGCAGGGTACCCCGCTAGACCATGCCCACGAAGAGGCCACGCCTCTCGTGGAGTGCGCTCTGACACCCAAGGAGCACTGCAGCCCCTTTGCAGCGTAAGCGAGCGCAATGGCATCCACTATCCATCTGGATAGGCTCTGCTTTGAGGCGGCAAGTCCCTTGGAACGCCCGCCAAACAAAACGAAAAGCTGCTCAGTCTGTCTGAAACCAGATGAGCGCGACACATAAGCTCTTAATGCCCTGACAGGGCAAAGAAGACTCGCGTCTTTCTCCTCATTGAGAACCGGAAGGCAGACAGGGAAATTACCTGGGCCCTAAACGGTGTATTGAGGGATTTTGGCACATACCTGTGCTTCGGTTTGAGAATGACTTTCGAGTCATTAGGCCCAAACTCCATACATGAAGTGCTTACTGAAAGCGCCTGCAAGTCCCCTATCCGCTTCACTGAAGCGAGAGCCGTGAGAAACACTGTTTTGAACGACAGGTGTTTCATGTCCGACAGTTGGATTGGCTCGAACGGGGCGCCTTTCATGGCCTCCAGGACCGTGGAAAGGTCCCACGTCGGGACTGAAGGGGGCCTGGGAGGGTTTAGCCTTCGAGTTCCCCTAAGGAAACGAACGACTAAGTCGTTCTTCCCCAGCGGCTGGCCAGGCACCTGTTTTGCAAACGTTGCTATGGCCGCCACGTATACTTTGTATACGTATACGTGGATGGGGTTCTGCCCCTATCCAGTAGCTCTTGAAGGAAGGAAAGCACTTCCGAAACCCCGCAGTCCACAGGTGAAAAGCTCTGGGCTTGACAGCACGCAGAGAACACCGACCATTTCGAGGAATAGAGCTGCCTGGTAGACGGCGCTCTCGCCTGCGCGATCGTGTTTAACACTCCCTCTGGGAGGTTAGCGGGTACCCGTTGATGGCCCATGCGTGCAGGGACCACAGCTCCGGGCGAGGATGCCAGATCGAGCCCTCCGCCTGAGAGAGGTCTCTCCTCAATGGTACAGGCCATGGGGCAGTGCTGGTCAACTGCATCAGGGCAGGGAACCACGTCTGGTTCGTCCAGAGCGGAGCTACGAGCAGCACTGGGCATCCGTTTTCCCTGATTCGTTCCAACACTTGAGGCAGGAGCGAGACAGGAGGAAAAGCGTATAGGGGACAGCGGGGCCAAACATGAGCCAGCGCGTCCTTGCTTTTCGAGAAAAACTTCGGGCAATGAGCGTTTTCGTGGGACGCGAATAGGTCTACCTTCGCTCTGTCGAACGTTTTCCACAGCAACTGGACCGTCTGCGGGTGCAGCGACCGTTCCCCTGCTGGGACATTGTTCCTGGACAGTCTGTCTGGTCCCACATTCAGGTGACCAGGCACGTGCGCTGCTCTTAGTGAGAGCAGGTTGTGCTGAGCCCAGACCAGGAGGCGTTCCGTCAGCTTGTGAAGGTTTCGTGACCTGACGCCGCCCTGGCGATTTATGTATGCCACCACTGACATGTTGTCCGACCGGACCAAGAGGTGGTGGCCAGTTACCTGGGGACAGAAGTGCCGTAGCGCTTTGTCGACTGCTATCATTTCCAAGCAGTTTATGTGAAGGAGCTTTTCCCGTTCTGACCACAGGCCAGCTAGCGGTCTGCCCTCGAGCAGCGCTCCCCACCCCGAGGTGGAGGCGTCCGTAGACACCACCTTCACACTCGAAGCGGTCCCCAGACTCACACCTGACTGATACCAGTCGGTTATTTTCCAAGGTTCCAGAGCTGAAACGCACTGTAGGTCGACCCTGAGGCGAACAGACCCGCTGTCCATGCCCTGGGTGGAACCCGCGCTTTCAGCCACATCTGCAGTGGGCGTATGCGAAGCAGACCCAACTGGAGTACAGAGGCTGCTGAGGCCATCAGACCCAGCATTTTCTGAAACCTTTTGAGCGGAACTGTCGAGCCGCGGCGGAAGGATTTCGCGACGTGCTGAATATTTAGTCCGCGCTCCGGTGACAGGCGTGCCATCATGGATAGCGAGTCTAACCCTGTTCCCAGAAAGGAAATTTTCTGACTGGGAGACAGTGAGCTTTTCGCCCAATTGACTGTGAGGCCCAGCTTCTCGAGGTGCTCGAGTAATGCGGCCCTGTGTTCTATGAGCTCCGATCGTGATCGAGCTAGAATCAGCCAATCGTCCAAGTAGTTCAGGACTCGCATGCCCTGAAGTCTCAGGGGTGCGAGCGCCGTGTCCATGCACTTCGTGAATGTACGAGGTGCTAGAGACAGGCCGAACGGCAGGACTGTGTATTGATATGCCTGGCCCTCGAAGGCGAATCTCAAGAGTCGCCTGTGATGGGACGCTATTTGTATTTGCACATAGGCGTCTTTCAGATCTATTGACATAAACCAGTCCCCATGGCGCACTTGCGCGAGGATTTTCCTGGTCGTAAGCATTCTGAACTGGCGCTTCACAAGCGCTCTGTTCAGCTGTCGCAGATCTAAAATGGGTCTGAGACCCCCATCTTTTTTCGGTACCAGAAAATATCTGCTGTATAGGCCCCCTTCGCTCTGAGACTGAGATAAAGGTTCTATAGCCCCTTTGCTCAGTAGTTTCGCTATCTCGGCATGAAGTAGATGAGACACTTCGTTTTTCACCGTAGTTTCGACACGCGCCATATAACGGCGAGGGCGTCGAGCGAATTGTAGCAAATATCCTCTCTTTATAGTGTTCAGCACCCATTCTGATATCCCGGGAAGCTTTGACCACGCATCTGCGTGAATAGCTAGAGGCAGAATGAAATCCGGGCTCTGGCCGCGGCGAAACGGCAGCTCGAGAGCCCTGGTATACTGGGAACACAACACCGTGTTTACAGCGTTCGAGGCGGGAGGCGCGCTGATCACAGCGGGCAGCCTGGCCGCGCTCAGCTTCTCTATGGCAGATTGTGCAGAGAAAGTGAGCGGGGCGGATCCCGTAGGATTCGGTGTGTTTGTGAGAGACTGTGGGCGCGGGACTGCGGGCACATCTACACTGAAAACACTGTCGGTTAGAGCCGACTGAATGTGTGTTGGTTTCGTTTTTACAGAAACCAAGGGACACGCAGCGTGCAGTGTAAGCGGGCATTGTGACATGGGCGCGTTCACTACATTGTCTGCACAATTGACCTGAATCGATTTTATTTGTGCTAGCCCTGCACCGTGGCGGGCCGTGTCTGGGTGTGGGAATGGGCACTGAGACGTGGGCATTCTTACAACACTCATAACACCATCGGCCGTGGCCGGAACACCAGAAAATGCACTCTTTATTGGATTTATCTGGGTAGCCGTAAAAACGGCTTTTGTGCGCAGGCAAGCGGGCTGAGACACCGGCTGGCTCACTGCGAAATACACTGGGACAGTCACAATGCTTGGAACTGAACGAGCGAGAAGTTTTGGTGGAGTCTGGCCGCAGCGAGACTTAAACACCGTGGGTTTTAGCTGACTGTATGCGTGTTGGTTTCGTTTTACAGAAAACGTGGCACATGCAGTGTGTAGTGTTTCTGGGCACTGGGTTGTGGGCACATTCACTACATTTAATGCACAATGACATGAGTCGATCTCATTTGTGCGTGCCCTGCACTGTGGCGGCCTGCGTTTGTGTGTAGAAATGAACACTGGGCTGTGGGCATTTTTATTACACTCATAACACCATCGGCTGTGGCCGGAATACCAGAAAATACACTGCTTATATGATTTTTCTGGGTCGCCGTGGAAACGGCATTTTTGTGCAGGAAAGCGGGCCATGGTACTGGCTTGTTTACTGTAAAATACAGTCGCAACAAAGAACAGTCGCATTTTCTTGGAACTGAACGAGCGAAAAATTTCGGTGCAAGTCTGGCCGCGGCGAGACTACATTTTTATCTGCTGCGAGACCTGGGATCGAACACTGGGATCGTCTCCCGTGCGAAGGCTTTGGGTTTCGCCGCTGAGCCACAGGGGGAAACGACAAAAGCTTAAAATAGCTCGAGCAGATAAGAGAGCGTCATCACAGTTTGTGTGTGTTGGCGTTTGTTTGCAGACGTGCGTGTTATACAACAGGCTCATTGCTGCAATATTGACATTTTCAGCCGCTCAAACTAAGAGGAGCTGAGAAATGCTTGAGAAATGGAGATTAGTCCGGCCTCGGCGGGACTAAAAACAAACTCTTTCCTCATTTCGCTGGTGACGCATGCCCACGGGGGGCGGGGTAGCTTTCTTATAACGTAAATAAAGCTAGCCGCGGGGCGGAGAAGGGGGCGTTCCACGACTTAGTGACTTCCTCGTGTAACTCAGGGAGGAAGGGCGCGGGCCTTGACTTTGACGGGGCTTCGTCTTTCCCGAGAAAGCGTCCGTCCAGTCTGCTGCGCGGCGGTTCCGCGGGCGCCTCCCAGTCGAGGCCGATGTTTTCCACGGCTTGAGAGAGCAGACGCATCAGCTCAGACTCAATGCCGGCTCTCTTCCCAGTGGTTTGGTGGGAAACGCTAGCCCAATCCTCGCTATCAGACGCCAGAAGAGAACACGCCTCGGTAGGTTCGTCGAACTCGTGGACTGATGCGGCGGCAGACGGCGGCCGTTGTCCGTCAGTGAGCGACTCGAGCGAAGCCGGCGAAGCTGGCGGGCGAACCGGCGAGCTTTGGTGGGCTGGAGAGAGCTCGGGAGCGCGCTGGGCGCGGCGCTTCTTGCGGCGCGGCGTCACGGCGGGCTGTGGTGAAGGCTCGGAGAATAACGCCAGGCGAGTCCTCAGTCACCATAGGCAGAAGCTCACAATGAGGGCATCCGCCGTCAGCGAGCGCGATAGCCGCGTGATCCTCACCCAGGCAGGACACTCAGATGACATGACGGTCCCCGTCGCTGAGTGGGGTGCGGCACGAGCCACAGGATGGCATCTTTAAAAAGACGCAGCTCTTTTGTGATGAGAGGTGTAAGTCGCGTCACGTAAGCGAGCTAACACTCTTAGCAGAGTAAGGATAAAAAGTATAAAAAGGATACTTAGAACGCCGGAAAGCGCAGCAGGTACGGCAGTTGAAAGCGGCGAGGCCAGCGACTCCAGGAGCTCGTCCCGCTGAAAGGCTTGCGTCGACGGCGCGGCTTCTCACTCCGGATCCAGCGATGCGAGTGCTTCGCGAAGAGATGAAAATCAGTGTACCAGCCTTATCGAACTATATTTATAGGGCGAGACCACGCCCTTTCTGGCGGGACGTGACGAAATGGGCGCGAAATGCCCCCATTGGATAGGTGTCACGCAACGCCTCTCTCGATAGGCTGCTGCATTTGCCGCAAGAGCAGCCAATAGGCGCGCGAGCTGTTTCGCCTATGTCTGCTTGCTGCTGCAAAGCGTTTTACATTAATAAAAAATTAAGGATAATTTTTGGCTTCAATATCTCGTGGAAAAGAGGTTTTCCCCATAGCGTAAGCTATTACGCAGTACGAGAGATACTCTCGTAAGAGAACTTCTCATCGAGAGACAGAGAGATATTTTTATTCCTGATACACGTTATTGTTCCATAGGTGCTTATGTGGGAAATGCGAGGCAATGTTCACAGCTGAGGAAAGTCAGTGCTGCAGGGAGGTGGATCCATACTGGGCCTTAGGGCTGCACAATTAATCGAATTTCTAATCGCGATCACGATTATGGATGCCACGATTACGTAATCGTCCAACGCCGCGATTATAAAAAAAGTAAAATCTGCGTGCCTAAGAGGCGTGTTTAGATCATGTCACGTTGTGATTGACAGGCAAATCAACACTTTTAATAAGTCTGTAGGCGTGTCCTTATCAACGATCTAACCGTCCATTGTCACGTCTGTATCTTGTGTAATGTTTATTTCATGAACATGTCTGCTGATAAAGAAACATCGGATTCCGATAACGTTCAGGGTTTGGTGAGAGTGTGTGGGGAGTGGGTTTGGCTGCACACGCAAGATCTCTCCCTCGCTTACCTCTCTGCCGTCGTGCGCGGTTAGGAGCTTAACATCTGTCTCGCATGCACGCTCGCTCTAGATTACAAGATATTTTAACTAATTTGCGGTAAAACTAATCGATCACGAGTGGCTAAACGGGTAGATCTATAGATAAACTCATCTTTCATCACTGAATGCGTGAGAGTTGGCAGCTGAACAAGAGATATGTCATCCCCTCCGGCAATTATTATTCTCAAGTTGCGCTACCTTCACTTTATGCGAAATGCCGCGAAATCGTTGAATCAGATCTGCAGAAAATTTAGTTCTATTCCACCACGACTGATTTATGGTAGAACTATGGAACCATATATGAGCTTAACAGTTCATCACATTGACGACGAGTTTCAACTCAAAAGCAGATGCTAGCAAACGTCCTATTTTCCTCAAGATCATACCGGGGATGTGATGGGATTGAAAGAGATGCTGGATGAAAATTCTAACTAGATGTTCTATTCTAATTCTAACTCATTCCTGAAAACTCAAAGTATTTTTATGGCTTGTGTTCTAGGCCGAAATACTTGATAAGGGAATCTAAGTTTTTTTCTTTCTACAGATTATCTTGAGTTTTTCCATTGTTTTAATTTTAGTTTTAGTATAACAATTATACCATGCATTCTATTGCATATTTGTTAGAGATGCACCGATTACAATTTTCTTGGCCAATTCTGATTTTTCCTTGAGTTTGACCTGCCGATACCGATTTTAGCCGATTCCGATTTTATTTTTTCAAACCACTTTACAGCACACACAAATATTTATTTTCTACCTTCTCTTTAATAGAACATTTTGCATAGAACATTTTTTGAACAGATAATCGCTATAAAATAGAACTATATAAATGACTCCTAGTGTGGAAAATTCTCACACATCTAAAGTGCAGTGTTTTGGAAGAACCATTTCCTTTTCACATCCAATATCCAATAAAAAAAATTGATATATTTAGCAAACTAAACTTCTGTATGAAAACAGGTAATGGCAATAAAATAATATATAAATAACAAATAAAAATTCAATAAATATAGCCTTGCAGTATAAAGATATTTATCTCTCTCTCACACACACACATACAGGCCTATTGCAATTACTTGTACATCAATGGCAAGTTATATTTCTCAAGCAGTTCTTCTCTCATCTGACACATGTCCAGCCAAGCTAAACAGGACAAGTGGAGCATGTGCAGGGAAACAATTAAATAATAATAAAAACAAGTTTAAATGGGTAAATTTTCTATAAATATTTTTGAGTCTTTATTTTCTTTCTGACATAGCCTAGACTACTTCAGTTCTTGTTAAAACACACCAGACATGCAAATTCTTTGCATTTTGGGCACTTTTTGGATGAAATCCTATTTATTTTGTCCATCAAAAGTGTGCTTTCACTTAAATTGAGCGCAGAAAAAATATATTCGTCGCCGAAACCCGCGCTTCACTGTTGCTCCCGCGACGCTCCTGCTCGACGCTCACGCGCTGCTCCGGCTCGCGGTGTGAATGCACTCATTGATTAACATGCACGCCGAACAAAAAAAAAACGCGCTGCACCTTGTGGTGTGAAACGGCCGTAATTCACGAGGTTTCCTACATGTGCGCGTTCCGTGTGCACGTGTGATGCTGATGTTGCGCGATGTTAATCATGCGGCGCCCGAGTGCATTTGACCGGCATAAAATCGGATTATGTCAGACTGACCGGCCGGTCGCCGATCATGGCCGATCACGTGAAAACCGGCCGATTCCGGTCACCAGGCGATCAATCGGTGCATCTCTAATATTTGTACTTTTTTTATTTAAAGAAACCAACGCAATGTATCGTTTACATTTGTGGCAATGAGAAAAACAATTCTTCAGGAAGAGTATTTTCAGCTTGTTATTTTTATTTTTATATAAAAAAAGGTATGAATTTGCTTTAAACATGGTATAAAACTATTTAAAACATCAGTCAATGTAAATTATAATAATCGTAATTAATAATCGCAATTACAACTTCAAAGAATAATCGACAATTATGATTTTTGTCATAATCGTGCAGCCCTACTGGGCCTTAGTGGAAAATGTCACCCCCAGACTTGATGTGCAGTGCCTGTCTCTTTGAGGCTTGCTGTCTGAACCCATATGTGCTACAGATAGCCTATATGCACCTCAGACAGGAGCATGGACCTCTCCAGGCCAGCAGACATGAGTATGTTTAGGGTAGATATATATACTATTAAATGTATAAAAACTATGCTTGAGTATATTTGTATTGTACTAAAAACATACTCAAGTAAATTTTTAATACATATTTTTCACCTGGGTCATAACATGAACAGAAAATTAAAGATTTGAATATTTAAACAATCTGAGTAATTTTCTCGAAGCCGATGCGGAAGAGAAATCCCGTCGCTTCACCTGCACAAACTGCACCCAGGCACGAACGGAAGATGTCATAGCACCGTCCTTTTTCTTGTTAGGAAACCTGTGGACTCGATGTCCTGATAGGCCGGAGTTTTTGCAACCTCCACAAACACAATAATTTACCATGACGATGATAAATTAAAATACAAAAACTACCGAAAACACACTGACTCACGGCTGCTCTCACTGAATACCAGCCTACTCTGTCCTGAGCTGGGGCTCCCTGTCATGACGTAAAATGACGTGATGTTGAAAAGAAAAAAAGTTTGTTACGAGCAGTCCAAGAAATGCTCACTTTATCTACTAAATTAGTGCCCTTATGTCGTTTTAAAACATTTTAAATCCTGCATTAACTTTTCATATGGTATTTTTTATACAAGGTTATATATTAATTTATATTTAAATATTTAAAAATAAATAAAATTTTACCTGCAGTATGCTCTTTAAGGGTTTTAAAATGTATGACATAAATAGTAGTGATTCACTGAAATTTCAAAACCAAAAATATTCATCTGAAATAGAAAATTGTGTCACACTTCAGTTTAGGGTCCAATTCTCACTATTAACTAACTATTAACTACTACGTTTGCTCAATAAACTCCTAATTACTGCTTATTAATATTTACTTTGTAAGATAGTTGTTAAGTTTAGGTATAGGATTAAGTGGTGTAGAATATAGTCATGCAGAATAAGGCATTAATATGTGCTTTAAGTACTAATAAACAGCCAATATGCTAATAATATACGTGCTAATGAGCAACTAGGCCTAGTTCATATTGAGAATTGGACCCTAAGCGTGTGGTCTGTTCTCAGAGGTGACATTGTCCTAGTTCTGTATTTCAAATATACATTTAGTCATTTAGCAGATGCTTTTATCCAAAGCGACTTACAACTGAGGACTAAACCAAGTGAGTCATCGTGAAGAGGCAAAAACAACGCAAGAAGTGCTCAAAATACAAAGTTCAGACATTGCTCGGAGTAGCATAAGCCAGACAAGCGAGGATTTAAAGGATTTTAAGTTTTATGTTAAGTGCTCACAGAAGAGATGAATTTTCTGTTGTCTTTTGAATGCTGTCAGGGATTCTGCACTCCGGATGACGGTGGAGAGATCATTCCACCAGCATGGAACCGTGAATGAGAATGTTCTGGAGAGTGATTTTGTGGCTCTCTGTGATGGTACCACGAGCCGTCGCTCATTGACCGATCGTAGTTTTCTGGTAGGCATCTAGACTTGTAGTAGTGAGTGGAAGTAGGAGGAAGCTGAGCCTGTGGTCAATCTGTAAGCAAGTGTCAACACCTTGATCTTGATGCGAGAAGCGAGTGGTAGCCAGTGCAGAGAGATGAACAGAGGAGTGATGTGGGCCCTTTTGGGCTCGTTGAAGACGAGACGAGCTGCAGCATTCTGGATCATTTGTAGAGGTGTAGTTGCACATGATGGAAGTCCAGCCAGAAGAGCTTTGCAGTAATCAAGCCTAGAAATGACCAGACCCTGGACGAGAAGTTGTTGCATGCTCAGTTAGGAAAGGCCTGATCTTCCTGATGTTGTGCATAGCAAACCTGCATGATCGAGCTGTCTTTGTGATGTGGTCTGTGAAGGTCAGCTGATGTTCATCAAAGATTACTCCAAGATTTCTGACCGACCTTAATGGGGTGATTGAGGAAGAGTCTAGCTGGATAGTGAAGTCGTGCTGTAGAGACGGATTGGCAGGGAGGATGAGAAGCTCAGTCTTTGCCAGGTTGAGCTGCAGGTGATGTTCCTTCATCCATGCCGAGATATCTGCCAGACAGCTTGAGATCCGTACAGCTACTGTGGGATCATCTGGTTGAAATGAGAGGTAGAGCTGGGTGTCATCAGCATAGCAATGGTAAGAGATAATATAATTTAGGGCAGAAACAATGAGCTCATTGAGGTAAAGAATACATGTTGTTAACAAATGTTTTGGATATATATATAGATATATAGATATATATTTATAGAAAAATTGTGTAAAATTTGATCGGCTGAGATATTGAGAGGCAGCTTGTTGCCAAACTTTACAATTATTGGTTTAATATGTCACCCGATTACACAACGCCTTGAACATCATACCAAGTTCAGTTACCCAAATTTAATTACCAAAACGTTATTTTTGGTTTTGTCGTTTCTGTAAAAATTAATTTCTGTTCATCACTAATATTTAGTGCTGTAATTGCAGACCTATTTCCTGCCTGTGATTGGTTTGGTGGATGCTGAGAAACTGAAACCTGGTGATCTTGTGGTAAGTGAAAATTAATTTCACTTGACAGATTTGTTCAGGATACTCATTCTTAAATTATGTTGTTTAAAAAGTCTGTTTTGCTTAGAAATGTGTTGAATGTGCTTCTGGACCTGTTTGCAGGGTGTGAATAAGGACTCCTATCTGATTTTGGAGACTCTACCCACTGAGTATGACTCTAGAGTTAAGGCCATGGAAGTGGATGAGAGGCCTACAGAGCAGTACAGTGACATTGGTGGCCTTGACAAACAGATCCAAGAGGTACTGGCTGATAAATTGCCTCATTCCAGTCACCAGAAGTTCCTCACAATGACAGTTTGGCAGTTGCTGAGCTCACTGCTTTTCTCTTTGCAGCTGGTGGAGGCGATTGTTCTGCCCATGAACCACAAAGAGAAGTTTGAGAATCTGGGCATCCAACCGCCAAAGGGAGTGCTGATGTATGGACCACCAGGCACAGGAAAGACCTTGCTGGCCAGAGCCTGTGCAGCCCAAACTAAGGTGCAGTGTCTCTGAGCGAGAGAGAACCATCAGTGCTGTGCTGCTTTTATAATGGAAAACAAATGTCTATAATGTGGCTTATTAACATTCACTACAATTTTTGTGTTGGTGTCTCACATTTTACCTCACTTTTGTCTTTTCTCAGGCAACATTTTTGAAGTTGGCTGGCCCTCAGCTGGTGCAGATGTTTATTGGTGATGGTGCCAAACTGGTGCGTGACGCATTTGCTCTCGCCAAGGAGAAAGCTCCCTCCATCATCTTCATCGATGAGTTGGATGCTATTGGAACCAAGCGCTTTGACAGTGAGAAGGCCGGAGACAGAGAGGTGCAGAGGACCATGCTGGAGCTGCTCAATCAGTTAGATGGCTTTCAGCCCAACATGCAAGTGAAGGTACACACTTGTGCCCATATGCTACTGTCACAAACATGGGCCTGTCAGCCTTATATTGCAACTTGTTTTTTCTTGTTTCCTCCTAGGTGATTGCTGCCACTAACAGAGTGGATATCCTTGACCCGGCTCTGCTGCGTTCAGGTCGTCTGGATCGTAAGATCGAGTTCCCCATGCCCAACGAGGAGGCTCGTGCTCGCATTATGCAGATCCACTCGCGCAAAATGAACGTCTGGTATAGTACATTTATTCTTTTGCATCTCAATGTGGTCTTAGGTGTTGTGATGAGAAAATATAGATATAATTTATTTATTAATAGTTTGAGCATTTGCTTTTGCTTTTATGCATTTGCTTTTAAATGGTCATCCACTGATGAGACACTTGTGTAGTGGTAGAGCACGCAGGTACAGCTGCACGATTCTGGATAGATTTAGAATCATGATTTTTTTGTTACGATTACGATTCTGAACAGAGAACTAAATCAAATAACATGTAAATTACTAGAGGTTCTGACAAAATATTACCGGTAATTGGTGCATTCTAGTTAATTAAATTAAATGTTTAATTGGAATGAAATTAATATTTAAAAAAAAAAACTTAACTTGTTTCATTACTGGATGGATCGGGTATTTTTGAACAAATCTCTTGAGTGAAGTATTTATGAGTGAATCATTATATCATCAATAGTTTCATTGCTGAATGAATCAGTGTTTTTGAACAAATCTCTTTCAATGACAAAAACAATTTTTAACAGTCGCTTGTCTGTTGCGTACCTGCACTTCTCAATGTAATCGATACAATCGTTTTTGAAGCAACCGTGTTACTTTCCAAAGGTGATTTGCTCTATTTTGCATCGCTACCTTAGACACCAGTTTTTATATCCAAACTATAAACTTTTATCCCAGTTCTTCTGTGATAATTTGAATAAGTATAAGAATATAATAATTATACAGAAATAATGATACTGTGTGGTTGAAAAGACTGTTTGTGAAGCTGTTTCATACTTCTACATGTTAATGGCTCTCTCTGGGTCAGCGGCAGCGCCAACACAGATTTGATCCGGTGTGATGATGATCAGGTCAATGTTCCGGACGGTGTGATTTTGGCAAAGGTTTAATAAACACAGGTGAATCGTTATCATTTAGGATTAAGATCGCGTAGGTGTTTGAAGCGAGATCAAGATATTTTAACGATTAAGCGTGCAGCTCTAGCACGCAGTTATTGTGGGCAAGACATGAATTTGAACCTGTGAAACAAGCTTGGATGAGCTTCCAGAGCTTATTTAAAGGGACACTTCTCCCATTTGCATTAAGCTTTCCATTGTTAGAAACCTAGTCATACTATTGAATGGTCGTGCAACACTCTCTCATTTTCCCCTGAGACGAGAGAAATCCGCTATTTACCTTTTTCACTTCCTCCTATAATGACGCAAAAATCGTCATTTTATGTCATTGTAGGAGGAAGTGTAAGAGGGGGGGATTTATGTAAAGACTACAAGCACTAGATCCCACCCTTTCAAACCCGCCCATAGGTTGGACCTAATGCGCTAACAGAGCTATCACAGATCAGTGGGGGTTTGAATGATAGTCAAATTGTCCATCTGTTAAACTAAAGTGCAACTGTTATGGAAATTTAAATTAGAATTCTAAAAAATGCAAAAATTTGTTTTCTCCCACTATTTATCGCATTATCCCTTCATTTTTTTTTTGTGTGCTGTAGTCCTGATGTGAACTATGAAGAATTGGCACGCTGTACTGATGACTTCAATGGAGCTCAATGTAAAGCTGTGTGTGTTGAGGCTGTAAGTATGATCATTGCAACCTTTAATTAATTTACCTTTACTGTTTATATCTTTTTTTTTGTGTGGTGGTGTAAGCATTGTGGTTAAGGCCCTGAACTCGGATGTCATTTGTGTGATAAGTTGAGATTTCAAAAAGGCAGACGCATGTGTACTAAAAAGTACTCTGGCCTTTCACATGCTTTAATGCAAGATACAACCCATCTGACTGTCACTTGTTTTAATGCACAAATAAACCTAAACATTTTTTTGCTTGGAAAACAGAATCTGAATCAAACACTTTAATGCTCTACTTAACTTTTTTATGTGCATAGTCATTGCTCCTGATTGTTATTACATGATGTTAAATACACATGTATTCTTCAATTTTGTGTGTTAGGGCATGATTGCTTTGCGGCGTGGGGCCACTGAACTTAACCATGAGGACTACATGGAGGGCATTCTGGAGGTTCAGGCGAAGAAGAAGGCCAATCTGCAGTACTATGCTTAATGCAGTGGATGGCTCTGTGTGTGTGTGTGTGTGTGTGTGTGTGTGTGTGTCTGTGTACACCCGCATATGTGAGTGTGTAAGTGGTCCAACAGCAGGATCAGGCACAGCGGTGAACCTGTGCTGTTAAGATCCAGTAATGTTCTGAGTAATTACCTGGTTCCTATAGAGACAGATCAGCCAAATTTAGAGTGTACTGCCTCACAGTGATGACTTGTGGAATCATTTTCAGTTAACCTTATGTTTGTCTCTCAATTCATTAAAACACAAAACTTTTTTCCATTATTTGTTTGTGCCTTCTTTCTATGAAATGTTATGTTTCTGCATATCTCCACTGTTATTATTAGAGATTAGGAAAATCAGTAGTGATTGATCCTAATTTTGTAATCAAGCGCTCCCATTTTTCACAGCTTAAGTGTAATTTGTAATTTTGAAACACTCCCAATCTGCCTTTTGTCATACAAACAATTAGTCCCATCCAAAACTCATGCCATTGGTTTCAGCAAGCCTTTGCCAAGCCTGCTTGAGATCCTCAGATAAAGAGGAAAGATTACAATCTAGAACCTACATTGCTAGGATTGAAGAAAGTATTTGAACTTTTTCCCATATATATATATATATATATATATATTTTTTTTTTAACAAACTTACATTTATACAAAAATAAATGCCTTCTGATCCCAGAAGTCAATGATATGACTAAATAGACCCTCAATTTTATTTTTCATGTAAAAATGATTGCATATGTGGGCAAATAACATACTGTAGCTTTTCATAATTCATTAGCATGCCCACACTGCACAAACAGTTTGAGTTGCATCATTATGATGGGAAGTACAGGTGTATTTTATCTTAAACTTGTTAGCTCCTCTTCATTCTGGCATTATGCCATGGGAAATCGGTCACTGGATCCTGTTTTATTATCAGTTCCCACATTCTGTTGGCCATTTGTTTTCTTGAGGGGGTGAAGTTCATGCTAAACCTCACAGAAGAAAAAATCGATTTTTCCACAGAAATGGTCCAGCTCAGTCCCAGAGTCTATTTGCTAAATCAATCTGTTTGCCTCTCTTCATTGCTCATCTCTACTAACTGTCACTTCATGTGTCCCAGATGGAATTGGTGAACTCTTGCGTTGCTCCTTCTCTCCTCCCTTCTGACCTCTGCATTTGACCCATAAGCACACGAGCAGACCGCTGCAGTGCTTCCTGAGTGCTGGGTCACAGCAAGCGTACAGCAGAGGGTTCAAACAGCTGTTTATGTAGCCTAGACAGATTGAGTATGGATGGGCCGCCACCAACCACTGGTCGAAACTGCAGGAAAAGGGAAGGATGCCCAGTTCCACCATAGCGGAGAGTGTCTTGTTGGTGTGGAAGGGGAGCCAGCAAAGGAAGAAGGCCAGCACAAGGGTGATGATGATGCGGAGGAGTCTGCGTTGGCGCGTATGATCGGGGCGCAGGCCTAGGCTGAAGTGTCGGGAAAGGAGACGCCCCAGCCAGCCGTAGCAGAGCAGAAGCACTACCAGGGGTAACAGAAAGCCAAGAAGAGTTGATTTTAACCCCAAAGCTGCTGACCACATCAGCTCCGCTTGCTCTGAAGCTACAGGGTCTAGTTCCCTTGAGATCAAACTGGAATAGTCCATGTCACACAAGCAGGAGAACGCATGTTCATCCTGCCTGTCGCCATCAGCCCCCACTTCCAAATCCACCTCCCTAACAGTCCGTAGAAGCAGAGCAGGCAGTGCCAGGATTCCAGCCGTCAGCCACACGGTGCCCACAATCCACTTGGCACGTGTGGCTGACCGTCCCTGCTTTGGTCCATTTCCACGCTGTCGTATGATGACGCAGTAACGCTCCACGCTAAGCCCAGTCAGAGAAAACACACTCGCGTACATGTTCAGTGCCACGATGTAACTGCTCACCTGACACAGAACTTGGCCAAAGGGCCAGTGGTAGCCCAGTGCTGTGTATGTCGCCCACAAAGGCAGGGTCATGACGAAGGCCAGGTCAGCCAAGGCTAGACTGGCTATTAAAGATTCGGTCACTGAACGAGAAGATGTGGAGCGGCAAGGAGGAGGATCAGAGGATTGGGAAGATTTGGAGCAGCTGCTAATCCTCCCGCGGCCTCTCACTCGGCGGTCCAGGTACACCCATAGCACTAATCCGTTACCCAGGGAGCCCACGACAAACACCAAGAGGTACACACTCGGAATCAGCACCCAAGTTGGAGACCATTCACTGTAGTCACATGAGGGAAAGGGAGAGGGAGAGGGTGAAGGAAAGGGCAGAGACCCAGACATCTTAGAGCCACACACTTGCACCTACTGCAGAAAGCAAGTAAATGACATGAGCAGGAAAGACAGAACTGAGAGTTTCTTAAGGGATCTAGAGGGGTAGAATGTTTTGCCGTGATAGTTTTCCAGAAACGCTTCTTTCTGAACTGATGATTGGATGACCTTTATCCTCGTTTTTCTCCCCGGATTCCTGTTTAATCTATATTTGGAAGTTTCCCACGAATGAGATGAAAGAGTCAGTGACTCTTCCTTCCTCCTCAATCTTCTTCGATTTCTGTGGGCTATCACTTATAGACAAAAGAAGAAGAAAAAAGATTATTGGAAACTGTGCATTAAAAATAGATGAGAAAGAACTTCTCATATTATTTCTGGTTTTGTCACTTACATTGTCAAATCGTAAATAACCCTATCACAGTGGCTTATATACACTGCACAGGCAAAAAAAGTCACAAACTCTAAATGATGTTTATTAACAAAGTTCGGGAGAAGCACGTTCAGATAATTAACATGGGTGGAGAGCACTCAGCAATCATGATTAAAACGTGTATACATACAGGTGGGAGTACTCTGGGTTTGGGCCGAATTCCGAGCCCTCCCCCCGGACAGCACGCCAAATACGCATTATACTTTATTCCCTTTAAGTGTATGTAAGTGTGAACTCGTGAATATGTTGCTGGACTGACTTTAGCTTTGATTGTGTTGTGGAATTGTTTCGACACTTATGTAACACACAACATTTATTTTCATTAAGAGTTGCATTAATTTCTGGTTAAGATTTTATATTGACAATGGAAGAGTCAAACCACTCTGTAAAGTCTACTCCAACACATCCCAAACACTTTCAATGGGGTTAAAGTCAAGACTCTCTGGTGGCCAATTCATGTGTGAAAATGATTCCTCATGCTCCCTGAACCACTCTTTCCAGTGGTTTGACTCTTCAATTGTCAAACTGAGTCTTTAGCCATTTTCAAGAAACAGCTGAAGACGCATCTTTTTATGTGAACACTTGTCCGATTAATGTTAACACTTACTATTCTATAACTAATTAAAAAAACAACCTTGCTGCTGTGTACTGTGCTAGACAGCTGGGATTAGTCACAGCACTTGCATATTGTTGCCATATTGTTGGCTTGATTGCTTGATTTGCTCTCCTCATTTGTAAGTCACTGTGGCTAAAAGCATCAGCTCAATGATTAAATGTAATTTATTGCTATCCTTAAATATGGCCATGGGATACATCTTCCAATATAGCTGTTAGTGTTTAAAAAATGAAAACCATATACTGCATCAGTTAGGGTTAAAAGAATTGTTGCCAAACATATAACATGCCAGAAACATATTAATCACTGCAATAATTATTAATAATTAATCGTATAGACTCTTAAGGATTTGCGTGTTTAAATACAAACAGCGACATTTTTTCTGACCATGCAGTGTTACACTTTTTGCATTTAACGTTATCTTGTGTACTAATCTAGTTTCTGCTTGAAACAATGTGGCTCATGATAAACTGCTAGTAATATCACTTTACATAAAAGTGTCTGCTAAATGAATAAACATAAATAAAACAGAATATTTATTAAATCGATCACTATATGGCAAACCTTCTCTTTTGTCTAATATAGAATCTGAAGAATAAATTCCAGATGATGTACATTACTATAGGAAAAGCTGCAATAAAATCTATTTCACAAAAGCAATGCTCAGGTGAATATCCAACATGAACCAAAGAATTTCATACCTGCTTTTCTCTGATTTATCAGATTTATCTCTGCTTCTGTTATTAAATGTGCCCAGTTCCTTGTTGCGATTAGTCTCTCTCTGTTTTCAGATTGTCTTTTTGAAGGAAGAACATAAGTCACTCTGTATCCGTGATTTTCTCTTGATCTCTCTCTCTCAACTTTTTCCTCTCCCAGAATTGAATGCTTTCTTCTGTTTCTCACATACAGGGGAAGTGCTCTTTAAAGACATTCTCCTCTTTGTGTCCATTCCCGTTTCTGTTCTGTCCTCCTCCTCTCTCACAGGACCACCCCGCAGCAGTTTTGTGAGATATCCAAACAGTCCTCCTGCTCTTAAACAGACTAAGCAAACTCAGAACACCTCAGGCTTGAAAGAAGCTTTATACACATGGTTGTATTAGCAAATATAATATGCATTCTTACAAACAATGGGTTACCTAAAACATTGGGAGATCAGTAAATCAAAGACATTATGTGTGGCCCATTGTTGTACAGACTATAGTCATTTAATCAAACCGGAGGGTGATTTTATATCAAGACAAGTGAAATTTAGACCTTTATTTGCATACATTTGCATTTCAGCACTGTCCTTAAGAGTTTGAAACACGTTAATAGCTTAAAAAAAATCATTTTACGTTTATCAACATATGTACTTTCCTAAAGCCCTAAAGAAACAATTTCTCAACAATTCTATCCTGTTAATTTCAGAGAATACAATCACACGAACTTGCTGTATTTTATAGTTGGCACAGAGTGGTCGACAGGTAAATGTAAGAAATTTTCCAAGTTACAAATGAATTTGATTTGGTGGATTTCAGAAAATAAACAATAAACAATAAACATGCCATAATTAATGTGAAATACAATGTTAAAATGTATGGAAACAAATCTCATTATCAATCAGTCTCACATAACCTGATATACAGTACATTCATGTGAACTGTTCACCTGCCTCTGTTTAACCAATACATTCATTGTGTTGGTTCTATGTGAGCTCAGCTGCATGTCTGAGGGCCTGTTTGAACAGTTTGAACAGTCTGAGTGTTGTTTAGACACTTCCGAAACTCAGGGATTCCCTACTGTGGGATTTGTGTGTTTTTGCATGTTGAGAGTCTCAATAAGAATGAAAAAAAAAGTCTTTTGTCTTGAAGAAAATCTTGTCAGGTCAATTATAGGACAGCGATTTATGAGGCAACACAATGGCACACTGCAAATATTTAAAAATGCAATGGTGTTTTCTCAAACTAACTGTAAATACAAACTAAATGTAGAAATTCACTGTCTTCCTCTCTTGCCCCTGATTGATCTCAGCTGTACAAACAGTAAGGGTCTAGAAAGAAGGCATGAGGTATGTATGACATGAGTTAAACACACTCTGGTCCAAAAGCAGTGGGTCAAACTATAAATTGTCATACCCCATCCAAAACATGTTAGGAAAGCAGGATACACTAACAATGATTTAAGAATTATTTAAGAAATGGATTATTACTTGTTAGCCTAGCTTTCCTTTTCATTTATTGCAAGCAAAATTGCTATTGAGCGCTTATTGCTATAGTAATAAAAATTCACTTTTTCTGAATGGCCAAAAAGCAGGGCATTTCATGATACATCTCCTTTTGTGTTCCAGGAAGAGGCAAGTGACATGAGAGTGGGAAAAATTATCTGTGGTGCAACTCATTTGAACAACAAAGGCAGTACAGCAAATTACTGAATAAAGGGACTGAAGACATCCACATCCACAGTTTTGAGAGATCAACATTTTTTATTTTACAGTGGATTTGCAAAAATCTTCCACCTTTGATTTATAGAAAACAATTAATAATAATAATAATAATAATACATTTTATTTAAAGGCGCCTTTCTCTGAACTCAAGGACGCCATACAGGGATACATAACTCATGAAAAGCACCAGAAATAAATAAACAACAACAGAAAGAGGCAGAACAATTGATATTAAGTAAAATAGGCAGTTTTAAACAGATTTGTTTTGAGTTGCAATTTGAAATGGGAGAGTGAATCGATGTTTCTGAGTTAATGAGTTCCTCCAGTTCCATAGTGGTAAGACGGGTTCAGACAGGTGTATGGAGGAAGAGGATCTAAGGGAGCGGGTGAAGAGGGGGGTTTGTGAGGGAGGCCGAAAAGGAGAGACTTGCAGTAGTCCAAACGGGAAATGACAAGACTGTGGACAAGGATGGCGGCAGTGTGTGGGGTAAGGGAGGGGCGGAGGCGATTAATGTTTCGTAGATGGAAGTAGACAGACCGGCTAATGTTATCGATGTGGGACTGAAAAGATAATGTGCTGTCAAGGATGACACGCAGACTCCTAACCTGGGGGAGGGTGAAACGGAGGAGTTATCAATAGTGAAAAAAAAACAGTCGGTTTTGGATAAAGTGGATTTAGTACCAATGAGGAGAACCTCAGTTTTATCACTGTTTAATTTGAGAAAATTTCGGGTAAACCAGGTTTTTATTTCCGAGATACAGTCAATAAGGGAGGTGGGCGGGAGAGAGAACGAGGGTTTAGTCGAGAGGTAGAGCTGGGTGTCATCAGCGTGACAGTGGAATTGAATGTTAAATTTGTGAAATATATTGCCCAGGGGAAGGAGATAAATGATGAAAAGTAGAGATTTCCACGACACATGCGCGAGAATTGCGATCTCCTTCAACTACTTCAGTTAAGTTCTCGCGCGTGCGCGTCGTGGAAATCTCTTGAAGTCTCGTTTCAGGCCTACAAGGAAGAAAAGGAATAGTCGAATAAAGTCGTTATTTTTGTTAGTTTTTTCGCACAAAAAGTATTCTCGTCGCTTGATAAACTTATAGTTGAGCCACTGTTGTGACATGGAATATTTAAACATTTTCTTTAATGACTTTCTGGGCCGTCCGGTGTCATTCCCTTAGGGAGCCTATGTAGCAGTCATCCACCTCTCAGATTTAATCATAAATATCTTCATTTGTGTTCTGAAGACGAACGAAGGCCTTACGGGGTTGGTACAGCATGGGGGTGAGTAATTAATGACTTAATTTTCATTTTTGGGTGAACTAACCCTTTAATAAAAGACAGAGGGGAAAAGCTGTACCTTTCCCAGAAAGTATTGATGCTAGTAACAGCAGTGCATCAAACAATGAGGTCATAAGATAATAAGTCATAGATTGTTGTGGAAGTCAGGTATTTGGGTACATTATCCTATGCCAGTTTGGAACATGGGATCCACATTACAACCAGATGGCAGGAAAGGGTCATTGCCTATTTCCCTCACTACACTAGCAAGCATAAACTCTCAAAAAATAATGACAAAACAGGTCAAAATCGAGTTACTTGTGAAAGGTGTGGGCTACACTAGTTGTCTTGTTGATTTTCACTTGTAGTAGAATCGTCGATTTGGAATTTTGAGAAAGAAAATATGCTAAAGATTATTTATTGGAAAAAAAAGTTTGCACAATATTAGCAGTCTGGGACTTTCCACGAATCAGGAACACTGTAGATAAAGTGTGTGTGTGTGTGTGTGTGTGTGTGTGCGTGTGTGCGTGCTTTATAGCACTGCAGACAAATTAGAAATAACGAGATACACGTGGAATCATAAATATTAAACAGAATTCTCAAACTCTAAATTAGCATAAAACTGCATGTTCCTTTTATTGGTCGCATAAAGGTTCAGTAAGTTTTGCTGGCTACAGTGGTAACAAGAAGCTAATCAGTACACTGAAAAGACTGCATGTCTACATCACACAATGTTTTTGAAGAGAATTTAAGTTTTAAAATAGACATTCATAAAGAGGAAAAGCAGGTAGTATAAAGGGCATTTATGCAAATGACAGTGAAATGACACATTAACCCTTTGAAAATCTCAGCATCAGAATCCTCACAACCCACTCAGTTGTACTACTTTTCTGGATAAAAGGATTAGCCATGAAACGTACACAATGAGAGCAATATTTTAACACAATAAATTATAATCAGACAGTTTCCCTTTCACTGTTAAGTGCAAAATGAAAAAAAAAAATTAAAAGCTTTAGCTTACAAGCTTTAGCATTGAGCACACACAGTTTTAACATATAGCTGAGATTTAAGCTGTGAATGCTTCTTTGACCACTTAACTCAAGATGTAGAAGATCTCTGCATTCTCACTGCATGATACCACTACCAGCTTTACAAGGAGCAATGCAGAAGCCCTAGTGTTTGTGATGTTTTAGAGGACACCCCACCAGAAGAGAGCTAGTGAGAGCAGTATTCCCACCACAGAGCGGCTGGACACTGACACAGGAGCTGTGTTACACAGGTCAGAGGTACAGCAGGAGTACTTGAAGCTGGAAAGTTTGGGAAATTTCTCAGCGATGATGCTGTGATCACAATCAGAGTACTTT
This sequence comes from Tiaroga cobitis, assembly GCA_030578255.1. NCBI lineage: Eukaryota > Metazoa > Chordata > Actinopteri > Cypriniformes > Leuciscidae > Tiaroga > Tiaroga cobitis. The sequence goes on from CM060597.1 coordinate 28,755,902, forward strand.
ATACACTGCCTGTATGTGTCGCCACCTTAAAAAAAACATGAGAAGTCATAGGGTCATGGGAATGGTTGTGCCATTTTGACATTTTGTTAAGATTACAGAAAGACTTTTTTTAAGTATGAGTGAGCTGACACCTCTTTCGTAGACGGACACGCAGGCATCATCATAGTAGCAGTCTCGTATTTTAGAGCATGAGCCCGAGTAGTCCTTACAATGGTAACATTTAATTGCAGAGCCTAAAGAGACACATGGACAGAGAGAACTTTATTTTTTGCAAGAATAAGACTCCAAAACAGTACAAAAACACACAGTGAAAAAAGGAGCAATGGGAATACATACCAAACCCCAGCAGAGCCAGGACGAACACCACACACACTCCAACAGAAGCTTTCATAATGCCTTCAGTTTACCAGTCTAATCGTGGAAGAGAGAGAGAGAGAGAGAGACAGAGAGAGAGAGAGAGAGAGAGAGAGAGAGAGAGAGAGAGAGAGAGAGAGAGAGAGAGAGAGAGAGAGAGAGAGAGAGAGAGAGATTCTCTGAATGTTACTGATGCCATTGAATGCTCATCATAAATTTGGATTTAAAAAAAGTTCATCCTAAATTTTATTTATAAACTTGCCAACATGTCTCAAGCCCTCACATTCAGATTATGATTAGACCTTAAACGGAATGAAGCTGCTCAAATAGTGTTTAGACTTGTTACAGGTTCATGTGATCGTACCTTGACTGCAGTTGCTTCAGTAATGTGCTCAAAGATGCTTAATGGTATATTTGAACCAAGAATGTCATTTACTCCCCAATTTTGTTCCAAACCATGACTTTCTTTCGTGTACCATAAATTAAGATATTTTGAGAAATGGTGTTGTTTTTGTCCATACAATCGAAGTCAATTTAGTCACTAAAACTGTTTTGATATCAACATTCTTCAAAATAACATATTTTGTGGTACACAGAAGAAAGTTATACAAGTTTGGAACAACATTATGCTGAGTAGATGATGACAGAGTTTTCATTTTTTCAGACAACTAACATAATCCTAGAAAGAATTGTGGGTCATCTAAGGAATATATGGTTGAGGTAAATCCATGATCTGGCCTATATTACTATTATTACTGCAACTACACCTATTATTGTTGTTGTTATTTTATATTTTAGCTTTATACATTATTATAATATCCTGGTGTATTATTTGTCTTTTGCAATGTATTCAGCCTTGTATGAACATCCTAATATAATAATTAACAATGCATATAACAATTAACATAAATGTAACATATTTATAGCATTATACACTTAGTACGATGTAACATTTATGAAAAAATACAAACTTTCAGTTAAAATTGACCTTCACAAATACTTGATCCTGCTGTATGCACACGTTTTATTTTTCAATTGTTTAACTAACAATTTAATTTAAATTTGGATAGGATTCACAACAAAATCACAATTTAAAAAATAAAAAATTTTCACTGACCCAATGACAGCTTGTCTCACTTTTATTAAATTTTGAATTAATTGATTTTCTTTACAGAGTTTAGTAAATTTACATTGTATTAACACATCTCTTACACATTTAATATAGTTGTATGAAACATAAACCAATAGCCTATTTTAAATAAATAAAATGTCACACATTTTATCATTACTGTCTACCATACCTTAAAAAAACATGTCTATGGAAAAACTAAATGCGTAATTGGGATCTAAATCAACCTGGGTCGCAAGCAAAGAATGTCCTAAAGCAGTTTGCTGTTATCTTGACCAGTTACTCTTCTGTAGTCTTACCTCAGTGTGAAGAAGGAATCCAACCACAGAGACATCCAAACCAGTCTGAAAACTGCAGAGCTTGAGCCCGATCACTCTTCTTTAAACACGCCCACAATGCTCTTCAAAGAGTCTTGTGTCCTTTTTATTACATACTGTCCTCAAATATTTAAACTGAAGATATTTTGTTATGGGTTTAAAAAGAAATAACATCGCTATAAAAATGAATACATAATTGATTGATCACAAAGTAATGTACTATACATTAGCAGCAGTGACAGTCACCCTGAAACAGTAGTATAATATTGATAGTACAGCATTGTGATTTCTTTAACTGTTCAATTCCAAGATTCCAGCTGAATGTTAATCTTTTTCACTCTTGTACAATGAAATTATCCATCCCTTAGTTTAATCAGCCAGGAGCCAAAATCTTGCCGTTCAACATACTTGCACAATGTTTATATTCTTACTTGCATAAACAAGACACAAAGAATGTCTTTCTCACTGGTTCACTTTTTTTGTGTATTCTTCCTAAACATTCCTTTCCCTTCTTATAAAATGTTGAATCAGCATAAAATCTTTTATAATATAATTAATTATGCAATATACAAACTAATTCTTCCACAACCCCTTGACCACACGTCTAGGTCATGCTTCAGAAGACATGGAAGCATGACCTAGACGTACAAAGTGATGATGTCCTTGACCATTACATGGTAACTTGCATATTACGTACTGCTGTAATATGTCATGCTGCGCCACGTTATCGACCAGGTAGAACAATTCTTCCATCCACCATAGATCATTTCTCAAATAGCTTATCTGATCTGTCTCAGCTGCTGCCTGAACCCAAACAAATAGATGAACTAGATGAACTAACAAGCACTATGAGCACCATTCTCTCTAGAACATTGGATATTGTTGCACCCATTAGATTAAAAAAGGTCAGAGAAAAAAGTATAGCACCATGGTACAATAATCCTACGTATGTTTTAAAGAGAGAAACCCGTAATTTAGAGCGTAAATGGAAAAAAAAAATTATTTAGAGGTCTTTAGAATCGCGTGGAAAGACAGTATGTCACGTTATAAAAAGGCCCTTAAAATGGCCAGGGCTGAGCACCTCAGCAAATTAATAGAAAACAACCGAAATAATCCAAGGTTTTTATTTAATACCGTGGCTAGACTAACAAATAAACAGACGTCGTCTGAACAAAATACCATGTTACAGTTCAGTAGTAATGATTTCATGAACTTCTTCACCGAGAAAATTGAAAGCATCAGAATCAAAATCGTAAACGTTCAATCTTTGCTCGCGCCTTATAATTCAGCCGCAATTATCACCCCGCGAGAACAATTACAATGCTTTACAACCATAGAACAAAAAGAGTTAAATAAACTTATCACTTCATCTAAAACAACAACATGTTTATTAGATCCTATACCAACTGAACTACTGAAAGAAGTGTTACCTATAGTGGAAGAGCCTCTTCTCAATATTATTAACTCATCTTTATCTTTAGGTCATGTTCCAAGAACGTTCAAGCTGGCTGTTATAAAACCTCTTATTAAGAAACCACATTTAGATCCAAATAACCTAGCAAATTACAGACCCATTTCGAATCTTCCATTTATGTCAAAAATATTAGAAAAAGTTGTGTCCAGTCAACTCGGCTCTTTCTTGCGAGAAAACGACATCTATGAAAAGTTTCAGTCTGGATTCAGGTCACATCATAGCACTGAAACTGCGCTCGTTAGAATCACAAATGATTTACTTTTAGCTTCGGACCAAGGCTGTATCTCAGTACTAGTTTTACTTGATCTTAGTGCTGCGTTCGACACTATAGATCACACAATACTCTTAGATCGACTACAAAATTACACTGGTGTTCAAGGACAAGCATTAAGCTGGTTCAGGTCATACTTATCTGACCGCTACCATTTCATCTACTCAAATGGAGAAAAATCGATCATAACTTCGGCAAACTATGGAGTGCCGCAGGGATCTGTGTTAGGCCCTTTATTATTCTCAATATATATGCCGCCACTTGGTAATATTCTAAGGAAACATGGAATTAGTTTCCATTGTTATGCTGATGACACTCAAATATATATTTCATCACGGCCAGATGAATACGCTAAATTATCCAAATTGACAGATTGTGTTAAAGATATAAAAGATTGGATGATGCGTAATTTTCTTTTATTAAATCCAGACAAGACAGAGGTAATACTTATCGGTTGTAAAAACCGTCCACAAAACCTTTCACAGCACGACTTTAACATAGTAGAATGCCCTGTTACTTTATCCGCTAGAGTAAAAGACCTGGGTGTTACATTAGACTGCAACCTGTCTTTTGAAAAGCATATTTCATATGTTACAAAAACAGCCTTTTTCCACCTTAGAAACATTGCTAAGCTACGTAATATGCTATCAGTCTCTGATGCAGAAAAGTTAGTTCATGCATTCATGACCTCGAGACTAGATTACTGTAATGCTTTATTAGCTGGTTGTCCTGCATCTTCAATAAACAAGCTACAGTTAGTCCAAAATGCAGCCGCTAGAGTTCTTACTAGATCAAGAAAATATGATCATATAACACCGATTTTATCATCACTTCATTGGTTACCTATAAAGTTCCGTATTAATTACAAGGTATTGCTTTTGACTTATAAAGCTCTAAATGGTTTAGCTCCAGTCTATTTAACGGATCTTCTATCGCCTTACAATCCATCGCGCTCTTTAAGATCACTAAATTCGAGGCTTCTGGTCATTCCTAGGATATCCAGATCCACCAAAGGAGGCAGAGCATTTTCACATTTAGCTCCGAAGCTCTGGAATAGCCTTCCTGATATTGTTCGTTGCTCAGACTCGCTCTCACAGTTTAAAACTAGACTGAAGACGCATCTATTTAGCCAGCCATTCATATCAATTTTTTATCTTACATTTAGCCTGCTGTAAATTCGGCCTCTAGTTCATAAACGCCAGAGGAGAACTGGCCCCCGACTGAGCCTGGGTTCTCCCAAGGTTTTTTTTTCTCCATTGGGTCATCTGATGGTGTGTTAGGACACCTTTAGGTCACTGGATGGAGTTTTTCGGTTCCTTGCCACTGTTGCCTTTGGCTTGCTCAGTTGGGGATATTCAAATTAATTAACCAATCATACCATTGATCAGCTCTACCAAACTTGGATGTCTTTTTTCCAGTAATATAAACAAACATTGTTAAGTTGTTTTGATTGATACTGTGAAGCAGCTTTGATACAATCTGTATTTTGAAAAGCGCTATATAAATATATTTGACTTGACTTGACTTGACATGGCTTACTGAATGGGTCATTACTGGACATGGGGTCACATAAGGTTTCGTTCTGCTGTGGCACAAGAATCGATGAAAAATGTGAGGCTGTCAAAATAGAAATTTTGCATTTTCTTTCAGTTGTAAGGTCACAAATGAAAATTATGTCATCATTTACTCACCCTCAAGTTGTTGCAAACCTGTATGAGTTGCTTTCTTCTGCTGAACACAAAAAGGAAGATATTTTGAAGAACGATTGTAACTTTGGCACCATTGACTTCCATAGTAGAAAAAAAAATACTATGGAAGTCAATGGTGCCAAAGTTCCAATCGTTCTTCAAAATATCTTCCATACAGGTTTGCAACAACTTGAGGGTGAGTAAATGATGACAGAATTTTAATTTTTGGGTGGAGTATCCCTTTAAGCAAAACTATTGTTTGTGAAAGTACTTGAGATAAGTTACAGAAATGTAGCAATTTCTTTCTTTCAGAATAGCTCAGAATGAATGAGTGGGAGATATGGGACAAAAAAAAAAGGCTTAACAAAGAAACATCAGTCTGACTACAACGAGGGCTCTTCAACATGTTGCCATGACAACTGACACTAACAGGGAGGGTTTGGGTTAGGGTCAGAGTGAGAGAAATGACTCTACGTTTTGTGTTGTGAGAACAATAAGTGTTTTCAAACAGAGGTTTTCCAGAGCATGAGACAATAGTACTGTGGCTGGCTTGAGAAGAATATTCTGATCAACGGCGTATTTGTATTTAGATAGTATAAAGTATCCTGATCACAAGGCGAATGAATGTTAACAAATAATGTGATAGTGAAACACGGTATTGATACACCATACTTTTTTTATTTACACCAAATAAAATAAAAAACTCATACAAAATAAAAAACAAGAGTTATTTACTAATCTGAGAGGTTCGATAGGGCTAACCAGAGAACATAATAGCAAACTGTTGAAAAGTCCCACTGCACAGCATTATTTTACAAAGATGATAACGTAAAATTGCAGTCATAAACATGAAAATCAAAATCATACATATCTTTAGGTAAGATTAACTTACATTTCCATTATCAGGAAGGGAGAAACAAGCTGAGAAATTCTTTAGTCTGCCAATATTTCAGTCTGAAAAACTGAGCTGTAAATTACAACAAAGACATTTTTCTGATAATTTACCTCTTACACAGGATTTTGAGGGGAAAGGTCATAATAATGCCATAAACTTATAAAATTCTCTTATCTTAAGAGAAGTCTGTGTAACCTCCAGCCCTTAAGATGATCTAAAACGAGTCTCCTTTACACCAATGTGCTCTAACTGACCTTCTGTTTACATGCAGCCGTACGTTTCTGAGAACAGGACATCAGCACCTCAGAACAGCTAACCAACACAGAGCACTAGAGAAAGTAATGACTGCGCAGGTTAGCTGATGTTTGCGTGAACTGGCTGGTTTGGGTCTATGTGCTTTTTACTCATCTTTGAATAAATCAGTTTCACTTTACAACTCAGCCTGCCCCCGAAACCCTCTGTACAGACGACACAAGCAGAAACATATATACACAAGCACATACACGCTACACATACCTGAGGCCTTGTGAAGGAAATTAATGGGATTGATTCCATTTTGCCTTTCTGTGAAGAATGCAGTATATATTCCCAATTCAGTGTGTGTGTACTTTTATGCTAACAGTAGTGTCATACTTTCAACTCATGCTCTTAATGCAATTGTAAGGTCTTAAAAGGGATAGTTCAAAAATAATGAAAATTCTGTCATTATTTACACAACCTCATGTCGTTCCAAACCTGTATACCTTACTTACTTTTGTGGAAAAAGAAAGAAAATATTTTGAAGAACTGTTTTTATCCATCCAATAAAAGTCAATGGGGTCCAAAACAACACAGGACCCCATTGACTTTCATTGCATGGACAAAAGATATATATATATTCTTTTGTGTTTGACAGGTGACAGAAAGACATACAGGTTTGGAACGACATACGGGTGAGTAAATTACATTTTTTGGCTTAACTATCCCTTTATGTAAGTAGAAGGTCACTGTGAATCCTAGGCAAGAAGAACCAATCTCACAGAATCTCACACAAATTCAATAAACTCCCTCACTCCCACTCAATCACAAAACACACTTGCAGACTCAAACACGCATACAATGATCTCACACGTCCACAGGCGCGCACAGACACAACCACGCCACAACCAGACACATGCCCTCACAAACTGGAAAAAGAGGTGACAGGCACAAAGGCGATCACAATAAACAATGGATGCCTAAAAGCTCCGTTTGTCCTGCTCTCCTGTTTGTGCGAGAGTGTCTGTGCATCAGTATTTGTGGGCGGGTGTTGGCCGGGGGGCTTGAAAAAGTGTATCAGATGTGCCGAGGGCAGCGCCCTCCTGGGTCAGCCATGTTCATGCCACGCATTTCTCCCTCCTCATAGTCATCTGTGTCTGATGAATTTTCATCATCGTAAGGAGCAGAAACCTCACTGACTGAGCTCTAAATGAGAGAGAAAAATGGCAAAGATCTAGATCTAAAATGGCAAATGTACAGACATTATGTACAGACATTAATTTTTCTTGGATAAAACAGAAAGACATAAATAGCGTCTTACCGACCGCACCATTGACTCACGGAATGGTGGGCACACCATGTGGAATCGTGGGATTGATACGTCGAACACTTCCTCTTTGTTCTTGAGCCGGTGGAATGTGTAGTGGCCTTCCATGTACTCGGAAGTGGTGGAAAACGTGGTACAGCTGGCGTACTCGTGAACTTTACCGGGTGTCATCACTGGAAACTCGCCTGCACGTACATCACACGCAAAAAACAAGAGATGCAGGACATTCTTTAAAAAGTAGCGCAAATGTCACACTATGAATTATATGGTCAGAAAGATACTGTCAGAATGTCTCATTGTGATAATTCAACATCTGTTACCAGTGCGAACTGTTCTAGTTTACTAGTTACAGGGATGGGCTCTTACCCACGACGCCAGGGCCTCGGACCTCCTCCACATTTCCGTTTGCATTCGTGATCTTCCAGTACCGACTGTCTAGCTGGCATGCATTCTCTGGCAGGGCCGACTTTGCCATCTCAATCCTGTTGCATGGCACAGCTCAGAGGTCATAGGTTCAGCTCATTGTATCATCCTATGTCAAGTCTTAGTACAGCTGCGTTGCATTACAGCAAGTTACAGCAGAAAGCAGCTCGATAATTTCAGGAACTTGATTTTTATTTACAAATTCCACACTGACATCTCTACTTTTTGGTTAGACAGCAGCACTGGGAGAAGAAATAGATGAGGCGTAGCAGTAGGGGTGTGCAATATGAATCGTCTATGATAATATCATAATTAGCGTTTTAACAAAACGAAAGTTGCCGTATGTCACTTGCTTTGAAAAATCCTAATGAAAACATGCCTTGAGACTGAAAGTGATCTCATTACGTGATATTTAATGCGAGTAGAATTCTGCCTAAATGTAAGATATACAGGGCCATTTCCCCGCAAGAGTTTTTGTCTTAAAAGACCAACTTAATTGTATTTTATAAAAAAAAATTGTTTTAAATGGCTGTAACACTCCAAAAAATTGGGACAGGCATGTTTACCACTGTGTCACATAACATTTCTTTTAATTACACTTTTTAATAGTTTGGGAATTGAGGGAACCAATGTGTTTTGCAGTTTTGAAAGTGGATTTTTTGCCCAATCTCACCTGCTCAACAGTTCATGGTCATTGTTGTCTGATTCTCCTTTTCATGATGGGCCATACATTTTCAGTAGGAGACAGATCTGGACTGCAGACAGGTCAGTCAAGCACATCCACTCTATGGTGTAGAGTGTCTACAAAATCACTCTGTTGCAGCACATACAGAATGAGGCTTGGCATTGTCTTGCTTCGCAGGAAAGTCATCTTGATGCCATTAAATATCTCAATTAAATGTACAATCCCAACATACGCCTCCACGTCACTGGTACCTTCACACAAATGCAAGTCACTGCTATTCGCACTGACGCACCCCCATACCATGACATGTTTGCTTTTGCACCTGTCGCTGATGAAAGTCTGGATGGTCCCTTTCGTCGTTGGGACTGAGAACTCAATGTCTGTTTTTCCAAAAATGTGGACTCTGATATGGGCCCAAAGAAATTGGTGGCATCTCTGCATAGAACTGATGTACAGCTTTCTCCTTGTGTAACAGAGATTCAAGTGGCATTCCTTGATGCAGCAGCAGACAATGGTTTTCTAAAGTACTCCTGAGCACATGTGGCTGTATTTAACACAGTAGCATGATGGTTTCTCATTGCAGTGCCATCTGAGGGCTCGAAGGTCATGCACATTCAACAGAGGTTTCCTGCCTTGCCCAACATGTACAAAGATTTCTCTGGATTCCTTGAATCTTTTCACAATATTATGTGTGGCTGTTTCGAAAGAGTTTAACTTTTTCTATAATCTTTTCACTTTTATTTTGCCTCTGTCACAACTTTTTTGTAGTGTGTTGCAGCCATCAAAATCAGAATGTGTTTTTATTTACAAAAAAATACAATTAAGTTGTTCAGTGAACACATTGGAAATCGTTTATTTGTACTTTGTTCAATTAAATAAAGTTGAAAGAAAATTAACAAAATCACAGATTCTTGATTTTATTGCATTTTACAAAATGTCCCAACTTTTCTTGATTTGGGGGTGTACACCAAATGTACTTATATTTATCTTATATTAATTCCTGAATATCATCATGATCGCAATTGTCATATTGACTTAAAAAACAGTTAAATACACTCTAAGTTAATATTGTGAGTTACATTTTAGTAATTTTACTGTCAATGCCGACAATATTGTCCTTTTTTGTTTTATATCATCAACAAAAAAATTCAAATTAACTGTTTTGAGTCTCAGAGCAAATACACAGAAGGGCTTCACTGCATTTTGAACTAATTAGTTTAATGAGTTTACGCCGTTTGAACAAACCTCAAAAGCAAAAAAAATCCTTTATAATCACTGATGCTGTCTACACTGGATCTAGTTTACAGATGCACTGTTTATTACCTGGTGCGCTCAAGTCTGCTGACATCAAGACAAATGAACATTCACTTTGAAGCATCCTGTTTAAACAGCTTGTTTGATCTCTGTACAGACTTCAGAAGAACAACCACATTTATTTTTAATGGCAGGCAGGATCACGTCAGAGGATTATATGTTTGTTTAGAGCACTTGACCTAAATTGTTTTGTTTGTTTTTCAACGCCATGCCATCTTCTGGGGCTATTTTCATGGTGAGATAAATTGATGGTAAAACTATATCAGGTGTTTACAATTTATTCAAAAGAAGTTCTCTAATAAATTCTAAAAATTCTAAAATTCTTGACAGAAAGAACATGTTGGTAGATCTTCTCCTAGTATAAAAAACTCATCCTGGAATTGCCTATTCTGCAACGGGTATAAACAATCTGGTCCCATCGGACTGAGATTTGATAGAAACGTCTTCCAACATTGGGGCTGATTTCATGAAGTTTGTTCATAGTATATAAATCACATTCTGTTTGCCATTTGTTATTAATATAGAAATTAATTATTGATTTTAGATCCATAGGAGATACTGTGCAAATTTTGACAGAGTCTGCTTCCTAATTTCCTTTGATTCCACAGTGTCCAGGTACCCAACAAAAACAGATATTAAATTGATGACCCTCTAGTTCAAGCAGTTTATAAAAAAATCATTACAAGAGCAGGGTGATTATTTTTAAGGGATGACATTGCTTGGGGACATGACTTCAAATCTGTAATTATGAGAATATTTCTCTGTTTCATTGTCTTTATGTAGTCCAATGGCAAAATGATAAATTTAGCTATATTTAGAGATAGATTAATTGTTTTCTAAAAGAGTCACAGTTTATTGATGAAATTCTGAAAAGATTCAGAAAATAGTAATTTTTCTGCATATATATTTGTTTAGTTTTTGTACGTTTTTTTTTAATCAACATAAACACAAATAGCCTGATTTAGATTACCAAAGCCAAATTAACATGTGTGTGCATTTATGTAGTACCTGATTCTATAGGTGAAGAAAAAGTGTGGCGGATGGACTGAACTGAGCTCTGGCAGGAAGGAGGTAGAGACTGATACGGTGATGTCACCAGTGGTTGCCACACAGCGTTTGTCATGAACATATCTGAACAAACATAAAGGGGGTAAAATGTAAAGAGGCATTATAATAGGCTTTTGTGATTTATTTACTAAGTGTAAGATAACAAAAGGTGGACCACCTGAAGATCTGGTCTCGAATGATGGGGTATTCTCCTGTTACAACATTGTCAACATAGGAGGTAAACCACTCGGTAAAGTCAGAACCTGATAAAAAGAACAGAGTAGAGAGAAGAGTTAATATAATCTGAATCGGTCCATAAAACGGCAATGCATTAATGCAGCCTTTTGTTCTTTGTTACCTGTAATGAACATGTCAATCGCAGAGGGATCTTGTGCCAATTGATCCTGTGAAGAAAAAGCGTAAAACAGAATGAGCAAGAAGGGCTGCATTAGAAAAGACGACAAGAGCACCCCTCACTGGTCAAAGTGCAACGATGCAAGAAAAATTCCTCTCTTATCTAGCTTAGACCTCCACATGGACAAGCAGAATCATATCTGAAGTGGTGAACTGCTTCAGCTCCTATCAGTCACGAGTCACGAAGCAGCTGGGAGGATCTTAACATTTACCATCTGGTCTTTAGCTACTATATGACCACTGGCTGCCTCCTTAAAAGATTATCTGCGTCACAGTTGCACTTTCAGAATGGTTCACTAGCCTTGCATGAGTGTGTGTTTATGCATGGTAGTTTGTTGTGGTCTGAGGGTAGTGATCTAACCGGGCACTGATAGAAGATCTCACTGCGTGTTCGTCCCTCTGTGCTCTCCAGGGCCATGTACTGGCTAAGGCCGGTATGGAAGCAAAACGTGAGTGGAAGACACTGCCGCATCCCCTTCCTCTGCTGAAATCCCCCTGCCGCTGTCTCAATGTCCAACAGGTCTTCTGAGCGGTAGTGATTGGACAAAGCCATGCTGCCCATCAGCCTGTGGAGAGGAGTAGAAGAGGAAGAGAAGTTTGTCTGTTTGCGTGTATAAATCAGTCCGTCCAGGATTTCACGATTTTTTTGTGTGATTTTTGCGATCAAAAAGACTGATTTTGTGGTGGTAATTTCCAGAAATTTGTAAAAAAAATTGCGATTTTTATATTTTATAATTAGGACATCACATTTACCATAATAGTATTATGTCAGATGCACAATAGTCATACATGACACAAATCACAAACAAAATGCATAAAGCTTGTTAATTTGGTCTAATCAAATTCTTTTTTTTTTAAATTGTGCTGTAGCCTATTGTTGCTGCTTGATTACATTAACAACACTGACAACAGCAGGTAAATTAGGTTACTGTCACTTTAAGACCTACTACAGTAATGACAAATGTCCCAATCAGTTATTACTGATTGTTTTATGTAAATACTTGCCAAGATGAATATTTTGAAGTAATTGTAGCTATGTGTATTTGTTCAAGCACTATAAAGAGAATTCAATATTCTAACTAGGCTGACAGGCGGTGACACGCAGTGAGTCAGTCAGTCACACACACACACACACACACACACACACACACACACACACACACACTTGCAGTCAGAGACAGACTGTCACTCGACTGGCTGAAATTAGTTCTCTTTCACGGTATACTGCGCTTTTAATCATTCTTTTTAGTACCATCGAGCATATCATACTTTTTGTTATGTCATTCAATCATGTTAAACGCGTTAATAAGTTTGCCCTACTGCCCAATGAAAACCTGGGCGCTGAGAGGGCAGGAGAGACGCTTTTTCTTTCGCAATGTTTCCGACAGACCGCTCACAGACATCACGTGTGCGCAACATCTGTATCCACGTAAAAATGCATTAAAACTTTAATTAACTAGAGATATTTCAATTTGGTGATTATAATTTAATGTTTTGTGAGGTCTTTTTTTGAATTTTTGTGATTATTTTGCGGTTAAATTAGGAATTATGCAGGATCGCAAAAAATTGCGACATTTTGTTGATTTTGCGTTGAATTCAGCGATCGCAGAATCGCGAAAAACTGGAGGGACTGATAAATGCCATTCAAATAATTTATGAGCATTTAAATAAATTCTAATAATCTTTTAAGAGTTGAAAAGTAAATGAAAAGTAAAAACTTTTAAATAGTTTTTTGAAATGATCAAGGATATTCTCAGAAGTCTTACCCAGGGACCACCAGTTTTTGTCCATTGTGTATCCTATAGGAGCAACGGTAGTCATTAGGGAGTTTGCAGCCAATCTGGGCCTCAATGACCTCTAGCTCTTCCTCCTTTACTCCCTCTTCTCAGAAAAAGGAAAACAAAATTAACACCCATAGTTTTTCAAAATATGATTGGATTAGTAACAGTGTGGACAGACCTTTAAGTGAAGCTATCATTCGAGGACATTTCTGATTCAGGTAGTTTTTCAGGCAATCCCAAGCTTTCTTAAGAGTGCTGTAATAGTCAATGTAACGGCCCAGATCAGCATAATACTCCCGAAACAGCTCCTTCCAGGACAGGCCTCTGTGGGTTTTGTCTGCCCTGAAAAAGTCAACACCATATTTTAATTACAAAAAATTGGTTAAAAAAATGCAACAAAAAGATGAAAAAAATGCATGTGTCATAAATTAGTCAAATTATTCTGAGGGCATTTTGAGTCCGCTTACTCAGTAAGGAGCCAGTGCTTCTGACAAAGTCTCTTCCATAGGGGGTTATGACCTGTCAGCTCACTGAGTCGACGACTTGCAAAACTGCAGCTGAGAAAAGAAAACACCAGATTCGGTACAACAGGAACTTTCAACTACTTGAGATCTTGAAAAAATGTAAACATATTCAGTTCAGACTATGCTTCATCTTTTGATCCTTTTGCTGTGTTTGACCGGGAACACCTTTGATGTTCCCAGTCATAAATGGCCGGCCTTTCAAAAATTGCGTGTAAATGGCTTGTTGTGCTATATTATCACCAAATACTGGATTCAATATTTTTCCTAACTTCTTTCAATTAGGATAGGTTTGATATTTCCTTTGAATCTGATTGATCTGAGCTTATGCACCTCAGTTTTTGAGTGAAAAAAGCATTATTTGTCGATAAATTTGTCAATAGTCAACAAAATATGGAAATAATTTGCACTGTTTATCACACTAGTGTGCTTGAATGTTTAACCAGGAAGTTTGCTTTGAAATGCTTTTATTTTGTACAAAATGGAACAACGCCACACTTGTTCCCCTGTCAAAAATGACTGGCATACACATTTTTTTTTTAAATTTCTTGTTATGCTATATTATCACCAAATATTTGATTCAATCTTTTTGTCAACTTGTTTTCTTTCAAATAGGGCAGGTTTTGTATTGATTTTTGAAACCCCTTGATCGTAGGCCTCATTGATCTGAGGATAAAGTTCATCTCTGTAAATAAGAAAGCCTGAAATACTTAAAATAGTTTGCTTGTGCACATGTGTGTGTGTGCGCACGCGTGTATCCAAACATGCAAAGGTCCGAGGCCTTTCTCTCTGCAAGCACACATGTACATATGTGAACATAATGAACATGCTCCTGAACACTAAATGTTTCTCTTATTTTCAATGGATGATGGTCAGTTTTGACCAATATAAGCTCAGATCAATGAGGCTCAGATCAATGCGGTCTATGATCAATCAGTTTAAAAAAGAAATACAAAACCTGTCCTACTTTAAAAAGAAAACAAGTTGACGAAAAGATTGAATCCAATTTTTGGTGATAATATAGAGTAAAGAGAGATTTAAACAATTTTTTGTAGGCCGGTCATTTTTGAACGGAAACACAAGTGTAAAAAGGTGCCAGGTGGGGAAAAAAAAAAACTAAAAAAAAAAAACTAAAAAATCATTGTTAGGAGACCTTGAGTGCAATGTAAGTCACAATTAAAGTATCTACCAAATTAATAAATGTAAATGTTATGATGTATCTTTTCAAACTTGATGACAAGTGATGATTGAGTAGCCTATTAGTATTATTATTACCATTACCACCACCGTAAAGTAACAGAAACATTCCTGAAAAACTGAATAACATTCAGTTACTGAAACCCCTAACATTCAGCCTCTTGAGGATGCAAACTTTACATAAAATAACATAAAGCTATGCTGGATTACTCAGTTACTCAGAACAGTGTTAAAAGGCGCACGTAAAGTTTCTGTCTTTACAGTAGCTTCTATAAACAGTGAGGAAAACTTAGTTGCACCGGCGGTGTTACGCAAACTTCCATCTGACCAGCGTCACATGATCCTCCCTGCTCATTTCCCAGACCAAAATATTTACCGATATTCAAAAAAATATATATATTTACCGATATTCAACTCAACTTACGATCTACAAAACACGAACAGCTACCATCAGCGTGCGATTGCAGCAGAAATAATGCTTTTGTGTTGCCTGTCTCCACTTATTGCACTATACTGTCAACTTACATGAAGTCATGCACCTCTATCTTCAGTTCAAACATAAAAGATGCATTTGATGATCGGGTGTAACAGCTCACACAGATTAGCGTCTTATTACAATGATTGAAAACGGACATTATCGTGGTAAAATCGTGACTGTCTATCAAAAGAACTTGCTTGAGTAATTTCATAAGCTATTCTGTTAGCATTGCCAGCTAACTGTGGAGCGGATATTATTTTTCAAGCTCATTCAAAGAACAAACATAACTAAAACATCTTTGCAATTGCACGGACTAACGGCAAGGTTCAAGTAAAATGTCTACCTGGTCAGATCTCGGAAGTCCAGAAATGACAGCACCAGCAATAAGGGATCAGACGGTAAGTTATCCAGGCTGAGCGCTATGGACGTTGCCATCTTGGTAGCGAAGGCAGTCTCGAAGCCCCGCCCCCTTCACTGCGATGACAAGAAGGCGTGTCCGCACGCTGGTCTGTTATCAAATATTGCGCACATGTCGCCACACTGTTAACCAAGTGAAAATGTATGTTCTAGTAAGGTAGGCTATTTAAAGATTCTGTTTTCGATTTCTCTACGATCCCGGTTCCTTAAGTTTTATTTCCTTTTTATTCTTTTGTGGAAAAAATATTTGAAACAAAAAATGCAATTATATTGAGATCAACACAACAAATAGCTTAACTATAGGCTATATAAAAAACAGTAATACATTTAACACAATGTATTTACAGAATTGGCTTTTTAGTCGGCATAAATGCACTTATTTGGCCCTAAAAAAATAGGTCTACTAATACAAAACATATAATTTATTCATTAGTCTTATTTATAATAGGCCTATATCACAGATTTCAACAAATCTAATCATCTGTAGGTTATATTTAAAGAATAAAGAGTCAGAAAAAAAACAGTGAACACTTTAATTTAGAGCTCAACATGATGAAAGCAATAAACTGCTGAGAATTCCTTTACAGCTCTGACTGATTCACAAGTCATTCCCTAAAAAGAATCGGCTCAGGAACACTGCTCGCTGGATGTGCAATAGCTGAGTTGTGCTGAATAGTAGATTAATGTGTGAAAAATTACCAGAGTAGCGTTTAACCCTTAAACAGGCAAGAGTCGAAAATGATCAGCAAAAAAAAAAAAAAATCATTTCATGTCACTTTGTATATCATCTGAACTAAACCGAGTCTAAAACATATCCAAAGGAATTTTTTAGATATTTGATATACTTTGATTTTATGCGTTGTATCTCACAGAATACATTTCCCTATGGGTATAAACAAGTCAAAGACATCAATATTTGTATGATTTATTTGATGCAACAAAAAAATAATAATAATATGCAAAATACACTGCATGTATGACATGACTAAGTGTCCTATTGAGGCATACACATTTTCTTGTATTTTTACACTGCTTAACTGACTCGTCTTCAACCTCTCCTGCAGGGTTTAGCTCCATCCCTAATACATCATATAATGTAGGCTAATTAATGATACTACAACATGTAATTTTATAAGTAATCCTGAAGACTTTGGTGAGATTTTTCATGTTTTTCAATTTTTAACATAAAATAGCCTACATAGATTGAGAAGGGGGACTTTGTACAAGGGGCCCAGAGTGCCAGGAGGGCCTATACGGATCTTCCCTAAGGGCCCCGGTCCTGGAACGAGATTTCTGCGGCAGTTTACCTAGAGACATCACTCAATGTCAGTACTGTGAATAATCCTTTTTTCTTACCCTAATGTCACTACAAAATGTGGGAAATAACAGAGCAAAATATGACAGTGCAAGTATAGGCCTGAAGAAAAGTAAGATTAATACATCCCTACTTTCAAAGTCAGAATGTCCAGAACCATGGACGTGTTGGCTTTAAGTCAAACTGACAAAACAAGCACAGAAAATGTGAAAAAAGTCATGTGACCCACATGCAGTAACTCCAAACAGACTGACTTAACTTTGATAATGATAACACAATAAGAAAAATGATTTCCTACAGAGATGAATTACTATGTCTCCTGCGATGCACGTTGTCTGGTAAGGTTAATAAGGTGTTCCGTCTGCCTATCGGCGGAATGCACATTCGACAAGCGTTAACGGAACGTCTAGAAAATGATTAACTTCTCGTATTTTTTAACGGAACCCTTTCTTTAAAATGACTAATACATCAAGCTGTAGAATAATATATGTGGCCTTTAATAGCAAGGGTTGTTTTATGTGAAGACAATTATTGTCATTTATCAGGTATGGCATTCGCATTATTAGGCTGCAGTGAGGCGTTTACTTTTTATATCACCTCAAGATGGCGTCACAGTTCAATTTTCTCTCTGGCGAACTCAAGGTCAAAGCGATCAAACATTGCAGCCTCATGCATTTTTTCGATAACAGACAGCTCCATCTTTAGGCAAGAGTGGAAAAGTCTTTCAAATATTCTCAAAAGCAGTGGTAAGTAGTAAGAGTGGCCTCATTAAATTATATGTTCAATCAGTATGTCATGATTTCAATTATTTGTAGGCATAGGCCTATACATAACAGACAGTCTGTATAAGAGAATGTCTTTCTCCTCATCTTTATTTCTTTTTTCATTGATGTTTCACAATGACAAATACCTATAGGCATCTGTCCAAAGTATTTGTCCTAAAGCATCAGAGAAGAGGCTTTTTCTGTTATTACAAGTCACAAAATATGTAGAAGTGTAGAACAAACCAATGTTTCAATAAGCACACATATTTGCACACAAGAGAGTAAAGTGTATTCCCAAAACTAGTGTGCATGCAGCTCCTGTGGTGGTACCTAGCAGCATCACAAAAATGTATAGCCTACATGCTTAGATATCAAATATGAAAATTTAATAAGCAGTCAATGCCAAAGTCATGGGTTCGATTCCCAGGGAATGCATGAACTGATAAAATAGGTACAGGTTGATTTGGATTAAGGCCCCTGCCAAATGCGTAAATAAAACAGCCTGTCTTATCCATAACAACACTCCCACGCTTCATTCCTCATTATTTTAAGAATCTATCTATATTGAGTGTGAATATGAAGCCCTGCTACAGCACACCCAGTGTGTGAAGGTGAGTTCATGCAGCTCTGACGTAAAGGCTGACGTGCAGCCACTTTGGTGATGAAGGGGGTGGGCTGCAGTGACAGACTTCTTCTTATTGAGAAGGGGTTGCCAGACATCTAAGCCCCTCCCCTTTGATTACCTCCCTTCTGTCTATGTCTGCCTCTCTTTCCTCCTCTTTCTCCCTTTTGCTCCTTCTGGTTGGTTTCAGACAGTGCATTACACACGTGCCACCCTATGTCTCTTGTATCTCTCCACTCTCCTCCTCTCTCCTCCTCTCTCACCATGGAGGCACATCACTGAAGAGTGGATTGTTCCTCCTGTTTTCTCCTCTTCTTTCCTCTGCACTTCATTCGGTGTGTTTGGGTGTCTGTTTCTGGGTGGGAATGCTCGTGTCTGTAACAGCGCTGTTGGGGGCTACGCTGGGTACCGTGTCTGGAGTGTTGACACTGTGTGGTCTCTCCCTGCTTTGTAAGAGCTGTAAGAAAGGGAAACTTGAGAAAGGGGATGAGACTGATCCAGAGAAAGCCAAACCCAGTATCCTGCATACTCTGACACAGGTAAGACTGACACTCACTCACACACAGCCATGGACCAGCTATCAGATTTGACATTTAAATACATACAAAAGAAAGAGCTTATTAAAAGAACAAAAAAAAAAACCACTAACAGAGATGAGAGATATTCAACGAGTGAAATGTTCTGACTCACCTGGGTGGAAGGATGGAAGTGGCGCTTACATAACACAGGTTAGCTCTCTGAGGCAGAAACAGTGATACTAAAAGGATTTATTTGCATGTATCTAAAGAACTCTTTGCTGGATGTAATTATGGGATGATCCACAGGTAACATTATGATGCAAATATTCTATATATTACATAGTAAATCAAATGTAATGGCCATTGTATCTGTCCACATGACACCTTATGTACTGGTGCATGGTAGGATCAGAAAAACTGGGGTGAGATGATTTGTGGATGGTGTTTTAATTACAGTTTCAGACATTTTCGTGATATATATTTATTGTAAATAAAGTTCATTCTGAGGAATGCTTGATACTTTCCTAATGAGGAGCAAAATAAGTTTCTTTAAGATACAAAGAGATAGAGAGAAACTAGAAAGAGACATTAAAAAAAGAGTGAATTCGTGTCTCTTTTTACAGCCTATATTCGTCTGAATCTTCATCTTACTATGTGTTCATAGAACATAGAATATCATTTCTATCTCTTCGAGGCAGAAATATTAACATAAGCAGAGATGCAAATCAAAAGAGAAGGATGAAAATTCATCCAGTAACAGGCAGGTAAAGGACTGGTGAGGGGCAAGCATGTTATTATTAGAATCTTCTCCAGAGTGCTTTTATAAGAGGTAATTAGTTTAGAAATTATTTGTACTGTCATGCATACACAAAAACACAGACAGAGATGCTCGTGTACACATACTCACACGCTGGGGTTTTTCGGCATCTGCTAAGCTTTCCCTGAAACAGTCTAGAGTCACGACTCACATAGCTTCACATACACATTATTGTTCTTCTGTCATTCCGGGGGCTTTCCATTGACTTGAATTGGATTTATCTTGAGCTAATGATATTTCCTATCTCCCTTACTGAAATATTATATACTGCATTTTTAGATTGAACAAATGAAGGTGTCTTTCTTGTGGGGATCACTGGTTGGTGCACACAATGTCATTTCAAATTTTACTATCCTTTTGGGGACATTTGGTTATCATGATGTTGTCAAAACCCCCCTCCCCCACACACATGTTAGGTTTCATGTTTTATGGGGACTTTCCATAGATTTAATGATTTTTATACTGTACAGACTGTATATTCAATCCTCTAACCCTAAACCTACCAATCACAGAAATTTTTACATTTTACAAAAAAAACAAAAAAAAACATCATTAGTGTGATTTATAAGCTGTTTTATTCATGGGGACTAAAAATATCACATTACCTGAAAACTGTTTACCTGAACCACACACACACACACACACACACACACACACACACACACACACACACACACACTCACACTCACTTCCACTTATAGTCTGTGTGTATTTACATTCATGAATCATCACATTGTCACGTTCCAAAAAAACAAACAAATTCAAAATATTCATATACAAGCCAGAATATTTGTGTGAATTAAATAAATGTCAAATTACAATATATCAAAAAAGGTCCACACTGTCACATTCAAGAAAATTATGAACAGAAGAAGGGATTTTTTGGAGTCTTTAAATCCAAATCAGTAACACAGGAAAGCGTAACAGCTCGTACTTAAACAATACAAGACAATACCGGACAAAGAGCCAAGGGGACTATGGGCTATATATACGCAGAGCAAAATAAAATGCAGGTGAAACTAATCGGTAACTATGGAAACAAACTGCTGGTAAGTCCATTTTAAAACAAGAATAGGTGGCAAAAAATTATTTCTGAGGTGCATTCTTCTGTAACATTGTGGACACAATACAACATTGTGGCTGTAGTAACAACTACAGCCACAGACAATGTTACACCCACATCAAACCACTAGAACAGTGGCACAAATACCTTTCGCTATTATTTGATTCCGTGACATTCCGCATTATACAGTAAATTCAATTTTTATGACTGGATTCTGCTAAATCATAGGGCCCTATAATCATTATCTCCATTTAAGAAAGAGATGTTGATCATTGTGAGAGTGTAGATTTCCATCTTAAGTCTTTGAACCTCTTTTAAACATATACCCAATTAAAATGTAAGCTGGGGCAGACAAGAGCATCAGTGTGCAAATGCATGAGCATAAACTGATCCTAGCTCATTTGCTGATTTTGTCTAAAAGACCACCACAATGAAGACAGAATTCAAGTATCTAAAGGATCATATGACTGTGTGTGCATGTATATCAGTATATATTTAGCATTAAGGTCAGTTTCATATCGAATTGTAAAATAGGCGAGCACAGTCTCATTGCACCACTATTTATTATTAATGAAGAGGGGGCGGGGGAAGATGAGAGGAATATAAGAATATCCTCTCTCTCCTTTCTCTGTGCACTCTATTTCAGCATGTTAACTGCCCACCTGGGGGAAATGGAGTGTTCTGGTGTTGATTTTTCATTCATGCTTGTTTTTTCAGACTCTCAACACATTGAAACCAGCCAGCAGAAATCCCCCTGTCTCATATCTATGACATTGTAAGGTGGTTCAAATCAAAGCGGAGTACTGTATAATGTAAGGTTTAGGAATGATTGGAATTTATTTTTTGTTATCTTCAGTTCCTCTGGGATTTTTTTATTTTTATTTTTATTTATTGGGTCAGTCTAGTTTTATTGAATATACTTTTTGGTTAAGATCAAGTATTACTGGAATGGTATTACTTGGCGTGATAATTTTTTTGCGAATATCCCATTTGTTACGGGTGTGGTGCAGGCAGATGAAGAGGCAGTAGTCAAAAGATCAAATTCAATAATCTATACTAAATAACTCAGACCAGGAATCCAGAAAACACTAACACACCATATACAAACGTACATACGAACAAGAACCGACCAGGAGTGAGGGAGAACACAGGGTTTACATACACAGAGAACAGATAGGGGAAACAAGGCACAGCTGGGGCAAATTAACTAGAAACAGGTGAAGGAACTGAACACAAACGAGGAGCGGGAAAACTGAGATACAGGACTGAACCAAATACACAATGCAGGGGGA
Organism: Tiaroga cobitis; assembly: GCA_030578255.1. NCBI lineage: Eukaryota > Metazoa > Chordata > Actinopteri > Cypriniformes > Leuciscidae > Tiaroga > Tiaroga cobitis. The sequence continues at coordinate 28,778,262 of CM060597.1, forward strand.
AACACAGGACACACATGTAACATAACGCCCCCTCCAAAAAGGCGCATCCTTGCGCCGTATAACTTCAATAGGGGTGGGGGGGGGCGGGCGCCCTGGAGGCTGACGAGGGCGTGGCCTACCCTGAGCAGGAAGCCTCCAGGGCGGAGCAGGCTGGTCAGGGGGCCATGGCGGAGTAGGAGACCACCCCTCGGGCGGTCCTGGCGGAGAATCCCCTTCGGGCGGCCATGGCGGAGAATCCCCTTCGGGCGGCCATGGCGGAGACGCACCTTCGGGCGGCCTATATCCCCCCCCCCCAAAACTTTCTTGGGGGGAATCACCGGCTCTGGGACAGTCTCTGGGTGGGCAGAAGGGACATGGAAAGTCTCTGGCTGGGCTAGCGGTGAAGGCCCGGCTATGCTGGATGGAACCAGTGGTGAAGGCTTAGAAGGGCTGGACGGGACCAGCGGAGAAGGCTCTGAAGGGCTGGACGGGACCAGCGGAGAAGGCTCAGGCTCGGCAGGCGTGCAGGGAAGCTCAGGCTCGGCAGGCGTGCAGGGAGGCTCAGGCTCGGCAGGCGTGCAGTGAGGCTCAGGCTCGGCAGGCGTGCAGGGAGGCTCAGGCTCGGCAGGCGTGCAGGGAGGCTCAGGCTCGGCAGGCGTGCAGGGAGGCTCAGGCTCGGCAGGCGTGCAGGGAAGCTCAGGCTCGGCAGGCGTGCAGGGAAGCTCAGGCTCGGCAGGCGTGCAGGGAAGCTCAGGCTCGGCAGGCGTGCAGGGAAGCTCAGGCTCGGCAGGCGTGCAGGGAAGCTCAGGCTCGGCAGGCGTGCAGGGAAGCTCAGGCTCGGCAGGCGTGCAGGGAAGCTCAGGCTCGGCAGGCGTGCAGGGAAGCTCAGGCTCGGCAGGCGTGCAGGGAAGCTCAGGCTCGGCAGGCGTGCAGGGAAGCTCAGGCTCGGCAGGCGTGCAGGGAAGCTCAGGCTCGGCAGGCGTGCAGGGAAGCTCAGGCTCGGCAGGCGTGCAGGGAAGCTCAGGCTCGGCAGGCGTGCAGGGAAGCTCAGGCTCGGCAGGCGTGCAGGGAAGCTCAGGCTCGGCAGGCGTGCAGGGAAGCTCAGGCTCGGCAGGCGTGCAGGGAAGCTCAGGCTCGGCAGGCGTGCAGGGAAGCTCAGGCTCGGCAGGCGTGCAGGGAAGCTCAGGCTCGGCAGGGCTGGACGGAACCAGCTGTGAAGGCTTGGCTGGGCTGGCTGGGATCAGTGGCGGAAGCTCTGTGTCCCAGTCAATAAGCTCCTCCTCTTCCCCTGGACCGATGGTGAAGGGAGAGCCACAGCTCGCCAATACCCACTCCACAAAGGCAGCGAAGTTCCCCCGAGGCCCATCTCCAGGCAGGCATGCTTTGGTCTCAGCGTTGAGGCCTGCCCGGAAGAACACACAGAGGCTGGTGTCATCAAAATGAACAAGAGGAACCAAGTCCAAATACCTCTGTGTTTGGCCTCGAGGGACTGATCCTCCTGAGACAGGAGAAGGATTTGGACTGCTGCATCCATCGATGTTTAGGTCGGTTCTTCTGTTACGGGTGTGGTGCAGGCAGATGAAGAGGCAGCAGTCAAAAGATCAAATTCAATAATCTTTACTAAATAACTCAGACCAGGAATCCAGAAAACACTAACACACCATATACAAACGTACATACGAACGAGAACCAACCAGGAGTGAGGGAGAACACAGGGTTTACATACACAGAGAACAGATAGGGGAAACAAGGCACAGCTGGGGCAAATTAACTAGAAACAGGTGAAGGAACTGAACACAAACGAGGAGCGGGAAAACTGAGATACAGGACTGAACCAAATACACAATGCAGGGGGAAACACAGGACACACATGTAACACCATTATAATTTTAAGAAATTTCTGAGCAGGTTGAATACCTAATGGTTTGAGTGCTGTAATCAACTAGGCTACCTTTCTTACCCATTTCCATATCCATTGCTCATTTTGTGAGCTTGGAATTATACAGTTCTATCTCCGTTTAGGGTAGTTCTGAGATATTGAGAATCAAAGTTTTTACATCTCTGCTGTTTTGTGAGATGGAACCTTTTTATTTTATTAATAACTACTAACAAAATATTTTTTTTTTTACAAAAATAACACCACACAGGCATTAATAAACAACTAATGGATAAGATTATGTCAAAAACTCAATTTCGACCAAAAGTGGAGATAGAACCTTATAATTCTAAGCTTACGATTTTTATTTTCTCTCTCTTCTTCATGTACATGTTTTAGTTCAGTGTGCAGAAGTGCACCGAACCCATCCAGCCTCAAGCATCTTTGAAGTTCCCTAAAATCTACCGGCCCAAACCTTCTGTCACTTCTCAAGAGGTAATACACTACAAAGAACATGGAGCTGCCATCGACATGTCTGCTGCCGAGCTCGACACCTGTAACCAGGCAACAGAACGTGAGGTCTTCTCCCTCCCGTGGCAAGGTAAGCAGATGACAGCTAAAATCTCACTGGTGGAGGCTTTGTGTGTGTGTGTGCGTGTGTGTGTGTGTGTGTGTGTGTGTGTGCGTGCGCGCGCGCGTGTGTGTGTGTGTGTGTGTGAGAGAGAGAGTGTGTGACTGGTTTCTCTGTCATTCCAGTCCACTTCAGCCAGTGTGAGAAACCAGATAATTTCAGTCAGTCTGAAATCAGTAAATCTGAGGTTGATTTTGTTGACTTTATATGGAGCTGAAAATTTTGAATTGTGAACTATTAGTCATTTCACCCCTTAATGGATTAGATGCTAACTGAAATGTTGGCCATTAACATTTTTGATGCTGTTAAAATCTGTACAGATTTTGCCTAGAGGCTATCGTTATACTTTCATAAGCATACATTGGTCTGACTCATAGCGCAAAGCATCATGATAGGTAAAGATTACATACAACATTATAATTCATGGTCAAGGCCCTTATGAGAAAGACTTAATTTTATCCACCCGCTAGCAGATGCAGAGAAAGAAAGAGATAAAGAGAAGTGAGTGCTATCTATCTCGAAGAAGAATTAACAACATGCTGTTGTTCTGAATGTCGTGCTGCATGTGCCTTTTATGGATTTTTTTCATTTTTGGTCACATTATTCCCATTTACATTGTCTATTTTTGATCTACCAATGAAAAACAGTTCCAGACATGTCTTCAAGCTTCTAACAAATGAATCATAAACGAATCGATGATATTAATCGAATCAGATGAGTAAATGATTCCATGACTCTCTTTAGAAAAGCAGTCACTTGGGTAACGCTATAGATTACAGCCCGGAAAGTAGTGTGTAATTAAGAGGAATTTACAGTGTAACTTTCTGTAATTATTGTGTACCTATAAAGTACTTACATGTGAGTATAAGGGAACAATATGTAAAGTTTGGGGAATAAAGGGGTAACAACCAGGAGAAATAAAAAAATATTTATACTGTAAGTATTATAGAACTAAGGGGTACTTATTCTACTATTATGATACAACAATCTTACATTTGGGAACAATTTAGCGAGAACATACACTGCGTACCTTTTTGTAATAATTGTGTACCAAGGCAATACATACTGTATAGGCTTTTTAAAAACGACAGGGTACATATCTATGCATTTATAAAAAAATAAAAAATATATATATATATATATATATATATATATATATATATATATATATATATATTTTTTTTTTTTTTTTTTTTGATAGCAAAAGTGCAGATGTTTAAGTTTGGGCTAACATGTTTCAAGGCAAGAAAAGCTAAGACTATTGCAATTTTTTTCAAATATACTGGGAAATAAATCCGATTTCATGTGGTTACAGGGTAAGTGGTGCTTGTATAATAAATAAAGATTTCCGAGTCAGTGATATAAGATTGTGTGGATGCATTTTTATTGTACTTACCCTGTAACTACATGGAACAAGAGGGTAACAAGCACCACTACATGAAACAAGAGTATCTTTCCCCAATATTTAAGCAAAAGTTGCAATAGTTTTCGTTTTCAGTACACTTTTGTTAAAAAGATTACTTTATAAATGCATAGATATGTACCCTGTAATTTTTAAAAAGCCTTTACAGTATGTACTGGTTCACCATTATTTCAAAAAGGTATGTTCTTGCTAAATTGCTCCCAAATGTAAGATTGTTATATCATAATAGTAGAATAAGCACCCTTTAGTTCTTTAATACTTACAGTATAAATAATTGTAAAATTTTCCTGGTTGTTACACCTTTATTCCCCAAACTTAAAATATTGTTCCCTTATACTTATATTGTAAGTACGTTATAGGTACACTATAATTACCGAACGTTACACTGTAAAATCGCTTTAATTACTCAGTACTTCCCGGGCTGTAATCTAAAGCGTTACCGTCACTTGCAAATAACTACTAGCTTATCAATGTAAAGAGACACAGAAAAATACCCACCAATAATGGATACAAAAAGAGAAATTCCCAGGAGGATCAGAACTAACTATAGTCTATTGTTCTGGTTTCAGGAATACAAAGGATTTTAGTAAGAACCCTTCTCCTAAAATAGTCTTTATTTACTCAGAACTGAAACTACACTCCCATTTATTTCCTTTACATCAGCTTCCGCAGATGAAACGCCCTGCACATCTGAGCAAACCGGTGCCATGACGACAAGTAGCTCCATCCTTTATCCCAAACTGCACTTCTCCATTAGTCTGCACAAAAAGAGTGGAGAGCTACACATCAGCATTGTAGAAGGTAACAAACATGCATCTACTAAGATAGTGGGGCACCTGTGGATCGCAGGTGAATCTCAGGATATTGTGTATTGGTGATGATAATTTATGATAACTTTGATCGTATGATAACTTTTGTCGCCATACGATATCTTTGCGTGAAGAACAAATTAGTGTTGTTATTGACTACAACTATTAAAAAGGATTGTTAATTGAAATAAAGCTGAAATAAAATAAAATAAACATATTAGATGAAAAACTTCAACTTAAAAAAACTTAAGTTAAAATTTAAATTTATCTTAAAAAATTAAGTTTTTGAAGTTGAAGTACAAAAATGAGCAAAACTAAAACTCAAATACACAACATGACCAGATATCTGTTAAAAGCAGGCTTTGGTGTTGTAATTGTAGTCCTCTTATGGCTCAGACAGGTGTGTTGTGTTTTTAGTGTCACTGTACAGCTTTTTTCTGCTGCTTTTGAGGCTGGGCCACAGGGAGGATTTGATATTCAAAACTCTCTGTGATTAAACCAATGTTTGAGAGAAATAAAAGCCTCTTTCAGGCAGCTTAAAGCCTCTTAATCACATAATTACCATTTCAATAGTTGCAGCCATGATTGATATGCATCATTATCTGTAATGAGAGTAAATATGCTTTAAACTCAAAACCTCTATTCTGAACATCCAAATAGGAAAGAGAGAGATAATCAGTCATGCTGGTTGAGATATAGAAAGGAATGAAAAGTGAGGAGTTATGAAAAAGAGATATGCTTGGTGCCGCTGAGGTTTGGAGCAGCTTCATGTGGCTCAATTTGTCATCCTGTTCCTTGTTATAATTTGACTCATATTCTCCTTTTTTCTGCAGCGGAGAATATATCAGTGGATGCAGGATGTGAGGGATATATATCAGGGTGTGTGAGTGTCTCTGAAGAGCAGAAGCACGCGCAGACAGCAGTCCACAAGCTAGCAGCCCATGTGCAGTGGGAAGAGGAGCTGGTGTTCGCCCTCCCTGTGGAGGGCACAGAAGACACGGATGCCCTAGATGGAGAAGTGGCCCTGTCCCTTCACTGCTGTGATCGATTCTCCCATAATTCTACTCTGGGCACGATGCGCTTTAAGCTGGCTGATGTAAGCATGATGTTGGACGCTGACTGCTGGGTTGACTTACAGCCACCCAAACAGGTGAGGAACATTGCTTACAAATGTCCACAAGTGAAATATTAATGAGGACCTATTATGTTTTTTTTTTTGTTTTTTTTTACATTTTCAACTATGTGTAATGTTGCTGTTTGAGCATGAAAAAGGTCTGCAAAGTAACAAAGAACAAAGTCCACTCCAAAGGGATTGGTTATTCTCTATCTCAGTAAGCATTGTTTCTGAACTCCCTGAAACACCTCGATTGTAGTTTTCTTCCAGGAATTTACGTCACAATATACCTCATTTAAATATTTCCTGCCCAAGGCATATGCAAAAAAAGGGGCGAAGCCTGATTTTGCATTAATAGCATGTTGAAACTCACAGTTATGGTAAGGGCCGTGGCATTTCCAAAACATGCAGGAACTAGTTGACCAATCAGAGCACATTGAGCTTTTCGGAAGGAGGGGTTTCACAGAGACTGGAGGCTGCAATGAAATAGCATATTTCCCTACTATATAGTAGGCGAAAAATGTCTAGGTTACTAATGTAACCTGTGACTTTGTGAGAGCAGTTTGCCAAAAGGGCACGTGGTAGCTTGCCAGCATCTTCGTCTCCAACACTCGTAACACAGTTCAGTGGCTATGGCGCTTTCCATAGGGACCCCATGACGTTACGTCAGACTGACATGGAAAGCGCCATAGCCACTGAACTGTGTTACGAGTGTTGGAGACGTAGATGCTGGCAAGCTACCGCGTGCCCTTTTGGCAAACTGCTCTCACAAGTACTGGGCCTGTGGTCAAACGCCTCTGCCGCGTCTGACTGCCGAAGGATGCTGGAGGAATTTGATTCAGGTTTCGCCGAGTGGGTAAGAGCAAGTATCTGAAGAGCAAGTAGGCGCTCGTCTCCCCCTGTTAGAGGGAATGGTGCCGCAAGCGAGACACCGAGCCAGTCTTCTAGTACATTGCCTGTTTGTACCCAATACATGCGAGGAGACTGGCTCCACCCGGATATTGTAGAATCTCGCAAATGTGTTAGGTGTCTCCCAGCTCGCAGCTCTGCAGATGTCTGCCAGAGAGGCACCGTGCGCCAACGCCCAGGAGGAGGCAACACCCCGAGTGGACTGGTACGCCAAGGTGATGGCATCCACTATCCAGTGGACCAACCTCTTTTTCGAGACAGCCTTTCCCTTCAAAGCAGACAAAGAGCTGCTCTGAGCTTCTGAAGCTCTGCGTGCGGTCCACGAAAACATGCAGTGCGTGAACGGGATACAGCAGTGCGAGGGCTGCGTATGCCTCCTCCAGGGGCTCGCAAGTTCACCACCTGTCTTTAGAGACAGGATTTTAAGCTCAACTAACTCTAGGGGCTCGAAGGGAGCTCTCTGTAGACTCGAAAGGGGATGAGACGTGGCCTGGGATGATTTAACCTCCTGGCGCCTCTCAGGAACTTGATGACCAGGTCGTGCTTTCCCAGTGACCTGCCATCAACAGCATTGTGATGTGCTGCGATGGTGGCGACATACACCTTCAAGGTGGAGAAGGATAGCCTCCACTGCAAGCCGTTGAAGGAAGGAAAGCACAGAGCCGATCAAGCATTTATTGGGGTCTTCCCGCCTAGAAGAACACCACTAAGCGAACAGACTCCATTTCAAAAGAATAAGCGTGCCTCGTAAAGGGGGCACTAGCTGAAGTGATCATGTCAACTACCGCTGGAGGTAGGTCACTTAAGACCTCTGCGTCCCGTCCAGAGACCACACGTGGAGGTTCCATAGGTCTGGACGTGGGTGCCATATGGTGCCCCGTCCCTGAGAAAGCAGGTCCTTCTTCAGGGGAATCCGCCAGGGAGGGACTGTAGCGAGGAGCATCAGTTCTGGGGACCAGGTCCGGTTGGGCCAGTACGGCACAACTAACAAGACCTGCTCCTCGTCCTCCTTGACCTTTCACAGCGTCTGTGCGAGAATGCTCACTGGGGGAAAAGCATATTTGTGTAGCCCCCAGGGCCAGCTGTGTGCCAGTGCATCAGTGCAGAGGGTCCCCTCGGTCAGGGAATAGAACAACTGGCAGTGGGACGTGTCCAGGGCGGCAAACAGATCTACCTGTGCTGTCCTTGAAGCGCCTCCAAATCAGCTGGACCACCTGGGGATGGAGTCTCCATTCTCCCCAGAACGTGAGCTGTCGTGAGAGCATGTCGGCCGCATGATTCAGCTTGCCCAGAATAAAAATGGCATGCAGAACCCCGGCTCAGAACTACCCTTGTCCATTGAGTGCTTTGGCGTGCAGGATGGCCATTGCATGTAAGGTGGATACGGTCTATCCAGCGGCACTGTGAGACTTAGCAGCCAGAGCTGCCATCATCTCACAGGCGCTGGACGGGAGCCACTCAGATACAGAGTTGCATTTTTTGTTTTTTGAACATTCAAGCATGAAAAACTATTCTAGTAGACCCCAAAAACAAAATCAAGATTTTGTAAAAGAGCATAACATGGCCGTTGCACATTTAGCACTTTGAAATTCAGCTTCATGATACAGTCAATACAAACTTTGTCAGCTGGTCATTATCACAAAATAAACCTCAGTGTGAGTCATTCTTTAATTAGGGTGGCAAATGAGAGGCAGAATTTATAATATACAGTATAATAACATTTATCAGTATGTATTAAAAATATTTAATATATATTCAGTAAAATTGAAGCTTAAGGACATTTTGATCAATTTACTTAATTTTAATTAAACACAAGTGGTTAGGCTTATAACCACTGGTTATGTCTGTGCTGTGGTGTTACCACTATTTCCACCAAGAGAGGCACAGACAAATTAGTACAAATCCAGCCTTTTGTAAAATGGAGTCTGTCATCATGATAGTTTAAAGAGCATGGGACATTTTGGAAATAAGACTTTATCAAAATATAGATTAAAATAGGTCAAATCCGGAAGTTACCAAAGCAAACTGTTATGAGGATGCAGGAGATGAACCCAAATGCAGACAGAGTGCGATGAACAAGGTTTATTGGTAACAAACAAGAAAACAAAACCCACGAGGGGGCAAAATACGTACAGGGAAACTTAGACTGACAAGACCAGACTATGACTAAACCAAAACAAACAATACTACTAATAAAATGTTCACAATGACATAACCTTCCACAAAGTACTCACAGGTAATAGAAGCACGGAAAATGATACACATTGTTTGACACAATGAACCAACAAAGGACAGCAAACACAAGGGGATTAAATAGGGAACACTAATGACGAGGACAGGTGAAACTGACTTGACAATAATGACAAGACGAGGATAACAAGGGGGCGGGGTTACGTAACGAGACAACACAAGCACATGGCCCAAGCAAAAGGCCATGTGCTTGTACACAAAATATGGGTCTGTCATGATTCTGCCACAAGACAAGAGAAATCAAAAGACATGATGGCAGAATCATGACACAAACATAATAAAAATATACAAATATTTTATGATTTATTGGTATTTAAAGTTTATTTCAACTGTTGCAAAGTAGACACCACTTTGCAAGAATGACCCAAATATGTGCCCGCTTAATCCCATTTGACCGACCAGGGGTGCGTTTCCCGAAAGCATCGTTATCCAACTATGATCGCAATTCCCATTGAGCTCTATTGGTAACGGCGGAACTTGCGACCATAGTTGGCTAACGATGCTTTCGGGAAACGCACCCCAGAATAGAGTATTTAATAGAATATTTCAGAGGGCTATGTAATAAATGGGAATTTACTGTAAACATAAATAATTAAATCACATTAGTGTGGACAATGGCTATGAATGTACATAATTATAACTGCTTTATATTTATTGAACTTTAAACAGTGTTCATCCTGACTGAGAACCTGTGTGCAAGTGTATGACCGTTAAACAAATATTTGTAGGCAGAGAGTTGAAAAAAGTCAGCCAGGCAATCATGCTGGAGTTCTGTGATGGAATGTTACTGATGCAAGTGAAAACATATATAAACACTAAAAAATATACAGTACAGCAATAGAGGTAATATACTTTTGACACACTTTTCAATTGTCATGGTCACACACTGCGTGTGAGATGAAGATTTTATTATGGGATGCTTACTGTGTTTGTATTTCTACAAGTGCAAAGTGCACATATTGACAGTTTAGAAATAGCTCAGACATTTCTTTTGGACATCCACATACATGCAGGTTACTGCACAAAAGAGGTGGTAGGAGAATAGATCTGAGTTTATTTTAGGATACTGTACTCTCTCCATACCTTGTTTGCTTAAAATCAGTCTCGTGGGTCATAGATTTAACCGCACATATAAACATTTATTCATTTAGCTGATATTTATTCATTTAGCTGACGCTTTTATCCAAAGCGACTTACAATTGCTATATATTTCAGAGGTTGCACGCCTCTGGAGCAACTAGGGGTTAAGTGTCTTGCTCAAGGACACATTGGTGTCTCAAAGTGGATTCGAACCTGGGTTTCTCACACTAAAGGCATGTGTCTTATCCAGTGCGCCATCACCACCCCCTAAACAAACACATGCATGCATTCCACCCCCACTGCTGTGCTATCTGTTGATGATGTCATAGACCTCCAGAGCCGGAGATCTTCATCTGCGTCATCACACCTCCCAAAGGAGATCTGCTTCTAACAGATACACACACACAGACATGCCAGGAATTACTAACTACCATTGGACCGCAGAGAGGAAGAAAGGGAGAGAGACAGAGAGAGAGAGCGGTAGTATGCCTTAGCGGGCCTAGAGGTATTTGTGTGTGTGTGTGTGTGTGTGTGTGTGTGTGTGTGTGTGTGTGTGTGTGTGTGTGTGCGTGTGTGTGTGTGCGTGTGTTTGTTTCCTTGTACAGTATGTAATGTGTCAAGGATGAAGAGGATGACGCAGGTTGAACTGGGTAATGAGCACCACTCAGAATGTATTTGTTCTTATGCGACAAGATGTTCACACTTTATTATTGTGTGTACTCTTATTTATCACATGATTCATGTCTGATTATTCAGGATAAAGGGCTTTGGTTTATGATGCCTAAGATGCTAATATGACTGTGAATAATGATTCCAGTACCCTAAAGCTTTCCATGTTGTTCGTCACTGCACTGGAGTAATATCAAACACAACGGTTTGATAAATCCAATCTTGTCAGACCTGAATCAAAAGCACCAGATTATATTTCACTAAAATGTCATGTTCTGCTCATGCATCTGATTAAGTGGGGCTAACTGAAGGCAGGGGCAGATTTGAAAAAGGTCATGAGGGTTATGAAATACCATAATTCAGTGTTTAATCGGAGGGCTTTGCTGACAAATTGACAATTTAAAATGACCACCTTTTGCCCTGAGAGAGGAACTGGTCACATTCGGTCTGCTTCATAAACTAAAACATTTGCATGCAATTATTTTTTATGCAATCAAAAGTCAAGTTCATTAACCCTGCAAGAAGAAATTATGATTATGCAAATTCTAAAATCTCTTTTCATGTGAACACAGAGTTAAAAAAGTAAAATTGCCTGACACAGAAATGTATTTTAACGTTAATTATTTTATTCAAAAACTTTGACCCAAGAAGTGTTTCAAGATTTTCAACCCAAAGTTTTCTTTTTCAGCAGGAAGTGACATCATCAGCTGGAGAGCTACTATTGTCGCTCAGTTATCTGCCAGCAGCCAATAGACTTGGGGTGGTAGTAATGAAGGCTAGAGGACTTCTGTCAGACAAAATGAAAGACAACATAGGTATTTACCACAAACATAACCTCACTCAAATCAATGTGAACAATTAAATTAATTCCAAATCAACTATTAAGGTGGACGTGAAAAAGAGATTCAGCACCTCAATAATAATCTACTTGGCAATATTTGGATTAATAATTTTGAATGTTTTTGAAAGAAGTCACCAAGGCTGCATTTATTTAATCAAAAATACAATAAAATCAGTAATATTGTGAAACATTATTACAAATTAATAGAACAGTTTTATATTTGAATATATTTTAAAATGTAATTTATTCCACTTAAGACTGCTGAAACCTTTGCCATCACAGGAAATTACATGGATTATAGTATATGGATAAATTATATGGATAAAATATGTCCATATAACAGTTCTTTTAAATTGTAATAATGTTTCACAATATAACTGATTTTACTGAATTTTTTATAAAAAATAAATGCAAAAATATTAAAAAAATCTTTATTATTCCAAACGTTTGACCGGTAGTGTGCATGTACACGCTTTAAATATATCCATCAATTTTCCAAACCACTTGTCCTAAATTAATACATACAGTACATACAATATTAATGTCAATATTTTAGGTGTAATAAAGAGAGTGTACCTGTATGTTCTCTGATAGATCTATCAGTAAAGTTGACCTTGAAACATCAAAATGCTAAGCTGAAGAAGAAGCAGACGCGGCGAGTGAAGCACAAGATGAATCCGGTCTGGAATGAGATGATGATGTTGGAGCTGCCCAGTGAGCTACTGGCTAAATCCAGCGTGGATTTGGAAGTACTGAACCTGGCCAGTCCCGGGACCCTGCACCCCCTGGGCCGCTGCATGCTGGGGCTCCACACCTCCGGCACCGGCCTGCAGCACTGGAAACAGATGCTAGATAATCCACGCAAGCAAATTGCAATGTGGCATCCTCTATACACCTAAGAATGTTAATATTCTCCAAACCACCACCTATACGCAATGTCCTTGGGTTTTTACAATAGTACTCTAACCCTGTGCAAAAATATGTAGTCCTCCAATATACTAAATATTTAAGTAGATTTAATGAATGAACCCAGCTGTTATTATTTCGTAATATGAAACTAACTTCTCTGCAGGTAAAGGCTAAACTACTTGTTACAGTAGATTAGAGTATTTTAATGTAAGCAGTGCAGCATTTAACTTTGGTGTTGTTATTAATGTGTGTTTAAAATACTCAATGCTGTTTTAAACTGGTCCGAGTTGGAGCCATCCTGAAATTAGTCTAATGTGGTTGGAACACTTCGAGAGACAGCAAAACATTCAAACATATTTCATTTTTAAGATTAATATCAAACATTTTTTGTTTTCCTGCTATTATGGATCATCTTAGTCCCACTGTCACAGCTGAAATGATGGAGCCATGCTCACTAACTTTAGATTGTGGGTAGTATCTTTACAGTAGTAACACACTATTTAAATAAATAAACAGGGTCTCAGTACGGCAGCTTTACTCTTCTCAAGATGCACGCATACAGAAATAAATGTAAATGTATCACAGTCTTCTAAATATATATTGTTAAAAAAAAAAAAAAAAAAAAAAAATTATATATATATATATATATATATAAATAGCAGGAAATGTATACTACTATGACGATTACTCAGTTTGGAGACCTATAGGTATTTCACTTATCGGGCTACAGATCCTGATTTTGTAAATTGTTGACATTTTGTCTCATTAAAGGGTTAGTTCACCCAAAAATGAAAATTCTGTCATCATTTACTTACCCTCATGTTGTTCCAAAGAAGATATTTGGAAGAATATGGGTAACCAAACAGTTTATTGCCCCATTGACTTCCATAGTATCGAGAAAAAAAATATATTATCCAATCCACTTTCTATAGCACATTTTACAAACACAAAGTTACCAAAGTGCTGCACAGAATAATCAAAACATACAAAACAATTAATATATTTTTTTTTTAAATAAGACCATCAGATTTGAAAATATAAAAAGATAAAATGAATAAACAGTAAAACAATCAAAGATATCAGAGGACCACACAACTCACGCAGAGTTAAAAGCCAAAGAATAAAAATGTGTCTTTAGACGAGACTTAAAACACTCAACTGTAGGAGATGTTCGGACATGGAGGGGCAGACCGTTCCAGAGTTTAGGTCCAACCACAGGAAAGGCCCTGTCCCCCCGAGTTTTAAGCCTTGACTTGGGGCCCGCAAGCTGGAGCTGGCCCTTCGACCTCAGTGACCCGTATAAATTGGCGTAAACTGGCGTATAAATTTGTATGAGGTCCAAAATACAGTATATGTTGGGGCCAGTCCATTCACAGCTTTAAAAACAAACGATAAAATCTTAAAATCAATCCTAAAACGAACAGGAAGCCAGTGCAATGAGGCAAGAATTGGAGTTATATGATCGCGCTTTTTGGTTCCTGTTAAAAGACGTGCTGCAGAATTTTGGACTTATGGAAGTTAATGTTTGGTAACCCACGCATCCTCCACCAAACTGTTAGGGGTAAAGAATTAAAGACCCAGAACCAGATATGATGAACGAAGACCCTGAGTCAGAATTATAATAAATTAAAGAAAAGATTTACTGAAGATAGTTTGCAGTTTCATCAGCAAAAGTCAGCTTCAAGACTCACACAGGAGTGCGTAGGCCGCCCCACTTACAAAGATCAAAGCAATTATACCATTCACCAAGGTCTAAACAACGTCCTTGCTTCAGTTTGCAGTTTCTGATTGGCTAAGAAATAGATTACATAATCATTTTCCACACATATACAGATAGACTGAAGCATATCTCCATCGCTTATGCAGCTGACACTCAGACCCTGAAGTTTAGGCACGTCATGACTTTCCAGGTCGCAGATTTGGGTTGCTTGGCGCCAACAAAAACTCAATTAATCTCCAATAATGCCAGTGGTTCCTTAACCTGTAACCAAGAAGACTAACACACACACCGAAACACTGCTTTTCAAAGGTTGGATTTGGAAAGGCTCTAACTATAAACAGGAGAGTCCTCTCAAAACATCAAGATAATGCGTTCTTTTTCTCAAGGATAATGCTAGACTTTAGTCTAACTGGAAAGTAAGGCTTTAACCAAGAAATTGTCCCTTAAACTATTGGCTTCAATGACCCCTATATGTTTTAACACTTTGAAGACCTTTCTCAAACATAAAACAAGTCCCTATTTCATTTCTGGAAGCCGGGCTAAACGAGCAAGCACTGTTACTGCATTCAGATATCAAATACAGACATTAGAGAATACATGAAAAGACACTGGTAACTTCTATAACAAAGTAAAATCTCACAAGCCTAGAGAAGTCATTCAACTCATTTGATATTTAGAAGTAAAAATTTTGATTAATGATTATAATCACTCATTCATTACATATACATAGAAGCAGCAGTGGATTCCAATTCACCCCCTACACAGTAATATTTAGGCCTCTTAAACACAAATACTAACCACAACTGCTTCACTAACCGATGCATCCAAATGCCACTAAAACAAATTTTATGCATCACATTTTAAGCTTCTTGGAAGGAATGCATATTTTGTGCTAAAACCAACACAGTACTCATTCAACCACATGGCAAATCAAATCACTCAGCTGTAGCCATATGTGTAACGGTCACCAGCTGGAGTGCCCTTGAGAGCCACCAGAGGGCACTCCAGATAGGACTATTATCACTCACAAACTACATTTCCCATAACTCACTGCCCGCACTCATAATCACTGATCACATTCACCTGTACCTCATTCACTGATTGCATTCACCTGTCTCATCCTGTTAGTCTGTCTATTTATACCATGTTCATTCATTCAGTCACCGCGAAGTCTTGTTTAAGTGTTACACTGCATTTCTGAGCATTATCCACCTGAGTTTGATGCATGTGTTTGACCCGTTTATCGTTGCTGACCCTTCTCTGCCTGCCCTGACCCTGGACTGTTTCACTGGACTCTGATACTCTCTGCCTGCCTCGACCCTTTGCTTGTATCTGGTTTGTCTCTGCCTTGTCTCTGTTGCCCTGTTTTGCTGTTGTTGATCCCTGCCTGTTTGACTACTCTTAATAAACGCTGTGAATGGATCCCCTTGTGTCTGCTGCATCGTAACAATATGAAGGTTTTCAGCCATCTTGTTTTCCGTCATCTTTTTGGTGCAATGGTTATAGGATTTACATTTCTGCGCTTGATACTTTTCACTGTTAATCATTGAAATCTGATCCATCTGTATGACTTGATCTGTGACTGCATGACAGACAGAGATGTATTTCTATTTTTAATCCACAGATATGCTTGAAACAAATAACCTTATGTTGGAGTGAAATAAACTCTTTTCTCAAAATGTGCTATTTCTCAAGTGTTTGCTTCAGATATTTGATGGATCTTTTAATAGATATGGTCAGGCATGATCGATGACACACAGAGGAGCAAGAGCAAGAAAGTGACAGAAATCCAGGCCAACAGCACCTCCCACAAACCACACCAAATGAACACACACTGATGAATGTATCAGAGAGAGAGAAAGTAAGAATGGAAAACAAAATGGAGAGTGTGAAAACACAGGTGACAGCAGCAGCACTTGATAAGAGCATATTAAAGTCATCTTTCTTTTAGCTTGCTTTTCTCCCGCTCATCCTAAAAATATAGTGTCATTAATGTGTTCTGTGTGGTTACTGGTGGACACGGCAGGGCATAGTAGCCAGTCTTATTATGTCTGTAATCAGAATGGACAGGTCCAGTGTCTGTCTGCTCGGCAGCCTTGAAAATGTCACAGGATACTAGCAGTAACCGCAATGCATCACTGATGAGCTTCTTGCATAATCCCACTGATAAAATAAAACTCCCACCTGCTAGATATTGCTCTGCCAGAGCTAAAAATGATTGTGCTGGCTCGCTCTTCCTGGAGGAGCTGTGTGTGTGAGTGAATGAATATGTGAACGCACAACACGTCACATAATAAATTACTTTAAGCTTGCTGTTACTAGCAAGCATGTTTAAACACAATATGAATGAGAAACAGAATGAAAGGAAATTGCCTTATTTCAGGCTAGTGAATTCATGTTTTGCTTCAAACAACACATGAAATATAAATGGAGGGAAAAGATGCAGAAAATATTCCTTTCAGATGCTGAGCGGAGTGAGGCATGAGCATTGCTGTCAGACAAAACAAGGAGTGAAAAAGCTACTGCATGTAGCTAACTGCTTTATCTCATCTGGCTCTTTCTCTCCTTTGTCTTTGTGTGGCATCAGCCGGAACAAACAGAGACAGAGGGAGAGGAGCAGAACATGCTGAACGCACACAAACACTCTTAAAGTCACCATGGCATGAAATCAAAATGAACAATTCATCTTTGTGACTCATGCTACTTGTATTCTCTCCAATAGGCTAGGGAGAATTGCTTGAGTAGTGTACATTTAATTAAATAAAATGTGGAATGTGTTTCTATACTAGACAGGATTATTGACAGGCTGATTTACAGTGACAGAATGAAACAAGTGACTCCCTCCTCCAATTCACAGCCCTGTTGATATATTATTTTTAAACCATGCTGGTTAACATGATAATGTCAGCTTGCGTGCTGCTGTCATACCAACTACCAAGTAATTCATGTACATTTTTTAATTCAATAATATATTTGGTCAAAAAAAGAAAGAAAAAAAGCGTGTTCAATTAAATTCAAAATAGATTTTTTTTCCTAATGGTCATTTGGACTACACTGCATGTACTGTATAACCATCAGTTAAAATAATGTGAACAAACTTCCATAAAACATATTCATAAAGTAAAGAGAGGCTTTGTCAGTAAACAACAGTCATCAGACAAATGGAGAGAAGGATGAAATTTGAAAAAAAAAAAAAAAACACTTGAAATCTCCCTCCATAATGTACACGTCTCTCACAAGCATGTATGGACACAATCTTGATTCAAAATATGAGTGTAGCTCCATTCAGACAATAATGAAGTCAGGTCCCTTGAAAGCCCTATTTCTCTGTTTTTAATGTACAAAAAGAAGTGGTGAAGTTATATGAGAAAGGGTTCTCTGTTGAACAAGCAATCTGCCCTCTGAGCCTCTCCTGGGTTAGACTGATCCATGTTGCCACGGTGATGTGAGAAGGCTGAGTGATCAAGATCCTTTCTGCATTCAATACGAGGGCTGGTTGGTAATTTACAGAGTGACTGGTTTTAGACCATCTCCTCATCCTCGACAATCGACTCATTACTAACAGACACAAGATGTGCAAGTCCTTGACTGACTGTAACAATTCGACAAAGCCTAGGCTGGTTGATCAATTTTACCAGAGTTGTGAGATCAATAACTGGGACAAGGAGACAGAGATAAGAGGATAAGGGGAAGGTAACAGCTAATGAAGGAAGAAAAAACACAGAAACAAACTGATAGAATATCAATGCAGAGACAAACGCATAAACAAGTAGAGAACAAGCATTAGCTGCTTAAAGGGTTAGTTCACCCAAAAAATGACTCACCCTCATGTCGTTCCAAGCCCGTAAGACCTCCGTTCATCTTCGGAACACAGTTTAAGATATTTTAGATTTAGTCCGAGAGCTTTCTGTCCCTCCTTTGAAAATGTATGTACGGTATACTGTCCTTGTCCAGAAAGAAAATAAAGACGTCATTAAAGTAGTCCATGTGACATCAGTGGGTTAGTTATAATGTTTTGAAGCATCGAAAATACATTTTGGTCCAAAAATAACAAAAACTACGACTTTATTCAGCATTGTATTCTCTTCCGGTTCTGTTGTCAATCCGCGTTCTGCTGACGTGTTCTGGTGTGTCCGTGTATTCGGGTTCAAATAAATATGGCTGGGCAAAAAAATGCAAGTCTCCTCTGTGTCGAAATCCTTAGACATGTTTGTGAAGATTGTTTTGTTTACAGCGTGCGTCTCCCTCAGACTGTACCAGATAACACGTCAGCAGCGTCTTACGTCAGCAGCGTCACTGAACGTGGATTGACAACAGAACCGGAAGAGAATACAATGCTGAATAAAGTCGTAGTTTTTGTTATTTTTGGACCAAAATGTATTTTCGATGCTTCAAACCATTGTAACTAACCCACTGATGTCACATTGATGATGTCTTTATTTCCTTTCTGGACAAGGACAGTATACCGTACATACATTTTCAATAGAGGGACAGAAAACTCTCGGACTAAATCTAAAATATCTTAAACTGTGTTCCGAAGATGAACAAAGGTCTTACGGGCTTGGAACAACATGAGGGTGAGTCATTAATGACATAATTTTCATTTTTGGGTGAACTAACCCTGCGACTGAATGTGTCCTCTTAGAAGTTGTTCTACTCTGATGACTATTGTGGTCAAAATAAATGTAAAGTAAATGTAAAAAGCATATTGAAACCAAACCAACAGGTAATTCAAATCTACCATGTGCATTGTGCACACTCTTTGCCTCATTGTGCATGATTCACTGGCGTATGTACCAAATAAACATGGTTGTCTTGGTATTTGTATTTTTTTAATTCAAATGTAATAACTTGCTCCACCTCCAAAATGACTTTTCCTTTTTTGGCCTATGAAAACCTGTCATGCCCTTCCAAGTTTCCTTCAAACACCTGGTTCCATTCTGGTATGTAACAGTTCCTGATCAGTGCTGGGTAGTAACTGATTACATGTAATCTGGATTACGTAATCAGATTAAATTAAAAATTAAATTCTTGTAATTAGATTATATTACATTTGAAAAATATTTGTAATCAGACTACAGTTACTTTTCTATTGATTACATGTTATTCGTATGCCAGTAATGCCAGTATTATTCACAACTCATTGATTCTACTTCTTTGTTATGTTTTAAATTTTCCTTGCTATAAAAGTCTACTCCTTATATACGTTCAGAAGTCTTCCAGGTTTGTGGAACTGCACATACAGACCTGCCACTAGTCATGAGCCTATATCACTAAAAACTGAGACCCACAGCTTCTGATCACTGGATTCACACAAATAATTTCACTTTTAACAAGTGTTTTTCTCAACATTGCATATCTAATCAGCTCCTGAAGAACTCATTACATTTTATTTTAATTATCACTCAGTGAGTCCTAACCATGTATTACTGTCTTTGGATGGCTTTTATCTTTAAACACATTAAAATATACAAATTCCCATCATTTCATATTTACATGCAATGCAGGGATTCCTTCTTTTTTTTTTTTTTAGCTAAACCCTCTTAAACTCTTAGATTTTAAATTAATAAATTAGGTCAATAATAAAATTAAGGCAATAATAATAACAAATAATAATAAAGTTCACAGTTCTCTGATGTCGGTTAATGGTCATATGACAGGTAGTTTGTTAAAATCTTTTTGAGCATTTTTTTGTTGCATTTTAAAATTATATGCAGCTTATACATTATGTATAATAATTATACATGCTTTTTTTATCCCTGTGTGCACCAAACCCATCTTACATGTTTGCTGCCAAAAAAAGCTAATTTTTTTGTTTAATCTGACCATAGAACCCATCCCGTTTGCAGTTCCAGTAGTATCAGTTACTTTTCTAACGTTCTATGGTCAGATGAAACAAAACAAAAAAAAGCTTTTTAGCAGCAAACACTTATGGGTTTGGTGCACACAGGGATAAAAAAGTACCCCATGTGTAAAATGAAAAACTCTGCTGTATCTTTAATGCTATGGGCCTAATTTTCTGCCAGAGGTCCTGGACATCTTGTTCAGATACATGGCATCATTGATTCAATCAAATACCAACAGATAAAAAATCAAAACCTGACTAGAAATCTTATAGCGGGCCATGTTTGGATCTTCCAACAGGACAGTGATCCAAAAACAAACATCAGAACAAAAATGGGTCACTGAGCACAAACCCAAGAATCTGCAATGACCGTCCCAGTCCCTGACCTGAACCCTTTAGAAAATGAGTGGGCTGAACTGAAGAGAAGAAGCGCCAACATGGATCTGGGAATCTGAAAGATCTGGAGAGATTCTGTATGGAGGAATGTCTCTGATCTCTCGTCAGGTGTTCTCAAAACTCATCAGGCATTATAGGAGAAGATTTTTGCATTTAAAAAAATATATATATATCAAAAGGATAAACAATGCAGATTAATTTTTTTACAGCCATCTTTGATCCTATTTACCAAGGGGGCAAATAATTTCTGACCAGCACTGTATCAGGAACAGTGCTGGGCAGATTACTTACAAATTGTAGTCGGTTACTGATTTCAAATTACATGAAAAAATTGTATTTACTAATGTAACTGTCCATTCTAAATCAAACTGCAACATCTGTTTCATGTATAACAAAGGGAAAATGTAGCCCTTAGGCACAAACTTGTTCATATTAGATTACTGTAACATATTTATTTTATTAGCCTACGATATGGTCTCTCCATCCGTTACAGATTCACATTCATGGCAAAGAAGGCCGGGTCACTAACATCATCTAAAGGTCTATGCACTTTTTCTTCAAAATGCTTACACCATAATGCCCAAATACAAAAGTAGCAAATAGCAAAATAATCTGATAGGAATAGTTTAGTTTCTAAGAGGCTCTAATGGAGTGATAAAGCTGTTTTTCTGGTATATTGTACATTTGCAAGTAAATGAACGTAGACCAGTTACAACTTGTTGAATTTAAAACATGTAGAACGATCAAGCAGTAGATGTTATAGTTTGATTTGAGTGTCTGTTTTTCAGTGTTTTGCGTTTGTAGCCTACTGACACTGTAGGCAAACCAGCGTGGAAACATTCAAAATACCATATTAAAATATATCACAATATTGGTAAATCAGAAAACAATAGATGATGTTTAGCTTTAAACTATACTTGCCCTTTTCTTTTCTCCCCAAAACGTCCACAAGAACAATTTGTCTGTAACTTGTAGGCTCCTCTCTCCCGTCTGAAGGGAAGGCATGTAGGCTAGAGATGTGTCTCTAGCGCCACCGTGTGCTAGAAAGTTTGTCTGCCTTTAGGTTGTTTCTGAAGTCTTTTTAATGATTAAAACATTTAAAAAAAATTAAATCTCAGAAAAATATTATACACACAACTAAGCACCACATTCACAACCAGGAAAAATCTCAAACGAAAACAAAGGTCATGTTTAATGTTTAATAAATAATTGACATTAATACACAGCCAATCATATAGTAACATTTATGCACGTCGAGTATCAGGAACAGTATTCATGAAGAATTCAAAAGTAATTTGATCTTCTCCTAATTCTGTAGTTAAAATACATAAAGGAGACAGACACTTTGCCAACATGTGTTAAATTCCTTTATATTATAGTCATGAATATCTTCTTTAACATACACAGAAATTGTCTTATTGAGATACATTCAAAACAAAACGAACATTCAGCTTTATTTGGAGAGGGCGAGTGCACTGCAGCGGTAGTTGTTTCTAGAGGGAACCGTTTTTCTGTAACAGTAAGCTACCTGACTTCCGGTCGATGCACCGTTGGCTGGAGAACGATAATTTTCCCGGAGTTTTTGGCTGGATAAACAAGACCCTCGAGTGTCCAATGCGCAGATGAAATATAGTCCTGAGTTGGTTGAAAACTTTTTCTCAATCTCATGCTTATGTTTGCAGAGTCGACCAGTTCTCTACTCGATGAACGCTGGGTTTTAGCACAACTTGCATTTACTTTATACATACACAGCAAAAACAAAACAAAACGTATTTTCTGAAGATCTAGCTGCTATAGGAAATTGCTGTTTACTTTACTCCATAACGTGTTTGTCATCAGCTAGCTCTGCTCTCCATAATACTCTCTAGATTACTAACTGCATATTGCTTTATAGACTTACTAACAAAGGAAAACTAAAGTCTTGAATTTATCATTTTTTAAATTAAAATTGTGCATTTCAAATGAAGGACTGCATTAATTCGAATCGCAACAAACATTCATTTGTATTCCGAGCATTAATTCGTATTGCATCTAACCAACCATGCAATTCACAGTACAAAAATCACCAATAGGTGCAACCATTATTGTTATTACTGTAAAACCAGAGTAAATTATAAGGGACTCTCCTTAAAACAGTGTTAGACATATTTATCTTTTATGGGTCTGAAAAACAACAATATAAGAAAAGAAAAGAAAGACAATAGAAAGAAAAATAGAGTTAACATAATGAAAAAGATATGTAAATGCACAGCCAAATAACAATTATTTATCAAGTATTAGTTTGTTTTGTAAGTGCTGTCCATTCACCCTTGCATGTCACTACAGCTTACAAAAAAGGAAAGCATGAGAGTACTATCTTGTCTTATTGTGGTGTTTGTTATTTTTAATCTAGTGGCAACAGACTTTTGGAGGGATAAAGGCTCTGGGAACATGAGAGACTCCATCCACAGTGTGCTGAGATCAATACCGCGAGGGCTCACCCTGGGTCCTTCTCTGGCTGAAGATGGACAGTTGGGTCTGTGGTGTGTTGGGCGAGTGCTAGAGAAAGGCACTCTGCTAGGTCTGGAGGAACCTGACAAAATAATTAGGAAGGAAAAAGAGGAGGTATGCATACCACTGTGTTTTTAAATTTCATTTTGAACCATACAGCTGACAGGTTTGTTTGTTTAGCACCAGTACAGCAAATGTGCTTCAAGACATTAGCAGCATTTACTTAATTTACTTCTCACCTGATATTGCATGTATGTTTTTAGAAGCATTACTATGTTCAAATGGGACTACAAAAGCAGTTTTTAGAGTTAATTAAGATGTTGCTGTGATAAGTAATAGCTATAAGTAAGGAAGTAAGTAAGAATGTGTTCTTATTCTCCAGGGGTTGCAAAATACATGCCAAAATGTGTTCAAAAGAGAAATCTCTGAGGAAATGTACTGGATGAGGTAAGTTTATCCAAAATAGACCTGTCACTATCATGAATTTTGTGCTGATGATTAATTCTGTTTTGTTCATGCATTAATGTGTGTGTACATATATATATTTTTACTTGAAATAGCATATAATATAGTAATAAACATTATAATAAAATAGGCCCACATGATTTACTTTAAAGATGTGAAAATGTATATTTATATAATATAATATGATGTAATAAAGATATTATAAAGTGCAGTCTGAAATTAAACCGACAAACCTTCATTTTGCATGAGGGAAGAGTTTGACTATTTGACTATGGCAAAATGTGATTGAAATTTAAACTGCTTAATTATTGAGGTTATATAAATGCGATTAGATAGAATAACCACGACTAGGCGATTAATCAATCATCGCAATAGGCTTAAGCCAGAATTCATTAATTGTTATATTTAGTACAAATACTAACTTGCATATCAATACATTATATAATCAGACTTGTTTAAAGGACAAGTTCGGTATTTTACACTTAAAGCCCTGTTTCAAGACCACAGACCGCTCGGTGAGTTTCACGTCTTTGTAAACTAAGTTTAATGCGTTTTAGGAAGGATTGTTTCTGTGCACCTGGGGGGGGGGGTGTGACCACAGAAACCGAAATTTCTCTGGACAGCAGCATGCGTCCAAATTTGAATCTTAACCGTTCTATTTCATCAGAAACGATCTTGAAACAGGGCTTTAAGTGTAAAATACCGAACTTGTCCTTTAACTGCCTCCACAGGTTTGCCTGCAGCACTCAGAGTGAGGAAGAGAGCAATGTCAGTGTACTTGAGGTGGATGGAAGATTGGGGCTCAGGGTCTGTCGGGACATTCAGCCAGGAACAGAACTGCTCCTCTTGGAAGACCAACAAGAAGCCTCTTTTGAAGAAGAAGTTCTGCAAGTAAAAGCCTGTAGAAATATTAGTAGACCAAACAGAGATCAAGATGAAGCTCTAGAGGCCATCACTTTAGATCACCGCTCTGGCTGTTCATGTAAGTTTATACCTGATATTTGTGCTGTGTAAAAGGTCCATGATATAATGTTATGCTTTTGAAAATGTGTGAAACTTTTGTCTTCTAACAGATGCTGCCCCAGAAGAGAATACAAAACTTCCTATCAAGACAAAAAGTCTTGTGCAGGACTCCAGAGCCTGTAAATCCAGTGTCCTGGAGCAGAATGGGCTGGATGAGGCACACGGGGAGAGTGAAGCTGAGCAGATCGATGAGCGTCCCACAAGAGAAGAGATTCAGAGTGGCAGTGTGAATACATCACAAGACCAGAGTTCATCAGAACATCTGAAGCCAGAGAGAAGCCTAAGAGCCAGCTCTCGCCTTGCCGCTAAACCTCGAAAAGTGCACTCATCAGCCAACCGTATCTGCAAACGACAAGATCCAATGAACAGGTCAGACCTAAGCAGCAAGAAAAAGCTCTTGAATAACAAAGACAACACAATGCAGACGTTGTATATTAATGAGGATTCCAGCATGGAGCAAAATGAGCAGGATTTTCCTCACTTTATTATCCGAGAGAGGAAGTACAAATGTTACGAGTGTGACAAGAGCTTCTTTCAGCTGTGCCATCTCAAGAAACACAAATTCACACATCAAAATCAAAAGCCGTACATGTGCACAGAGTGTGGTAAACCATACAGTTCACAGGAGAGCTTCCAAGCCCACCTGCTAATGCATCGCGGTCAGAGGCCGTTTCAATGCCAGCACTGTGACAAAAGCTATGGCTTAAAACGGGACCTCAAGGAGCACCTGGTTCTCCACTCAGGCGAGAAACCATTCATCTGTGACATCTGTGGAAAAGCTTTTGCTCGCCGGCCCTCGCTACGCGTCCACAGAGAAGTCCATCGGACAAAAGAGCCAGACTACCAGGCTCCCAAGGTCAAGTGTCCAGAGTGCAGTAAGGAACTGGCCAATTCTGGCTCTTTGAGGAACCACATGCGTCTGCACACTGGAGAACGGCCGTACATCTGCCAGCACTGTGACAAGAGCTTTCGCCAACGTGGCAATCTGCTGGGACACATGCGCATCCACACCGGAGAGAAACCCTACAAGTGCGACCACTGCGACCTGCGCTTTTCTCAAGTTCCTGAGCTGCGCCGGCACCTGATTTCACACACTGGTGAGGTGTATCTGTGTCCTGTCTGTGGTAAGGCTTTACGGGACCCTCACACATTGCGGGCCCATGAACGACTGCACACAGGAGACAGACCCTATAAATGTGAACAGTGTGGGAAAGGGTACACGATGGCAACCAAACTCCGGCGCCACCTAAAGTCTCACCTGGAAGAGAAGCCACATGTTTGCCAGGTGTGCGGAGCCAAATACACAATGATGCAGAGTCTACAGCGGCATCTGCAGTCGCACAAACATCACCCAGACTCTGGTCACGCATTGCCGACACGAGGTCGACCCAAAAGGGCAGGCCAGAAAGCAGAGGGTGAGCCAGGTAGGACTGACTGCAGCAGTTTGGAAGAGGGGCCGATGGTTGCGTACGTTCAAGCCTCAGGGGACTTCGCTATGGTGTCTCACCCAGAAGGTGCCATTTTGGGCTCTGGTGCGTACCACCATGGCACAATTGTTTTGGAAAAAGGAGCGGAGAAGGGGGTTGAACGTATTGAGCTCAGTGAGAATTTAATTGAGATTATTGTCTCCGATGATAATACCAAGTGTATAGTAGTGCAAGAACAGCCTTCTAAGTGTATAGAGATTCAGGAACAGGAAGCTAATGCTGAATGCATAGTTGTGCAGGAAAATGATGCCAGTAGTGACTGTATTGTAGTTCCAGAACAGGATGCTAATAGTTGTTTGGTCATATTACAAGGTCAGGATGGTCTAAGTTCTGTGGCAGAGACTGTAGAAATAGAGACAGGGCTGTGACACTAAAGTGTTTCGTTTTCAAACATAAACAAGATTCAAGTAAACTCTTCACATTATGTCTCACACCAAAGAAAAAACAACCGTTGTGAAATAAATGTATAAGCTATGTTGAATTTATGTCTTGCTGTTCTTTGATTCTTAGATGGGTTTGCTGCATGTATCAGTAAATATTGACTCCTGTGCGCAGTGGACCTTGTTTCATCGCTGTTTATACAAACATTGTACAAGTTTATCAGCAAAACACAGCTGTGTTGGGAAATGAGCTAATACAAGAGAAAATTATATACCTGTATCTGTTATGTTGCAAATTATCACATCTTTCACACGTCAACTGTTAAAGTAAAATACCATGTATGTACTTTTTATATAAATACATAATGATTATTATTAGAGGAAACGATAAGCAGTAGATACCCAGTAGATAAGAGCTAATGGAGCTCTTCAGCTACATAAAGAGGGTCATAATTTCAAGATGAAAGCTAATTATTTCGATTAGTAATAAAGATGTATCTACTCTTAAATATCAAAATATGGAGGAGCACTGTGTAAAATATTTAATCTAGTTTTTTTATAATATAAATATTGGTATTTGTATAATATGTCCTCACAGTTGAATTCGCATAGCTTTGGAGATATGAAGTTATCTTGTTTTCATTAAATATGTCTGATTCATGTTCCTCAGAAAGCAAAGAATGTTCCACGTTGATATAAGAGATCTGATACAGAAGAGATAGGCTCTTTTTGTGAAAAGAGTTCAGACACTTTGTTCTCTTTGAACTCTGGTAGTTCAATATTAACTTGGTGACTCCAGTAACTGCAGCTCTGGGCTTTTCTAACTGAGTTGGTGAGAGATTTGATGAGATGCTCCAAGTTTTTTCAGGATTACAGACTCAGTCATCCCCAAGAATGGGAGCAAAACCAGCGCCTCTCCTTCTCTCCCTGCTTCTCGGACAAGTTCTCCAGCTCACGTTGTGTAATAACGGTAGGAATTTACTGAGATTTCTCTGCCTTTTGACTAATTAGGCCATAACAAACTAAGAAAAAATTTATTCTGAGATAATACAGTATAATGGTATGTGAGCCTAGATGTTTTGTTATGTTTTGAGAAATTTTGGCTTTTGTGCTTCAGTGTTCATTGACAATAAGGAAGCCTCTCTGATCATTCGGGCAAAGAGGGCTAACGGCAGATTTGAGGAGTTTAAACCGGGCAATCTGGAGAGAGAGTGTGTGGAAGAGATTTGTGACCATGAGGAAGCTCGAGAAGTGTTTGAGAGAGTTGATAAAACGGTGAGAAATGCACTTTGTGTTGTAGACACGTAAGCCCCAATTGAAACATATTGAAATATTTAAATCTATCAGTGGATTAAAAAAAAAAAAATCAATATATAAGTATACAACGTATATCTTTATAAGATTACTGCCATTTGAAGTGTGGTATAAATAATTTTATCCAGTATTTTATGTTTATTGATTTCTTCCATTTTCCCACAGGAAATTTTTTGGGCGAAATATTTGGGTAAGAATATATATATATCACTTTACAAAAGTTTCAGTGTAAACAGTGACAACATTTTGTGTAAACAGTTTCTATTGAACCAGGGACAAAGTGCATTTTCACTGGCCTTTCCCAGCTCAATATACAAATTAAAATGAGTGTATTGGTATCAGGGTTGCCCAACGGCCAGTTAAACTAGCCCAAATACCAAAACTCAAACTAAGGCAGTCCCATAACTAACATCTGTGGCAGTTTAAAAGTAGCCCAATTCCACAGAAAAGATGCCAACCTGTTAGATGTTATATATTTCACTTTTTTATCTTTTTTCCACAGGCTGTGAGGGAACAAAATTATCCAGAACACCAGAAAATATCAGCAGTTTGAGAGCATGTGTGATAACAGAAGGTAAGGTTGATGTATACTTACCGGTATTCACCCAACACAAAGACTTGTACCCAACACTCGTAACACAAAGACATTTTTTGGTAAAAGCTAGTGACTGATCGTAACCCTATTAATTAATGGATGTTTGATTGACAGTGTTATTTTTGTGTCATTGTTCTAGTTTTTCTAATATTTTGAATTAGTTTATATATATATATATATATATATATATATATATATATATATATATATATATATATATATATATTCGTTTTCTATTTAATTTTAAAGTTTTTAAAGTATGTCTAAATGTTTTTTATAAATTGTTATAATTTCCCTGTTGACAGGAGACTGTTTCGTTGATGTTGGTGAAAACTACGCTGGTAGAGTATCTGTCACCAAGTCTGGAAGGTCATGCCAGTACTGGAGAAGCAACTTCCCCCACAGGATTCAGTATGTACTTCTGCAGTCTTTGTTGACAGCAACTGTCATCTCTCAGGATTGGCAAAACCATTTTATGTTGATTGTTTATAAAACACAAATTATTTCAGTATGGAAGAGGCTGTTTTGTTTTTATGTATTGAGCTTTACATGCCTCTAGTGATGTTGCAGCAGCTCTTTTGTCTTATGACCTTCTTGTTTCCCATTTTTAGCGAATTTAATGTGACACAGCTGAAGCTACCGGAGAACTTTTGCAGAAACCCAGATAAGAGCAGTGAAGGCCCTTGGTGTTTTACAAGAGACCCGACGGTCAGAAGGGAGTCCTGCAGCTTGCCAAAATGCGGTAGAGAAAATCACTAAAATCTTACTGCAAAATGTCCTGTGGTGTAATAACTAACGCTTTGCACTGTCAACCAGAATGTTGAGCCATCACCGCTGTGTCGTTGAACCAGGTTGCTCAGGAGAAATTATCGCTATAATAATAAGTGTACTTGATCTGCAAAATGACTACTGATTTACTAAAAAACATATTACCATATTTGATAGCACCTATTTGTGCTCTGTTTATTGCACATTTTATGCTTGAGCTTGAATTAAAAAAAGGTTTCATTCCATTTCATGAAGTTATGCTAGTCCACCAGACTGATCATCTCACTCTCTCCTCCTCAGGCGAGACTGTTGTTCTCCCTCCGCCACCTCCTACTGTGAAACCTGAAGAGCGTTATGTCACGAGTAAATGCCTGGCTGGAAATGGGGAGACCTACACAGGGGATTTGTCTGTGTCTATGGGGGGACGCACCTGCGTGCAATGGAGTGCACCAGAAGTGCAAGCCTTGATTAAAGGAAAAGAGTTTCTGCCTCAAGTTCAGCTGGTAAAGAACCACTGCAGAAACCCAGATGGAGATATGGAGGGTCCCTGGTGCTACGTAAAGGAAGCGGGCGGAAACATTACCATTGATTACTGTGACTTAGAGATGTGTGGTTAGTGAGCAGAAGTACCTTCTACAAACACTTACACGATTACAACTAGAAATATAAATTTTTTCCCTTGAACTTTAGACCTTGATTGAAAGTAACATCTGGACCAGAGTCTTTTAATTAGGATTAAGGGTCATAATTTTAATAAAGCAGCTTTTTCATTGTTAAGGAAGGCTAAGTGCATTATACATAAATCATTACGCCTCTAAGCCCACACTTGAACATCACTCTCTCATTCTCATTCACTCTCAGACGCCCCTTTGGACAAGTTTGTAGAGGAAGCAGGTGGTCGAGAGAGAACAACTCTTGATGGAAAGAAAAAGGCTTTCTTTAGCCCGCGCAGCTTTGGCAATGGAGAACAAGGTCTGATACTTCACCGTCTGTTTTGCGGTGGTTTGATATCTTGTATAATCAACTGATAATTCATATTAGACTGCCTTTTGTCAGAGTGTGGAGTGCGTCCCTTGTTTGAGAAGATCAGCAAAGACGACAAGAATGAGAAGGAGCTACTGATGTCATACACTGGAAGCAGAATAGTGGGAGGAGAGGAGGCTGAAATGGCCAGTGCTCCATGGTGAATACATCACCACATACGCTGTTTTAAACTTTGATATCTTGCCGTCATCACTCATGTCGACATCTAATGCAGCATGTTGTATACTGTGTTTGATGTAATTTGCAGGCAGGTGATGTTATATAAGCGTAGTCCTCAGGAGCTGCTGTGTGGAGCCAGTCTGATCAGCGATGAATGGATTCTCACTGCGGCCCACTGCATTCTCTACCCACCATGGAACAAGAACTTCACCATCAATGATATCATCGTCCGCCTTGGAAAACACTCTCGTACCAAGTGAGCCCTCAAAAAAAATCTAGAAAACCTGCATACATTTTTTTTCCAATTGACTGCACCAATACATAAATTGTAAATGTCTACTTGTTAATGACGAAAAGCTGTGAAATATACACCAAGTAATTTAGAAACCTCAGTCTACAGGAAACTCTTTCCTGTTTCTCTCTGAGTCAGGTATGAGAGGGGCATTGAAAAGATTGTGGCCATTGATGAAATCATTGTCCACCCTAAATATAACTGGAAGGAAAACCTGAACCGAGACATTGCTCTTCTGCACATGAAGAAGCCTGTAGTCTTTACGAGTGAGATCCACCCTGTCTGTCTGCCCACCAAGAGCATTGCAAAGAAGTAAGTAAAAACAATAGTTGTAATGTAATATATACACATATTTTTAGGTTCTACTCATCGGTTGTTGATTGGATGGAGGCAGATTGGAATGCAAGTTTAAGCAGACTACATGATTAGAGAAGTCTGATGAATCATCCACAATAAGATCAATAATATGCATTTAGAAAATGCTGATTTTAAAACTTCACACTATAAAGATGCTAACCTCTTGAAAGGGGTCCTTTTATGCATTTGTTCACCTTTTTTGATAGTAAAACTCACTAACCGCATATTTTCTTGGGGAACAACAATGTTTAGAAAATGCATTTTAGCATATATTTAAAATTGACTCATAGCTGTAATTGACAGATTTTCTCTCTGAAGTTTAATGTTTGCAGGTTTCAAGGGCCGTGTAACTGGCTGGGGGAACCTCAGGGAATCATGGACATCAAACCCAAAAAATCTTCCTACAGTGCTGCAACAGATTCACTTGCCCATTGTGGATCAGAGCGTCTGTCGCAATTCCACCTCGGTCATCATCACTGACAACATGTTCTGTGCTGGTAATACTCATCATCATATTCTTCATGGTCTTCTTTAGACCCTAGACAGTTCAGGTTCTGAGAATTTGTGAGATGCTTTTGCGCTCAGTTGTCACTGTCACGGCAAGGTCATCTTTTGTTTTATAGGTTACCTGCCAGATGATACAAAAAGAGGTGACGCTTGTGAGGGAGACAGTGGAGGGCCTTTTGTGATGAAGGTATAATAACATATATATTCTTCTCTCCTCAAACAAGTTTGATTTACCAATACCGATAAAGCTCTGTTTGCTGGACTCACACAACTAAACTTTACATCTTGTCCTTTTAAAACCTATTCCTGCCCACAGAGTCCTACAGATAAACGGTGGTATCAGATTGGCATTGTGTCGTGGGGTGAGGGCTGTGATCGTGATGGCAAATATGGATTCTACACACACTTATTCCGTATGCGTCGCTGGATGAAAAAAGTCATTGACAAAACAGGCTCTGCAGATGATGAGTGATCTTCCAACTTGGAACGAGACCTTTGCCACACAAGAAATTAACACTTTGGTCAAATGTGATCAAACCTTCAAATTGATGAATAAATCTGAATTCTTTGTATGTTGATACCAGTGTGTGAGCATGGAGTTTATTTCTGTGCATTGACAGTGAGAATGGGCTGGCCTCTTCTTTATGAAACAGATGCAATTCTGGTTTTGAGATCAGTTCAATTAAATATCAGGTTCTTGTCACATAAATAAAGGAATGGTGACATGTGACTGATCACAATTATGAGGGTGTAATTACAACACATCAAAGATACTCTTTTTTTTCATAGTTCAGTTGTAAAAAGTAGACATTTCAGTTGCCACTGTATTTCATTGAGATTCTTTAATAGATGAAAAATGCTAGCAATTAAAAAAAACATAAATGTTACATAATGTTACTACACTGCCTGGTCAAAAAAAAGGTTTCTGTTTGGATTTAAATAGGCAAATACTTAAGGGTCTATAACTGGATCATTATTGCTGTGATTATTATGTTTCTAGCATGTTATATGTTTGGCAGCAACCGAAATTTGATGCACATTTGGTCACAACATTTGTTTCCATCAAGAAGTACATCGATTTTTGCTCAAGATCTTGAATTGACAATGCAAGAGTCAAGCTCTCTGTAAAGTCTACTTCAGCACATCCCAAAGACTTTCAATGAATTCAAGGTCTGGACTTCAAGCTCCCTCCCTACCATTCTTTCACAATTTGAGCCTAATGAATCTTGGCTTTGTCATCCTGGAATATGGCCATGATGTGTCTTTCTACATGCTTGTTTAAGAAATGAAAAGCTACACACTCCATCAATTAGGGTTAGAAGAACTGTTGCCAAACATAAACAGGTGACATGCTAGAAACATTATAATCACTGCAATAATGATCCAATCATAGACTCCTAAATATTTGCCTATTTAAATCCAAACAGCAACTTTTTTTGACCAGGCAGTGTATTAGTAAATTTGAATTTATGCATAAGGAATGCAGAGAAAATAATTATTAAGATTAATTTAATAAAATTGTTTTTCATCTTCCAAAATAATTTGTGAGGCTGTGCATTTTCACTTGAGTGATCACTGAATGTTCTCATTGCTAAATTCCTGTATTTCACACCAAAATGTCATGCAATGCTAAATAAAACGTAAAGCAGTTTCAGGGTAATCGCAAGAAACAGCTTGTATTTTATTATCATTATTAAATTTCTGGTTTTGGGGTTTGTAATACTTTAACAAGCCTGATTCTTATTTATTATTTTAGTTATTGCCCCATTTTATCTAGCTTAATATAATCGTTGCTTTGCTTAAAATGATGGTGTTGCCCAGAGATTCAGTGGTCCCTGAATCAATGAAGGGGTGTTGACATGGAGGAAACTTCTGACATTTCAAATAACTCTTGGGCTGTTCAGAACACACAAAGGCATTATATCATGTATATTTTAATCCAGCTCTAGATCATTTTTCTCTCGGGTGTACACGGTCGGTTTCTCAACTAAATACGTATATATATATGGCCACTGTATATTTGGCCATCTGCTAACGTCTTCTATCCACTCCACTATAGTACACGGATCTGGTAGCCGGATACCATTTGATAAAGTCAACTTTTTGAAATAACTTTCTCTGTCTGTGTTGCTTAATCCGCTCGCGTAGCTTGACACGCTGCTGATTCTTGCCATACTTCCGTTGCCACGTCATCATTGTGTACAAACAGTAAAGGGGCTGTTGTTCAACCTATGGTTATAATAACAACATATTATAAGAGGCGTGGCCATCCGTTCTTCTCCTGCAGCATCCGGGCCGTTTACACCGAATTACAACGATCGCAAACCGGAAGTCCCGAATGAAATTCGCAAGATTGACAGAGTTGTGAAGACTTCAGTAGGGAGCGCTGAAAATTAGGTAAATTAATTTCTTCTTATTTGACTTAATAAAACCTGCAGTTTTTTTCTCATCGTTTCCTCTGATCCGCATAAGCCTTTAGCCGTACGGCAGGGAAACACTATTTCTGTCCTGTTAAGTCAAGATGAAACAGGGTTGCAGCTAACGTTAGTTAGCTTAGCAGATTGTCGACTGATCACAACGAACGGACCAATATGTGCAGCATTTTTGCTTTGACGCCATCACTTGAGAGGAAATCTGTTGCGTATTATTTCAGGTCATACGTTGACTCTGCTCTTGCAGGGTAAACACGGTTACGTGTCCAGATGTTGCGTTTCCTTAGAAACGCTGGGGAATCCGACCTTATCTGTCCAGAGCAGGAGTCTAGACGTGTTGACTAACACCAGACGATGAAAAAGAGTAAACGTATGACACTGAACCCAAGCACTTTAAAAGTTCGAAGAACCGCTGGCATGAGCGGTTGTTGTCTGGCAGAAGACACTCAGGATTACTGACCTGTTACAAATAAACTACCATGTGTATGGGCATGGGCAGAAATCAAGCTATGAGCTCCGATCCCAATGTCGATAGTTTTCCATAGCTACCATAGTATTGTTCATATGATAATTAAATAATAGTGAAAGCTCGGCTGTACCTTGTTTGTTTACAGTTAACGATAAACGCAGCTCAACAAAACGCTCTCATTCAGTGTCTTTTTTTACGCCTTTAGTGAATCATATGGGATGTTTACGTGTCCTACGGTGTAACATGTTCTATTAACGTTACATCTAAAACTATTTTAAACAGCCATTTGTTCTTTATTATTATTATTATGCAGCTTGTATGGCCTCATATTCATTTTTGAGACTTGTATTTGTTTTACTGCAGGGCCATGTAGAATAAATCCTTCACTACATTCACAGCTTTAACCTAAAATCTACCCATTTGCTTATGTGATCTCTCGAGGCATGCAGAATTAATTTGTTGTGTTTTCTCCTGTGGATTCATGTGTGGATGACCACACTGCAGAGAGATGAGCAGAATCTCACCACACACTCTGCTTTGCTCTCTTGTGCTTCGCTCTGCAGATTATTCTGTGGTAGATGTGCTTAGCACATCTGAACCATGCTAAATGGCTCCACTAGACTAGACACAAAAAAGAAAATTATTGCATTTGTGATTGCTGCAGCAGAATGGAGTTGGGAATATGATGAGCGTCGCTTGACACTCAGGATTGCTGACCTGCCACAGTTAAACAACCATATGTATGGGAGAAGAAAGCAAGCTATGAGTACAGATCAC
This sequence comes from Tiaroga cobitis, assembly GCA_030578255.1. Taxonomy (NCBI): domain Eukaryota; kingdom Metazoa; phylum Chordata; class Actinopteri; order Cypriniformes; family Leuciscidae; genus Tiaroga; species Tiaroga cobitis. Next base: position 28,813,272 of record CM060597.1, read on the forward strand.
ATTGTTTTTTTTTCCTGCAGTATTATTGATGAGATTATAAACAATAGTGAAATCTTGGTTGTACCTTGTTTGTTTAAAAGGTCATTGGTACATGAGAAAAGCACTAAATATTGATTTTTGGCATTTTTTTTATTGTGGTGGTGTTGTAAGGCTACAGTCTTTTAGAAAGCGTATAGTTTATTTTGGAGGTGTTGGGGTTTCTTTAGGTCTTTTGTTTTTAAGCTCTCTTTAGGGTCTTTGTTTCTGTCTGAAGTGCTGGTTGACTTCACTTGCTGCAGCATTGAAGCCTCTGGAGCACAACTGTGAATGAGGAGCATTGTTTTTGCTGATGATCTTGGGTAATGAATTAGAGAACCATTGTAGAGTGGAACAGGACTGATTTTGGAAGGGTGCTGTCTGGTCAGAACCAAAGGATAAATGATCAAACACTGACATCAGAGATAGTTCTGCAACAACTAGTAACTACTTAAGAATGATGAGAGCTTCTCTATATGATTTCTATGACTATAGCAAGATTGCTGTCAGTATTTACAACAGAATCATACTCAGTCATACACATAACTGAGATAAGCCATGTTCTTTGATCAGAGCGACAGATTGACCCGGGTTATGTCACCTGAAGAATGTTAGGATATCCCATTATTTAGAGATATGGACGTGGGTGTCACAGTAAAATGAAGACTGTCACAGATGTTAGTAAACGTGAAGCTGGCTCTGCTAGGGTTAAGGCTATAAATAGGAGCATAGGGTAAAACTGAGATTTCTTGTCAGTATACGGTTGGCCGGCCACATTGCTGCGCGGCACCAAAGCGAGGGACTGTCACAGCAGATCAATGTCTGAGCCCTACTGACGCTTGCATTAGTAGCCTTACAGCTACACACACAGATATCAAAAATATAGCACGTTCACAATGCCACAATATTTTCATACTAAAATAATAAGAACAAAATATAATTATAATGTAATAAATAGCTAATAGTTTAGTTTCACAAAGCTTGACCCTGCTGATGACAAATTAAAACACTTGATGGTGTGGATTATTTACATTGCATATAGGAAAGTAATGTTCTTTTATGTGCTTAAACGTTTGAATGTCTGTTGGTTAATGCAAAGATCTGAAGATCTGACTTGCAAAGGCTAGTGAGACTGTTCACTGCATTTTTCCACTACATGATTTTCTCAGTGAAATCTATGGGTAAGATTTCAAATAAATGCACTGTTTATGAAGAGCTCAGAAAATGGTGTTGATGATGGTAGTTTTCTTACCATATGATGGAGTGCACATGGAAGCTAGTGGTTATTACGGGTGTAACAATACATCGATACATCGATCAAATGACTAACGATCCGATGTATCTATCGTTGCAACGTGTAAAAAATCTATATATACTAGTAGCAGCCTAATAATGTCATTCATTAAACACCAAAGAGACAATCTTTTAATGCTCTTGACTAAATAACTTTTATAACTTTAATATTATATAAATCTATTTAACAGATGTCCAAATTGGGGTACAGGATGTGCTATTTTCAGATATATGCTCATGTTACATATTTTGGTTGCATTTGTGAATTAATAAAAATAAAACTGGTTGTGTAAAATAGGCACTTAATATCATAATATCGATATATAGATCGATATCCCCCTGAATTTAATCGAATCATGTTGCAGATTTTTTTGAGGTATTGTCAAATATTGTATCGCTGGCTATGAGAGTCAGTATCATATATCGTATCATGATGAACTGTCCGATTTACACCCCTAGAGATTATATGATCTAGAAACCAATCCTTTTTTAATAATACTTAAAGGGTTAGTTCACCCAAAAATGAAAATTAAGTCATTAATTACTCACCCCCATGCTGTACCAACCCCGTAAGACCTTCGTTCGTCTTCGGAACACAAATGAAGATATTTTTGATTAAATGTGACAGCTGGATCACTCCTCCATAGGCTCCCTAAGGGAATGAATCCTGACGTCCCAGAAAGTCAATGAAGACAATGTTTAAATATTCCATGTCACAACAGTGGCTCAACTATAAGTTTATCAAGCGACGAGAATACTTTTTGTGCGAAAAAACAAACAAAAATAACGACTTTATTCGACTATTCCTTTTCTTCCTTGCAAATCAACCCGATTTGCTAATTTAACAATAGAATGCAATGCAAAAATGTACCGGTTCTTTTGAATGCAGTGTTACTTATTGCAAAAAAGGATTTGTATCTAGATCACATAATTTAGATCACAGAAATTAAATAGTTTTGCAACAATTAGTTGTGCAAGACAGCACAAAAGCAAAAGCTTATTTGTTTCTTTTAATTCCACAACTGCTTCCTAGTCCATTAGCTGTGTCATTTATGAATAAAAACCTATTCTGAATAATATAAATATTTATTTATTTGTGCTGGTTTCCCTTTCACAAAGCTGTTGTATGAGGCTAAACTGACTATGCTTTAAATAATAATAATAATAAATCTGTAATTTTGTGCTTGGAAACTTATTATTATTGTATTGCATTATTGTAAATGTCCTTGTTACAGTGTAATTATACATTTAAGTCCTGAGCAATATTAATCAAGAACATCTACTTACTTACTAAAGTGATAGGATTAGGGTTTGGTTTAGGGTTAGTTGCATATAATTTTGCAGAATTTACTGTTAACTGCTACAGTTAGTACATGTAATATAACAATGACACTGTAAAATAAAGTGTTATCAAATGTATGAATCAGTATCTAAGCCAGAAAACTCAATTAATATTAGCCCGTTTCTAATGTTGTTATGTCATTACCGTGCCTTATTATGAAAGGTGCTTCCGTTAAACAATCCTCACGGGACAGATTCATAGATCGCAAGACTGTGTTATGAAACAAACTCAAAAGACCTGTTCATCATTTGTCATTGTGGTCACCAATGTGAGTCAGCCAGTTACTGTTCAAGCAGGTGTGTGCGTGTGAAACGTTGCATTTGCACAGGCTTATGCTGGAGTCGGACGGACAGGAACCTAATGTGAAGGGAACTGAGCGTTTGCCGATCTGTGTGGTATTGTTTTGTGCTGTTCTATGTCTAACTATTTTGTGTGAATTGTGTTGTCTTAGAGGACCATCATGTCCTCTGACCTGCTGGTGGACCTTCAAGATGATCTGGGAGGAGACGACTCTCCTAGTGCTGCACTGGACCAGCTCAAACTGGTACAGGACAAACAGTGGCCACCAGATGACCCTTTTAGCCTGAGCAAATCCGGTGAGTGCACAGGAGTGGAAATTGTGTGTGTGTGTCATACAGGATAATAATAATGTTTAAATTTAGTTTCTTTTTGCAGAATCACACTGTTTTGTAAAATAAAGCTGTATGAGCGAAAGGAAGTAATTGCAAAGAACTACCATTTTTATCATGAATTCCAATCATATGCTTGCTATATTTAGAAGCAAATGAAGCTGATGTCTTCCAGATGACATAATTGTCACTGCCTATTTAAGAGCCAGCAGAGAACTCAAGTAGTCATGCAGCATTAGTCATACAGCACACAAACGCTTACGACGCATGCAGCAAATTGCTATCGATATGCTGTCGATATTTCATGGTCTTTTATAGTCTCAACTTTAAAATTGGTCGTCCCAACCACAAAAGAGACTCCTTCACCTTTTCACTGCCGTACGTCCTACAATCGCCACAGTATATGCTTTTCTTTGCTGGATCATATACCAGCCTTTCTCTACATTATTCCCACTTTTGGTTGCACTGTCTTTTCTTCTTTTTGTTTCCTCTTCCTTTTCATCAGGTATTCTTTTGTGTGTTGTCAACTCTCTGGGTTTTGTTGAGCCTTTTTATGTATGTGCCGCCACATAGCTCAACAGGTTCACTTCTCCACAGGGAATTCTTGGTTACATTGTCTTGTGACATCAGTCACTGGCGCTTGAGCAAAAGGCAATAGGCTTCACGAATTGACCAATGAGCAAACACTGTGAGCACTACATGGGAGTTGTAGTGTAGTGTCATGCTGCAATTATTTAAAGGGGTGGTTGATTATGATTTCACTTTTCTAACTTTAGTTAGTGTGTAATGTTGCTGTTTGAGCATCTGCAAAGTTACAACGCTCAAGAGTTCAAAGCAAAGGGAGATATTTTCTTTTACAGAAATCGCTTTTTAAGGACTACAACAAACGGCTGGTAGGGACTACACGACATTCCTCCAGGGTTAGTGATATCACTGTCCCTAATATTTACATAAACCCCGCCCCCAGGAACACGCAAGCAGTGTTGAGAAGAGGAAGAGTTGTTATAGTAGAGCACAGATTTGTGAGTCTGCTCAAGCTGTCGCATCTGTCTTTTCACATTTATTGCAATACAGTACGTAACACACATGCAATAGCATGTCACTCTGTAGGCATCTTACAACAGTTCTCACACGAGCGATTTATAGCTTATCAATGACTCGAAGATAGTTATTCACATCAGCTACATGAAGTCATCAACTAACCATTAAACGTCCTCAACTAACCATTAAACGTCCTGTTGCATTCTACATGTCACTTCTTCTTGAGTCTCTCCATCATTGTCCGACTTCGGTTTGAACATAAAAGGCAGAACAGTTTCTGACATTTTAGTGCATGTCTGCAAGCTGCTAAGAGCAAGCTGTTGAAGCTCCGCCCTCTGTGCTGGGAGCAGCAGCTCATTTGCATTTAAAGGGACACACAAAGCAACGCGTTTTTGCTCACCCTCAAAAAGTGACCGCTTTAACATGCTATCAAAAATGATTTGTGGGGTATTTTGAGCTAAAACTTCACAGGCCCTGTCCCAAATGGCACACTTTATGCGGACTTTCGGTCTCGTGGACTTAAATTGCGCGTGCTCGCCGAGTCTACGAGTCCGTAGGCCGTCCCATTTAGCATTTTAACGCTCTGAAGTGTGCTCAGCAGCGCCCCCTTTGTACCCTTGAAGCGGTCTTCCGCGAAGCCCGCATAGATGCAGGCTCCACGCACTTTAACTACCCAAGAATCCTTGCGAAAGGTCAATCAGACAACGGATGGGAGGAGATTTCGCTCACGGACAATTGTTAACATGGCTGAGAAGAAAATATTTAAGTGTAATTATCATTACGGTTTTTATGACAAGTTTATACAAACATTATGATCATCGACCAGTGGTTGATGTCTCAAACATAGACTAATAATAGCGAGCTGAATAATTCGATCGCATTATGATTCATTAAATAAATATAACAGAATGTCAGGGCTTTACTGAGTCATATGTAAACAAAACAACAATAGGCAGCATATTTCCCCGAACCTGTAGCTCCTGTCCATAACAACAATCAGACCGTCTTCCTGTTTCCGGCGTGACGATCGAGTCTGTCCCAAAAATACCTCTCAATGCGACCTCGCGGACTCGCGCTAAGGGCCCTATAGGTCTGCACTACATGACGTCACCAAAGTGTGGACTCTGAGGAAGTCCACAAGTCCGGAGTGTGCCATTTGGGACAGGGCCACATACACACTCTGGGGACATCTTGTGAAAAGGGGCATTATACCACCCCTTTAATTATTTCAGATGTCTTTTGATAAGACAAGAACTACAATAAAAATATTTATATTGGCGGGTGTTAATGTCAAGCCCTGTTTCCATGTATCATCTCTGACTGTAATATTGTAAGCCTTACAAAATAGTGCCATGCCTTACTTTTAATCCAAGAGACATTTACATTCAAGTGATATTTTAGGATCCTGTCAAGAGTCTGTAAAATTAAAATTTTTAGACTCTTACATTTAATTTTTTTGTTTTTTTTTGTTTGAAATGTGCCATTCATTATATTCTTTCCTGCAGCTTCAGACATTAAAAGTCTTGGTGACAAGTCACATCTGTCCTGGGACGACCCCTTCTATGACATCGCCAGACATCAGATTGTGGAGGTGGCAGGTGGGACGTTATTAAATGCATAAGCATCACCAGCTAGCATTTATTCTAGTTCTAAAGTTCTTGATCTTTCTCTCTCTTTATAGGTGATGATAACTTTGGTCGGAAAGTCATCGTTTTTAACGCTTGTCGCATGCCCCCCCAACATCAGCTGGATCATCATAAACTTCTCATGTAGGCGTCACTGCTCTTACTTGATTTATGTGCTTCATCAAGCTGGGCTTAATATGTGCATCACCTATGCATTGCCTTTTTCCTAATTATGGGTGGTTGAAATGACATGGTTATTATTTGTCCAGGCAATCATACGTAGATAAGCACAAGACACTAGAAAGATTAAGGTCAAGTGCAGAGAACAAAAAAGTTCAGGGAAAACATTGATTATGATTCAAGGAGAGAAGTTGTCCTTAAGAAGAAAAAAAAGAGAAGATATAAGCAGCACTTTTGAGTTGTCAACTGATGTTTTCTGTTTTCTTGTGTAGTTTATTTGGTTAATCCTAATATATTTAGGTTTTAATTGATATGGTAATTAAATATATTGATTATATTCTTACGTCCTGATTTTTTGTTTTTGTGTTAAAATATATATGTAGATTTTTAAATAATATATTTTTATAATAAATAATGTTAATTTTTTGTTATTAAATTATAGCACAGTTTTGCTAACCACATTCATGTACTTAAAGGTGCAGTGTGTGATTTTTAGCGACATCTAGCGGTTCGGTTGCGAGTTGCACTAAGGGCTCAGCCCACTGCTCACCCCTCCCTTTCGAAGAAGCTACGGTGGCTAAAACGGGACAAACATATCGTCGTCTGAGACAGCAGAGAATAGCCAGAGTAAGCCAAGAGTGTGTAACATCGTCACTGTTTCTGTACCACAGTCCATTATAAACCACATCATGGATAAAGTTTACAAAGCCACAGTCAGGTGAGGATCAAGGGTCTTAATATATAATATAATAATAGTAATCAACTGATTGTCTCACAAACGTAACCAGCACATTTCTCCCCACATAGCAAACCCATAATACAGCGAGGGAGAAGATCCACATGAAACTATGCAACTATATATTTTTTCTAACAGAGTAGTAAAAGTTTAGCTGGCTAATATGAGCTGTTCCTGTGGCTGAGCTGGTTAAAGCGAAAAGCCTTGTTTAAACTCGACGCGTCCGCATGAGCCCAAAGGTGCGCGCGGCAAAAATGACATGATTGTAACAATGCGCGCGCCTCCGCATCCCCTAGACACCATTTACTACACACAATAGGCTTTTTTTCTCTGATTTTGAAAACTCTTCGCGATCGACTTAAAATGCTTCCAAGATCGACGGGTCGGTGATTCCCGTAACATACTGTTTTACGGTCAATGACAAGAGTACTAATCAGCAGTCACACGAACGTAACCAGCACATTTATCCCCACATAGCAAAGCCATAACACAGCGAGGGAGAAGAACTAAGTTACATGAAACAATCCAACTACATATTTTACACGATTGACAAGGGAAAAGTCACTACTCACGGTGTTTATGGCTAGCTTCTAGGTTTCTGCGGCTTCTCTTTCGAGGTAGTGACGAAACGCGCTCTGTAGCGCTGTTTGTTCGCTGTCGGCTACGGTAGAAACATGACGTCACAATATGTCGACCTTCATAGAAGGGGGTGCCCGCGGTTATGTAGATATAAATCTCATTTACTTTGTGCCATCTCATCTCATATACTGCCCTACAAAGGCAAAAGACTTTAACTCGCTAGAGTGTGGAACTGAGAAAAATGACTTTAAAGATTTTTAGTTGTCCCGCCAAAGTAATTATAGGTAGGACACTGAAAATCTGGCAGTTAGATGTTTAAGTAATGAAAATTATCTACATAACAACATTTTGAGCTCAAACTTGACTTTTGACCACTATTTTAAAGTTACTGTACTCTGCCTTTGTATTGTCAGCCAAAAGTGAAAAGTCATGCCAAGGCAAAAGGCAGTAACTTCCACATTATCAATATTTGGTTGCTGATCACATTAACAAAATCATTATAGTAACACCTGTATAAAATCTAGTGATCATGGCAATTATTTTGTATGATTTACAATTACCTAGCCTTCTAGTTATTGTGCTTTGGTTGCATTCTGGTGGCCCTATTAATACATTAGACATGACAAAATACCTCCATACCATAGCGGTAAAGACTAAAGAGTATCTTCAAGTGGTACAGAGTGGCATAAGACTTGCTAAACACGCGTTATAATGTAATGTAATGATCATGATAAAACAGATCCTCGAGCACATTCGACCCGGAGACTGGTTTATAGCGGTGGATCTGAAAGACGCATACTTTCACAGGCGTTTACCGAGATTCGTGTTTGAATGTGTCACGCTCCGTTCACGAAAAGTAGCATATGCAGTGCTTTAGCCCTTAGGACTCAGTAGGGAGCGCGTTCTGGACTACTTAGACGACTAATGCATTTATAGCACAACCTTCTGTGTTCTGCGTCTTTTCAGTATGCGTTGGTTTCAGCTGCCTGCCCTATTATTGTGCGTGCACTTCGCTCGTCCCGCGGATTTATTCCTGACGCTGTGTTTTGTATGCATGCTTTTAACAGCTGTTCTGATGTTGTATGCACCAGCACTTGCTTCAGTATGTTGTATGCACCAATATACCCTTGTTGCTTCATTATTATCACTCTGTGATATTAGTCCCGCGTTGGCTGGACCGTGTTCAGGGCGGAGCTGAAGGCGCTGGCGAAGTTTTAGCACTCTGCCAGCTAGATGCATGATTGTTTCAACTAGGTCCGGTACCCGAACTGGGAGAGGCGGGGCTTTAGTTCTTTGTTGTATTGACCTGTTACGGCATGTGTAACATTTTTCTGTCAACTCTGCATCCTTCACAATCGATATCGCACGTTTGTCGATGGAGCGGGTTAAGAAATGTTCTGACCGCATTAGTGCCGGACAAAGCTCTGAGGACATCAGAAGTTACAGGGACGGATGGTAGCTGTACAAAGTACACAGGCTACATCGTAATTTCCATTTTAATGGAGAGTAAAACAAAGGCAGAACATCGTATAATCTGATTGGTTGCATTATTTGATGGAACGCCAGCACCGGACGCGCGGCTAAACAAAGGCAGAGCACCGTAACTCAATATGAGCGTTCCAAAGCCAAAGAGCCGTAATGGTGTTACGGTGTTCTGCCTTGGTTTCTCATGGGCTTTTGGAAGTTACGGTTAAGACAAACCATTATTTTCTCGAAACAACAACGGAATTGACTCAAGATATTTATCCACATGATAAAGGAGGTCTTGAATGTGCCAAAAATATCAATAACTCATTTTCGACCAAAAACGAAGTTACGGTCTTTTGCCTTTGCACGGCAGTATAAATCTCATATATAATTCTCATTCTAAGGTAATAAAAACATTACGGTTTATTAAGTAAGTTCTTTATACACCACTGAAAACATAGTTATGGATGTCATATTGCATTTCTGTTAATAGATACTCAAAATTTTTACGCATTGCACCTTTAATTAATATGAAACTAATTTCAGTAGACTAAAATGAGTAATTTTTATGAATAAAAAAATAAGTATAAAACACACTGACCTGGTTTCATAGACCGGGCTTAGATTAGACCTTAGTTCAATTAGGACATTTAAGTAGGCTTTATAAACATGCCAATTTTTTTTACTGGTGTGCATCTTGAGAAAAAACAGTGTCACTGACATATTTTAAGATCTGTTTCTTTCAGTTAAAACAGCTCAAACATGCATTTTAGTCTGGGACTAGGCTTAAGCCTTGCCTGTGAAACCAGGGGACTATGTCACATCATTTAGCAGTTTCAGGGATTAATCTAGAAAAAAAGACGATTAAAGTTAGTTTAAAATGGCAAATGTATATAAAATTTGAATTGTTTTCATTTCTTATTCTCGAAGTATTTCTTCCTTCATTGTTTGCATAAATGTCAACCACTCAGTATATGCTGAGTAATAAATCAATCATGTGTTCAATGGGTCAAAGCACCGTAATGCTCTTAAGTTTTTAATGAAGTGAAATCGAGACAGGCGTCTCACATCTGTTTAGTCCTTTCCTTGTTATAAACTTTAGGAGTTGTCTGAGAGGATAATGGCATGTGTATATAGAGCAAATTTAGAGCAATTTTCACTGACTCTAAAGTGTATAAATGAAACCTGAAGTTTCAGTAGTTGACATTTCAAATTAGACTGAAAATCTACACTTATGAGAAAGTTTATATTTGGTGTGAATTGATTGATTGATATTTGTGTGCAGGTATTTGAAGCAGACTCTTGACAAGTATGTGGAGAGTGATTATACCCTCATTTACTTCCATCATGGTCTGACCAGGGAGAACAAGCCCTCTCTCAGCTGGCTTCGAGATGCTTATCGGGAGTTTGACAGGAAGTGAGTGATGCTTCTGTTAGTGAGAGGTTCATAAGTGCTTTAACAACAGTACACAAGAGCAATTGGTTGTAATTGGTTCTCTCAAGCTTCACTATCGCTGTGTCTGTTGCAGGTATAAGAAAAACATCAAGGCGCTGTACATCGTCCATCCCACCATGTTTATCAGAACCATCCTTATTCTCTTCAAACCTATCATCAGGTCAGTGCCACACTATGCTTAATATGCTGAACTTCTGTCTTCCATAAGGTTGTTTTATTCTGTATTTGATCAGATCTGTACTGTAATCTGAGTCTCACAGCCTGTATTCTATACTTCATGTTACAGCTTTAAGTTTGGCCAGAAGATAAATTACGTAAATTATTTGAGTGAGCTGGAGGAGGTTGTGAAGTGTGATCAGCTGGTGATTCCCAACAGAGTCAGAGAGTAAGACATTTAATATGCAGTTATGCATGTACTCAGATCATTTTTTAGCCCAGAAGAAATTCATCCAAGTTTCTTTGTGCAGGTACGATGATAAGATCCGTCTGTCTCTGAAGCCGTCTGTCGTCCCTGGACCGATCTCTCCCCCCCGTAGTCCTCCTCTTCCTTTCCAGCAGTTTGGCGTCCCACTGTCAGCGTGAGTTTTCCTTACACTTTTCCTCTCGCATCTCACACAGCTACTATTACGGACAAAAACCATGAAGCACCTTCATTCTTGAGTTAGGACTGAATGTACTCTTAACCCTGCCATTGCCATTTAGAGTTTTTTGTTGTTGTTTGAAATCAGATTGAGACGCATGGCAGGAGATTCGGAGGGAATTCCACTAGTCATGCGTGATACTATTGGATACCTGCAGGAGAATGGTTGGTCTTTTACTACTTTACATATACAGTATATATATTTTGCCTTCATGGGTTGAAATTGTTTGGTGAGCTTACAGTCATAGGAAGGGTATGCCAAATTGATTATAGATTATTGTAAATTTATTTATTTATTTGCTTATTTGAGAATGTGAATTTCTTTTCAATCTTCATTTGTAGGTCTCCAGATAGAGGGAATATTCCGGCGTTCTGCAAATGTGTCTTTGGTTAAGGATATTAAGCAGAAATACAACTCTGGTAAAGTCATGTGATGCTCTGTACACATTTCCTGTTCATAAGATCGATCGGCATCAGTCCTCAGAATGTTGCTTGTGTGTGCGTCTATAGGAGAGGAAGTGAGTTACACTCAGCTGGACAATGTCCACTTGGCAGCTGTGATTCTAAAGATGTTCCTCAGAGAACTGCCAGAGCCGCTGCTCACCTACCAGCTCTACAATGACATTGTCAACTTCCACAGTGAGAACACAAACACACAACCCACTCACACACCACCTCCAAATTCCAGCAGCTTCCAGAAAACACACACACACACACACACACACACACACGCGTACATGTCTGTACACCTCCTATACTAATATTTGTTAACTGATTTGCTAAAACCTTTTTTTTGGCATACAAACTTTTTACAGTTCCTTGTGTGTTATCAGATGTTGATACAGAGTCTCAGGCAGAAAGAATTCGGAACATGCTGATGTCACTTCCTGAGGAGAACTATGCATCACTGCGCTTCCTCATACAGTTCCTTGCTCAGGTAATGGTATTATCATAATCGGCAATGTTCGACAATAAGGATTTTTTACTTGGAAGTTAAGTAACTTTTTTTATTGTACCTTTAGAATTTTAAATATAACTTATTTTTAATGTTTTACATTTATTTAAAAAAAGATATATTTAAAGTGCCCCTATTATGCTTTTTCAGACATTACCTTTCATGTAGTGTGTAATATAGGCATTTATGAATGTAAGAGGTCTGCAAAGCTACATAGATCAAAGTGCACGATACATGGAGTTATTGTCTCCCAAAAGAAATAACTACATTTGCATAATGCCAGCCTATGGTCTTTATTGGCTGCCGCGAACAATGTGTACTTTGACCCGCAATCTGACCATTCAGAGCAGAGTAGGCTCTTGGAAAAGAGGGGTTTTTAGAGAGTCTGAATCCTTTATTGAACCTTTTCAGTCACTGAGAAATGAGGTGATGTGCAGTGTATATTATGAGAAAATTACAACTTTTTTTATTTTTTATTACCCTGGTTACATGTACTACTACATGTTACATGTTCCTACTATAGTAGGAAACTTTCAAACCTTTCAAACCTTTAAAATAGCATAATAGGGGCACTTTAAAAATAGGATTTTTTTATTTTTATTAACTTTTCCCAACACAATTTTTTTATAATACGTTTTCCTTTCAAAAATAGCTGATAATTGTACAGGTAACCTCAATGTAGCAATAAATATCCCTGTTAATAGATCTTGCTCAGTATTTCTTTCCTACTTTCGCCCGTTAGTGTTTCTGATCTTTATTGTTATTGATGTGCAGGTATCTGCTGAGAGTGAAGTCAATAAGATGACCAATGCCAACCTGGCTGTGGTGTTTGGGCCCAATTTGCTGTGGGGGCAGGATGCTTCCATGACACTCAGCGCAATCGGACCAATCAACAACTTCACCCGCATCCTGCTTGACCTACATCAGGAGGTCTTCGCTCAGTGAGGAGCAGGAGAACTTTTCACGTTGACTCCACCCTGGTTATTGTCCCCTCCCTGTTCCATATCTTTGGCCCTCTGCTGTGTCCCGTCCTTCGTGTCTCCCTCAGTATTGTCAAATGCATGAGTGTTTCAACTGGGTGAAGCAACACGGAAAGGATACTAGAAGGCACAGGGCTGTCAAGCGATCACAAAAGTTTAGGCTGTGATTTTTAAATTCTGACAATCATGACAATCTCTCCTGCAGAAGTCATGTAGCTGCTGTCAGACATAATGGTACTGCACAGGCACAAGAGTTTTATAAGGTCTGTTAGCAGAGGCATAAATCAATAAACCAACAAGGAGTACAGGCAGCCTTTTTTTTAAGTTGCTCATCAGCTGTACTTTGGATATTGTTTGTTCGACTTGACCGATGCGAGTTAATTTCAGTTCATTTTTCAGAGAAAAAAACAGACTAAATGCACACGTCCTCTATTTTGTAAGCCATAGCTGGCATAAGCTTTGGACAAGTATAAAGCACTACTACACAAAACTTGAAACATGCTTCTTTCTTATTACATGAAGTATATATGGTATTATGTATGGTCTCAAAGATCTTTCATTCACACTTCATTTCTATTATTATTTCTATTATCTGTTTCATCTTTTTTTTAGTGTCTCAGTGGTTACAGGAACAGGGCAGATACTTTTATGGCCAGCACAAATTTCCTGATGCTGAAACAGCTGATTTTTTTTTATACATATATATCTGCCACCAGTCACCCTTCTCTCTGTATGTGTGGAGTTTTGTGTATTTTGTGTGTGGTCTTTTCAGTAATGCTGTTGTATTATATTATACCCCAGAAATATTTATTTTGGCCAAAGATTATGTGGTTAAAATGGTTGTGGTAAATTTTATTTGTAATTAGAAGACTGCCTGTCAGGGACAGTGCCATTACACATGGGCACATTTGAAACTGAAGCCCAAACAAGATTAGGAATAGCAAACAACAATTTGATGTCATTTTGTCCTCCAAGTAAAATTGTGGTTTTATCTATGAGGAAATATATCATAGTGTGATAAGTTATTGCTGGTGTCTGAGTACATAAAGACTCAAGTACATCAAGATTCCAGTTGAGTCACGGGGCTCGTGGAGTGGGAGTTTCCCCTTCGCTTTAATTTCATAATTAATGGAAATTAACTGTCAGGATTTCGTACAAAGGAGAATTGTTTCATGATCTGAAGTCCAAAATAACCATTTAGCAGGTACTTGGGTACTAATTAATTTAGCACTAACGAGTTGTGTCATATGCCTTGATATTGAATTGTAACTGTTTACTGTGTCATGCAAATGTCTTATTCATGTCAATACCTCTGAGCATTGACATGTGGACCAGTGGCTTAAATAGTTTTAGACAAGCTCCCTCAAACCCATGTGTCTGTGTGCCTTACTGGAGTGAACCGGCGATGATATTAGCTGTTGAATTGAATTCCCCCTCTCTGGACAGATCTGTGAACTTTGTGCCATTGTCTTGTATCTGTATCCAAACACATACCCGTTTACCTGTGCTGTAGACGTGAATCTCTCTGGTTTCCAGGTGGAACTTTGCATTACTTCTTTTGTGAAGGTTCTTTTCTTCCATTTTGGCTGGTAAAATGTATTCTGTGCTTTTGAAATCTTTACTTTTGTATATCATGTTGTGAATTCAGAGTAATAAATTGTTAGAGATGGTGTCATATTTTTCCCCCTTTTGTGGTTTTGTTTTTTAAGCTTTAGAACATCTACAGGTTGTGATGAGCAAATAAAAACTGATAAGGACAGGCATTTTATTGGCTTTTAGAATTTTTTTCCCAGTAATAACGACACTGGGAGTTTAATAAACTAATAATAAATACAGTTTTATAGTATTTTGGAACTTCGTCTTTGCCACTTCACCAAGTGCAGAAATTACATATAAATAAAGAATACAAACAGGAATACAGATACAGAAAGAGGATAATTATAATCATTTAAAATAATTATTTAGATATATACACACAGTCACACAGGCTTTGAATTGATTTTATTTAATTATTTTCAAATTAAGCACACACAAAAATAAACATTTTTTGAAGAGGGGCTGCATATAAAATGAATCTATTGCACTGCACAGAATTGTGTTGTTATTTGAGGTTGACATGATCTAAACGAATCAGAAACAGATTATGCCCTGCTTATAAATGTGCATGTGTGTGTATTTGGCAGAGCAGAGGTGTGGGTAATGGTAATTTGTGTGCGTGTCTACAATGTGAAAGCGACTGTGTGATGATGTATATGCACTGTTCCTGTAGGGAGGGCATTCTCTGGCTTCTTAAACCCAGCTGAAGCTCAGTTTCAGGGGCAGTAGAGCTCACCAGAGGAAACAGAGCCTTGCTGACCTGCAAGGAACAAAAACTTCAAGAAGCATTTATAAGTACCCATAAATAACCTACATCCAGTACTTCCACATACTCTAAGCAGTGATGTTTCCCTCTTTACCTGCTCTAGGCCAGAGAAGGCCACCCCAAGGTTAACTCCATTTCGGAAGAACGTCAGCGTTCCAGCGCTCAAGTCCAGCAGAACCCCAATGACTGTATTTCTTTCATAAAAAGGCTCTGAGTATTTTCGACTCCTTCCATTATGCCAGATGAAGCCTTTGTATGATAGACCCCAACTCTCACTGTCAATGCCTTTTTGAAGAAAGAAACAGGACACTCAACAATAAACAGTTTCAGTGATTCAAAGAAAAGCATTGTGTTCTTTTGTATGGTCTTCTTCTTTCCTCCCTTGTTAACCTACGAGGCATTGATGGGACAAAATTCCTGTTTGATAATTAGATGGTGTAATTAGTTTAAATAAATCAACCTTTGTTGCTGCTCCCTATTTGCTATTTACATCCTACTGAATGATTTTGGCCATGACACATTGATTGTCTCCCTAAAATTTGGAGATACCCCTCGCTGCAGACTGTAGCGCAGTGACCTCACGTATACACGTCACGTGGTATGTACGTCACGTATGTGCTACCACGCATGTGCAAAGTAGACGCATGTGCGCACGCGCAAATTATACGCATTTGCGCACGCGCAGTTCATTACAATCACTTCCGGCGATGGATTCGATGGCAGTAAGTCAATAAGCATTATTTATGCTGTTTTAACAATTGTTCTTTTGTGTTAACGGCTTTTAATTGTAAGAGATTCCATAGAGCGCGCCATAAATGTTTTAGATTTTACAAAAAATATTATTATATTTTTTATGATCTCATATTATCAAAATGACTTCAGCGAGTTTCAGCGAGTCTTAAAATGATATGTAGTTTAAACAAATTAAGGCTTGAAAGATGTCTTCAAATAGAGCAGAAAGACTTAAATTAATCAAGTAATGTAGTTGATTGTTGCATCCATTGCAAAAGAAATGTTGTTCCTCAGTATCAGATCGTACTGTAAAAGTTACATTCATGAATGTAGTGAGTGTACTGTAAGTTATGTTAAATACATTTGTGGTGAAATTAATTAAAAAGTAGTGGAGTTGAACATTGTATTTTCAAATAAGATTCATTGTGATTCTCCTTAGTTTTTTTTTTTTTTTAATCATTTAGACAGCATAACTTTGTTTTTTTTAACTAGTTTATGTTGTTCATAAACAAAGAAAAGTTTCTTAGATACTTTACAGACAAAGCCAATAACTTTGTTTAATATATATATATATATATATACATATATATATATATATATATATATATATATATATATATATATATATATAAATTCCTTGTATGACTCTGTACTATATTAAAGCCTTTCTTCAAAATGATTCAATATTGTTTGTTCTGTATTTTATCTAATTTAGGTGTTGTGAACTGGAGTGCATTTTCCTGCAATACAAGCAAGAGTTCCGGGTGCCGTACTCGTTAACTCTGTTCTTGCACTGCAATATAGAAGGACTGCCCACCTGATGGCAGAAGGGGAGTCCTGCGTTGATTTTATTCTGATAAGGAGGTTGAGGGCTATTGCTCAGTTGATTGTTTTTTCAAAGATGGAGGGAAATTTCAAGCTGAGTAGGTGTGTGTGTGTGTGTGTGTGTGTGTGTGTGTCTCTCTCTCTCTCTCTCTCGCTCTCTCTCTCTCTCTCTCTCTCTCTCTCTCTCTCTGTGTGTGTGTGTCTGTCTCTCTCTCTCTGTGTGTCTCTGTCTCTGTCTGTCTGTCTGTGTGTGTGTGTCTGTCTCTGTGCTCGTAAGTGTGTCTGTCTGTCTGTCTGTCTCTGTGTGAGTGTGTGTCTGTCTGTCTGTGTACAGATGTATGCAGTGGTGTAGTCTAGTTCCCCCCCGTCCCCCAACCCAACATTTTTTTTACATTACAATAATAATAGTTTATTAAAACACTCAGAAACTCAAATGTCTTTACATTATAAGCACAAATACAAATTTACTTTTTAAAATGGTGTTGAAGAAAAAAAAAATTTCACTGTTTAAATTTAAAACATGTATAAAAACTTTGTGATATTCCTTTAAAATAATGTTTAAATAGATTTGATTATTATTATTTTAAAAAGTACATCTTACTATGCAATTTCTTTCATAATTTCTTCGAGTTACTTTCTTTCTCTCTACAAACTTTTATTTTGTTGGGTTGTCATAAAGACATTTGAGTTTCTATGTGTTTTAATAAACTATTATTATTATTAGGCCTACTTGAATTATGCTCTACTGTGCAATAGTAATATATTTCTGTTATATTTTCTTCAAGTTATACAAAACTTTTATTTTGACAGGTTGTCATCAAATACTTTAAAGTTTGTGAGTGTATATGATACTAATGAATGATGATAGTTTTATCAAATGAAATGGTAAAATTCTTGTGCAGTGACTCTCATAAAAGCTCTGCGATGAAGTTCAAATGTCCATGTCCTCATAGACGCTGAAAACACCACGAGTGTCACTTGCGCTTCAGTGTGCGTAGAGCACACATTGAGCGCTCATTCACAGAGACACACAGTCACAGACATGCAGAGTTTATTTCAATAGCAGTCTTTTTGAGCTTTGATATTCATGAACACTAGTACATATCGAGATTTGTTTTCAGGAAACACAGGACGAGATGTAATACATCCTTTAAGTGCAAGCGCGTACCAGGAGAATGTACTTGAGCTTGGCAATGTAGTCATAGTGGAGTTTTCCGGTGGGCATCCTCCCTTGATGGGTGATCCGAGGGACACATCGTCAGTAGTACACCTCAACCTTCATTGGATGTTTCGGCCATTATAACTAGACATCCTTGGCTGAGGAAGGCCCTACGGGGGTGATCAAGTCCCCGCAGTGTATCCCCCAATCACCTAATCAAGCTGGAGCCCAGCAGGAGTCTTGTCTCTTTATCCACAGCCACTGGCTGCTTCTCTCAGCTGCCTCAGACATTGCTTTGATGGCCTGGCGCAGACTCTGGCCTCTGATTCCCAGGTCTCCAAGCAGTCTGGTGGTAGACACTGCCACAAACCCCCTGCACCCCACCTCCACTGGACGGACTTCAGTTTTCAATCCGCGATATTGTGCTTCAGCAGCTAACTCAGCATAGCGTAGATGTTTTCGCTCATATGCCTCATCCACTGAGTCCTCCCAGGGTACAGTGAGTTCAATGATGAAGACCTTCTTCAGAGAGAGGGACCAGAGAACTATGTCAGGCCTAAGTGTGGTGATTGCAATCTCTGGAGGAAAAACGAGCCGCCGACCAACATTCACTAGAATCTTCCAGTCACAGGCCCCTCGAAGCGGACCATGCTCCAGAGAAGTGGGCCTGCAACTGGCTACCTTTGCCCCCATGCGGACAAAGTTGATATGCAGTGGATTGGGTGCTGATGGTGGTAGGGAGTTGGAAGCAGTCCGTTTGTTTTCCAGGGTGGCTGCGAGGATCTTAAGGACTTGGTTATGACGCCACGTATAACGTCCCTGGGTGAGGCTGACTCTACACCTGGTCAGTATGTGCTTGAGAGAACCTGGTCTGGAGCAGAGGGCACATCCTGGATCTTCACCCAACCACTGATGGAGATTGCTAGGTGTTGGAAGAACATCATATGTAGCCCTGATGATGAAGCTGATTCGCTTCGCTTCCATGCTCCACAACTCCTTCCAGCTGATCCTCCTCCTCTCCACACTCTCCCAACGTGTCCATTGTCCCTGTTTACCAAGGGAAACTGCCTTGGTCCACCTTGCTGCTTCTTCCTGCCGATGTATTTCCTCCACCACCAATTTCCTCCGTTCTGGTGCCGTGGCTGTATTCCAGGCTGGTAGCCTAGTTGTTAGCCCAAGGCCTCCTCTTCCCTGCTGGACATGCCCCACAATGTCCGCAAGTCTGAGAGCGGTTGCTGCATCCTCCACCGCACTGGCTGGACTCCATTTGCGGCCTGCCACCAAGGTTGGTGCGTTGTTACTCACCATTGCATCACGAAATTCATTCAGTGTCATCTGGAGTCTTACTTTAGCACACTTGAATTCCTCTGTGAGACTGGTGAGGGGCAGTTTGAGGGCGCAATCTCCGTAGAGGCCTATGGTGGTAAGGCATCGAGGCACTCCAAGCCATTTCTTGATGTAGCCTGTGATTCCTCTTTCCAACCTCTCCACCGTTGAGATTGGGACCTCAAAAATGGTAAGGGGCCACAGCACTCGGGGAAGAAGGCCAAACTGTAAACACCAGGCCTTCAATCTTCCAGGGAGCTGAGTGTTGTTAATAGCCTGGAGCCCATTTCTGATTTCTTTCCGCAGCTGCTGTACCTGATCTTTAGGAATAGGAATCTTTACCTTCAGGCTGGCATCATACCACCTTCCAAGGCTCTTAACAGGCTGGTCAGATACTGTTGGGATGGGCTCCTGTCCAATGAAGAATCTGCAGTCAGAGAGCACCCCCTTGACAATGGAGATGCTGCGTGACTTTGATGGCTTTATCTTCATGCGAGCCCAGCTGATGTTCTCTTCCAGTTTTCCGAGCAGCTTCCTGGTACATGGAGCAGTGGTGGTCAGAGTAGTGATGTCATCCATAAAAGCTCTGAGGGGAGGAAGGCGAGTGCCCAAGTTAAGCCGCTGCCCACCCACTACCCATTTTGACGCCCGGATGATGACCTCCATTGCCATTGTAAAGGCCAGGGGTGAGATAGTGCATCCCGCCATGATGCCAACCTCCAAGGATTGCCAAGACGTGGTAAAATCAGCTGTGGTAAGACAGAACTGCAGGTCTTGGAAGTAGGATTTAACCAAGGTGGTAATAGTGTCCGGAATGTGAAAGAAGGTGAAGGCGGCCCACAGGAGTTCATGGGGCACTGACCCAAAGGCATTAGCAAGGTCCAAAAAGACGACATGGAGGTCCTTTTTCCTTGCCTTTGCGGTCTGGATCTGGTGCCAGATCATGCTAGAGTGTTCCAAGCATCCAGAAAAGCCTGAGATTCCTGCTTTCTGTATTGATGTATCAATGTACTTATTTCTTTGAAGGTATTCGGACATCCTTTTAGCAATGACGCTGAAGAAGATTTTACCCTCTACATTTAGTAAGGATATTGGCCGAAATTGGCTGATGTTCTCCGCCTTCTTCTCCTTTGGGATCAGGACCCCTCCTGCCCTACGCCACACTTTGGGCACCATCTTCCTCTGCCACACTGTTCTCATGAGCTTCCAAAGAAACCTCAGGACATGCGGCGCGTTCTTGTATACCTTGTATGGGACTCCATTAGGACCTGGTGCTGATGCCGCCCTTGCCCGTTGTACTGCCTTTTCCACTTCTCTCCAGGTTGGAGGACCAGTCTCCATCTGATGTTCTGGAGAGTTGATTGGTGGGATGTCTGGTGGAATGGTCATCCGTTCATGTCGCTTTGGATCAGAGTGTGACGCTTTTAGGTGATCTTCTAGGTCTTTCCTTGCTGCCTTCAGAGATCCACTTTTCTCTCTAATGAAAAGGCTTTTTAGAAACTTGAAGGGGTCTTTGTAGAACTGTGTTCTAGATCTTTCTTTTTTCCTTCTGCGTTTCCGTAGGTTTTCTGCTCTGCGGAGGGATGCCAATCGGTTTTTGATGTCAGCTTGAAGCACCTCAATGCCTTCCTTTTCCCCCTCCAAGGCTTTCTTCCACTGCTTCCGAAGTTGCCTCCTCTGTTGGATGAGGCGCTTGATCTCTTGTTGCCTCCTGGAGATTGTCGGAGTTGGAGACTTTTTCTGCCCTTTCCCTTCTTGTATACCAAAGCGTTCTGCTCCATACTGGTGGATGATGTCCCCCATACCCTCCAACTTCTTTTCCGCTGTGCCTTTAAGTTGCTCTAGGGTCAGGGACAAATCGCTGTTGATTGCTTCCCACTGTTTCTTGTCGGCAGCAGCTGGCCATTTCACTCGTGGTCTGTGCCCGACCAACCTCCTCTCGATCGCGGGTCTGGAAAGTTGGGTGGGATTCTGTGATGTTGCCATCTCTGTGCTTGAGGGTACTTCCTGGATGACAGTGGTGCTGATGCACTGCAAACTGTGGTTTAGGTCCGGTTGCTGTGCTTCATTCGACTGACTTGACTCCTTCAGCACAAGGTAGTCCATGCGAGGCCCCTGTCTCTGGTTTCCCAAACACTTTCTCTTCCCCTGATGAATCCTCAACCCATGGTATGACGTTACTTTCCTCCATCCGCAGGCACATATCTGAAGTGTGCGGTGCCCTGCTGCAGATGTAACTACGACAATTCCTGTGGTGCTCTCCTAGTCTGCGCTTTTTCTATTCGTAATCGATTCCGGTCCAGGGTCTGTTACCATAATGTCAGCCGATGAGTCTTCTTGCGCCCTCGCTCTCGCAGACTCTGAGGGTATTTTCTTCTGTTGTGTTTTCGTAGCCATAGCGGGTGTTTCCATATGCTACAAAAGCTATGGAAAAAGCTATGATTCATTGTACATCCCAACTTTTGATTTATTCATTAAAAAATGGCCAAATTGCGTGACATTCCGCTTTGCAGCTAATTACATTTGTGACTGGATTCCGCGATTCGATCCGTGTCACTGCGCAAACACAGACGGCGGGGTGAATTTATGAATGAAAGTTCTGTCACAAAACGATGTTGTTACGAATCCTCGCGGTTTTTTAAGTGGGTATGCGGAAATCCCTGACGTTTCCTAGTGGGTATACGGAAATCCTTGACATTTTCTAGTGGGTATACGGCGTATACCTGGGTATCACGTAGACTACACCACTGGATGTATGTGATTATCTGTATTTGTACATATTTATTTTACACAATTATCTTTGTTTTGAAATAAAAGTTATGACTGTTATGAGTTTGTTATTTTGAGTTGGCATGCATAATATCGGATACAGAGATCGACAATGTACTGTATGTAGTTGGTTTAACTTCAAACTACTTTATTGGAATAAATGTTTTATGATAGCCTATAATGCACAAAAATAAACAATTATTAACTATTAAAGGGGAATGATTAAAATGAGAAATATATAAGGTGCCATGAGTGTTTACAGTAATTTTGTAATTTACAAAGTGAAGTGCAACAGAATGTGAAAATAAACTTTAAATAAAATACTACACAGATATTACACAATAATACATTCTGAAATTTCTTATAAGTTTACCTTAAATCAGGCATAGTTTAAACTATGGATGTGTGTTGTACTTCTTTTTGCTGCTTTTATTATTACTTTAGTTTTTTAATACATAAACATTTTTAAAAAAAATATTATGTCAAATTAACGCGGTGCGTCAAAGCACGTGACGTAACCGCGTAACGCGCATGCGCTGTCACCGCGATTTGGCGCATGCGTGGTAACATACGAGACGTACGTACGTGACGTATTGTATATACGTGACGTCACCGCGCTACAGTCTGCAGCGAGGAGTACTTGAAAATTTGGGTGAATAATGTGCTGGGCATTTCTATGAGAAACATGTACTCACCTATGAGGTTAATGAACCTTTGGTCCCCTGTGTGAAGCAGTGCATTTTGGGTACCAACCCCCACCATCACAGAGCTTCCATATGGAGGCTCAAGGAACTCAATCTCCCAGTAATGCTCACCATGGGTGAAACCTTATGTAGAAATATTTGTTATTCTGAAGTAATGAAGAGCTTACTCTACATTCAGTTATCTTCAAAACGACAACACAGTATTCGAGAACTCTACTAGAGCATAATAAAAGCCTTATTAGCATTACAATCACTAGTTAAAAATTAACTTACGCCAGGCTTAGTGCAAACTAGCACTTAATGTTCACCTGCACGTTTATATAGCCTGTATGACCTTGATTAAATGTTACATTGAACTTTAATACAATAATACGTAAGAACAACAAAAACAGCGCATTAATTCACTCACTAGGTCTCACCTTTGCTGCCTCTGACACCTGCGGTTCCCTGACTGTCCAGCAGAGGACTGACATGAAAATACACAGCCTGTCGGCATAGAGACAGATGAGCATCAGGAGATTTACTGTCCGGATCCCATTCCCAACTGTCCCGAGTGTGATCTCTAAAAGAGCGCAACATTTGCTCTCCACAATACAAAACATACACATCATTCACTATGCAGTAAGGAAAGACAAAACAAAACAGACTCGCAATGCTCCCCATTACCAAAACAAAAAAAAATATTTGCTCTCATTTGAATATTTATACGTTAAAAATACATATATAACCTCCGTAACATTTTAAGTTATTGTTACACAAAGACGACTGACTAAGCGAGCCTATTTCTCGACATTTTAAAGTGTGGACACCTATCTGACGGGTACTACTGTAAACAAACATACACACAGTGTACGTGAATTTACGTAACCCGAAGTAATGAAGAGTAACTAAACTTACTTAGGCGATTGAAGTTCGCTTTTGCAAAGAAGGAAGACGGCACAGTCAGCTTTACATATGGGTGTTGTTCAGATAGCTGGACGATAGAAAAACATTTCACAACGGCTGTCAAAACAGCACTGGATTTATCCTAATATGGAAATAGGCGTGTTTGTGCTATTGCGCTCATGAATTTTCAAATAGCCACTGCATAAGTTCCTTGGTAGCCTTCCAGTAACGCAACCTAATTAATATTAATAAGCCAAACCTTCGCCTCTCTATTGGGTGAACGTCGAGCTAAAATATATTCATTAGCTAAATGAACTGGAAGTTTGCCTCAAGGAGACGCAATGTTTGTTTTACCAGTTCAGGATTTATGAGAGAGAGACAGAGAGAGAGAGAAAAAATAGGCTGTGTGAAATAAATCAGTTTATTACACAACATTTACATGCCTTATTAACAAAGTGAGGGGAAGAAAGATGACACTTAAAATAATTAAAGAAGGTCCAGCTCCTAGTGACTTGCCAACTTAAGCTTTAAAAAAAAAAAGACAAGGAAAAAAACATTCCTCACCATTCAAAGACCTGACAAGTAGTAATGATAATCTGTCCCTACTTAAAGAAAGTTTGAAAAGTTATGGTAAAATGCATTTACAGGAAGCAGGTTAGCAGACAGACTCACAATTCACTGTTGTCAATGTTCACTGTAGTGTCATTCATGTGTAAGCCTATGAAACAAAACTGGACATATTCTCAGATTTTCCCTTACACTGATGTTGTAAAGACTTCAGAAATCTGCGTCAGTGACTAGCCAGTGTGCTGGATGTGTTGTCAGGATGAGCAAAACAAAAATAAAGGCTGGTACAGGTTTATACATTCATTACAGTGAGCATTACTTACACAGTTCTGCTATCTTAATAAATACAAGGGTGGGAGAATTAATGTTGCTCTTCCTTTAACAGATGCGGTCACTAAGCCAGTGGATTCATCTTATACCTTACCTCAGTTCACTTTTTTTCCTTAACGATGATTCTCTTCATAGACCATTGCACATGGTAAAACTGACACAAAACATTGTTAATAAAAACATCGACGCCTCAGTGAAGGATCCAGGACGAGTAAAGAGGTTGTGAAGGATGCAATCTCTGTTCTGTTCTGTTCTGTTCTATTGTAAGGTGTCCACAAATGCATCAAACTCGTCAATGTTTTTCTCATAAATGGCCAGTTTCTCTGGAAGAGAGTCCTGCAAAAATACATTAATATACAAATTCAAATACATTCACTTTACCAAACATTTAACTATAAACAGATCACAATGTTACAGATGTTAAAACATCATACTACGACATGAATATAGTGAATCAGTCACCCTACAGTATATATAGTTTGTATACAGATTCAGTTTCTAAAAGAACTAGACTTAAATAATACTTGCAATTATTTAATAGTTCTTAATTTTAGTATCCACACAATTAAATTTGTTCAATTATGATTTTAACACCAACCCTGGTTTGGTGCTAAACAATCTATCCTATGTATAATCACATGTCTTTCTTGCTTTAATGTCATCCTGTCCCATTTAGACTGCAAAAATGCCCAGAATGTGCTGTGACGCGAATGTGTGTTTGTTTCTCACCAAGTCCTCAGCCATAGACTGAGCGCTGACATCGATGGACAGGCTTGCGAGTTGAGGAGGGTTTTGAAACTCTCTATAGAAAGTGCCTAGATCCATTGGCAGAAGGTCATCCTTAGAGAACGCTGGTTTCTGTTCGGCACACATTAACACAGAACTGTTCTTTAAACACAATATGAGCCATTTCTGTCTTTTACCTTATACTTCTAAGAAGGTTTGACTAAATAAATACATAGTACAATTCTCATGTCCCCGCTGCCCACACAAAATAAGATGGTATTTTCTGGTTTTCTCTCTCTAGTAACATTTGTATTGATTTTTAGCTCAATAATCAATGGCTCTGATAAACACAGTTATGCTCTGTCATGCATAAACATACTTAAAAAAAATAACATGATCAAGCAGGTCTCTTTGGGCCTCTCTGAGGCAACACTCACTAGCTTCAAAGGAGTCCATATGGTGTGGGATACTGCATCATTTAACACTGTACTTATGAAATAAAAATGCAGAGTAAAGTCTTCTTTAGATTTATTAAACATTAATCATCTGGAGTTTTCTCAGGTCAGAGTCTAAGCTTCTTTTCAGATGAATTATTGACTTGTCTGGAGCACTAGATGCTCTGTGAAGGGCCTGATAAACTCCCTTTTGCTGTCAAACCTCTCTAATGATTCTGATCAGTCCCCATTCACTCAATGTTTTGCTAATGCTGTGCCTTTCAATGTGCTCGCTGCAATATAGCTCTCAATATCTCTAGAGGAAAGTAGATCTTGTTAACTACTTTTTTTATATCATGTTGTGGTGCACCTACAAAGTCAACCATGACAAAGTCGTCTTGTGGCTGTCCCCCGCTGTGGCTCGAGTTGTTTGAGTGCAGGCTGCCTTGCAAAGGAGATGAAGGGGCCGGGGATGGAGGAGGGTGCACCTGCAAACAGAGAAAAACATGAAGAGACAGTGGAGGAGGCAGCTGCAAGCTAAGAACATGTAGTGGGTTTGCTTAAGTATACCATTGGGTCGTTCTCCTCCAGGTCATAGACTCTTGGAGCGAACGCAGCAAAAGGAAGATCCAGACTGTTTGTCGTCACCTGGAGAAACATGTACACAAAACGTCAGAATGCATTTTGCAGGCTTGCCCCACCTTCGTTAAATGAATTTATATATATATATAAAAAAGAGGACAGATTGTGGTATTGGATTGTGGTATTGGTACTAGGTCTATCATTAGCTGGTTGCTGGTTGAGGAGAGAACCCCTGATATGATTGTAAAGCGCTTTGGGTGTACAGTAGTAGATATGAAAGCGCTATATAAATGCCTCATTCATTCATTCATTCATTCATTAGAGGGGATTGCAGGGTGCCATTTAGGTGAACACCTTTTGGACAAAAAGTTGTCTGTAATAGGGAGTAATTATTGGAATAGCTTACCGCAGTCAATAAGACAGTGTTCTACATATTACACTTTTAAACATCACCTTAAAAAGGAGGCTTATGTTGAACCAGATGTGTAAAAAGTTTACTTAGACATTTTAAATAATGTGTTTGGGGTTTTCGTCAATTAGTGTTTTATGTATATTTGAGTACGTGTCCTTGTATGTACCTGCCTAGGGACTATGGATGTTAATTAGCAATGTTGCTATAATCCAAATTGTTTACATTTTGTATTTTATACTAATGTTCATTAACATGCATTGTCCCTATCAAATAAATGAACTAATGCAATTTTTTACCTCTCACTAAACATAAAAGTTGCATTGTTGTCTGCGTATACTGCACTTATCAGTAACATTTTATATATCATATACTTACATATGTTATTAGCAAGTCTTGGCTTATGAATATTAAAAAAACACATGCTTAATATATAAACTATTATTCAAAAGTTTGGGGTGAGTACAATTAAGAAATTAATACTTTTATTCAGCAAGGTTGCATTAAATTGATGTTTTCAATTTAAAGGTGCAGTGTGTGATTTTTAGCGACATCTAGCGGTTCGGTTGCGAGTTGCACTAAGGGCTCAGCCCACTGCTCACCCCTCCCTTTCGAAGAAGCTACGGTGGCTAAAACGGGACAAACATATCGTCGTCTGAGACAGCAGAGAATAGCCAGAGTAAGCCAAGAGTGTGTAACATCCGTCACTGTTTCTGTACCACAGTCCATTATAAACCACATCATGGATAAAGTTTACAAAGGCATAGTCAGGTGAGGATCAAGGGTCTTAATATATAATATAATAATATAATCAGCTGATTGCCTCACAAACGTAACCAGCACATTTCTCCCCACATAGCAAACCCATAATACAGCGAGGGAGAAGAACCACATGAAACTATGCAACTATATATTTTTTCTAACAGGGTAGTAAAAGTTTAGCTGGAAAATATGAGCTGTTACTGTGGCTGAGCTGGTTAAAGCGAAAAGCCTTGTTTAAACTCGACGCGTCCGCATGAGCCCAAAGGTGCGCGCGGCAAAAATGACATGATTGTAACAGCGCGCGCGCCTCCGCATCCCCTAGACACCATTTACTACACACAATAGGCTTTTTTTTCTCTGATTTCTGAAACTCTTCGCGATCGACTTAAAATGCTTCCAAGATCAACTTGTCGACCGCGATCGACGGGTCGGTGATTCCTGTAACATACTGTTTTACGGTCAATGACAAGAGTACTAATCAGCAGTCACACGAACGTAACCAGCACATTTATCCCCACATAGCAAAGCCATAACACAGCGAGGGAGAAGAACTAAGTTACATGAAACAATCCAACTACATATTTTACACCATTGACAAGGGAAAAGTCACTACTCACGGTGTTTATGGCTAGCTTCTAGGTTTCTGCGGCTTCTCTTTCAAGGTAGTCACGAAACGCGCTCTGTAGCGCTGTTTGTTCGCTGTCGGCTACGGTAGAAACATGACGTCACAATATGTCGACCTTCATAGGCCCGCGGTTATGTAGATATAAATGTCTCATTCTAAGTTAATAAAAACATTACGGTTTATTAAGTGAGTTCTTTATACACCACTGAAAACATAGTTATGGATGTCATTTTGCATTTCTGTTAATAGATAGTACATTTTTTTACACATTGCACCTTTAAGAAAAGATTTGTATTTAAAATAAATGTTGTTCTTTAGAAGTTTCTATTCATCAAAGAATTCTGAAAAATAAGTATCAGTTTCCACAAAAATATTAAGCAGCACAACTGTTTTAAACATTGATAATAATAATAATAATAATAATACATTTTTCTTGAGCAGCAAATCAGCAGATTAGAATAATTTCTGAAGGATCATGCGACTGAAGACTGGAGTAATGAAAATATTTAAAATAGGAAACAGTTATTTTAAATTGTAATAATGTATTTTTTTATATATATTTTTGATTAAATTTAGCCTTGGTGAGCATAAGAGACTTCTTTCGAAAACAATAAAAAACTCACAGACCTCAAACTTTTAAACAGTAATTATTCTACACTAAACAAATCAGTAGTTCATGTAAATGCAGAAAAAGATTTTATATAAAAACCTTATACCCAATACCCTATACCCAATTTCTTCGACTGAAACGAATACGCAGTGTAGAATCAGATTTTGAACAGCAATTGGTGATAATGTATAAGCGGTTTATTCTTAGGGGTTATCTGAAAAAAAAATGGCTGGGTATTGCTTTGGAGAAAGCACGAAAATCGTCCTATACTGTATATCGGACAAACAAAAGAAGTCCCACTCTGTAGTCTGAACCACTACTTATTCTGCACATAGTCAAGCGATCAAGAATGTGATTAAAAAACATTGGTATAATTCAGACCTTAATGACACTCTCAGAGATACCTGGGAGCAAGACCTTGGTGTTACTATTACAGAGGATCTATGGCATAACATCTTGAGCCAGGTACATACCTCTTCCATATGTGCCAGGCATGGCTTAATTCAATGTAAAATACTATTCCGAGCGCACTTAACCAATGCCAAATTGGCAAAAATGTTTCCAGACAAGAGTGCTGCCTGTAATCGTTGTAAACATTCACCTGCCAACCATCTACACATGTTTTGGACCTGCCCGCAGCTGGTAACCTTTTGGTCTAATGTATTTCAGACGCTTAAAAAAATCCCCAACACTAATATTGACCCTGATCCAATTATAGCCCTATTTGGGGTCTCCCCTATGCCTGATTTCGTTGCCCGAGATCGTAAAGTCATCGCTTTTACTACAGTCCTGGCCAGACGGGCCATCCTTCTTAAGTGGAGGCATGCTTCTCCTCCAACACACAGCAGGTGGATACAGGACATTTTCTACTGTATTGGACTTGAAAAGTTAAGATACTAACTCTTAGGTTCACTTAAATCCTTTTACAAGACTTGGGATCCCTTTTTAAATTACATTAAGGGTTTACCCTGTGCACCTGTAACTAGCAATGGTACATCATTTTCGCTTATTAGAAGGATCTTTGTAGGGAGAATGTAATTTATTATATATATATTTATTTTTTTCAATTCATATTATTTTATAATTTTTTTTTTTTTTGAGCTATTGGATTGAGGGGGGAGATCATGTAAGGGATTAATAATGGACAATATTTTACTGTCTACTGTTTATGATGCCTTATTTTGTACTGTCACTGAAAACCAATAAAAACATTTGGAGTAAAAAACATTGGTATATACTTAACTGTGATCCAGTGGGCGAGAGTCTTTTTGCGGATCCGCCTCTTTTTTCACATTTTAGAGCGAGAAACATTAGAGACTATTTGGTCAAATCCGACACTTTCATAAAGAATAGTCCTGATGGACATATTAACAAGGACACTGTTTTTCTTCCCTGCCTTAAGTGTGCGGCGAGTAGACACATCCGTAGATGTTTTTCCTTTCGCAGTAGCATAACGAACCGTACATATAACATTAAACAATTTGTTATATGTGCTTCTACCAATGTGATTTACCTATTATCTTGTCCATGTGACAAACAATATGTAGGTAAGACAAATAGACAAATTAAGACTTGTATCATTGAACATTTGAGCGCTATCGGAAGGAAAGACCAAAAATCTCCAGTTGCGCGTCATTTTAATGAGATGTCCCATTTGATCTCGGAAATAAATTTCGTTGTCATAGAACATATAACACAGTTACGTAGGGGTGGTAATTTGGAGTGGAGACTTTTGCAGAGGGAATGTAAATGGATTTTTGACCCGAAAATGTCTATATCCTTTGGGTATGAATGAGAAATATACTCTCAATTGCTTTTTATAAATGTTTACTATAACTGTTGTTTATGCATTGCAATGTCTAATCATGTGACGTGTAGGGATGATGATAATAACCTTGTGTGATATTGAATATCAGTATATGTACAGTATGTTCATGTTGATAGTCAGATTTTTTTTGTTTTTTTTAAATGTTAACAATATTTTTTTTGTGAATGGAGGATTGTTCTGATATGTATATACAATCATGTAGACTATTGATGTGAATATTTGTATATGGGATAAAATCAGATTCCGGTATGTTACATGGATTACGATAATGAGTATTTAAATGACTGCAGGTGTTGAGCTTAGTAACACATTGCACTGATGAAGGGTTGAACCCGAAAACGTTTTGGAAAATAAATCTCATGAGCTTTTTGGCCGATATCATGTGCGGATCTTTTTTTCTTATTATATGAAAACATTTAAACAAATTCAAAGAACATTAACTGATGATGGAATGTTTGTTCTGATAGTTTTTGTAAGTTTATTCTAACCTGTGTGGTGGCTTTGTTGACAAAAGCTCCAACTTTCCTGGTGAAGGTTGTCTCTGGAGCATCAGAAGGGCACACAGTCTTCACCTCGCTACCACACACACACACACAAACATGGATTCAAACTTTGCTGAATTGACAAATTAAAAAATCAGTACTGAACAGAATCTCTTCACACTCTTACCTGCCACAGGATGTGGGTGGTGCCGGCTGATGGGACTGTCCAGTGGGGCATGATGGGATACGACCGTGCTCAGCTGCAGTGCCATGATTAGGTTGAGCCGGGACCTGTGGGACTCCACCTTCTTTACCCGGCACAACCATCTGATTAGGTAGAGAAACACACATGGCCACCTTGGTCAGGGCAGAATGACACACAAACATACACGCACAATTCTGTAGACAGTAATTCCCAGCAGCTGGTCTACATCAGGGGGGATAAAGGGCATGAAGTCAGGACAGTGAGGGTGGGGCCCCTGCATGTGTGTGGGCCGTACCTGGTGAGGATGAACAGCAGCAGGACAAGTCGTAGGATGGCACAAATCCACAGTTCCCAGAGCAGGAGTCTGATATGACAGACGAGAGCTGTACAGCTGAGAGACAGAGAGAGATTCATGTCACAATGGGAGTCAAATGTCATATTAAGAGCCCTTTTAAAGTCCGGTCCTGTATTAACCTCACTGCAGAGCAGAGAGCAAGAGGGAACGGAGAAGTGGTCAGAGCAAACACAATAATAATTCAAATAAAACAGCAGGCAGGTGAGCTCAAAGAGAAGGCAGCAGAGATTGCAGTGTGCAAACAATCTCTTGGATGGGTTTTACTGTTACTTAATTAAAAGGTTATACGAGGTTATGAAGGGTAAGCAGTGGAATATAGGTTACTGGGCCAGGCCACACACACTCTTTGTAATTATTCTACCAGCTGCATGCGTGTACACACACACACATGACTCACTTGCTGTGAGATGCCAAGCCCCATGAGGGGAACCTTCAGTGTGGCCATCAGAGCCGGCTTAGGTGTCTTAAAATGTGCCTTACTTACAGTACACGCACACTACATGCACACAGAAAGAAAGAAAGGAAGAAAAACAAGGGCAACAGAAATGAAAGCACTACCACAGAAAGAGATAATGGGGAGAGAGAGAATCTGATGCTATAGCCACATAAATGGTATTTTATGACCGTATTGACTTTGTTAACATTCGTATTCTGAACCCTGCAATACCACACAGTACAGCAAGACCAGTGTTATTTTAGTATTATTCATAAACTATTTTAATATTTATTAATATTTTGAAATAGCTTTTATTTTTAAACTTTCCTTTTTCATTTTCATATTAGTTTACTTTACATTTTTGTTATTTTGTTACGTTTTTTTCTTTTTATTCTTTTTTTTAAATATCTATTTTACTTTAATTTATTTTTATTTCAGTTTTTGTGATTTTAGTTCTTCAACTTATTTCAGTTAAGTTTCCAAGGCAAATACTCTATTTGAAGTTTTTTCAAATACTGAAAACTATTTGTTCTATTTTTAGTTTACAATAACAACACTAATCAGGACACCAGTTTATCCATAATTAGAGGTTAACAGTTAATCTCTTCAATGACAGGCTGCACTGCACCTGTATTGAGGCTTGACCTGCACAAAGATGGTGGTAAATGGTTACTTTTGATGGGACAGATGAGTAGGTGATAGGACGGCATTACCTGTGAAGGTGGGGAGGTGGAAAAGGATGTGGTGCACACCTCCTGAGAGTCTTCTATTCCTGCAAAAGTTCCTCCCTCATCTTCTCCAGGAGCTCTAAGAGAGAAATAAGAAAAGAGGAGGTATGAGGACAGAGGTTAAGAGAGCAGTTAGCAGTTTGAATCTCTGTACTATCAGTATGTTGAAGTGAGACACTGGTATTAGATCCACAGTTTAAATCCAACTAGGGATGTGACGGTGAGGAAATTTTTCCACCGGTTCATTGACATTTGTCAACACCGGTGTTGGTGTTGGTGTTGGTGTTGGTGTTGGTGTTGGAGTCCCCCCCCCTCCCCTTTCTACTGTAACAACAATATGAAAAAAAAACATTTTTTTTTTTAAAACAATACTGGTGAGGTTCTAAACTGCTATATCATCAATGAAAAAAGTTGTGCTGCTTAGTATTTTTGTGGAATTTTTTTTTCTGAACTAGAAAGTTAAAAAGAACAGAATTTATGTGAAATAGACATTTTTTTGTAAAATTGTAAAAGTTTTTTGTAACATTGTAAAACAAAAATCGTATTGACCCCAAACGTTTAAACAGTAGAGTATCTATTGTGTGACAATGTTTTTTCACACCTGTAACTGCAAGGATGCATGTGTGCCATATTAGTGAAGGGTCGCTCCACAAAATGATCAATGATAATACCCATGATGGGGCCTGTCCTCTCAAACTGCCTGTGAAAAAACACAAAGACATCTAGCACAAAACCACTACAAAACTACAATAACCAGAATGCCCAATCTTTTAAACGTGTTGCATACGGGAAGCTGTAATGTATACCTTGAAGACATGAGGGCCAAATTAGTGCGATATGCACAGGACAAAGTGATGGTGCCGATGGGAGTGCCTACAATACCCACTCGCACTGTCTGGAACCCTGCGGAGAGACGTGAAGAATCTGAACAAATACACGGCTCTCTGGAGAATATCTACACAACATTTATTAGTATTTTGCTCCTCAGAGTATTACCTTCCCCAAAACCTGTCAGCTGGACATCTCCAAAATAGATCCTATCAAAGAGATATTATTAAGGTAATGCCAAGTCAATTCATTTAGAGCTTTATACAATTCAGATTGTTTCAAAGCAGCTTCACAGTAATAAACAAGAAATAACAGTATTAATGTTGCAAAGTTCTTTAACTATTAAACAAATACAATTTCAGCTGTAAAGCAGCTCTAAAAAGAAAAGTGTCATTCATTATAGTTCAACACTGTGAATGTTGCAGAGTTCAGTAATTATGAAACGAACTCAGTTCAATAAAACAGCTCTACAGAAGATAATAGTGTCATTATTCAGCTCAAAATCAGTTCAGTGTGAATTCAGTTTAGTTCAACAAGTGGAAAGTTAATTAAATGATGAAACAAGCTGAATTCAGCTATAAGCAGCTCTACAGACAGCAATAGTGTAATTTAATAATATTCAGCTCAAGTCACTTCAGTGTTGATTCAATTCAGGTCAAGAAATGTAGCAAAATCTGATTGGAAATGGTTTCCCTGCATGAAATCATGTATTATTATGAGGCTTTGTGGACATTGAAGGAAGTGTGTTGAGTACCTGTAGAGTATGACATAGTCATGGCCTTGTTTACGTGAAAGCTTGTAAGCAGGTGTCACCCTTGTGATGGCCAGTAAAGATTTGAGCAGCAGAGACAGCCGATTATAAACTGTATAGGACACTTTAATGTCCTTATCACACCTGGAAAAAAATCCAAACCGTAGTTATGTCCTGGTATATGTTGTTAATGTACCAACCTCTACACAGAGCAGTTGACATCTGAATGTGTAGGGGATCAGAGTGCTTACTTTTCATTCATTTCCAAACACCATGTCTCCAGCTCCATGGAGTCTCCCTGCATTGGTAAACATAACTTATTAATACTCAAGTAAAAATCTTAGGCATTTTAAACATTTTGTTTCATGTTTATCATAATACTGTTATTACATAGAGAGTGAACTTA
This sequence comes from Tiaroga cobitis, assembly GCA_030578255.1. Taxonomy (NCBI): domain Eukaryota; kingdom Metazoa; phylum Chordata; class Actinopteri; order Cypriniformes; family Leuciscidae; genus Tiaroga; species Tiaroga cobitis. Next base: position 28,848,036 of record CM060597.1, read on the forward strand.
AACGAAGACTAGACCTCTGAGGTTTTGAGGGAGATCTCCACACACATGGATCGGCCGATGCCAGGCAGCTGTCCAGCAAGAGCTTTTTTTGCCTCATGAGTCACCTCAGGGATGTCTTTTATTGCCAGATTAAACTGAGAGAACATAAAGACACACGGACAAACAGAGTTCATGTTAGTTATGATGTAAAGTAAACAGGGCTATTCGTAAAAGGAGCATCCTCAATGTGTTTTACCCAGTCTGAACCGGTCGGTGATGAAGATGAGCAAGTGGTGATCTTCTCTCCAAGTCGGGCTTGAACTATAACCTGCACGGTCTGAAAGACACACAGGTAAAACAAAGTACATCATCACTGTGTCGACTGGGAGACCAGATTTCATGGATGCAACAAAACCTTATAATGTATTGTTTAATGCAATCACCTTCAAGGCAAAGAATTTGATGAATTTATCCAAGTCTTTCTTGTCCTGTGGGCTCAGATCACTATCCATTGTCGCATAAGCCTAAGACATACAAACGAAAGACAGTTTTCTCAGTAAACATTGGAAGAGCTGATATACTTTACAGATAATATAGTACAGTCATCAAAAAGGTATATAACACGCATAATTAAAAGTCAAGTCAATTAGTAGGGGAAGATGCTTTTTTTTAAACAAATATTTTAAAATCATAACATATTCAGACACAACATCTACAAAATGACAATTTATCAGCCAAAGTGTTATCAGGGGAAATGAATATAAATTATTCAAAGAGGCCATCTTACTCCACTCCTCAGGTAAACTTTTACAGAATGTATAAATTACTTTTAAAGTGAAATAGTGTCATTAATGTAAAATACTAAATCTATTCTATCTGGACAATTTAGTTGAATATTTGAATAACTGATGACAGACAAAGCAGAATCCAGTTTATTTGATTACATATAAGACACATGAATGCATTTTTAATTGATTATATTTTAATTGATGTTGTCAATAACAACCTGAATTCAAACTGAATGAGTTATCCTATAGGTTTTATGAATAGCCAATGTCTGAAATGAACATCTAACTTGTGGAATTACTGAATAAACACAATATAATAATGTTATTATTACATTATTATTATAACATAATAATAACATGTCTTCTGTTCTGAGGGCAGAATAATCTTTTCACTTTAAACTAAAAACTAGCCTATATGTTTAAACTCCACAAATCTAAAAACATTCATTTGTCCACAAATCCTTCATTAACATAGACACGAAAACTTTGATATTCAACATACTACAATGATGACAGATCAATACTTTCCACAGACATAAAATTAGATCAGTTAACCTCAAAACTGTTTCGACTGACTAAAAATGTTGATATTCAGATGACATGAAAAAATTAAATAGAGCATAGCCATTTACCAAATGTGTTGAGTTGGGATTTTGTGCCATGCAGTCAAAAGAAAAAAAAAACAATATGGTGGTGGGGTCATCTTTTGCACCATCCCACCTTAATAATAGTAATAATAAACGAATTCACTGATGTCTTAGTGTCATTAATACTGTCACATCTCTGACAGCTCGTCTCTAAGCATTTAATAATGTACGTTACTCAATAGAAAACAATAACAACAGCACTCTTCTCTTCAAAAACAGATTTATAACAATCAATGTCAACTGACAGTGAGTTCATCCGAGTAGAGATTTGAAACAGCAGACTCGCCATTTGTTTTCGACAGCCAAACATCTCAAGATGTTTACAATCATCTGTATGTCTTTCCAGTCAATGCTAACACCTTAGCAAAACACGCGCACATACTTACAGCTCATCACAGAGTGGAGATTCAACTGTTAACACGCAAAAAATGACGTTAACGGTGCAGCTCAGCGTAGCTGATTGTGTGAAACGGTAAAATACAGCCTAAACGATCCTGTATTTTCAATTAATCACATCGTAGCACCACAACATCACACACGGGCGCCCCATTTTTGTTTATGTTGCTTGTTTCGCTAGGTCAGGAATGACGTGTTGCCTGTACCGATTCAACGACACCACTTTCGTTATTTAGTGAAAATGGTTAAATACATCTGACAACTGTATGCAATTGTTATAATAGCACATATAATAATGGTATATTTTAATATGCATCTCCCCGCTCTTAATTTGTTGTCAAAAGTAACGAATACAACTATCGAAAATGCAAATAGTGAACAGGAAATTTGTTAAGGCTGTGGCGTCACACTTCAATGTCGGCGTACACAAACAATCACCGGTGCTGGTAACGTTTTTAGTCATTCGCACGGTTTACACTGCATTAGTGGTCCTCGTATAGATAGATAATTTATTCACCGGGAGATCATTTATATCAAGAGTTAATTGTGTTCGCTTTTGTGTAAAATACTTTACGTTACTGTGCTGGTTACCAGGCGACAAACTGGTCGATTTAACCAGCTCAGTTTGAGATAAATGCTGGTATAAAAATATGTGATTTGGAATGGATATGCTCTAGGCTTGTGTTAGCAGCCACGCACTGAAGAAATCAATACACCGGTGCATGCAGGAAGATTTAGCACGTTTCGTTACCATACCAATTGCTTTTCTATGAATTGCGAATTTTATTAATTAACATATATCATTCAAAAGTAGCCAAGTGTATGTGGGTGTTGGATGGTTTAGTTATTGGCACAGCATTGCATGACACTCGCTGACATTCACATGTGCCATTTGTCCATAGGTCTTCCTGAGTGTGTGAAATGGCAATCTCTATTGCGATCCTAGACTGTGACCTGCTGCTGCATGGTCGAGGGCACAAAACACTGGATCGATTTGATATCGAGACAGTGTCAGATGAATTTCTGCTGACCACATTCGGCTTCCCACGTGAGTTCATTTATTACCTGGTGGAACTACTAAAGGACAGCTTGTTGAGACGGACACAGAGGTCACGAGCCATTAGTCCAGATGTTCAGATACTCGCAGCGCTGGGATTCTACACAACCGGGTCCTTCCAGAGCAAGATGGGAGATGCGATTGGCATCAGCCAGGCATCCATGAGTCGTTGTGTGTCTAATGTCACTAAAGCTCTGATTGAGAAAGCACCAGAGTTTATTGGCTTCACTAGGGATGAGGCCACCAGGCAGCAGTCTAAAGAGGAGTTCTACAGAATAGCAGGCATTCCCAATGTCATGGGAGTAGTGGACTGTGCACATATAGCCATTAAAGCTCCCAATGCAGATGACTCTTCCTATGTAAATAAAAAAGGATTTCACTCAATCAATTGCCAATTAGTATGTGATGCCAGAGGACTGCTGCTGAGCGCTGAGACACATTGGCCGGGTAGTCTGACAGACAGAGCTGTCTTTAAGCAGTCCAGTGTGGCAAAGCTATTTGAAGAGCAAGACAATGACGAAGGTTGGCTTTTAGGTAAGACCCATAGTGAGACCTATTCTTGACGTTCCCAAAGAATTCTATGGTAGTGTTTACATGTGAAAATGTCAGTGTGTTTTCTGTCTCTGGCCTCCAGGTGACAACCGTTACCCTCTAAAGAAGTGGCTGATGACTCCAGTGCAGAGTCCGGAGTCCCCTGCTGACTACCGCTATAACCTGGCCCACACAACGACACATGAGATTGTGGACCGCACGTTCAGAGCCATTCAGACACGTTTCCGGTGCCTGGATGGGGCAAAGGGTTACCTGCAGTATTCCCCAGAGAAATGCTCCCATATCATCCAGGCCTGTTGTGTGCTACATAATATTTCCCTGCAGTCCGGCCTTGATGCCTGGACTTTTGAGAGGACTGAGGCCACGGACCAATCAGGGGAGGATATCGATCCCACTGACACTGTCGATCCAGAGGCTCTAAGAGTTCGACAGGAAATTGTCCAAAATCATTTCAGCTAGAATGGAATTTGGGATTCACCATTTAATTATTTTTAACCATTAATACACATGCCATTACCTTTTTTTTTTTTTTAAATGGTTAGTTCACCCAAAAATTAAGTTTCTGTCAGTAATAACTCACCCTCATGTCATTCCAAACCCGTAAGACCTTCGTTCATCTTCAGAACACAAATTAAGATATTCTTGATGAAATCCGAGAGGTTTCTGAACCAGCCATAGGCAGCAACGTCATTGCAACTTTCAAGGCCCAGAAAGGTAGTAAAGACATCGTTAAAATAGTCCATGTGACTACGGTGGTTCAACCTTAATGTTATGAAACGACGAGAATACTTTTTGTGCGCAAAAAACAAACAAAAACAATTACTTTATTCAACAATTTCTTCTCTTCCCTGTTAATCTCCTACGCTGTTGTGAACACAGTGCGTCGCTTCCGAGTTCTATGGCAGAACGGTGGCTCAGTATTGGCCAATGCTGTTCACGTGAGCATGCGTGTGTTGCTGACGCAGGAGCTGGCCAATGGTGAGCCGGCGTTCTGCCGTAGAACCGGGAAGCGATGCACTGTGTTTACAACGTCAACAGCGTAGGAGATTAACACAGAAGAGAATAAATTGTTGAATAAAGTCGTTGTTTTTGTTTGTTTTTGCGCACAAAAAGTATTCTCGTCGCTTCATAACATTACGGTTGAACCACCGTAGTCACATGGACTATTTTAACGATGTCTTTACTACCTTTCTGGGCCTTGAAAGTTGCAATGACGTTGCTGCCTATGGCTGGTTCAGAAACCTCTCGGATTTCATCAAAAATGTGTGTTCCGAAGATGAACGAAAGTCTTACGGGTTTGGAGCGAAGGTGAGTAATTAATGACAGAAATCACATTTTTGGGTGAACTAACCCTTTAAGGGATAGTTTACCCAAAATGAAAATTGTCAGTTATGTTGGTAATTAAACAGTTTTGGTGACAACTGATCCCATTGTATGCACAGAGGAAAAACACTGCGACGTTTCTCTTAATGTTCCACAGAAGAAAGAAAGTCATACGGTTTTAGAATGACATGAGGATACGTACTTTTCATTTTTGGGTGAACTATCCCGAATGTGTTGTTTCGTTACTCTGTATTGGCCCTGTGAACACACACACAAAACGCAAAGCAGGAGTCTTTTTTAAACTTAGGCAATTTACTAGTACTTTAGGAATGATATGAAAATAGACAGGCTTTTATTACATGTTATTATCATTTTAACATCCTCTGTTTATATATTTGTTTCAAAACTTGCTTTTAACAGCTTACTTTCCAAACAAGGCAAACTACTTGTTAGTTATTTATGATCTCAGCTCTTTTCAGATTAAACTATTTAATTTTGTTTTAGATCATGTACCATCAGATAGAAACACTTACCTATTAGTTTCGTCCTCACAGATATCCCACTGATGCTGTTTAATCTGAGTAAAAGATATATCAGGGCCAGAATAGAAAGCTTTTAATTTTATCCCGGGTTAATTAATGGTTTTGTTGGCGGCAAGACCAAGTAGACTGCTTTGCTGCTCCGGCTCGACTGTCAAAGGCGATAAATCAGATGGTTGTTTAATGAGTCTCGCAGTCGAGCCCGGTGATGAATGTGTGGAATAAATAGAGAGACCGCGCTGAACAATGACGTACTGTCCGGTGTGTGTGTGTGTGTCTCTAATGTCATTACTAAAAGAAGACATCCGGAGAGCTCAGAAGCAGCAGAATCTGCAGCATATGAACTCCACACAATAGTCTCCACTGGAACACAATGATATAGAGTCAAGCGTTGCTCGTTTGCGCTTCGCACTTTTAATAACTTTCGGGAGCAAAGTAAGTATTTCTGGAAAGCTTTGTTTCATTCTTTAACACTGTACCTTGTATTTTAACTTTGTATTAGATTCAGAGTTGCATCTATGCCGCAGTTATCTGTCATGTCTAGTTCAACCACGCTTAACCCGAGGGAAAATTCGTACCTGTTACATATATTGGCTGCAGTCATTTATTGCCTGAGTGTTATACTATTCAGATAAAATATTATCAGTGATCATTTCTGTACGGAAGATGCTGAGGGCGAAGCTCGTTGTGCTGGGAAGAGATAACTGTGGGAAGACAGGTAACACTGCAGTGTTATTGGGTTCAATGATTATATATTATATCTTGACGACTGTAATAACTCTGTTATTCTCTTTTGAACTCCAGCTCTGTGTGTCAGATTCATCACCAGGCGTTTTATTGGAGAGTATGAACATAAAAGGGGTAACACAAATTAAATACATACACACTGATGGTCTGTTGACCATGTGAAAACATACCTCGCCTATCATTGTAAAGCAACAGAATATAGCCTTTTTCAATCTGTATACATTTGTGTAACTGTATTGCAGTTGAGTTATGTGCATCATATGACATGCCATATACTTTTTGTGTCTCAGAGGTCACCTACAGGTGTCAGAAAATCGTGGAAAAGGAGGCTATTGAACTGGAGATTTTAGACACTGTTAATAAGGTACAGTGTACTTGAGATGATGTCTTACAGTGTTGGCTCTTGCCTATTAAGGGACCATCTCTTTGTCACTGTGCATCTGCCGGCGTGCTGTTCTACACGAATATTTATCCACAGGATGATCTTGCCTTGTCAAACGGCTGATGAGACACAGGACTCTCTGAACCATTCCATTCCTTTCATGTCTGCTGTGCTGAATCTCAGGCTGGTGGAGCGGCTTTAACAGCCTGCCTGCCATTGATCATGTTACACAGTAGAGAGCGGCACATGTTAATTCATAGGATTAGACTGAAGCATTATCATCTGTGTGAGTGCAGTAGAGTAGCGGGTCTGATATTCTGGATGACTCCCTTATATGACACACCCAGTACTTATGGGCTGATGATATAAATCAGGTGTGCTGAAGGCATATTTTATCCAAAAATGAAAATTCTGCCATCACTTACTCATTCTCTTGTCGTTCCAAACCTGTATGACTTACTTTCTTCTGCGGAACACAAAAACATTTTTCTGTCCATACAGTGTACTGTAGACTACATTGAAGCGTTGTATGATTTTTTTGCCTTATATACAATGAAAGACAGTGGGGTCCAAAATAACTTTGGACTCCATTGACTCATTATATTGACAAAAATATCAAATTTCAAAATATCATCTTCTGTGTTCCACAGGTCCCAATAAGGTCATAAATGTTTGGAACAACATAGGGGTGAGTAAATAATGACATAATTTTCATTTTTGGATTGACTATCCTTTTAGAAAATGACACAATCTGCAGTGCGGGGGGACTCAAAGACCAGGATTGGGAACTCCATTTGAGAAGCAGGAGGTTTTGGTTTGTGGGAATTTAGTTCACATCCTTTGTGCTCCAGAATTGCATTCAGAATCACATCTGTGAAAGTCTAGATGTGCGTCATCTCTATCCTCACTGCATCACACACATTTACTCACATGCAGGAGATGAAGAACTATTCAAATGTGTGAATCTGTTTGTGTTCAGGAGTGTGTAGGACCTGCTGTGTCCTCTCTAGAGAGTTCCATTAAATGGGGTGATGGGTTCCTCATCATGTACTCCGTGACGGATCGCAGCAGTTTTGAGGCTGTGTCACGCCTGAAGAGACTGATTGACCATGTTAAACAAACGCTCGGTAAGGCCTATCAGACTGTGAATGATCACTGTGGGAGCATAGTGACTGAGGACAAATAGTAACAATATTCTGTTATTAGCACTTTTTCGAGCAGTCATGTTTATGTGTACGGACCCTCCAACTAGCGAATAGCGCTGTTATCCATCAGTGTGACTCAGCCTGCCTTAATTGGTCTCAGTTCAGAGATTTCACCTCAGGCATGAACTCTTAATATAGTACACTGCAGTCTGTGAGTGTGAGTTTGTTAATGACAGATAGATACGTGTAAAGAGATAAAGAGAGAGAGAAAGTATCACAACACTGCAGTCTTTTATTATACCATCCATCTCCAGGTACTGTCATTTTAATGGTAGTCTGTTCTTCTTCAGAGCTACAGCATCCATTACTTCAGTCTGTGTATGTCTTTGCGTGTCTTCCAGGTATTCCAACAGTCATTGTTGCCAATAAATGTGACATGGAGAACGGCCGAGTGGTGAGGACGGATGAGGGACAGGTTTTAGCCTCGGACCTGAGGTCAGTACGCTTTGCTCTCACTGATAACTGCACAGGTTTATGATAGTAAGATAGTTTGATAGTATGAAGTGTATACAAATATAGGTTAATATAACTGAATAGTTTAACCCTAGAATGCTTAAAGGGGGTCAAATTAACCCAGTAGGGTGTGGTTTTTGGAAACATTTTATTTTAAGGTGTCTGTGTTACAGTGTAATTATGCATTGAAGTACTGCGTATTAATAATTAACTACATGTACTTACTATAGGGTTAGGGGTTGGTTTAAGGTTAGTTGCATGCAATTATGCATAATTTATATTTATTACTACAGTAACAACATGTAACAAAGACACTGTAAAATAAAGTGTTACCACATTTTTTTCTAATAAAATAATTAATTCCTTGATTTTCCATGTGTTCTTCATAAATCTTTTATGTGAGAAATGAGAATCAGCCATGCCATTTACATGTGTTAGACGTACACTACCAGTCAAACGGTTTGGATCAGTAAGATATTTAATGTTTTTAAAATCTCTTCTGCTCACCAAGGCTGCATTTATTTGATTAAAAATACAAAAACAACAGTAATATTGTGAAATATTATTACAATTGAAAACAGCTGTTTTCTATGTGAATATATAGTAAGTTGTAATTTATTCCTGTGATGAAAGCTGAATTTTCAGCATCGTTACTCCAGTCTTCAGTGTCACATTGTAACATTCTCAATATATTGAGAGTGTTACAACATGATCCTTCAGAAAGTATTCTAATATGATGATTTGATGCTCAAGAAACATTTATCTTTATTATCAATGTTGAAAACAGTTATTTACATTTTTATTTATGAACTTTCTATTCATCAAAGAATCCTGAAAAAAAATTGTACACAACTTTTTTCAACATTGATAATAAAAATGAATATTTTCTTAGCATCAAATCCACATATTAGAATGATTTCTGAAGGATCATGTGAGCTGAAGACTTGAATAATGCTGCTGAAAATTCAGCTCTGATCACAGGAATAAATTATATTTCAAAATATATTATAAAATGGAAAACAGTTATTTTAAATTGTCATAATATTTAACAATATTAGTTTTTTTTTTTTTTTAATCAAAGAAATGTAGCCTTGGTGAGCAGAAGAGACTTCTTTTAAAAACATAAAGAATCTTACCGATCCAAAACTTTTGAACGGCAGTGTAGCTTCATGTAAAATGAACATTTTTTTGTATTACTACCGCAAGTCAAAATGACAGAATGACACCATATGCATTTCCAATGAAATATTCACTCACCTTGTTTTTTGGGCAAAATAATATTCAGTTATAGTAATATTTAGTTATAGTAATATTTTATAATAATATTTTACAATAATATAAATATATTTAATTATAATAATTACAATTAATTCCTATACACTCCATGGATTACTCACAATTTCCTAAATTAAAAGGGGCAATTTATTTACTACAGAATTTTGTCATAATAATAATAATAAGATAATCACTTCACTACCAGATATTCAATTCACTACCAGTAAAAATTCTAAGCACACTTTTTAGATGATCTTCGATGGCCCTGTTACATCACTTACTATTTGGATGTAAAGGTTTTGCTGTGTGTGTTAAAGTTAAGGTTTCACTGGTGATGTAGGTGCAGTTTCTTTGAGCTGTCTGTAGCAGAGGACACTTCAGCAGTGGAGGCTGTGTTCGGGCAGCTGGTGTGTGAAGTGCGGCAGGAGTTTCAGCGACACCTGCTGGCTATGGACAAGCGCTCACGGATGCTGCAGATGAGACATGCGCTCAAAAACAAACTCACACGGAGTAAAACCATGCAATGGTGACAAGGACTAAATGCAGTTAAGACCCGACAACTATAGTGCTGTGTCCTTGCATGACTACCTTTCAGAGAAGAACAAGTGCCTTTTGGGTGTCCAAATACCATCATGGACAGTGTTATCTGTGTTTATGTCAGACAGCAATAAGCAGCAGTGTGTTTTTTAAAGGCGCAGTGTGTAATGAATGTGCCACTGGCGGCACCAAACAATGACTGTTAAAACGGACAAACAGGTAGTCCCAACTCAAACTTTTGCCACTGACTGAGCTAGAAGCTGATGTGTCGGACCAAAAAACAAAACAATGTTGATACCCACTCTCTGTGCATTAAACTGGTTTAAGAGAAAGTAGATCCTTTAACGTCTATAAAGGATCCATTTGACCACTTGAGCTCAGTGTACTGCTTTTGCATCACTATTACTGTAAGTAGCGGCCTTTCAGTGTAACATTCATTCTGTATTTAAATTTCATTTTATGTGTGAGAAGTCATAAATGCATATTTATTGGCACTGGATGTATTCTTGTCTAGAATTATCAAGTCGTGCCTAAAATGACATGATCTATGTCTGGCAGATGATCGATGTCTTGTGACTTGGTATTTTGATGCTGTTTTGATCCAATTTCATTCTTATGTGCCTCTATGAGATTAAAATGTCATGAGGGAACGGAACCAATTATATGATATTTTCCATTTTAGGCAGCTGTTTTTAGACTTTCTATATTCTGGCAGCATGCACAATTCACTCTGTGGAGTAAAAGGTTTCCAAAATGGGTTACTGTATGGCTTTGTGGTTGTATTCTTTACATGTATTAGTATAAGTGTTAAAATATCCATTTGTTGCTTAATGTAAAACGCATCTAGAGAGAAAAACAGACTATTTAATTTACAATTTTATTTAGCAAAAATGGTAAAAATAAATAAATACAAATTGATCAAATGCTCCAGTAATAACCAGCCTCCTCAACAGAAAGAATTCATGAAGTTATATATTCAAATAACTTACACATGGACTTGAATTCTATGAGAAAAGGTAAACGGACATCAGCCAACACACAAGATTAAGAAAAAAAAACATACAAAAATGTTAGAAAACTAAAAAAATGAAACAAAAGAGCAATACACATCCCTTTCAAAAACCATTATGAAATAATCTAGACAATTTTATACAACAAATTGATGTACATTGTGTTTTTAATTTATAGTAAAGGACAATAGATTAAGCACTGATACTTTCACGTTGCAATAATCTATCCTTAATTTTACTTGAGGGGTTCATCAACCTGAATGAGGTAACAGCATGAGGTGTAAGAATGTGACTCTTAATAAGCATTATTATGCGTGTTGAAAACATGAACAAAAGCCTGAGCTCTCGGTAAACACTATAATATCTGAGGAAATCAGATTTCACACACTTCAGGACACAATACCCAATTCTTATGTGTAAGGAACATGAATGAGGAGACAGTAGATTCCCATCTATCTCATCAGAGAACATCTGTCACAGAAGCTCTGTCAGTCCTACTAGCCACATCTGGCCTCAGGATTCATGGCCCTAAAGGACAGGAGATGACATTTGCAAATGTCACATCTGATGAGCATTTATGTAAGGGCTCTTTTCCCTTTTATTTCTTTTTTAAATGCACCGAGAAACCTGACATACCATTAAACCACCAAACAGAACGCAGCTTCTCTGCATGTTACTTTGGAATTTTCGCAATTGTGATGAAATACTTCTTAACTTTCATCAGACAAAATGTGTGAATACTTCTGTGACTGTTGAAACATTTGCTGAATTCGGAACCGCATACTACTCTTCCGATTTCTGCCATAGAAAGAGATGGTAAGAGTAGTTTTCAGCACTAGAATCCTCTTGAAAACTCAGATGCCTTATAAAATGAAGGACAGATACCCAGATCATCAGACTGGAATGGAACCGTTTTAACTAAAAGTAAAGTCTTTTCATAAAAACGTGAACGAACATACCAGCAATTCATTTTGTGTATTGTTAAAAGACATAAGCACTTCAGAGTTCTTATGTGTAGAGTTCAGATTCACTACAGGCAGTGCAGGCACTGTCCTCACTAACACAACCAGAATGATCACACACACTATGACAAAGTAGGTTCTGTTACGGAAAAGGGAAAAAACACTTGTTTTGCTGACAACTGACTAAGACACAGACAAGTCATAACACTACTATGAAACAGCCTAACATAGTCTATAGAACTTAAGGCAACCAATACACAGAGGCTACTGCAGGCCAGAGCTGCATGTTCAGCATTGAAAACACTCACAAACCTGAAATTAAGATATAAACACTGTAGATATTTCTGCATTTTATCAAAAGCGACGCACCCCTTGTGTGTTCGACACCACTGTTTCTGGATTATTTCTTGTGCTTTTTAAAGACACTATGGAAGTGTCATCTTGGCACATGATACAGTGTTCAAGCTACTGCGGCTGTCTCTCAGGTGTTACAAGTGTTTGTCTGTGCTTGTTCATGTGCAGTCACACACTGAAATATACAGCGGTGAGAGAGTGTTAGAGAAATGCAAAATGTAAAGAAAGTAAAGCGTTAACAGAACAGCCCCTAGGAGACAATGGTGAAGTAGTTGCGCTAGGCACGTATAACGTACGCCTGCTGTGTTGTGCTTTTGGACAGGTTTACAGAACAGTGTTATCACCAAGTAAAGTGACACCATGCGTGTTAAAACGATACAGAACAGAAGCCCTTAAATTGGCCCATAAGCATAACGTTACTGGCACAACGGTTTTACGGGATATTTCTGACTGCATGATTCCTCGTAAGTCGTTGGACAAGGCATGAGACCCCTGCTACAGTCTGGGTAAAATTTTTTTTTAAGTCTTCTGGATGTGGAAATGGAGTGAGAGTGACGTGAGAGAAGTCTCAAATCATTCCCTTCTGTGATTGCGCTTGAACTGCGCACTCAGTAAATCACATCTGGTCAGTAGATAAGGCATGGTCAGAATTTACCTCACAGACACTTCAGGACTGACACTACAAATACTACTCTACTACTCTTAAATATCTATTTAATGATCAGAGTAACATAAAAGAATAGTTCCCTGTGGCATCGATTATTTGGCAGAACAGAACTACAGAATATTTTTGTAAGAAAGAAGAAAATTATAAATAAGGTCATGTGTAAAAATAGCAAAACATATTTACAGAAATGTTGTTTTCGGTTTTTAAAAACACCACAAAGTAGACAAATGCAAATGATAATAGTTAAACCTCCAGCAGAACACCTGGAAGACCTATATTTCTGTCAGTGTGATAAAGAACCTGTTTTTACAACAGAAAACTGGACTAAACAACTGCACCTCGGCTGCGTTTCACAGACAAAACGGATACTAAACTCCTCGACGACGCGTCATATCTTATGTCTTAGATCAGAGCTACAGGACCTGATAGGAAGCTGCACTACTCATCTAGCAGGACGAGACCTTTACCCGATCCAGCCTTCAGAAGCTTTCCCACTCAGAGGTGCTATGGCAACTGTATCAGGCACACAATGGTGTGATATCTTTAAATTTTATTACTCTTTTCTATATCATTATTCTTTGTAGAAATCTTTTCGGTGTGCATACGTTAGCATACACATTGCTGGTACTTTAGGAACCTCCTTCCTGCATGTAGTAAATGGCACTATGGATTTTCTTTCCCTCATAGATACAAGAGATGAAACAACAACACAAAACAACAACACTGTTAACTGGTACCCTTTGGGCCCCAACTGCTGCGGGGTGGTCAATGCTATTTTACCCCCTCTGTCACTTCTGTAAGGGGTACGATCGGGCCAAGGAGGCCCTGTGGGATGACGCTGAGGTCACTGTTGTTATTGTTTTTATGTTTTTTTGTACCCTCCTCCCCGGTGGGCATGGTTCCATTGGTACTCAGAACTGCCTGGTTACTGCTGTTATTGCTGAAAGCTGCGGCGTTTGTATTTGTGGGTTCGCTCCTGATTCTGGACGTGCTGATGATTTGTGCGTTCTCCTCACTGCCCTCATCGCTCTTTGCACTTGCAGCCTCGACGTTATTATTAGTGGCGATCTGGCTTAAGGTATCGCTTGTGTTTGTGAGGGGGCTAATTATAATCATAGCTTCTGAGGAGCTTGTTCCGGTATTTGTGTTGTTGTTTGTGTCTCTGGTGACCGCACTGGAGCTGCTGGCTTTGGAAGCTCCATTGTGGGACATTTCTCCGTTAGCAATGACCACAGGGCAGATGAAGGGAGACAGCTGGATCCCTCTGATCAGACGCACAAGCCCTTTCATCTTCTCAAGCGAAGCCTCCATCTCTCTCTGCTGGGCCAGTACGCTGTTCTTGCTGTCCATACATCTCTGTGAAGGGAGAGAGGACACAGTGCTGCTGACTCATACAACCAAAATCTCATCATTTTATAGTTATGGATGTACGGGATGAATTAACATCACATTTAGATTTGTAGTTTCAGTGGTATGACTCATCGCGCAGAGGAAAAGTGGATGATATGAACTTAAGGATTCTCTCACCGTTATAGAGTTGCTGAGATGTCCGACTTGGTCTTCTAGTGTCTCTCTCTCCTGCCGCAGCTCTGTGCTCCATGTCTTCAGACGATCTTTCTCTCCCTCTTTAGCTGCGGGGAAATGCACAGAAGGCACAAGTCGGGTTCTGGAAGTAAACATCCCATTCATTTCCCCCACAGGATTTTTTTTTTTTAACAATTCTGTAGAAACTTTGCAAGACAGACCAACCATGATTGTGGAGCGACACAGTGATCTTCAGGGGGTCAGGGAGCAGGTCAGAGATATCTTTTTCACTCATTTGTCCATTTTGGTATAATGTTAATTTATAAATATGCTCTTGGTCAGATCATGTTAATTCTGAATGATTCTACATTATTTTAAAAGGGCACTTATTATGCAAAATTCACTTTTACATGGTGTTTGAAAATACAGTAAATGTGTGTTGGCAGTGTGTGTACAAACCACCCTACAATGATAAAAATCCACCCAGTGCTTTTTTTTAATGCACATAAATCATAAGCAGTGTCTCCAAACAAGCTGTTTTCAGATTCGGGCCAATGTGACGTCCTTTTGCACAAGCCCCACCCACAACTGTTGACGGACACTGTCGTATTAGCATAGACCCGGCCTGAGTGAGCTGTACACAGACCGCCATTGTTTCGACGCCAGAGCAGCTGTAGACAAGAATGTCTTCTAAGCGATTGAGGTGTTTTGTTGTTGCATGTAAGAATGAACATAGCAGTCGTCATTTACTCCCAACATCTGAGCTGCTGAAAACGCAGTGGATTGCTTTTGTTTTTGAAGGGAATGCGCCCCCCCAATCTACCTAAATGCGTTTATGTTTGCACGAATCATTTTAAACCAGACTGCTTTGTGAACGAGGGTCCGTACAAAGCAGGCTTTGCCAAAAAGCTGTTACGCGAAGATGAATCAGTACCAACTGTTGTGTTTGTGATCCAGCTTACAGTCTCCAGATCACGGCAGTAATGAAAGGTAGAGCGCGCACTTTATTACAGTTCATCAGAGTTGTTTTATGGATATAAAGTTTATCAGTTTATTAAGCACCCACTGAAAAGGTCTGTATATATTTGTTTACTGTTAGTTGTAACAAGTGTTTTTGTGTAATTTATTCGCGGTGTACATTGAAGATAATGCAAGGGAGAGAGAGAGTTTATGGATAAGACCTTAATGCGCACTTCTTGCACTGTTTTACTCAGCTCTTACGGTGATTTTCTGTGCTTCATCCTTTGTGTGAAGAACAATTAACTTCATAAAACTCAGTACATTTTTGGCCATCATTCAGACGGGGTACAAACCGCTACAACAGGCTTGTACTAATAGTGGATAAAAGCAAGATGACAAATATGTTATAACCGTAATTAAACTAAACTATACCTGTTCTATCTCCATGCAGAATATATTCTTTGGCTCTGTAAGCATTATTGTCCGACTCCGGTTCAAACTGAACACTGCTAGTACAGTTTCTGTTCTGACATTTTCATTCAGTGAGATGAGATGTCCTGCCACTGAAGAACGAGCTCTTGAAGCTCCGCCCTTTTCTTGAAAATGGGCAACATGCAGCAGCTCATTTGCATTTAAAGGGACATGCACAAAAAGCCGCGTTTTTGCTCACCCCCAAAAAAGTGGCAATTTTAACATGCTGTAAAAATGATCTGTGGGGTATTTTCAGCTAAAACGTCACATACACACTCTGGGGACATCAGAGACTTATTTTACATCTGGTAAAAAGGGGCATAATAGGTGCACTTTAATATTAAAGGGGTCATGAATTGAGAAATAAAATTTTCCTTGATCTTTTGACATGCAAGAGGTCATTGTACTATAAAAACATCCTGTAAGTTTCAGGGCCCGTATTCATAAAGATTCTAAGAATCCTCTCAGAAAACTCTTAATTTAGCTTAAAAACTTTTACGTAGGAGTCTTAAAGGAGAACTCAATTTTAACATTTAACATTGAGCTTATATTTTTGTACATTTGGAGTGCTGTCAGTACAGACAAAAACGGCAAAAATCGGTGTTGCCTACACCGTGTTATCCTCTTTTTAAAATTCGCAGCCTGTTGACTTCAATGGGGCAAGTTCTAAACCTGCTTTTAGCCGAAGTCCACAGTAGTCGATTGTCGAGTTCGCGCGTGCGATCTTTAGTTCTATTAGTTACCAAAGATCGCACGCGTGCGAACTCGACAATCGACTACTGTGGACTACTGTAACGAAAACAGGAAGTAAATACAGGTATGTGAGCTGGCTGAATTAACATCATTTTTATTAATATCTTTCACATCTACTGCAGTCAGATTGACCGTGGTCACTCTTAATAACACCACTCGCATGGCTGTGCACTTGTAATGACAAATCAAGAATGTTAAGAGGCGAAAAGCTGGTTTAGAACTTGCCCTATTGAAGTCAACAGGGTGCGAATTTTAAAAAGAGGATAACACGGTGTCGGCAACACCGATTTGTGTCGTTTTTGTCTGTACTGACAGCACTCCAAATGTACAAAAAATGAGCTCAATGTTAAAATTGACCGGAGTTCTCCTTTAAGAGCGATTCGGGAACGATCTGAGAGCAACTCTGAGTAAGGAAACAAAAACTCTCATCTTAGTGAGGAGGTGGGGCTGACCCCGTTACTTATGTATGACACAATCTTTTGAAGACTGTGATTGGTTGGTTGTCCAAGAAGGAAAAAAAAGAGCCATTTTAAGTATAGAGTTTACGCACACACACACACACACACACACACACACACACACACACACACACACACACACATTATATTTATGTATATAAATCCTTTTTTTACCTTGCTGTTAATTTCCTAAGGTATTTGATTGGCTTAGAATGATAAAAAACGTTTCACGATTAGTTAATGTCAAAAACAACTGTCATAGTAAAACGTAGTAAAATTTGAGAGAGTTCAACATGCAATGCTTATTTTATACGCAAAGATGTTAGCCAATCATAGCAGTGATGATGGTTCTGATGTTTCTGACTGACAAATTCCTTTGTACAATCAGTTTAACAGCATTAAGCAAGTTAGCATTTTCTAGCATTTTCATATTTACTTCAACTGCACAGGTAATGTCAAAGGTATGACCAATTTCAGCAACATCTAAAAATGAAGATACATTTCTATAGCTCTGACTGATGTTATATTGTAATTTTGGAAGTAGACCTTCATAATACAAGAGGGCTACATTCTACAACGTTTTTTGACGTGCTTCTGGAGCACCCCACAGGCCTGTTCACACCGAGACAAATATTCTGTGTGAAAAACATTTTATGTTTTGTGAGATAAACATTTTAATTTGAATTAATGGTTGTTACTGTGTCTGCAAATAAAACTGGTCAAATATCTAAGATTGCAATGTTGTAATTCATTTCAGAGCTGTTTGGTTTGGTTTATGACTTGAAGAATAAAGAATATGAATGGAAAAATACTCCCAGTACCAAAGCTGCAGAAGTGGTTGCTGCTATTCTATAGTTCTAGGACAGCTTTTCCAAAGATAAGAGATTTACTGGTACATTACATAACAGACTCATAAAAAGAAACTTTGTTCCGTTTTTAACTCCTAACTCAAGACATTTTTAAACAATCTTACATCACATTCTGTGTCATGCAGGTTGACTGTTCTAGGTATCATCAGTTGTATGTAAAACTCACCTGCTTTATAAGAGATATAGGAATGGACAATAGCAAGAGTCCCTGGCCACTCAATGGCATCTTCCTTCTGCAGAATCTAAAGAAAACATGTACTGAATGGTACTGAAATACACAACTGTTAACAGTCTGCATTCAAAGTGATACACACAAAAACATGATCATTTAAAATGAATGCGGAAATGAATGCATAGTAGTGAAAACAAATGAAGCGGCAAGACATGAAGCTACCTAAACTTACAAAGTTGAGCAGGCTTGACGCAAATGACTGATTTTTGGTGTACTTAGAGTGAATATTGGTGAATATTACTAAGTTTTTGTAGCCCTGCATCAAATCAGGGGTCCTGAGCAGCAGAACTGTGACGTCTCAGGCAGATATGCATGCCCTTATGAAGCCCAGATGATTTATATGTGAGCAAGTATCACATATGAGACGCTGCCTACTCAATCTCATGACATCAGCTGGCAAATACTGACTCATCAATCAAAACCTGATACTTATTAGCCCCTTTCACACATACAGTTTCTACTGGTAAATTACCATCAGGAGATCATGTGTGAACAGGACCTTTTCTGGCACTTTTTACTTTATGAGAAGTTGTAAGAATACCAGCAAATTACCAGTATGATGCTGTGTGTGAACAAATAATGAAAATTACCGGTATGAGAACGCACAAAGTAAGAACGCGCTGACGTAAGAAGTTTGCTTTGGGCCAATCATAAAGCTCTGTCGGAGCTGTTTACAGTAAGTTCTGCTGGTTTTAATTGCTTTTCTATATAAAAATGCACTAAACGAACATCTGACCATTGCGCCACATCTCGCACTCGAGACCCTGGCTTCTACTATTCTCTGAATGTCCTAGTACTGTAGTAACTGCAGTACCATAACTATTATGTGCCTTGTGTATTTAAGAGCAGAACCACGTTCTGTGTGATCATCTCTTTACGCCGGTCACTCAGAAGTAAAACAAAATGTAACTAAAATGAAACTAAAGCGCTTCTCATCCAGGTGGATGAATAAAATGGGTCATTTCCGATGACTGACATGACAAGAGTTTACTGGTACTGATGTGCAAATGGTATCTTACCAGTAAAAAGACGCAACGTTGTTGCTTGTGTGAATAGCACATGTGTATGTACACATGTGTGTATTTACCGGAAAAGTTGTTCTGGTCATTTTACGGCAATTTACCAGGCTTGCTGTGAAAGGGGCTTTTGTCTCTATTCCATTCTAAATTGTGCTTGTTTTTAAAGAGACAATTTTTGGTGGGTCCAGGTTAAACAGCTGCCTCTTTGCCTCTATTTTAATAGATTTTGCATAGAAATTACATAGCCATTCATATTAAAAGTTTCTAAATTGAAAGAATATAACCTGCAAGAGTAGCCTATTAAGTTACATCTATAAAGACTGTCTGCTTTGTAAGATCACTGACAAAAAGTAAAACATGCCATGGCATGGGACAAAAATAGAAACGAAATGAATTACGAGAACGAGAGTGAATG
The DNA here is from genome assembly GCA_030578255.1 of Tiaroga cobitis. Lineage (NCBI taxonomy): Eukaryota > Metazoa > Chordata > Actinopteri > Cypriniformes > Leuciscidae > Tiaroga > Tiaroga cobitis. Next base: position 28,867,610 of record CM060597.1, read on the forward strand.
GCAATGAATCTCTAATATAAATGTTTCTCAGTTACCGGAGACTCTTAATTCACCTCCGCTACCACTAGATGTCACTGGTGAGCACGGTGAACACAGGGATAGGGAAGTCTGAATTGTGTCTCAGTAACTGTAGTGGATTATCACAGCTACTTACATCCCCTGCTGAGCTGGGGCTGGGTGAGGGTGAATGTGATGGAAGGGTGAGTGAGAGGGCAGGGGAGAATGGGCTGCCCGCGGTGGGCCGCTGTAGGTCTGGGAAGGTAGAATGATGGCTGCTGGTGGTTGGGGGGAGGGGCCCCCGCTCCACAATACTGCAGTTTTTAGAAAGGCGACCTGGGTGAGATGAAATAAAGGACAAACAAAACACAAAAAGAAAAGAAAAGAAAATGAAGACAAAACATTGGTGTAGCATACCTCTGACAAGCTGTCCTCATTGGCTAGGGTTGCAGGAAGGAGCAGGTGGGGGTGGTGTGATGGTGGTTGGGAGGGAGAGAGCATCGTTAGATTACAAAAGGAAGCACTGCATGCTGGGTAACAACACATTCTCCAAAAGCTGGCCTCAAATCAGCTGATAAAGGCAGAAGGCATTACATTTAGGCAGATGGGGATAAGAAATGCCAACAACAAAGAAGGATCAGAGGGTAACGATTTAAAAAAGCTTATCCAGGCATCAAGAAACTTATTTTCATCTACAGCTAACACAGATGCCGTCAAATGTTAAGACGAGCCATATTCAACATCATAAATTAACAGATTATGCACATTTATGTGTGCACTGGACATTAACAGAGCAAGTATGCATGTCTTTTATCAACAAGAACTAATAGTACCATTACATTTCACATGGTCGCAAAGTTTTAACGTCATTCATTATATATATATATATATATATATACACACATATACATATACACACATAAACTATATATATAAAAAGCTCTATTCAATTTTACACACACAGACCCAAGTCAAGAGTTATATGCAATGGAACAATATATGGCTGGAGCCTTGGTCCCAAATGTGTTCTAGCTCAATTTAAGATTCAAAAACAACACACACACACACACGGCTTTTCCAAATATATAGCCTACAGTTTTTATACGAGACAGGAACAGTCTTTTTTTTATCAAAAAGCATAATTTTGACTTTACTGCAAGTTATTTTGATTCTGTCCTCAATCACCTGAATGCTCACCTACTACACTTTCTGACAGATATTTGCCTCAAGGAATATCTAAAATGTCACAGGTTTTTTTTTGTCTATACAATGAAAGTCAATGGGGTCCAATGCTGTTCAGGACCCTGAAGACCCTCCATTATAACAATAAGAATTGAAAAAAATCTTTAAAATATCTTCCATCGTGTTCCACAGCAGAAGGTCATACAGGTTTGGAACAGGTAAGTAAGGGGTGAGTAATGATAACACTTAATTTCTGAGTGAACTGTTCCTTTAATTTGCAACAGTGAAAGCTGTTTTGGGTGAGCTTTGAAGAGCAATCAAAATATTGGTCAAAAAAATAATCTTTGGCAAACTGTAATGTTGTGTTTTTGTAGTCCAGTCTTTCCAATACAAGTTCAAATGTAACACTAATGATGCGGTATTGTCACACCTTTAAGATGTGCACAACTTGCCTAATTGTAAACCTATAAGGCTGAGAACATTGTCTGAGTCTTTTACTAATGTATACACTTTTACAGCAGCCTGAAGACAGTCATTATCCCACTTAACACACTGCAGGGTCATTTCTTCCAGCCTCACACATACACTCCAGGGCCACTCCACAGCAGAGTGCCTGTAAGCACATTACATAATCAAACAGTCATTACTGCTGAATGTGTGCTTGTGTGAGACCGAGGGAGACTGACTGATGGGAGTAAAGAAGAGTGGATCAGTTCAGGATGAGAGGTGTAGAAAAAGGGCTCAAAGCACTGAATAATGACTGGCTACAGATTTTTACCGCAAAAAAATTTAGACAATTCACAGTGGATGTTAAGTCACACTTCACAGATATGGATAATATCTAACCAGTGTTGTGAAAAGCTTGTTTACATTTAGTTTTCAACCTGAAATTTTTATATTTTCTGAAGAAAATGCTAATGTAATGCAGTTGCTAAAGCCTTCTAAATATTTTTTAGTGTTTCTATGTACTTGCTAGGGTGTTCTGGGTGATTTAAATGCCAATAATGCATTGGGCATGTTGCTGTCTGCTATGGATATGCTTACCAGAGTCAAATAGTGCCTTGCTTTAGTTCTTAGCAAACTTTTAGTCATAATGGTGTCGACTTGTATAGTTCCCAGGTGCAAGAATTCAAAGAGTAAAAGTTTATCAGAGCTTACAATGTTCTGTTAATAACCCTCTGTCGACCCAACAGTCCGAGGGCGGGGATACAAAAGTGCGCAAGTATAATCTGTTGTTTTCACAAAAGCTCTGGAGATGTCAAATGTTTTGCTGACAAATAAATGTGAATTTCTCGGACCAGGTAACACAGAAAAGAAGAAAACATAGTTAATTTACATATACTAGTACAGACATTGTAACAATACAAAGTGGGTTATAAAAAAAAAAAAAAAATCAGCCAAGTTACACTTTAAAGGTTCTTTCACACTTGGTTTGATTGCCTACTAGTAGTCAAAAAGCATCACCACACTTTTATATTATGGTTTCTGAACCTTTGGTTTTGTTTTCAAAGTGTCAGCACATAACGGGAATTTTTTTTTAAATTCAGAACGAGAATTATTCCATAGCTGTATACCTTGTCCAATGTCCAGATGTTTTTTTTTTTTTCATATCGCTGCTTTGCAATTGTGACTGTTTTGTTATCAATTTGCAAATACATTTTGGAGAAATTATCAGTACTAAGTAAACTAAAAATTGTATTTATCAGTTTGATCTCTTAAAACAGCAATCACACACTTCTCCTTAATAAGCCACACAGAGTATCTAATATAGGCACAGAGAGAAAGTGTGATTGGCTGAACTCACCTCTCTTCCTGCTGGACTGGTTTATGGAACTCAGATACGACCCTGAGCTTTTTTTCCGCTGAAACACACACAAGCACGGTTCTTTCAATCAGATATCTCCAATCTGTTTGCATTGAACTGCTCGTTTAATGCATGTGTATGTTTGTTACCTCTGGTTCAAACATGGCTCCGCTATAAATTGGATTTGCTGTTGTACGTCTCTTACGCTCCTGACGCCTGCTCTGAATCTCTACACAAACAAAGTGGAAGAGGTCAATACACATTCATTCACGCACACGCACACACACACAAACACACACTTCATTCTCCTGACCTTCTAAATAGTCACGCGTGACCAGTCCCAGAGACAACATGAAGGCCAGTTTCTGTGGAAAGAATGCGTGTCATTATCTCAGTAATGATCATAATTTACATCATCATTATCTTCATTATAAACATAAAAGTACTTTACCAGAGGGCTCTCCTGATGTTTGGAGGAAGGAGTGTGTGTGTTGGTGGGAGCAGGTGAAGATGGTGTATGTAAGGACAGTGGAGGAGAAGTGTGTGTAGGCATGTCTGGAGAGATGAGCAATGAAGTCTTTGGCTCTGTCGCATATTCTACTGCGGGTATCTGAAGAAGAAACAATGTATTAATACATGCACTACCATTCAGTTTTTATCCCATTTTAGTTTGTGAAATAAGTCTCTTATGCTCACCAAGGCTGCATTTATTTGATCAAAAACACAGTAAAAACAGTAATATTGTGAAATATTGTTACAGCACACAATAATTGTTTTCTATTGTAATATATTTTAAAACGTAATTTAATTCTGTGGTGCAAAGCTGAATTTTCCGCAGCCATTACTCCAGTCTTCAGAGTCACATGATCATTCAGAAATCATTCTAATATGTTGATTTGGTGCTTTCAAGAACCATTTCAGTCATGGGCTAATGGTTAGCGAGTCTGACTGGTAACCCAAAGGTTGCTGGTTTAATTCCAGTACCGGCAGTAAATAACTGAGGTTCCCTTGAGCAAGGCACCTAATCCCCAATTGCCCAATCTTAGTGCACCTAGACAGTATTAGAAGGAGATGGACCAACATGGCTGAGTGAACTGGCTTTCCTTAAAGAAACTTTCCATGTAATTAATGTTTTAGAGTAAACTTAAAAACATAAAGTGTGAATTTCCCTCACCGTATTGTCAGAGCTTGGTCTGTTGTGAGGTAACTGCTGTGTGCGTGTCTGCACTGACGGCTGCGTGTGTGTAGATGGGGAGATCAGGATGCTTGTGTTGTTAGAGCTGTTGGGGCAGGGCAGGCCATTGAGGATACGCATCTGCTGGACGTGACCAGAGGAAGGGAGGGCAGTGCTCAGTAACACCGGTGACTGCAAGGTTTGCACAGAGATCTGACCAGCAGCTGGAGACAAAGACGCTGGGGGTTTTGGCCTGACCTGCTCACACAAGGGAAAAAAAAGACAATTATTTGTGGAATAAATGGAGAAATAAAAGGTGGACCAAGTAGTGAAAAAAAATGACTATCAGAAAAGTGATGCCCAACTCAGCGGTTTAACATCAGCAGACTTTCACTTTTAGACTCTAGTATACAACAAACAACAAATATGTTCCCTACTATTCCACAACACCACTAACACCAGCTCCACTCCAATGCAAATAAAAGTTGTCTACTTATTGACTACTATTTTATAATATAGTTAATTACAATAAAATAATGTTTAATTATTTATTATGCATAACCTTATCTCCTGGTTTTCATCCATCAAGTTCTAAATAAAAAGAGAAAATAATAAAAATAAAATAAAGAGAAAGTAAATTAAATGCAGTCCTTTTCATTTGTAAAGGATGTAATTCACTGAATTGATATATCTTTTTCGGGCTAAACAAATATATTATGATATACACTACCAAACGTTTGGGGTCAGTAAGATGTTTTTGAATGCTTTTATTCAGCAAGAACACATTAAATTGATCAAAAGCGACAGTAAAGACATTTATAATGTTACAAAATATTTATATTTCAAATAAATGCTTTTCTTTTCCACAAAAATATTAAGCAGCACAACTATTTTCAACAGTGATATAATAATTTAAAAAAAATAATTGAGCGCCAAATCAGTACATAAGAAATATTAAATGGATCATGTGACACTGAAGACTGGAATTACTGATGAAAATTCAGCTTTGCCATCACAGGAATAAATTCTATTTTAAAATACACTTAAATAGAAAAACAGTTATTTGAAACTAATAATATTTGACGATAATTACTGTTTTTACTGTATTTTGATCAAATATATATAGTCAAGTCAAATATATTTATATAGCGCTTTTCACAATACAGATTGTATCAAAGCTGCTTCACAGTATCAATCAAAACAGCTTAACAATGTTTGTTTATATTACTGGAAAAAAGACATCCAAGTTTGGTAGAGCTGATCAATGGTATGATTGGTTAATTAATTTGAATATCCCCAACTGAGCAAGCCAAAGGCAACAGTGGCAAGGAACCGAAAAACTCCATCCAGTGACCTAAAGGTGTCCTAACACACCATCAGATGACCCAATGGAGAAAAAAAAACCTTGGGAGAACCCAGGCTCAATCGGGGGCCAGTTCTCCTCTGGTGTTTATGAACTAGAGGCCGAATTTACAGCAGGCTAAATGTAAGATAAAAAATTTTTATGAATGCCTGGCTAAATAGATGCGTCTTCAGTCTAGTTTTAAACTGTGAGAGCGAGTCTGAGCAACGAACAATATCAGGAAGGCTATTCCAGAGCTTCAGAGCTAAATGTGAAAATGCTCTGCCTCCTTTGGTGGATCTGGATATCCTAGGAATGACCAGAAGCCTCGAATTTGGTGATCTTAAAGAGCGCGATGGATTGTAAGGCGATAGAAGATCCGTTAAATAGACTGGAGCTAAACCATTTAGAGCTTTATAAGTCAAAAGCAATACCTTGTAATTAATACGGAACTTTATAGGTAACCAATGAAGTGATGATAAAATCGGTGTTATATGATCATATTTTCTTGATCTAGTAAGAACTCTAGCGGCTGCATTTTGGACTAACTGTAGCTTGTTTATTGAAGATGCAGGACAACCAGCTAATAAAGCATTACAGTAATCTAGTCTCGAGGTCATGAATGCATGAACTAACTTTTCTGCATCAGAGACTGATAGCATATTACGTAGCTTAGCAATGTTTCTAAGGTGGAAAAAGGCTGTTTTTGTAACATATGAAATATGCTTTTCAAAAGACAGGTTGCAGTCTAATGTAACACCCAGGTCTTTTACTCTAGCGGATAAAGTAACAGGGCATCCTACTATGTTAAAGTCGTGCTGTGAAAGGTTTTGTGGATGGTTTTTAGAACCGATAAGTATTACCTCTGTCTTGTCTGGATTTAATAAAAGAAAATTACGCGTCATCCAATCTTTTATATCTTTAACACAATCTGTCAATTTGGATAATTTAGCGTATTCATCTGGCCGTGAGGAAATATATATTTGAGTGTCATCAGCATAACAATGGAAACTTATTCCATGTTTCCTTAGAATATTACCAAGTGGCGGCATATATATTGAGAATAATAAAGGGCCTAACACAGATCCCTGCGGCACTCCATAGTTTGCCGAAGTTATGATCGATTTTTCTCCATTTGAGTAGACGAAATGGTAGCGGTCAGATAAGTATGACCTGAACCAGCTTAATGCTTGTCCTTGAACACCAGTGTAATTTTGTATTCTATCTAAGAGTCTCGGTATAGTCGGTATATAGTCTCGGTGAGCATAAGAGACTTTATCTTACCAACCCAAAACATTTGATTTCTAGTGTATACCGCTATGTGATTTTGGTTATACCAACCAACCCTAGCATATATGCACACACACAAAACATATAGTCATATACCACAGAGAATAGCACAGAATACTGCCGGAGAGAAATCAGGGATAAGGATCACTTTACTGTAGGGTCAAAAGCAACAGCCAAAGCAGAAATTGCAAATGTCACGACTATGCAAGCACACAGAAATTAAATCCAGAGCAAGAAAACAAGATGGGGCAAGAAGAAAATATCACACAGAAAAGTAACACCTGCATTTAAAAAAAAAAAAAAAAACACATAGATGCACAGTAACACTTAGCAGTTAGGGTTTTTCACTAGCCCAGCCAGGCATTAGGGTGTGAAGGGTTTCTATGGAAACAAACCTGCGGTAGAGTGGCTGGTCGAGTTGTCTGTCTGGTTGGTGGGACAAATTGAGGAACTTTGATTGTTTGGGAAGCAGCTTGCACCTGTGACAAGACCGCCCATTTAGAAACCCTTACTTAACTAACCTGTCCAACATACATCCTACAACAAATAACTTTAACCATTTAAGACACAGATGTAATAGAATAATTGTGTCTAAAATCTGAAGAACCAACCCTGAGCTCTTGGGTTCTAAATTAAATCAGACAGCCTGAAATTTCTTCCCACTTCATATGCAGTTTGCAAAACAAGAGGGAATAAGAAAACAAAACTCTTCTTGTTCTGTAACAAGAGACTCAAAACAGCTTTGAGAAATACTTACAACAATGGTGCTATTGGATATGACTCGTACTGGCTCTGCTCCCTGATTGGTCGGTTGGATGACCGGCTGGAAGTTTACTGGGGATTTTTGAGGATCTGAGCTAGGAGGGCCTGCAAGGAGTGCGTTGCCAAGGGTTGTCACCACGGTGATAGTAGGTGCTGGTGTCATGATGATAGGTGAGGAGGGGGTGGCAGCTCTCAGTACCAGAGGTAGAGTCTTTGATGCAATGACAGGTGACACAGAGCTCTACAGGGTCACAAACACATACACCGTTGGAAACATGATCTTTTTTTCTTTCTTTTATAGGCAAGTTCTTCTTACTGAACCTAATGATCTGCCACTCATCTCCTTATAATGAAAAATGCCACTGTGATAATGTCACTGGAGCTACTGAGAGTATAAATGTCACTTTTGCCTTGATGCCATATCTAAAAAGAAAGTGACATGTCAGAGCTTATTTTAGCAAATACCAAATAAATATTTAGTCTCCTCCAAAGACCAGTTGGCAATCCCCCAATCCCCTGCCCTCAAACCAAACTGTACTGAAACCATGACCCCAAAACGAACCTAACCATAAAAAAAACTTAAATCGTTACACCCCTAGTAGCTATTGTGTCTCTCAAGATCAGTTCAATTTATGAATAAATCATTCAGACCACTGACACAAAAATAACTGATTCATAGAATCTACTTCTCATGAACTTTCATGAATATACCAAAGAGAGCTAGGGCAGATGTCAAGTGGATAACAAAATTAAACTTTCAGCCTGTTCCACACACAAAGCAATAATATGCCCTCTGGAGTAACTATACATGGACCACTTTTATGGTGCTTTTGTGACCCGAAAGCCTCAATGATAAGCCTAATCGCACGTAAAAGTCAACAGAATACCAAAAATTTCAGAATAATATTTCTATATGGACAATTTTTACGACACTTTTAGGGTGTTTTTTTGTTGCAATATTGGCACTTGACAGCCCAGGCCTTCATCCCTTTTGTGTTCTCCAATAGAAAGAAAGTCATATGGGTTTGGAAAAATATGTTTTTAGTTTTTGGTGAACTAATCCTTTAAATGTTCAGCAAAGACAAGGCTTTGTCTTTAAAGAAGTCCCTTGACGCAGCCTGTGGAGTACCTGTGGAGTAGTGAGGCTGGCAGCAGGCAGAGGCGTCTGTGTGATGAGCAAGGTAGACGTTTGCCCATCGGCTTGCAGCGTCTGCAGCTTCATATCTTCCTGTTTCACCAGTAGATCTCTCCTTAACTGCTCCACAACCTTTTTCTGAGGGAGAAAGAGAGAACAAGTGCCTGTTCATTTTTTGTGTGTTCTGTCACTCGTACCTGCAAAGAAGTCTCTCTCACTCATGCTCTCTTTCTGCCTGCTGTTGTTGTGTTGGATTTTGGCCCGCTTGCACTGACAGCAAGTGAGAACATGGAATCCCCACAACTGAACTTCACTCTCTCTTTGTCTCTTTCTCTCTCAGGAAGGGGCCAACAGTAATCTACCTTCATAAACATCTTAACAATGTTTTAAGAAACCGGATTATGGCATAACAGCATGAAACATTTAGCAGTTATAAATTAGCGAGCCATGTCCAGTTTACAGCTGAAAGACTGTCACCACATTTGCTTTTTCAAATAATTAAGGACAGATATATTGAAGTAAGAAATTGAAGTATTATTGATTAATATACCCATTATACAGGTATCCTTATACAAAATGTTTTTGTTCTTAAGAGTCTAAACTATGACAGATAGCAGACTTGTTAGGAAACACCATTAATTATACTCCATTTGGTGCTGCCAGTGACAAAGAAATTCACCTTTAAAAGGGTGAAATGTACGTTTAAACTTATGATACATCCAATCTTTTTTTCCTCTTTTAGAAGAGTTCCCACGTAAGAAAAACTAGATCATTAGCATTTATAAGAACACACCCACATTTGCATAATAACTCAAAATACTCTTAGGCACAATTTTAAAATAGAAATGCTTTAGTGATGTGTGGCAGGTACTTTAGTAACTTACATGATGATGAACAGGAAAGAAATGGAAGTCTAAAGTAAATGTAGAGCAATGTAAAATAAAAGTTCTAGCTGATAATAAACAAACATACTTGCACACTTATTGAGCTCTGTTATAACTGTGCAAATGAGAAATTACAGTGAGAAAACAGAATGTGATTCTAAATGACATGATCATTCCTCGAGTACACTCAATGCAATTCATTTGAAGCCATTCACTGTTTGTGTTACAGTTCAGCATCAAAAAATGTGCACAAACATACACATTCACATGACCACGTGTACACAAAGCAACATTAAAAGAGTATGGATCCATAACAATCATAAAGAGAAGACAGAAGGAGGAAGATATCAAGTTTACTGCATGCATTAAGACTTTACTTAATGCAGGCTACAAATGTGCAATACAGCTTGTTTGTGTTCAGCCGAGTATGTGTTGATTCTGTAACCAGTAAAGACAGAGTGACAGTTACATTAATGAATATGAACACAACCCCCCAGCACAGTCCTCTCACTGATTATAGCTTTAACAGGCTTCCTCCACCATCTGTTAGACTCACATACTCCTAGATCTGGGAGAATTCCACCGGACACCGAATGTGTTTGAGCGAGGAAGGCTGCACACGTTATTAAATAGTGCTGCAGGCTGATACATTTCTGAAGCTCTGAGAGGGTTGACTTATTCCCTTTTCTCTGCAGAAGGAGAGATGATCTCAGGTGTATTTTTCTCCCTGTTGGTGGCAGCTGCTTTATTCTGTTACTTTAAAGGCTTTAAGATGCTAATTAAAATTCATCTCTGATGCCACTGCCAGCAATCTACAACACATCTTTCTCCATCTCCTCCACAGAACTTCGAGTTCTGTACAGTTAGCTCAATCAAACAACAGTACGCCACGTAATCATCCCCAGACATTAATCATCAGTTACAGAAATGTCAAAGAAAAGGGGGAGAATAGATTTGCGCATGTTTGTGTGTTGGCAAATAGTTCATTTGGCAACACAGAACCACAACGCACAAATCACACCACAAATGTTCAGCACAATACAACACAAAACAATGCCATGATGTAACAGGTTTCATAACCAAACAAGATCGCCTCATTTTCTCTGGACACACAAGACTTTCAGACCCCAAGTAATTGAACTGATCAAGACATGTGTACGTTCGTAGAGAACACTGATATGGCAGCAGGTGTTCTCTCAGAGAGCAGCTCTCACCTGCCGCTCACTCAGCGCTGTGATCTTGGCCTGCAGGTCACGGAGCTGCAGCTTCAGATCTGCATTCTGTACAAAGAACACACACACTCCTCCCTAATACACTAGTCCAGTGGCCGGTATATGAGAGCGTATCGATCAAACAGTAACGTAAGTGAGGGACATGTTCAGTGAGGGAGACGCACCTGTGGATCTTGCTTCATCTGGCTCACGAGTTTCTGCAAGAAAGAGAAGAAAGTTTTAGCACTCTCAGGAGTGGGTGACGCATGCCGATGCAGTGACCTCTAGAGGACGTCGAGGGTACTGCATCCGCAACAATTACACGCTCAATCCATATGGTGTGCGGGAGGGTGGTGGGGATACCTGATGGATCTGGATTTCCACTTTGAGTGCTTCCTGTAAATTTTGTAGTTCCATAATCAATCTCTTCTTCCCAAAACCCAACACAGCTGCCTGGCAAATAAAAGGAAGAGAGCAGATATTCCTTCATTAATTGAGATGTTGTTGAATGACTAAGTATATAAAAAAGAGGTAAAAGTGCTTTTTGCGGTCTCACAGTGTGCATGACCATACCATGACAGATCTGTTAGTGTGCTTGTGCGAATGTGTGTAAATCTGCTCAGTGTTCGTAGGATAGATCTCTGTGTACTGATTCAATCAGAACTACTCTCATCAAAATCCTGCCTGAACACCACGGATCAAACTGAACAGCACTCTTTTGCACATACACAATACTGTTTTTTCCTGCTGTCATTCTTCTTTGGGAGGAAATGATGCTGACGCATGCATTAACTGTTTCCTTCTCTCCTACACAGAACTGTGTAGCTATACTGCTGTTTTTTTGAGTAATAGTACTAAGTGTAGTTCTGGAAAACATTTAAATTAATTAGCTAGCCAATGAAACGCCATAAAGCAGACCATCACAGTTGTGTCAGAATGTGTGCACCCCCTAATGACAATGGTTTATTCTATACCTTCCCAACGTCTGCCGTCTTGAACACCATCCAACTGGCAGAGTGGGGGGTGGAGCTGGAATTGACAAGAGAGGATGGTAAGGACTGGAGCACACACACATTTACACACAGTAGCGCTCCGGAGAGTGACAAATCTACATCATAGCAATATTGAAAAAAAAGATGTCAGCAGGAATATTTTAAGTGCAAGCTTTGTGGATAAAGATTTGGGCTGCATGCAAAGATTGCAGATTCAATCCCAAATTGAGAGTGTACAGAAATTGGAAGCTTACTAGAAAAGAAAGCAATCCTTCTTTAGACACTAAAGTTAAACAAAGAGATAATTCACCCCAAAAATGAAACTTCTGTCATCATTTACATACCCTCATGTGACTCCAAACCTGTGTGACTTATTTTTCCTCTGTGGAACAAATACGTTTTTTTTTAAGCATTATTGAACCCCTAACATTATTAAACCCCATAGACTTTCATTGTACAGGCAAACACCTCTTCAAAATGTGTGTTCCACAAAAGAAAGAAAGTTATTCAAGTTTGGAACCACATGAGGGTGAGTAAATGATTTTTGGATTTTTTCAATCAAGGTTCCTGAAATGGACAACTACAAATTGCTTCTGTGAAAAAGTTTCAAGAACCTAAGTTCCTAGCACAATGTCCTGAAACAACATTCACAGAGACACACAGAGACATGAGGCGTTTCTTAACACCAAGTACGAAAAGTTCGGACTTGCCTCGCCTCCTTGGTAGTCTGGTAATTCTACAAATGGAACAGCAGCGTTCATGATAGCATCACTCAGCTCGCTCTGGCTACTGCGGTTACCTCAGTATGTATATTTTAAGCAACAATAAAATGAAATATGTTATAAAACACCACTCTGCCTCCTCGTTTCGTTAAACATTAATAGCTATACACAAAATGTGGTTCAGGCAATGCGTACATTGATTATCTTCATTGCATGTATATTTATAACAAAACAAAATGTAAACCACAATCCTGCCTCTTTTTGTTTACATTTTAAAAATATTAAACATTAATATATGCTTTAGGCAATATGTGAATATGTACTTTGATTATCTTCACTGTAATAAAATGAAATGTGACAACACACAACCCTGTCTCTTTTTGTTAAATGTCAGTTTTAATGATCAATAATAGCCATTATAAAAATATAAATAAAAACGTATAAGAAACTATAAAAATAAGAAATAAAGACCACTAAACAATTGAGTACAAAACGTACAAATTCAGCGCTCTAGTAGGCTACAACGGTAAAGTTAAACAGCCTGTATATATATATATATATATATATATATATATATATATATATATATATATATATTAGCCTAAGTATATAAATACATAAGTTATGAAACTTCACTTTGCCCTCAGCCAAAACGATTTGCTCGGGAACAAATGATAGATTTGCAGACCAAAGATCGCCCGTTATACACAAGACGAATTATATCTCATGTTTAACCACTACAGAGACATCAGAGCCAGCAGCAAACGTCAGAAGGACTAGCTGAGGTACGGCTGTGCAGCCGGGGTTAATGAGCGCTTGAGCACCCAGTGAACGCCAGGACCTCGACACTACAAAAACGCTAGATCAAATTTTCAAATAGGTGCTATTTTTATCAATAAACCACAGACTTGAGCTTTACTACATTTACATTCTACAACCACATTCTCGCTTGAAAAACTCTTAAAACTAAATTTTGTGACACAATAACAGTAGTATTTTTAAATTACACGGGTATTTATCCTCTGCTATTGACGCTTTCTGGTTGGTGCTAGATGCACTCTGGGATACCTGGCTGACTCAAGTCCACACAAGTCACCTCTCGATGCATCCTCGATAAAAGGAGCTGATCAAGAACACTGTACTTGGCTAACGTGAACTTTTAATTGAAACAGTACTTGAGCAGCGAGTGATGTTGTTTCACAAGTCCACAAGAACAGATAAGAACGCATATTGAGGAAAGGCTTAAGTCCCTTGAAGGCAAGTCATTTCACTTGGCAGCCATATTTGTAATGCCCCCTGCAGCTATTTCCAGCCATGCAAATAATACAGCTCTAATAACTTGTACTTTTCAAATCAACACAAAAGGGTGTTTTTTTTTTACTGGTCCAGCTAAGGAACAAGCACGTTCTATAGTAAACTAAGAGGTGATTGGCTCATTTAACAGCTACATGTTGAGTTGCGAAGCCTCCATCAAAAATTGTAAAGCGGGACTATAGCCACCATATTATGTTTTCCTCCATTCATACATGTACAAGTGGACTGTCTCAGTCTTATAACGTCTTTTGGAGTTAAATTAGTTGATGCCAGTGCAAATTTACTTACTTCCTGCTTTCTCTGGTTTGTTTGAGCTGTTCTTTTTTGTTCTCAGTACTTGTGTCTCACAGAATCAGTCTCTGTCTCTGCCACAGATCATCACTCCCTTCTCATCGGAATGAAAGAAGAGACTACCAGATGGGCACTCCACACACAGAGAGCTTCTCACTCATCTACAGACTGGCATCCTCTATCTGTAGCTGCACCAGTCACTGATCTGATATTTAAGCAAAATAATATTAAAAAATGAATACAATGAATATTACAAACCAGCAGAAAGTAGATGTAATGTGTCCTATTAATCCTGCATTATAAGTGTCCATAGTTGCATATAGCAGAGCAAAAGAGGGCTATTTTCTGGGACTTCTGTATTCAGTAAGGGCAAACAGCCAAAGTGATCATAACACACACTACACACCTGCCTGATCAGACTGGCACACCATACCCTAACCTGTTGGCTCAGTAAATGTGCTGAAGCACAAGTAATTCAGAACTACTCTTCAGAGAAAGGGAACATTTGATACACCCTTCCTCGTTCTCTGTCCAATGCTTGCACTCGAACCTATTCAAATTTAACCAAACTTTTACAATGCCTCTACTCAACCAAAGCAGTTTTTACAATACTGCCGTCTACTCAAAGTAGCTTCATTACCACATAATACACTCATGCAACACAGTCTATATGTTAGTGTTTTCATAAGCTCACGTGTTGATATAATCCTTTATGATAATAAAGGTGAACAGATTGCTGTCTGCAATGACTCTTCCCCAGCTCTAAAATTTCTTTAGAATTCTTAAATTATATACATTACTAGAGTGCCTCAGAGATTACATATTTTTGTGGGCCAAACCCCAGAAACAAGCTAGCATTTTAGCACTTCCGATTTCATCACCCTTGGTTAAATGCCTGAAATAAAGTGTGATTAACAAGCTCAAGATACTTTCATGTCTTACAACATAAAATACATCAGTAATACCCCAAGCTTTTTCTTGTCTTACAAAAGGAAAACAAGCGGTTAAGGTTGTTGGATAAATCACACTGACCAGGTAACTCATCTACTCACTAGTCTGCTTTTACAGCCTCATTGCGTTTATAATCATGCTCTTGCAAACTACTCTAACATGAATGTTCAGGGAAAATGTGTTTTGTGTTGTGTTTATTTGTGAAGGTTATCGCGATGAATAAAATGTGTAAGAATCCTGAACTTTTACTGGTCTCAGAGCTTATTTTCTGCAATGATCCAAAAGCCAATGGAAAATTGGCCAACAGTTTGAACATAAATGTGTGTCGGCAGCGTGTGTACACAACCACCCTATAATGATAAAAATACACTCACTCCTTTTTTTTAATACCCATAAATCATAAGCAGTGTCTCAGAATTAGCCGTTCCGTTTCTATGCAATCAATGTGACGTCACATTGAACAGGCCCCACCCACGACTGCCAATGGACTCGGCTCTATTGGCCTTTATCACAGTCCGCGTGTTGTTACATCCTGCTCTGATTAGTAGCGTAAAGGAATTTCCACCTGCATTATTGTCAATAGACGGATGCCAGTTTTAAGAAGAAAAGTAAACTAATTTAGTTGAACTTAACAATAAACGTCAATATTTAAAACTGTTTATTTAGACTTACATGACACCCTACTATTTATTGCATCTTTTATTTTATTCTGTAACAACAGTGAGACGCGATTTTCAGCGCTGCCAGTGCTGTCATGGGATTAACGAGTAGCACACAGCTCAAGTTACTGCCAGAGGAATCATCGGACTGATTTAATTTGATTTTTAATGTTATTTTTGCATTATATTACCACCCATTATTGTCACAGTACAGTGCTATCCGATCATTGCACTCAAACACGGAGAATATGACTCGTTTACGATGATCAAACCATATATTTTTGAATAAATGTATCTGGGGTGGAAATATTCCTTTATGTAAACAACTTTCATTTGATCCAATTACTGATGATTCCATCTTAAAGTAAGTGCATGAAAAAATTTGAACATTATCGTTTAATAAGTTTCCCCCAAACCTTTTATTTAATCCCCCCAAAATAGACTTTAGTCGTAATTAATATTTTAATTAATTCTAATTCGAATGCTCTTTAATGTGATGTTGTTTGTATTGTATTCTTGCAGTTCTGCAATAAAATAAGGTGATCAGACTCTGAAGTACTGCGCTTTCACAGTATGGCTTGTGCGTTCCCCTTTAAATCACAAAATATGTGTCAGAATATTGAGACGCCTTTTTTCACAATACCCAATTAATCATTGTAAACTGAGGTTGGTGTCTTTAGAAGAAGTTTTACATAACATAGGCCTAAGTTTTTGGAATTTTACACAAATCAAAACAATCCCATACTATGGGCACAACCATTGATACAGGCTGCAGTAGAAGTTGTGTTACGCTCCTATTTGAAACTTCCGCTTTTCAAACACGGAAGTGTGATAAAGGCCTATTAGCATATAGACCCCTCCCTGCTGAGTGAGCTATAAACAGTCCACCATGTTTATCTCCTTGCCAGAGTAATTAACAGCAGCATTCAAGTAAGATATATATATAATAAATATAAGCTACTAAAGTTATTCAATCAAGGGCAGTGAGTGATTTTCTGTTTTTCCTTTTGTTGTTTGATTAATATTAACAGCATATCAGTAGGTACTGAATATTACGCTGCTTTCACATACAGATCTAATATTCACATGTGATTTCTTTACTCTCTGTTTACATTCACAGACATAACTGACTGTTTATGTGAACTTTGTGTGTTTTTGAAATAACCTTGTGTGTATGTGACAGTTGAAGCGCAATAAGACGTGAAAGAGAACTTAGTTTCATACTCACGGGACGCGCCATCTGACAGCCAGCTTTCTGTGCGCGTGCTTCGGATGTGTGTGCTCAGAAAACCATGTATCAGAAGTTTAAACAGATATGGCTTTAAAACACACGCAGATAATAAACTTTCATGGTGATGAAGAACTGCAATATCACGTTAGCTTGACCACAATTAAGCTGAAACTTCACAGAGACATTCTGGGGACACCTGAGACTTATATTGCATCTTGTAAAAAGGGGCATAATAGACTAGGTCCCCTTAATATAGGGGAGAAGTATTAGAAACACATTGGAGCTGGGGTGGAGGAGGAATGTCAGATTTGCCAAATTGTCATGGTGGTGAGGTAAACTGCTGCTTAAATTGCGTCTTGTTGAAACTATATTCTAGTCTATAATTATATTCTAAACTATAAATTTCCACTTATTGTAGTCTTTACAACCTTTGCATCACTCCATCAATCTGTTCATAATCTTCTGTCCAAGTCTTCAGAACATCCATACATCCATTCTCCAAAATCCTGCACGTATGGCCAGTCTTTTCAGAACAGAGTAGCACAATTCAAATGTTTAAGAACTAAAATCTGATTATTAATTACAATTTTAGGGCATCATTTTAGCTTAAGCAGACACTCTGCAAGTAAATTCATGTCTGTGCTTTATTGGCCAAAGTCCCCTTATTGCTGAGAGCATGAACATATAGCCTTCATCATGTATGTATCTGGATACACATTGTGAGTATCTATGACATGTTTAATCCTTAAATGGT